>OX465559.1:10423070-11623070 GCA_950022955.1 Xestia ashworthii | reverse complement strand
GTATGCATTTGCCAACTAATCAGAGCTATGTGGCCCAACTAAATGCCAACAAAAAATGCTACTAGGGATATGTAGAAGAATGGACAAGAAGCTCCATCGACACTCTTTTAAATTAAAAGATACTTAACCAGAATTAGGGTAGTGTATTAATGGCTGTATTAGTGTAGTTAAAAAGTGGATGATGTACTTACATCATTCACTTTTTGTCAAAAATGATCGAGACCAAAAATAAAACCGAATCACGACGATTGACTTGATAAAGTAAGCCATGGCATTTCGATTTTTTGTAATTCGACAACATGTGATATCTACCAATCCGCAATGGGCCCTCGTGGTGGATTATAGCACATTCCCTCTCAAAGAGAGGAGGCCTGTGTCTGAGCAGTGGGGACATTAATTAGGCTTATGATGATGATGATGAAACATCTACCAGCCCGCTAACGCGGCGACCGTTACCGAACGTGATGCATAAATTATGAAGCATCCAAAATCTTGGAGTCAGTGACAAAAATACGAATAACTTACATGTAGCTACACAACTATTAAACTCAAAAAAATGCCTAATTACATATATTTAAAATGTTTGCTATGGATTTTTGTCAGTTTTTAATAATATAACTAAATGTGACTTACATGATCTATCACTTCTCCAATTATTCCATTCCACTTCTTTGTGCCTTCGATCTGGTTACCGTAATTATTCGCAGGGGCTATATAAAATTCATACTCTAGATTCGGTTCGTGAAACTCTCGTATATGTTTAAATATGGCATCGATAAGATCCACACAGTAACCTCGATACACTGTTCCATTGGATGTCTTCTCTACTAAAAAATATGGTGTTCCTACTCTGGTCACCACCTAAGAAGAAATTGGTTTAGATGTTAATTATCATTAATATTTAACTGTACGTTAGTTAAACTTTCAAGATACAATAATGAATGTAATGGTTAACATTTGTAAAATGATCTGTGGAAGAAACAAGAGGGCTTTAGTTCCAATTAAGGCCTATGGCCATAAAAACCATGCTAATAACTTATTACATTCCCCTCCTTTTAAGGTCATGAAAACGCCAAAAGAACTATGCAGCACTGTACACATCAAACAACTTATCTGTGCAGGCGGAAAAACACAGAACTAAAATAATTGTACCAAGTTTGACATTTCCATGCAATTTCTTGACAAGCAACGACACTTTGGACTGCAAACTTAAAGTGGTCATACTGTACCTTAAATTTTTTCTTGTCTTGCAAAGCGAGGGACCTATCGACTACCTTGTCGTCCCTAATAGTGATTTCATTTGTTTTGTATTCCCAATCGCCTGCATACATAAATTGACTTTCCTTGTTTAGTTTTGAATAGTGCAACATGAAATTAACCCTTTTTCCTTCATCGTTGAATTCAATGTGTCCGGAGAAGCCTTTCATAGTGGTCTGGAAATAGTTCAATAAGTAGAAATTTGCCTCATATTGCATACATTCACGCTTTTAGCCATATTATGGGTAGGTAATAGCAACAGAACTAGTAGCTAAATATTATCACCCTTTGAGTTAGATTTTCGATCTTAAGTATTGTGTCCTGTGTATCCTGTTGTTTATTCACTACAGGAACTGATGGATGCAACCGAAAGCGCCAAACTAGTAGGTCAGTTCTGGGCCGATATAATCTAGATTGCTATCGACACTCTAAGAAGACGAAGATTGTTACCTTAAGTAGTGCTTCCCGGAGATCATATCCTTTGGGCCATGCACTATCCTCGTACTCTGATTTACTATTTTTAAGGCATAGAGCGGATGGTTCTGGAGGGTCCTCATCAAGCTGCATGCTTCTGATCGCTTTTTCTAAGTGACTTAATGCATCAGCTGTTAATGCAGTTTCGAACTGAAAAAATATTTAAAAGAGCATTTGAAGCGACATGTATTATTTCGTAGATGTGTCTCTCTCTACTAGCTCGACTAAAATGTTTTAAAGAATTCTCGTTAGATACAAGAGATCTTACAGGAAATATGTACTCATGATGATCCCAAACTTCAATGAAGTAATAGTAAGTACCATGATATGACTTTCGGAACTATGAAAACATTCCGGGATTTTATTGCGAGGTATTATTTATTATATTACTTTCTTCCTTTGATTTTATATAAATAAACTGTATCTATTCCGATCTCCTAAAATCTATTTTTTATAAAATAATACAGGGTAAGGGATACAGGGGGGCGGGGGTCGGGATTTAGTTACCTTCATCCTTCAAGGGGGTGAACATACCCGTCATATTAAACAACTTTCCTAAAGAAACTCATTGTTGAAATGAAACAGTTCCTTATAAAAAAAAACGATTTCATGCATCGAAGAATACAGGTAATTAAATTGCCATCCTATATAATAGGAAAGACGACAAAAAAATCTGATTAGTCCGTCAGTTGGATTATCAAAAAATATTTGACCAAAAATTTTTTTTTTTTATTTTAACCAAAATTGACAAAGAAACGACGCTTTTAAAATTCTCAATACATCACGCCTTGGTATATTTTTTAGTGAGTTCTGACTTCTGACGTCACGAGCCCCCATTCCCGAGTTTTGATTCGTTTTATCTTAGTCAATATTCATTGATTTATAAAAACAAAAAATACGTGTACTTTATTTTCCAAAACTCTAACAGACGGACTATTTATAGTCCGACTGTTAGAGTTTTGGAAAATTTTGATTTGCAATTTTTTGATAGTGACATCATGCCTATTAAGTTGATGGAATTACCCCCAATCCTTTGGTTTGGAGCATTCCTTTGTCTTTCCATATCTCCTTACTTGGTGTGGTCAGATGCAGGGTAGACACGTTCGCCATGAGAGCAGGGATACTTTTGAAATCAAGACTGTATGCATCTAAGTTAGTCAACACAAAACTCTGAAAAAAAAACAAGTTAATATCCTAATCGACGAAGTTCAAACGATGCAAATTAACTGGAGACTCATTTGAAGCTCACAATCTACATGAGGCTGAAAAGTTTAGCGATTCTTGATTGAACATAACTATTCTAAGAGAGTTTATACTCACTAAAACGTATTAGTATTACAAATGCAAGACTCTCAACATCGCTTCCAGTCAGTGCACTTTCATGACTACATTTGTGTATGTAAGGTTAATTAATCCACAACATTATACATACTTGATACTCCGTCGAGTTCTCAACTTGTATGATTTCACTCATATATTTATGAATATTAGTTACGTTACAGTCCAGGACGTGGTAGGTCATTCGAGCTACTTTGAATATATTCTTGAATGTTTCCCTATTGTCGCTTTCGGGGTATAATTTTTTGAAGAGAATTGGTTCCACGCCCGCCGTAGCCGGCCACGAGTTTATTACTTCTTTCAGCCGTAAAAAACCTGAAAAAGTCCAATTTAAAGTTTAATTCCCAGGTTGGGGAGTGACATAAAGTTTTTGTATTAGTAAATTCTCAGCTGCCCAGAATTTAGAAAAATTGTTAGACTCCTCCTTTTTCAAATGATGTTAGTGTGTCGTGGCAGTAGCTGATTGACAACAAGCTACGGCAAGATGAGGTATAGATAAACGGGATAAAATAAAGACGGATACGTATTCAATTTATAATATTTAAATAAACTAGCACTTTGGGACCAATTGGAGTTCATTCGTGACGATAACAAGAACGAGCAAGAACGCATCAGCGTCATTTACGTAGGAGCGGTTATTATAATTAATGTATCTCTACATATTATAAAACAAAGTCTGACTGTCTGTCTGTTCGTGATTAACTCAAAAACTTCTGCACGGATTTTCATGCTGTTTTCACCAATGGATGAAGTGGTTCTCGAGGAAAGTTTTAGTATATAATTTGTACGTGGGCGGAGCCGCGGGCATCAGCTAGTAAAATATAATTATAAACAATTAAACTCACTGCCGTCATCTTCATACAGGATTGTGAACTTGTCGTATCCTAGTTTTTTGATGAGTGTTGCGTAAGCCTTCGAGATTATCTCTGGTGGTGGATGATAGGAAAACGAGTAGAAATCCTCAGCTAGAGTCGCCGTGGGTTCCCATCCCAACGACAAATGGGTTATCTGGAATTGTTGAAGAAACATTTTATTTTATTTACTGTACGATAGGTCTTCTAAGCGCCGTAACGATCTATGACCTGACTGCAGTATCATGGTGGTTATTAATTAATTCGAAATGACGATTTTATTTGCCATTTTTAGTAAAATTATATATGATAATTGCTGTTAATTTTGCAAATAGAAACGATTAATAATACTAAAATAGGTTTAAACAAACCTATACTACCTTTTACACGTCAACTATAAGCGCATATACAAATATATCATACCAAAGCTCTCGAAAACCTAGAAAGCCATCGAATGTAGCCCCTGCTTTGGCCGAAATAGGCTAGACGCCATCTAATACGCGGTTACCAAACGCAGTGATTTTTATTGTCTTTAAGAAATAAGGTGAAAGGAGAAAGATGGTGAATCAGAACATCAAATTAAACTATCCATGACAAACAGACTTCATATATAAAATATAGCATCAGTTGACGGAAATTTGTATGAAGAGATCAGTATTTTTTTCGCCCAGTAATGTTATCCATTTTGATGGTCAGACGGAATCACTACCGAGGAGGTATTGCGCTTTTTGCGTTACACCTTGTAGAATAAACTGGTATGTAAGTAACGTCCACCAGCCAATAGAAAAACGCATGCCTGAGAGATGTATCATGACGGCATGTAAAGCTAAGTCCGAGGCTCGTAGGTGGCATAACAACTCTGACACTATGTTAGTTAACCACACGATAAAGAAGAACGTACCAGTACCTATTAGATATAAAATAACTTAATGTGTTCTGATCGTGGAACTTACATTTAATCTATTACACAATAAACAAGTGGTGTCGCAGATGCCGTAAGTCGGACGAGCGTCTACTAAAGCCACGATCCCCTTGTCTTCTGAAGTAAATGGACACACTGGAAAACAACAGCTTTGTATTAGTGCTATGTGACTGTGGACGAAGAGCCAGAAATAAAGTTATTTGGCTATAATCAAATGGTGAAGTATGTGAAATTGGGTATGAATCGGTATTTACACGGTTAGACCGTGGTGAGGGAAAGGACTGTACTGCCCATATATACGCAGATTTAGCCTTCTAAATAAAGTTCTATCCAACATAAATAAATTTTCTGATTCTGTCAAGTTCTTAGAACCGTTAGAAAACTTATTTATTTTTATAGCAGACTCATTTTTCATTGCGGATGGACGTCGATATAGTTTTCCATTCGTTTGTTTTTTTTGTGCAAGATTTTTATAATTATCATTCCACTGTGCCCAAACCAGCACAATATGGTAAGATCGAATCAATTACAATTCAAAAAATCAAATCGAACGCAGGGGCGATATGGATTTTATATCGGGCGAGATCCAACGTTGAACAGTTCTTTCGTAATTACACATTTGCCTGCAAAATATGCTGTTTCTGCAAATGCATCAACAACTTAAACATCAGATTACATCACTTTCTACTACTACTGCTGCTGCGGCTACTGCACATGCACTACTTACTATTCTTCTCAATGAATTACTATAGTACGATGTCTATAATAATAATAACTTACGTTCTAATGAAGTGGAATAGCTGTCGACTACCTTCGAGTGCAGAGCCCTGCCGTGGTACGTCGTCATACGGTTAGCTTCTATCATGTTTCCAAATATCTCCAGGGAAGTAGGCAGCGTTTCCCTGTTGAAAAGACCCCCTGAAAACATAAACAACCCAATTGTTTTTGTTGTCAAAATGCTGTTTGGAATGTAATTAAATTTTCACGTACCTATGGGAAAAGCGGCGGTGTGGAGTGCGTGAGCATTCGGTGTGAATACAATAGAGGTAACAATGAACAGAGCTTTGAAGGTGATCATTGTGGAAGTCAGTGTTGGTTTATGAATACAATAATTATGTTGTTTGGGCGGCATGCGGCGCGCCAGCCGCTTCTCCGCCGTCTGAAGTATTTTTGGAAAGCAGTTTTAGGTCACGTCGCGTGCGCCGTCACGTCACGCGTCGACGTCGCCGTAGCGCCCAATGGCACCGAGTGCTACGACAACAGAGTCTGGAATATTATTGATGTGAATTCAAAGGAAATACTATAACGATGAATCGATGTCTAATTAAAACTTAGACACCAACAATGCACGAACAGATGTAGATATCTGCTTATGAATCTTAAACACCGTTATTTGTGTATCCTGCCCAAAACACGTGACAAATTTTCATGTCTCGGTATGCCCCCTCCATTTCTTCATAACTCTGAAAGAAGTTAATTTTATTTGAGTGAACTGGTACCCAGACGTTCATTCGCTAAGCGGTGCGCCCACAAATTATAGTGAAATAGTTTTTATAAAGTAAACTATGCAGTCGCATTAAAGTTTTTACACCATGCGGTGGTATTTACTCATTTTGTTGCTTTGTGTTCAAAAGTGTACACCGCAGTTTATCTTCACGGAAACTGAAGAAGTTTCGTACCAAATAGGTAAGAGTTTTTTTTAGAAATTGTTATCTTGTGATGTACATTGTTTGTCTACCTTATAGCTGAATTTATAATCTACTTCCACACGCATTGATTCACAGGTATTCACTTAATAATCGAAATATGTTGTTCTTTAGAATGATTCTAAATTCCAAAACTAAAACAATTGCCTGAATAAATTTATACTGATGGAATATTCCATGTTTTTCAGCTGGTATCTTCGAAAAGGATGCCACTATCCAGCTGTCGGCATTCAACGATAGCTTGAACCATGTGCACCTACAGGAGGTTCGGATAAAACCTGTCAGCTTGCAGCCGCTGAGGATTGACAGCTATTCAGTATGGAGAGAATGTAAGTACATCTACGTACCTAGTCGCTCAATTGTTTTATAATAACATATACTTTTTATTCCGGTACCGGTAGTACGATTCCATGGGACAGTTATCGAACTCCGCACGGGTGAAGCCGCGGGTATAAGCTAGTAACTTCATAAAATTCTCTTGCCAAGCCGAGATCAATCTTCAACGCTGCACGACGTCTAAGTTAATGATGAAGTTAATGATATACCAAAATAGAAATAAAGATATGCGATTTCTACGTTACTGCTAAGTTTAATTTATAGATTCATAGTTAAAGTCAGTATGCACGTACTTACTTTATTAGTTCATTTCGCTTTAAAAAGAAACAAAGTAAAAACATTATTGCTTTGCTTGTGTACCTACAGTTAGATACTGCAAGCAAAGCTCGTAAAGAAATTGCACAAACATTATTCCATTGATTTTATTTACGCAAACAGACGTCCTTGTAATACAATTTCAGTGTGTTCAAGCAATGGAATACAACCGGTGGCCATATTTGGTCCACAAAATGCAATATCAGACGGCGCCACTCGAGACCAATGCGCCATTGCGAACATACCGCACATTCAAGCCACGTGGCAACCTATGGATCCCGACTTGGAACTGAACGACCAAGGAGATGAAAATGAAGAAGAAGCTAATCCAGAAGGCGAGGGAAACGAGGAAGAAGAAGAAATCGACGACGAATTAGCATTTAAAAAGATATCAATCAACTTTTATCCAAACTCCGAGGACATTGCACTAGCTTATGGGAAACTTGTGAAATATTATAAATGGGCAAGTTTCGCAGTCCTTTACGAAGATAACTTTGGTAAGCACCCAATCTCTTTTCGAGAACAATTGATTTTGTACCTACTCAGCAGTCACGTAAAGTTTTCTATCAGTTATTTACCATCTATTCATTGAACTAGTGAACAAATAATATATGGAGTTATCTCTACGTTTTCTGTTGTTCTAGGTTTATTAAGGGTGCAAAAGATTATAGCTGAAGTATCACTGCAATCACAAATCTTTCTGTTTAAATTAGATCCAAATGGCGACAACCGACAGGTAATCTTTCTATAACGACATAATGTTTATTTTAAAGGTGAACAGTGAACGGGTAAAAGTCATATCGCGATTATAGACAGGGATGTCTATAATCGCGATATGACTTTTTTCATATTGATTACCTAATGACATAATAATACTCGTGTTTTGAACAATATATATTCTTGATAAATTCGTATCTATTTATTCTTGTTGTGTTGCTAAGCCGATATATTTTCAGACATTCAAGAACATACGTAAATATGTCGTGAGCCGCGTCGTACTGGACTGTCACGCTGACCGTATCTTAGATTATCTTGCCGAAGCTAAAAGTGCGAATCTAGTAAATGAATATGTGGTAAGAGATTTTTTGTTCCAAACAAATACACACACCGATAGTAGATACATAGAGGTGTGCCGACTATAGGCGCTGTCATCATAGTTTAGCTTTCTGTTATACATAACAGCCGCTCGGGTCTATCTTTAAGTTAAGCAGCCGTGCTTGCCTAGGTTGGTCTGTGGATGAGTGACCACTCATAACATACCGATTTCCGAAAGCACGTTAAGCAGTTGGTCCTGACTGTCATTTGTAGATCTTTGACAGTCGCTACAGGTACAAAAAGTCTGACAACCACTAACTGGACTGTGGAGGTCAGATAAGCAGTCGCTCCATGTAAAATACTGGTATCCAGCTGCATCCGGTTAGACTGGAAGCTGACCACAACATAGTTGGGAAAAGGCTAGGCAAATGATGATGAGATTTAGTTATACAAGGTGTTAACAAATCGTTCACGAAACCGTCAAGAAAGCATTCCTGTACATCTAACGAAGGAACTTTATAAAAACTTATTGCATGAAAGACTCTTTTTTTTAATGTTCGGGGAGAAAAATCACGTTTTACAATAGGACTTAATGATAGCATTCAAAATATTGCTCTAATGGATGCACTGAGTAGTGCAAAGGTCATTTAGGTATTTAAAGTAAAGTTATATACCCTTAAAACCGGTAAAATAACTGGTACGGGTAACTCCAATAACTCCGTAACAAGAAGTTTTCCAGGATAGAATCAAAAAGTGATCGCATACCGGTACGGGGAAAACCATTGCTTTTTGGCTTCATTAAGAATCTTTTTACGCCTTTTTATAAACTAAAAACGAATGTTGAGATATTCACTAGCGTAATTTCTTCGCGATATGTTTCAGCACTACATTTTAGTTTCCATGGATACAACTACAGTAGCTGAGAAACTGCTCAAGATGCCATGTAATACAACGTGGCTCAGCATCACTCAGTACGATGAGTTGAAAGATGCGAGACATTACCTGGCCACAAGAGTTGGCAACTGGCATTCTGATGAAGAAGCACCATCTGTTGTTCAGTTTAAAGTAAGAAGAATGAGTGTTTTTCAATAAGAATTTCCAACGTGGTAGTGCCAAGAAGCCTGGCAACTTGCTGCCAGAGCACTGGGCACTTTCCCCGTTGACAGCGATGTGGGCGAATTCATTGATACCCTTTCATTCTTTTCTGTTTTTAACCGACTTCCAAAAAGAGGAGGTTATCAATTCGTCGTGTATTTTTTTTTTTTTTTTGATAATCATCAGCCTATTAATGTTCTCACTGCTGGGACACTGACCTCCTCTCTATGAGAGGGAACTCTGACGTCTGTTTTTGATACGTGTGTATATTTTTATTAGTATTTTAGGTATGTATAATTGGTAAATAAGAATTTAAAGTCAAAACAATGTATGAGAGGTTTTCTTTTTGAGAATTAAAAAAAAATAGTTTCCATGAACTCGATAGACGGCGTTGATCCGACTACGTTACTAGATGCCAAAGCCCAAACGCTTGAAAAAACACACGTCACATACGCTCGTTGACTGACACTTTCGTTTGCATAAGCTTCCAAACACAACCATTAGGTCCAAGTGAAATTATGTGATGTTCTGTTCCTTGTAGTAACGGTGTAGTAACGTTCCTTGTACCAACGCCATCTATCCAGCGACTAGGGAAAAGTTGAAAAATTCTTCATTCAATTTAATTTCATTTGATACAGCTCGAAGCTCTAATACTGGATGACGTTGCTAATCACCTAGTAAAGGCGCTAAATTTAGAAGAACTGAAGGATCACAGTCAGCCTCCGTCGTTCAGTTGTAGTGACGAAAGTGAGCCCTGGGCACTTGGAGCAGCCTATCAAAGAAAAATATTGGAGGTAATACTACAACTACCTAATCAACTATTACAATAACGTATTTGTAACCTAGGTTCATCTGTGAATGTGTGACCACCCATTACATAACGAGTTTCCACCGTGTCTCGGAAAACCTGCTAAGCCGATGGACCCGGCCATAGAGCATCTATATTGGTCCCGTCTGTAGCTCTTTGATAGTTGTAACAAGTAGTCAGTTTCCCAAAAGTCTGACAACCAGTACCTATTACCAAGGGTTACCGTGTACATAGTACCTAACTGGGTTACACGGGTCAGATAGGCAGTCGCTCCATGTGTAATACTGGTATTCAGCTGCTTATGGTCAAGTCACAGTCAAGTCAACCCCTACATAGTTGAGAAAAGGCTAGACAGGGCAAGACGATGATTTGTTTTATTTGGGACACCAAACAATTATAAAATAAAGCATAGAGCTACAAATTAACAATTACGTCATCAACAGCGTTATTCACAGCATACAGGAAATAATAATGTTACATCGGACCTACTAGAACATTCGAGAAAGCACGTGATTACAGTATGTGTACGTTGAAATTTCTAGGGGTTTCCATTATTATTACTTTTAAAGTTAGGTAGGTACATACAAATTCGCGACCTCTTTATAAAAAGACATTAGAATTTCAACCGTACGCCTAGGGCATACGGTTCATATTTGTTTGTTTTGTACAGGTTGCTAGTAATAATAATTACCTACTTCTTTTGTTAGTGTTTTTTATGACCCTCTAGAATATTCGTGATTATTCTGGTGTGTCTGTAGGCGAGTATAAATAGACCGCTCAGGCCCGCGACAGTCAGTCTTGTTTTGGCTACACAGCGAAGCGAATCGAAGTGAACTTGAAGAGCGATATCTAAGTGAATAGTGAACAGTAGTGTATTGTAGTGTACTTGTGATTAAGTTTAAATTGTTTTGTGATTAATAAAGTGATTGTGTTGTTTAATCGGTAGTACTTAATTAATTTATCTCATACCCAGCTCGTAACAATAATAATAACTCGCTTCAAAGAGAAGTTAAAAGTAATAAAAAAAGGGGCCAAGTGCGAGTCGGACTCGCCCATGAAGGGTTCCTTAGCAGCAAGTAACATAATATAAAAGTTTTTGTAGTTCGTTGTTTATTTTTATATTTGAGTTGATTGAATGAAAGGTAAATTGCGGTTTGCGACTAAAGACGTATTAAAAAAAAAAACTACTTACTAGATCTCGTTCAAACCAACTATCGGTGGAAGTTTACATGGTTAATGTACATCATATATTAGGATTATATTGTTAAGACAATAAAATAGAATTATCTTAATTTATGGAAGAGCGGTGTCTCTTACTACAGGCATTATTTGCTTAAAAGGAGACTCCAATCATCAACTAATGTAAGAAATATCGTTTTACTGAAATGAATATTTTTGTATTTTTTTTTTTTGTATTTTGTATTATTTTTAGTTTTACCATTCTCTTCTTTTAGAAGTTACAGGGGGGGACACATTTTACCACTTTGTCTCTCGCGCAAACTGTTCAGTTTAGAAAAAAATTATATTAGAAACCTCGATATCATTTTTGAAGACCTATCCATAGATACCCCACACGTATGGGTTTGATAAAAAAAAAGTTGAGTTTCAGTTCTATGTATGGGGACCCCCCTAAATTTGTTGTTTTTTTAACACTTTGCCCGACCTGGAATCGAACCCAGGACCTCATGTTCAGCCGTCGAATCCTATTTTATGCGAAAGTTTGTGAGTATGGGTGTATGGATGTTTGTTCTTCTTTCACGCAAAAACTACTAAACGGATTCGGATGAAATTTGGACGTAGACAGTTTATAACCTAGATTAAAATATAAAATCCTTTTTATCTCAGTAGTAAGATCCCAAGGAACAATTAACAAACGTCACGCGGGCCGCCGCTGGTGGAAGCTAGTAAAATTATAATAATAAATAGATATTATAACTGTATTACGTTTCAGACGAAAACCCCTGGTGTGACTGGTAACATAGAATTCGACCAACAAGGTCGCAGAATTAACTACATTTTGTATGTGAATGAAATCCACGTCGGACAGATGCAAACCATTGGCATGTGGGAGTCTGCCAATGGAACCGAGATCATCGAAACCGAAAAGGCTGCCAGCAGCTCCGGTACCCAGCATTCGAGCAAGGAATTTATTGTAAGTACTAGCATGCCAAGAAAGAAATCAGCTGTTCCCTACAATATGTTCATCAAAATGTACGGAGCAGCTTTTTTTTTCGCAATTCAGGGTTTGGTCCCATAGTAAAAGTGGGTAATAATGATGAGTACAATGAACCCTAAAGAGATTTCGTGTGTGAACACTGAACATATACACCTTATACATTTATTGGGCCAGGAACATTAGGCGCACACAGAACAACCCTCCAAAGTTTCGTCACAATCAGATCAATGACTTAGAAACCTATGGAGGACCAACATATAAACATTCGTCTTTTTTAGAGTTCCGTAGTCCTAACAAGGAACCCTTATAATTTCGCCATGTCCGTCTGTCTGTCTGTCCGTCTGTCCAAGGTTTTGCTAAGAGACCGTTAGTACTAGTAAGCTGTAATTTTGTTATAGGGTGTGTATATCAATTACACCGACAAATTGGTAAAATAAAATCCAGATAATTCGGATACTTGAATAACGTTATCCGGATAATACGGATAATTCAGATAGGAGAGATAAAAAAACTTTTTTGCAAAAAATAAAACCGACTTCAAAAAAAACCAAAAACGTGAAAAATAACTTTCGCTTCTGAAGTCGGTGACGTTTGTTTGATTGATTTAATTTTTTTTTCACCGACTTCAGAAGCTAAAGTTATTTTTCACGTTTTTGGTTTTTTTTGAAGTCGGTTTTATTTTTTGCAAAAAAGTTTTTATTTTTCACTTTTTAGTGGTTCACATATTGTGCTTGGTACACATGGAAAGTGCATACCGTTACAATTACAACAAGCCCAAACACGACTAGGATACATTGTCTCATTATGGAGTTCCGTGACTCTTGGCTTCATCATCAGATCTGATGGTAGAATGGTTCTTATCAAATGCAAATGCTTCACTTGTTGTAGAAAATACCGAAATTGCTGTACGTTATCCTATATAACATACCTAACTGTCGAATTATGGGTATACTGTACACATCTGCGTACCCCCTCAGAGCATACAGGCGTGATGTTATGTTATGATGTTGTGTAAACAATAAACATCCAAGCGATTGCAGCAATCACGACAGATTTGCTGTCTATTATTGAAGAGTTCCGTTCCATATCTCCGAAGTTCGTGATCAGATCATGACAATATTTCTATGGGACCAACTTGAAAGTATACCCTTTCAAACAAAAAAAGAATTTTTTAAATCGGTTCAGGCGTCTTCGAGTAATCGGTGAACATACATAAAAAAAAAACACATACAGTCGAATAGAGAACCTCCTCCTTTTTGGAAGTCGGTTAAAAATAAAATTGAACCACAATATCGTCAATCATTGATATTCAGTAATCAGTAATTCAGTATAACGACCTATGGCATAAATAAAATAATCGAAGCTACGTAGGCAACGAAATAAGTCATCAAATAGCAAACATAATTTAAGTGACATCTTGTAACATTTTTATAAACTTCCTGTAAAATGCGTAAAGCCTTGAATATTGTAGAGGAATGGTGCAAGGAAAATAAACTCACAAAGAAAAGAAAGTTGGCAACCCTACAACTACCAGGTTTCTTTGGGACCAGCCTAAGCCTATTGATTGAGACCAAATACCTGGGCAAGTGGCATCTGTTTGAATAAACAGCTGAACTGGGCAAAACACACCGATTACATGACTACAAAAGCCAGCATAGCATTATGGCAATGCAAAAGACTGCTCGGAAGGAATTTGGGCATAAGCTCCAAAATCACCTACTGGCTCTACACTACAGTCATCCGACCAATCATCACATACGCTCTTTAGTTTGTTGGCCCCAGAACCTACCTGAGCACGGCCCAAAAGAACCTCAAGAAGCTACAAAGATTTGCCTGCGTGGCAATCGTCAGCAGCATGAGAACACCCCCCATTGCCGCACCACAGGTGATGCTGGGGTTAGCACCTCATCACCTCGTAAGAGAGGAGGTGGCCCTGGCGACTCTTAGGCTCAAAGTATCCGGCACCTAAAGTAAATCATCATCTGCCTAGCCTTTTCCCAACTATGTTGGGGTCGGCACCTAAAGTAAATATTACAGAATAAAACATACACACATAAAAGGGGATGCAATCAAACAACAGCCCATGATGGCATCACCCAGCGACAGAACCCTGAATACCCCCACTGCTTTCAAAAACACTACAACAAAGAGTTTATAGCGGACACGTGCGACTCTTCAAGTCCAAAATAGCTAAGGATCTACACTGATGAATCAAATACCGACGACGGCACAGGTGTCGAAGTCTTCTCTGATGACCTAAACATTATAGTATACAGACCTCTTATATTGTTCAACTCGGTCTACCAAGCTAAGTGCGAAGGTATTATCCAAGCGACACTTGCCATAGAGAACAGGGAAGTTACGGATACCCATATTCGTATACTCTTCGACAGTGTCTCAATTCTTCAATCCTTAAAGAGAAATCAGATCACGTCGAGACTAAAACACCATAGAATACCATAATGCCCTAGAACGAGTTACGGTACTAAACCGCAACAAGGTGACACTACAATAGAACAAAGGTCACAGATCAAAGGTGCAGCTGATGAGCTCGCCAGAAGGGCACAAACGGACCCGAGCCCATTGTGCTCATTCCTTTCAAGCAGCTAAGAAGTTGGTTAAAGGATCACACTCAAATAGAAGCGGAGAAATGGTGGGCCTCGACACCAGGGTGTTGGCAATCCATCCCTGGATATGACACAAAGCTGACTAAGCGCCTTCTGCGCCTGCATAGGGAAAAAGTCTACGACTGGTGGCGGGGGACCATCACTGGACACTGTTTACTGAACAAACACTCTCACACCCTAGGTATCACTGACAGTCCCTTGTGCAGAGCGTGCATGGAGGCGGAGGACACAATGGTGCATGTGCTCTTTGAGTGCACCGGTGTTACCCAAATCCTCTTTGAACACCAGGATCCCATGCAAATGTCCTGAAAAGATCAGGAAGTTTGATCTGCTCCTGTGGAGGGAGGTATGCTGGTTGGAGTAACGTCCCCCATGGTCCACTTTAGGGGTTAAATGTGGAAACCAAAACCCTTAAGGTGGATGCTCCGGGGTAGCCCGCGATTTTTTTTTTTTTTTTGCAATTTGCAGGCAAGTGCTTGGCTGCATGTTGATTAAAATATGATTCGCGACTATAAAACGTATGTAGTTACAGAATTACAATCATCAAAATCATCAATACAACCCTCCAAGTGTATGAAGGTCGATTGAATGACTATTTCATGAAAAAGTAATTCAATCGGCCTTTACGAACACGTGAAAATGCGAAAAAATAGTAAACCAAAAAATATCCGTTTTATTCGTACTATCCGAATAGTAATGCAATTGATATCCGGATATTTAAAATCACGGATATCCGGATACTATGCCCTAGGACCAAAAATTCGAAGACATGTGACATCTACCAATCCGCACTGGGTCCGCGTGGTAGATTATAGCCCATTCCCTCTCATTGAAAGTAGGCCGTACCCCAGCAGTGGTAACATTATAGGCTGATGATGATGATGATGATGCCCTAATCGTGTGTCAAACACAAACTCAAAAATCAAAGCATTTATTTCAATTAGACCATTACGGCACTTTTGAATGACAAAAATACAAAACAAAATCAAAGCTACAGTCACAGTCACATAGAGAAAGTACTGTAGTTGCCCATTCCCTAGCGTAGATCTCTATGGAGAAGAACTCCATGGACACTCTTTTAAATCAAAATATTGTTACAAAATCTTGGTTACATCATTCATGTTGTGATTATACTTTTAAGTGAGAACGATGTAGAAAGACGTGCACATCAGATTAGGGTAAACTTGCTTAATTCGTACTTACGCCAAATTCGTACTCCACTTAGGTCCGTGTTCACCAAGAAGATAACAGCCTGATTATCGAAAACAGCTGTCAATGTGACATGTTCCCATACAAAAATGCGTTTTAAACAGCTGTTTTAGATAATCAGACTGTTATCTTCTCGGTGAACATGGACCTTAAACTTAAAACTCGGCTTTGGTAACAGCTATCAGCGCCTCTAGTGTCAAAAAATATAAATAACAGTCGGCCATTTTACCACCTGACAGATAACACCCGTGAAGCTGCTCTCGACAAAAATATTGAAAAAGTAAGCTTTTTTCAACTATTGCTGTAATATTTTTACACATTTCGTAAGAGTTTTATTCAAATAAGGTCATGTATAACCTATTTTACGATTTGATACGTATTAATGTGTATCTTTACGATTTCATCTGACGTGTTATCATATTCGTAACTGTTGTCAATTTTTTTGCCGGTAAATTTAAAATTTGTTTGGCTCTTGCTCCTATTTCGTACTTGAGTTAAGTTCTTAAAACAGCTTAAAACGTACTGGTACGATTTAGCGATGATTGCCGGGAATTGGCGAAGATCATCCGTCGAATTTGTTAAGAATTCCTACTTGTTTTAGTAACACATTGTTGATTATGATGCTGATTCTCAATACTGTATACCAATGAATAAAACTCAAAGTACGATTTGGGATGAATGGTCTTAAATCGTACTTTTTTTTGTTTTTTTTTAAATTGTTTATTTTTGAGAAGTTTATAAGGTTTATGTTAAATTTGATTATAGAAACAATAAAGCATTTAGCAAACAAAAATTCCTTTTAATTAAAACTAATTTATCTTTCCTAACGAATTATGCAAGTTTACCCTATTATGATTACATACACTCTTGGGCCTGGATGTAAGGAGATGAAAATGGTTTGAATCAAAAGATTCAGACTTATGAGTCCTTCACTGAAATTTCAGTGAAGGACTCATAAATCTGAGAGCCGAGTTATTTGAGGTTTAGTAAAAGTGAGGTTATGTTAAAGTCTCTATAAAAGAGCTGATTACTTATCAAGTTCTCTGTCTCTCTCTCTCTAAAAAATCTGGAAAAATTGATTGATGAAGAATAAACATTCATTTCATGAACTTTAAAGGAAAATATAGCGGTTAAGATAACTTTGTTAGTTTATTATTCATATACATTGTACATGCGGTTAGAGATATGAACGCGAAAACTTTTTCAACGAATTCACCACATTCAAAACATTCAACTTTCTATAATATCTGTCACAGGTAGTATCCCGTAGAGCGAAACCCTATTTCGATTACAACGAAAAATGTAAAACCGAAAAATGTAACGATGATGAAAAATACGAAGGTTTCTCCGTAGACCTAGTCAAGCATATATTCGAAATACTGAGAGAAGAAAAGTTTAATTACACTTATAAATTCATTCACGAAAAGGACATGGGATATCAAGAACTCGTCAAAGTCTTATTAGACAAAGTAAGTGATAATTTAACACATTTTGTTTAGTACTTTGCGTAACAGGAACCTGTATACTTAGCATTATAATCTAAGCTCATTCAATTTTATCAAAAACTAAATATTACATGAAACACCTAGACGAATACAAAACCAGTAAAGGGCAAGTTTAACTCTCCCGCTATCTATTAATTTCGATTAAAATTGTATTAGAACGAAGAAAAACACCTGTAGCACAGCATGAAGTACTTTTTTTGTTTACAGAAAGCTGATTTAGCTGTATGTGACTTTACAATAACCGAAGTGAGGAAGAAGGTGGTAGACTTCTCAGTGCCTTTCATGTCTCTAGGAATAAGTATCCTGTACACCCAGGATGAGGTAGTCAAGCCACACATGTTCTCTTTTCTCAATCCATATACTTTTGAGGTCTGGATGTACACTGCGACGGCATACTGTGTTGTTTCCATAATGCTTTTCATTTGCGCCAGGTATGCCATTTAACTGTATTTTCACTGCAATTGCCCAACTGTGCTAGTAAAATATTTTCCGTAATCCACTTAGTTTTGAGCTTATAAAAAACTAACTAAACAAGATATTGTAATAACCTTCTAATTTCAGAATATCACCAGCTGACTGGGAAAATCCAGAACCATGTGAGAAAGATCCTGAAGAATTGGAGAATATTTGGACTTTTAAGAACTGCACCTGGCTAACAATGGGCTCCATCATGACGCAGGGATGCGACATTTTGCCCAAGTAATTTTATTTTAGTTCGCTCTGTTTGTAGTATTCGTATGCTAACCAACATACTTTTCAGAAATTAACCAAGATTAGAATAGAAAATACTTATAGAGATATCTGTAATTTTGTAATAGTCTTGCTCCAAATATGGCAGCAATGACAAATTGAACAAACCGCAGAACTACGGTAACTCTCAAACGTATTAGAGGAAAAGACCACGACGTTCAGACCTTCGTTATTTTATAAAATCTGAACCTAGCCATTTTTCTTGCCCGTAATTTTTTTTGAAAATCTGTGAATTGTGATCAAAATTTCACGAAAAATTATGGATAGTCTCCGAAGACCATTTCCTGTAGCTCGAAGGGTTAAGGTAGTAAATACATCTGAAATGTCTGAAAATGGTCAGAAGTGGTTTACAATATTCTTCCAAATAAAGTATATCAAAACTGACCTTTTTACTGTGATGAAAGTTAGGACCAATTGTATACACCTTTGCTACCTCATAACTTTTAAAGACACCGTGATCCAAACTTCAAACTCGGTAAGCGTTCAGATATGAACGCATTAGGGGCATACAAAGAGAAACTTTCAGGTTTTATAAAATAACGAAGATCTGAACATCGCGGGCTCTTAGTCCATATGTCTAAATTCTGTGTTGTTTCTTACAATATCAGAGCTCTGGGCACCCGCTGGGTTTGTGCTATGTGGTGGTTCTTCGCGGTGATCGTGTGCCAGACTTACATCGCTCAGCTGTCCGCGTCCATGACTGATGCCTTGGAGAACGAACCAATCAACGACGTCGTAGACTTGGCCAAGCAAACCAAGATTCGATATGGATGTATCGGCACAGGATCTACTCTTGAGTTTTTTAAGGTAACGATTTGATCCGTTTAACAATGTTCACTTCACTTTTACTAATTCGGATGATTTGTTTTGTTTGTAAAAATGCTGTACAAACCTGATTTAAAAGATCGCTTTTAGCGATAAGACCGCCCATTGTGTCACCCCTTGTAAAATGTTTAAAATTTTTGGATTTCTATTTTTATGGTGTACATAATAAAGAGTATTCTATTCTATTCTATTCTATTCACCATCATAATAAGTTTTAAGTAAGTATTTTTATTAATCGCAAAAAACACTCACATCAGACCATTTATGGTGACATATACACCATTATTTACATGCATATAAACCAACATACGAACATTTAAACAGCCATTATGTTACAGTCCTCCAAAGACAAAATATACAGACGCATATACGAGAATATGATTGAAAACCCCGTGGTCCTAGTTGAAAACAATGACGAAGGAGAGAGGAGAGTACTCAGGAGTAGAAACAAGTACGCTTTCTTTATGGAGTCCTGCACTATAGAGTACAAATTAAAAAGAGAGTGTTCTTTGAAAAAAGTTGGAGGTGAATTGGATAGCAAGGATTACGGGATAGCGATGCCGGCTAGTAAGTACAACCTAAATGTTTTTAAAGTAACATGATCACTAACAATATCATTAATACTTAACATGGGATATTTACCATGTTTATTATTTGTTTTGAGCTACCGAAATTTCGGCATTGTTTCAAGCGCCACGATCACAGACATGGCTTTCGAAAACACGGAGTCGTGACCAAACCCTTACATCAGTTTACCAATTTGTAATCTTTAGCACTTATCAAAACAATTTTATTATTTTCAGATTCACCATTCCGAACTGACATAAACAGAGCAATTCTGAGACTAAAAGAATTGACCACCTTGGACAAAATCAAAAATAAATGGTGGCTTGAAAAATACGGCGCCAAAAAATGTCCTGTGAGCAACCATTACGTTTAATATTTAGAGCTAGTGCCTATCGTTCAGCAAATAGTTGAAACCTGAAGCTGCGTACTACTAGGAGTTGCTGCAGACTGTAATCTTTCTATCAGAGGATAGTTTAGTCGGGTTGGAGTGCTAGCGCGCACACTAAACCAACGGTTGGGTTACTGACAAATGCGCAAACGGGTCGAACAGTCGGTCGACTGCGCTTGGACATTTTGCTAGTTACAACAATTTGCTTGCTAGTTAGAACTAAGAACTACCGTCCGAGTCAGCGGGATGAGAACGCCATACGAGTTATGTCCGATTCGTCACTGTTCCGATTGGTCACCAAATTTTGTTTTCATGCAAGAAATCCCGATTCCTCTTTATAATCCGATTTAACACTTGGTCGATAGTTTGTCGATAGCGTGTAAGTGTAGCCCATCAAACTGGTTTATCGGCCGATACCGAAACGTTGTAATTTAGGCACCTATGATACATGTGTCAGGCACACTATTTCAGAAGGTCGTTTAGGCGGTGAATTAATAAAATATACACTTATCATTTAGTAGGTTTATTTTAAGGAAATGATGTAGAATATTTATAAATGTAATTCGTGTATTTTAAACAAGTGATAATAGTCATTTTAGCTATTCACAACAGTTTAATACACGAACAGTAATCATACTTATAAATAGTTTTATTAGCCAGGTAAATATAACACAACAATGTAAATCATGCAGAAAATAAAAAATAAGTACTCACATAAAATAAACACTATGTCGTTGATGTGCACTAGGCGATAGTCAAGTAACGAAAGAACACTCGGTCGTCGTGCAGCTTGCTTTTATTAGCGTAACCGAAAAGATGGCGGCCGACCGAGTGTCATCGTTTCGCAACTTTTAAAAGTTAATAATTAAATCTATTAATCCAACAGTTTACAATTTAAATATTAAATCAACATTTATTACAATTTAAATAACAAAATAATAGTAATTATTACGTATGATTGAATAAATAGCTAACAGATTCGGCCATCCAACATTAAGTGTGTCCTTACACTAAACTACTACATGAATAAAGTAAAAATAATAATAGTAATAAAATCTCTGAAAAAAAAAGAAGGGCCTCATTGTCCCGTTAATCTTTTAAAACCACAGACCTCATTGTTCTGGGTATCACACACATTTTAATTGTAGTTGCAGGCCTCATTGTCCTGACTACTTTGAATGTTTATACATTTGCAGACCTCTTTGTTCTGCACATAACAAATCACACACATTTTAATTGTAGTTGCAGGCCTCATTGTCCTGACTACTTCGAATGTTTATACATTTGCAGACCTCTTTGTTCTGCACATAATAATTTTGATAATCAGTTGAATTAATTAAGACATCCAAACTAATCAGATTCCTCCTCACTCAGAATATTATCATTAGGTCGAGAAAAGTTAAGCCAGGGCTTTAATTTGTCAATCGCAACCACAGTGGAATATTTCTTATTACCTTTTCTTGTCAGTGGGGTATCTTCTATCTGATATCTATCGTGTTCGTATACTCTTGTAATTTTATAAGGACCTTGAAATTTTGGGATTAATTTCTTACTATTACCCGTAGCCGGCACTTGTCGTTCTACCCTAACTAAATCTCCCTCATTAAATTGTACAGGTTTAGATCTTGATTTATCATATCTTTCTTTCTGTTGTTGTTGAGAACTAGCAACGAAAGTACTAATTTCTTCTCGGATGGTGTTAAGATCAGACTCTTTGTTATAGGTTGTAACACCTTCGTCGATGGCTACAATCAATTTACTATCACTAACACCCTTGGGTCGAATACCAAAAAGAGCTTCGGCAGGTGTTCTATTAATTCCTTTATTGAAGGTGTTATTAATCCCCCATTGAACTTCGGGTAGGTGCTCCTCCCATTTACTTTCAGAGGTCCCTACACACTTAGCTGTTAGAGAATCTACTATAACTCTGTTATAGCGCTCGACTTGCCCGTTCGCTCTGGGGGTGGCAACAGCGTTAAGGACATGAATAATACCTTTCTCAGTCGTGAAAGACTTAAAGGAATCACTCGTAAAGGATGTTCCCCTATCGGATATAATCCTACGCGGGACACCAAAAATACCCATGTACTCGAGCATTACCTTTATGGATGTACTACTTCTGGTATTACGAACTGCTTTCACATAAATAAAGCGGGTAAATGCGTCAATAACAACTAGGATATAAATGTTACCCCTAGTACTTTTAACAAAAGGTCCAACGTGATCCAAATGCACCGTATCAAATGGCTGACTAACTTTTACGATTGGGTTAAGGTAACCAGGCTTTTTACCCGCTGAGGCTTTCGAATATGCGCATTCCAAACAAGATGAAACATATTTCTTTATGAAACGTCTCATTTTAGGGAACCAAAAATAAAGTTTTATTTTCTCTAGAGTTTTATCTAAGGCGAAATGGCCTATATCGTCGTGATTTTGTTTTACTACTTGCCACCTAACGCCCTTAGGCACAACCCACCGATCGCCTTCAGTAGTAACTCGGAATAATTTACCATTTTTTAATTTGTAATTGTTTTTTATATCTGTTACATCTTCTAAATTTGGATCGTTTAAAATGCCAATGATTCGTTGAATTTCTGAATCGGCATTTTGGACCGTCGTAATCCAATCGGATTCATTTATATTGCAAACAGAATATTGTATTTGTTGTTGTTCGACAGGTGGATTGCGACTTAAAGCGTCGACGTGGCTCATTGACACTCCTGCCCTATATTCAATACTAAAGTCGAACTCTTGCATGAGTGTCCACCACCGGGCAACTTGAGGTAGCATATCGCGTTTTGAAAATGTAGCTCGTAATGAATTGCAATCAGTAATTACTCTAAAACTAAGCCCTACAAGGTAAATCCTAAATTTTTGAAGTGAGGCTACTAGGGCAAGGGTCTCTAAATCGTAGGAGGAATAGTTTTGCTCCTCCGGTGTAGTTTGCCTACTGAAATAAGCAATTGGCCTTAGCTTGCCCTGATCGTCTCTTTGTAATAAAATGCCGGCGATGCCTATTTTGCACGCATCGGTATGAAGCTCAGTATCAGCTTTTGGGTTATACAAAGCTAATATGGGTTTTTGAACCAATTTATCTTTAATGGTTTCAAAAGCGCTTTGCTGATCCTGTCCCCATACCCATGCGGCATCTTTTCTAAGGAGTCGAGTTAACGGTTTAGCCAGTATAGAGAAACCCTGTACAAAGCGTCGGAAGAAACTGGCTAATCCTAAGAACTGCCGAACTTGGTATTGATTAGTCGGGGAAGGGAAATTTTCAACAGCGGATATTTTCTTAGACCCTGGCCTTATACCATCTTTTGATACCTCAAAGCCTAAATAATCTACGGAACGTCCAAAGAAAAAACATTTTTCTAATTTTAAAGTAAGATGAGCATTAGATAAGACCTGCAATACGAGTTCTAGTCGCTTTAAACCTTCTGAAATATCGGTTGATGGTATAATAATATCATCTAGATATGCCAAGGCTTCTTTATAACGAAGGCTACCAAGAACCTGATGCATGATTCTTTGGAAGGTGGCAGGGGCGTTAGCAAGACCGAAAGGCATTCGATTGAATTCAAAGTGGCCTTCAGGGGTGACAAACGCAGTTTTTTGCTTGTCTTGCTCATTTATAGAAATTTGGTAGTAACCAGATGCCAAATCGAGGGTTGTGAAATAATTATTTCCTGAAAGAACATCTAGTTGGTCATCAATTAGAGGCATTGGGTAATTTTCTTTTACGGTCTTCTTATTTAGTGCGCGATAGTCTATGCAGAGGCGATAGTCGCCGGTTTTCTTCCTAACCAAAACTATGGGGCTCGAATACGGCGAGGTAGAGGGTCTAATAATATCATTTACAAGCATTTCATCAATCATTTCCCTAACTATTTCCTTTTCTTTTGCGGCTAACCGATACGGTCTATATACCACAGGATCATTGTCTTGTAAGGCTATTGTCATTTCCGATACTTGGCAGTTACCTAATTCGGATATTGAAAATGCGAAACAGTGACGAAACCTATTAAGGAGCTGTAAAAGGCTGTTAGACGTAGATTGGTCTAAGTGGTCATCAATGTGCAAATCTGATAATGTAATGAGCCTAGATTGACTTTGTTGGTCCTGAGCCGTTACGCGAAGTACGTCCCTTTTGGCCTCTTCGTATGCTATTTTACCACGGGCAACCAAATCATCTTTATTAATAGAAAACGTTTTAGAATTTAGTCCATTAAAAACAATTGCACCCTTACCAGCTTCATTAAACTCATAGATACCGGTAGGTATATAATGATAAATACCATTTTAGTTCTTAAGCCGCCCTCAACAAACAATACCCCAGTAAATTTTGGATTAGTATAAACTTTCACAATAGTCAGGCCCGATATTGTAACAGACTCTAAGCAGTGCAAACCGGTTTTATTATTTGTTACTACATCCGAAAGATTTAATAGGATATCGAATCTTTCACAATTTTTATGTATTAGGATATGTGGTGTGTACGTTTGGCCTACCATCAGTGGCATTTTCATAGCATTATCTGGGACTAGAAGCAACTCTGTGGACGCTCCTACACCATCAATTTCGATATATGCATTGAGTCTCCCTAAAACTGTTACGAAAGAATTACCAAACCCCTTTAAAATAGGTAAACCATCAAGTTCGACGTCTTTGATTCCTAATTTTGTAAAATAAGACTCCTTTAACATGGAGCATTCACTACCCAGGTCCACAAATGCCTCTATAGGAACTTTGTTAACTAATGCGGTTTTAAAAAAATTTTGACCTGCATTAGAATCTAAGCTAACTCTATTCACAGATTTTTCCGATGTGGATATGTTAAAATAGCATTTCTCAGTTTCATGTCCTATTCTAAAACATTTGTTGCATTTTTTTATAGGAAGACTACACTGACTAACTATATGTCCTTCAGCCTTACAGTTAACACAACGTATTTTCCTTTTAAACGAAGTTGGTTGCGTTTGATTACTCGATTGAGAGGGATCGGTGGAATTTTTAAGGGGAATAGGTTTAGAATTGCGTTTATCAGGATTGATTATTTTTGACATTACGAGAATTTCTCAAATAAGTTAACAGTTTGTCTAAATCATCGAACTGTACCGCTTCTGCACCTAACCTTACAGCGCGGTCGTCTATGCCATGCAGTACGCAATCTACAGCCTTCCTTCCGGTAATAGAGCACCTATTTATAAGAGCTATTTTATCGTAGAAGTAATCTTCTAAGGAGTCCCCGAATTTAGCACGCCTAGCTAGCATATCGCTAAGCATCTGCCCGTAGTTCTCATCTGACGGGAAAGCTGCAAGTAATTTAGATTGCCATTCACCCCAAGTAAATAAAACTGAGGGGAGGCCCTCGTACCATCTTTTGGCTACCCCCACTAGTTTGGGAAGCGCGAAGTGTACAACTTGCCTATCAGACCAACCATATATAGTGGCGCACTCGTTTACTTTGTGTAGCCACATAGTTATAGTTTGTTCTTTCCTAGCAGGATCGAACTCGGGTACGGTATTTTGGAGGAGGACCCGCCTTAAGGGCCTGTACTAAGACGTTCAAAGTATTATTGTCGTAATTAGTTAGATTAGGTAATGCTGCACTAACCTTATTCCCATCCGTTGCTGGTTGCTCAATGGTCCGTTGCGGGTGTTTATCGCACTCGCACCGACAGCTACCGAGGCAGCTTACGTCCCGAGGCCGGCTGGGACTGCGGCGGAATGAGTTATGCCGCTGGTCACGGCTACGGGACCGCTGCACGCGCTGATGGTAGACTGCTTGGCTGGTACGGCTTTGAGACCTCTGGGGCGATTGTTGCCCCCTAGGCCTTCCCCAGGGCCGATTGCTAGACCGGCTTCGGGATCGCCGCGGTGACCGATGCTCACGGAGCATCTCTCTTGAGCGATGGCTCGTTCGACTTCTGGACTGCTGTTGTTCGCGAGACTTGCCTCGCGATTCGCCCCTTGGCTGCTGGCTACTGTATCCTGGTCTTGCTGGGCTAAGCAACAACCGGTTCGGGACCTGGCCAGGTGCTTGCCGACTGGGAGAACGCTGGGGTTGCAAGCTGGATACACCCAGCGAGCAGGAGCTGCGACGTTGGCTCGCTTCCAGTTGGCTAGACGCGATGCCAGAGGGCAACACAGGAGAGCCTGAATGTTCCATTGTTATCCTGAAGAGAAGAAAAAAATAGCACAAGTACCTGTTTTCCTTATATTTGTGTAATTAAATTCATATTATGTATTAGGGTAAAAAGTGAAAATACATGAAATATGTATATATCATATACTTACAAAAATAAAAATACAGCGTATATGATACTAAAGGGCATGGGTGTACATATCACAGCCGATTTCTAAAATATCAAGTCCAACAAAAAAAATAAAAAAAAATAAAAATTTTTAAAAAATAAATAAAAAGGAATTTTGGTAGGATTTTGGTTTCAAAACTCACATTTAGGGACTGTTTGAAGGATCCCCTATGTACCTTTAAAGTATCATTATATGCCCCCGATACACCCTGTATATACATACATATGAGTACATAAATATTCGGTTCTATCCCACTTCTGAGATGTCAGGCACACTATTTCAGAAGGTCGTTTAGGCGGTGAATTAATAAAATATACACTTATCATTTAGTAGGTTTATTTTAAGGAAATGATGTAGAATATTTATAAATGTAATTCGTGTATTTTAAACAAGTGATAATAGTCATTTTAGCTATTCACAACAGTTTAATACACGAACAGTAATCATACTTATAAATAGTTTTATTAGCCAGGTAAATATAACACAACAATGTAAATCATGCAGAAAATAAAAAATAAGTACTCACATAAAATAAACACTATGTCGTTGATGTGCACTAGGCGATAGTCAAGTAACGAAAGACGACCGAGTGTCGTCGTGCAGCTTGCTTTTATTAGCGTAACCGAAAAGATGGCGGCCGACCGAGTGTCATCGTTTCGCAACTTTTAAAAGTTAATAATTAAATCTATTAATCCAACAGTTTACAATTTAAATATTAAATCAACATTTATTACAATTTAAATAACAAAATAATAGTAATTATTACGTATGATTGAATAAATAGCTAACACATGTATATACTGATTAAGAGCCCAACTAACCTATCAGCCGATAGAAAGTCTGCAGACTGCCGGGACTCTAACACCTTCTTGACAAAAATAAACAGTACATTAAAATTGTAATGACATTAATTTCAGCCACTCAAAGATGAAAATGACATCGAGGGTGATCTCGAAATGGAAAACCTAATTGGAGCCTTCGTGGTTCTGGTGGGGGGTTTGGGATTCTGTGTAATTATGACTGCCATCGAGTTCTTGAACGAGGTCCGCAGCATTTACGTTCGGGAACAGGTATGTTGCGATTTGTGTTGAGGCACTTTTCTTTTTTAAACGTTGCTCTACAATGGGAGTCTTTTTACGACATCGTGGGTGCGTTCACAAACATTCTAACTCACATACATAAACAGCCAGACCCCGAACAACTACCTGCAGGCCATACAAATATTTGTTCCGTGCGGGGATCGAACTCGTAACACGCAACGCAGCAGCCAATCGCTCAGACACTGTGCCAACCAAGCTGTCAAAATATCTATATAAATAAATAATAAAAATAAAAAAATTACAATACATTTTTTTCGCGATTTCAGCTTTGGTCCCATAATAAAAGTTGTTTGTTATCATGAGCACAATCACGTGTTTAAGTATCGTACACTAATTACCAGTCACCCTATATACTTGTTAGCCCTGTATGTTGTACGTTATACAGTGGACAACATTATGATGTTAACCTTCCATTTAAATATCACGTGATTACTGAATTGCTTTTCTCCTTGATTTTTAACTCTACCAAATGAGCTATATTAAAAATCACAGATGGATAGGTAGGAGCAACATAATAGGCTAGTTTCCACCATCAATAAATTGCAAAACTAATTAGTCCGTCAGTTAGAGTATTGGAAAATAATGGACACGTATTTTTTGTTTTTGTAAATCACTGAGTACTGACACAGATAAAACGCATCAAAACTCGGGAGTGGGGGCTCGTGACGTCACAACGCACTAAAAACTATAGCACGGCGTGACGTATTGCGAATTTTAAAAGCTTCGTATCTTCGCCAATTTTGGTTTATGTAACAAAAGAAAAAATACGGGTCAAATATTTTTTTATAATCTAACTGACGGACTAATTATATTTTTTTAGGACACAAGCCTATTACTTTTATTATTAACGTCAACATTTCTCTTTCCATTCCTTGGACGCGACTCGGTCACAGCACTCACAGCTTGCTATCACAGCACTTTTTTAGGTGTCCTGCCCAACTCCTATTGAGTTTCACAACGCAATTTCCAATATCGAAGACCTGTGTACATCTCCGAATTTCGATTTCGGTTGGTCGTACGGCGACAGCGCTTCGGCGAGATGAGCAGACGATATTGTTGCTGTTGCGGGAATATCCTGGATGAGGTTGAGAAGAGCGTGAAGCTTGGCACAAACAAAGAGAGGCCTATACCCAGCAGTGGGTGAAGTTGGGCTGTGGGTGATAATAATGAAGATTTAATACGTCGACGCATCAGTGATGCCAAACTTAAGAGTCACACACTTCATTTATTAGCCTATAACCTTCCCTTTGCTGGGACATACTCGTAGGCGAAGGCCTACCCACTGACCCACTTCCTTTCATATAGGAAGCTATATGAAAGGAAGTGGGTCATAATACTCCACGCCCACCCAGGGCAGGTTGGTGGAGGAGTCACACTAAAGTCTCTATCTGACAATTTTGCAACTTGATTTTACAGGTCCCATACAAAGAAGTGTTCATCAAGGAGCTGAAGGCTTCGCTGAACATCTTCCAGCTACGAAAGCCGGTGCTCCGCAACCCAAGCAGGGCTCCATCCGTCGCCTCTTCAGGCAGTGATGACCGGCGAGAGAAACAAGCCAAAATGATTGAAAACTTTATGGATTTAGAAAAAGAAGTTCAATAAAATTATCTTTGATTGTTTAGTACTTGAGTGCAAGTAACTTAGATATAAGTACCAATGTTGCTTATTTACTATACTTGGGCCATTACCACTGCAAAGTGACAGTCATAAATCATTTTTAACCGACCTCTCGCTCGCACTCACAACCCTTATGATGGAGCAGTGATAAGTGTTGTGCAAACTGTGCTGAGGGCATTATTAATACGAGAAAACAATTAAATAATACCAAAGTATCATAATATGAAGTCGAAATCGAAAAAAGATTAGAAGGATATTATCCTTCTAATCTTTTTTCGATTTCGACTTCACTTAGCTCGTCGACAGACTCATCGATAGTTTACTGTAGTTGCTGCCAGTTAAGATCGCAATAGCGGACATTGACATTTCCCTAATAATATATTATATCTTCATAAGAACCAAAACAACTGAGCCATGTCTCGTTTTTCATTAGAAAAAAATTTGAAGTGCACGATAGATGAGGATCCAAAACTTGAACGGGCTTAATTTTTATTTAAAAATTAAGAACTTCAATAAATGTGGGTGGGTCAATAATGATCCCGGACCGGATGGATTGCCCATACATACGGCACTGCTGTGATAGGCATGTTGCCGTCAGCAGCGCCGGTTAGATGTTGCCTTTTTTATTATGTTTTATTTTATTTAATTTGTGTGTTATTATCGTTTATGTGTTGTTTGTATTTGTGTGTACATACTCCACATATGAGTTAATGTTGCTCGAAATAAATGTATTTTTTTTTTAATAACCGCCATTGTGATCTTAACTGGCAGCTACTGCAACTATACCTGCGTGTGCGCATTAACCAACTATATCGACTAACAACTCGCACTCATTGCTCATTGACAAAATTATTTTATGATCTTAACTTTGCACTTGTAATGCCTTAAATGCCTTATTATAACAAGAAACTTTATATTTAATAACTACAATGTTTATTTTTTCTTTGAATTCAGCCTAGACACAAAAAATGCAAAAAGAAATCTTTATCATAGTTGCGCCAAAATGTTGTTTCAAAGAGACGTCGTCGTCGTCGTCCTAATTTCTGACAATCGATAGCGATTTTGCATAATTGAGCCATTGTTAAATCTAATTGTTTTATAACATCAATCTGGAACATCAAACAAAGGGACAACGTTTAGTCACCCAGTCCAATACCAACTGCTACTGTAAGTTGTTTGAAACTTTCATTGTAGGCATCTTATTTTGTTTATTTCTACATATTATAAAAGTATAATTATGTAATAATCTCAACATGAATGATGTAACCAAGATTTTGTAACAATATAAGGCGACTACAGGAACTAAACGCGAGTTTAGTTTAGCTTTTTTTTAGCTGAAAGTATATGATTCACTGCAATAAACCAAACCAAAAAAAAATCTTCAGGATATGTGCTAGTATGATAGTGTTTTGAAAACAATACAATTATTTACTCAAAAAAAAAATCAGAAACTCGAGTATCTCTAAAAATTTATTTTAACGAGTAAAAACCATACTAAAATACATGCGATCATTCATTCGTTTTTTTGGCAAATAATTCAACATATTATTTTATTCACATAGTGTTTTATTTTTTTAGTTCAATCAATGGTTTTTTGTAAATCGATCGAATCCATTCATATCGCACTATTCGTCTTGCAATGACTGACATAACAGCCACTTTGTAGTGCAAGCTGATTAGAACTTTATTCTAACAGTTTTTCAAACGAATTTTGAACCACCACAAACAGAGTTGCTAATTTAGCTCCTGTAGTCCCCTTAAACGAGTGTCCATTGAGTTTTGTTCAGTCTTCTCCATAAAAGTTCTATGCTTTGGAATGGGCAATACAGTACTTGTGTCAGTGTTGTGTCTATGTATAGTGTATGCCTTGTGTCTAGGACTGTAGCTTCGTTTTTTTTTTGTTTTTTTTTGACATTCAAAAGTAACTGTAATTGAAATAAATGCTATGAATTTGATACTGGCTGTCATAATTACAATAGAAACACTTTCAAAGACTGACGAACGTATTGTTAAGGTTACGTTTGTTTTGTTTTGATGATTTTAAGTCTAATTAATCTGGATTCAACTTAAATTAATCTGGTTACATCTATTATTTTATGGGGCATGCGGTGCTAACCTGTAAGAAATTGTTATACTAACCTTTGATTTAAGAATCTTATTTTAAAATTTAACAGAATAAACAGTTGTTGGTTGGTCTGAAATAAATAAATAAAATAAGTAATTTCTATGTTAATAACTATTTATGTAAAATTTGCACGCCGAAATTAATGGCAGAATAAGAGAAATATACTTTTATCTGTAAGACCCTCCTGTACCTTATTTACGCAAATAAATGATTTTGATTTTGATTTTGATTTTGATACGATGAATCCAATTTCTGGGGTTGAAAGCCTAAACTGAATGAGTGAGTGAAAGCTTAAGAGCTTCATCTACGCGAGTTAATGGAACCTACAAAGGCAGCATAAAAGATGGAGTTTTAAAAAAAGAAACAGCACATAAACAGTAGCATACACCGTAACCTACAAATGTTTATGTGTTCACTTAAAAGTGCAACGAAGCACTCCAAGGTGACTGCTTTTTAAAACTTGACGATAAGTCGTGGTTTAAGGCCACTTTTCATCATCCAGACTTCATATTTTATCGCATCATTTATGACCCATAACATTACGCTTATATCCATCAGAGGCATAGGCGTAGATACGAGTATATGTAGAGTACACTCACATACACAAGCCCATGAAATTAATGAAAATCGAACAATTTGTCATCATCCGACATTTGAGTACATACATAACATCACGCCTGTAATCCCTGAAGGGTTAGGCAGACGTGTACCTAATAGTACACCCACATTTCGTCAGTTACGTTTAAGTCCCATGTAATAGGGGCGAGCCTATTGCCATCAACCGGGCGTAAATCCAGACTCCGTAGCTGCTACTACGAAATTCCTGATGAAAAAAATTCAATAACACTGCCCGACCTGGGAATTGAACCCAGGACTTTAGGCTCAGCTGTCGCGCTTACGACTACTATAGTAAGCGCCAGTTAAAATCGCGACACCGGTCGTTGACCCATCTACATTTATTGAAGTTCTTAACTTTGAAATTAAAAAATTAGCCTAATGAGGTCTTGAATCGGCTATCGGCAGGCAGGCAGGCAGTCACAGTCACTGTCACTGACTAACGAATACGAATACTACTGAGAAATGGATGACGAAAAAATCCGACGACATTGATCGAACTAGACATCGCAGCAGATAAACTCGGGTCCACTAAACCCATTATTATGGCAGTTGACAAGACAACATACCGGGACATACATACTGTTAAGAGGACACACCCCGGCCGTTTTTCCATACAAAAGTAATCCCGTTTCCTCCCTGGATAATGCCAGTAGAGCATGTAATCTTTTCCAATAAATCTATGACCATTATTGGCATGTCCCTATGTTTTCTCTTTTTTCATAAATTATTTATTAAAAGAGATATTCTTCGAAAACCTAAAAAATTGCCTGTTTTTCCGCTGTGTCCAAACATCCAGAAAACAAATTTGACTAGATTATATAAAAAAGGACAAATTAGGAACACGGCCAAAACTTTTCTTAGATAATTTTTAATAAAAAAGTAGTTAAATCGGGCAAGTTTTGGAGAAGTAATCAGGGGACTACGAAACGTTATTGTTCTGCTGTTGTCTCTTTCGCGCTCTGCGCGCGGTCGTTTGGGCACTGCGCGACAGCAATGCATTTTTACAAATACCTATTTTTCAATTCTCTCGGCGTGCTGTTTCCTCTTAACGATAGGTATCAGCGGGGTAACCATGACGTCTTAGAGCAGGATTGTTTTAACGTCATTCCAGTATGGGAAAGAGACAGAGCTATGGAGAACGTCTAGCGCCATCTCTTTCTCACTCTGGAATAAGATTAAAACAATCATGCTTTTTGACGTCATGGTACGCCACCAGCTCTACACACAGTACGCTCATCGACATGAAACCGATATGGCTCACTAATTGACACTTGGTGTAAAATGGCACAGACATGAGCAGAAGGTGAACAAGAGGTGAACTTTATACTTTTATTTCTTTCTGCGTTACCACATGCATTTCGATTGACCTCTTGGCGATAGAGTTGTCAATTTAAACAAGAATGATTCTTTGACCAGAGAATCTAAAATGATAGACGTGAAAAGTGAGATTCATTCAGCGATAGAATTATGGAATAGTCAAAAAAGCATTGGACGACATAATGACTTGAGTTACCGACGAGTTTCTGTCAATACTTAGCAAGGTTTTGAGTATAGGTAGCAAATGAGTTGAGTATAGGTTACATACCTAGTTATTATATTTTTTAATTTCCTGTAATTATGAAAGAAGCGTGAAGAAGCGTGGCTAAATAAGAACACACGCTCGAATCTATCTTAATCATTAGCCATGCTTGCCTAGGTCTGTGGAAGGATGACCACCCATTAGACACCAATCTGGCCCCGGCTGTCATTTGTAGATCTTTGACAGTAGTAGTCGTTACAAGCAGTCAGTGAACTGAAAGTCCAACAACCAGACTTACAACGGGTCAGAGGTATCATAATTTACTCAGTTCCTACTACTTCGGTTGCGGAGGTCAGTTAGGCAGTCGCTCTATGTAAAATACTGGAATTCACCTAAGTTCGGTGAGACTGAAAGCCGATCCCAAGATAATTATGTAGTTTGGAAAAGGCTAGGCAGATGATGACGAAAGAAGGGAAACGTGGAAGTGAACAATTTATGTCGTTGGTCACTTCTCTAAGCCATCTGCTATTAAACTTGTAAGAATAGGGATGATTCTTGACTAAAAATATACGATTCTGTTTAGTCCGTCAGTTAGATTATCGAAAAATATTGTATACGTGTTTTTTCTTTTATCAAATTAATAATTAGGAATATAAAACGCGTCAAAGATCACGAGTCCCTTGTGACGTCACTTTCTGGTAAAATTTATGTACTCAAATGTGATGTCACGCGAGTTTTTGACGCACTGTATCGTCTTCATTTTTCGTTTACGTGAAAAAATAGAAAATGATGTCTCCAATAATCTTGAGCATCCATCTGACGGACCAATTTAGTTTTTTTTTTGTCATGTACCAGAATGTCATAACTATCATCGTTAAACTTTGTTTTCCGAACACCTTCAGGTTATTTTGTTACTGCTTTCTAAATCGAGAAAACCGTCATTAGCATATACTACCTGACCTGTTCATAACTGTGGGTTTGCGATCATAATCATTGTAATAATTATGACAGCTCTCCGTACCTCGACTCAGTTATTACTACTACTACAACTTCAAAAAAAGTACTCGCCGTCTTTAAGGGATGTCAAAACTTGAGATGATCTTGCTCTTGTTTTTTTTGTTCTATTGGGCCTACATACTACTTAGCGTTGCCGTCCATCCGGATAAAGCCGAAGGTCATGGTCCAGGCTTTTGGACCTCTTGTCCGGCCAAATTTGACTGCGTTCGACCCGTCCGGCTTTTTTTTGACTTTTCCTTTTATTTCTTTCGCAACGTTTCTTTGTACTAAAATATTTAGTTTCAGAAACTTTACTAAATTCCGGTAGATTTTTTAAGGTCATTTAGTCAATGTTTGGTGTCTGTGTACAAGTTTTCGGTCCAAGATCGAAAATAGTTGAATACTATACGTGTTTGAACGCCGTCACTAGAATCTTTCGTCCGGCCGGCTTTTTTGTGGGATAATTTAGTATTATTTACATTAAATAAATAGGATTTTTTCTTATTGGTTTATCAAAACCGTAAAACAATGTTATGATGGCTTTTTGTGCCTTTGATATTATAACTTCTTTTTTTATAAAGTACTAAATAATTACAAAATACTACTTAAAAAGTTAAATAAGGTAAATAAACTAACGAGCTGTAGCTGGGTAACCCCCTGCTCGTTAGTTTGGTTTACCTTATCTACAAGTATTTAACACGTTAATCGGGTTTCGGACCTTTGACATATTCATTACTTTGTAGTTCAAGATCAACTTTTTATCGTATGAAAACAAAGTGTGAGTGTTCTGATTTATAATTCACTAGCTGATGCCCGCGGCTTCGCCCGCGTACAAATAACATACTAAAACCTTCCTCGAGAACCACTCTATCTATTGGTGAAAGCAGCATGAAAATCGGTGCAGTAGTTTTTGAGTTTATCGCGAACAGACAGACAGACGCGGCGAATGACTTTGTTTTATAATATGTAGTGATGTAGTGATTGTTTTAATTAGATAACTCTATTGAAGATGATGAATGAAGCAACAAACACACCTGGCAATCTGATATCGTTCGATCACCCATAAACTGATTAGACCTGCTAGAGATATTGCCTTAGTGACAATCAAAGTATTAGTACTAATAAAGTCGAGATAGATCTTGGTAAATCCCAATCGGAAACCTAATAAGCCTGTCCTCAAACTTCTGGAAAAAGATTAGGTCGACGATTTCAACTAACGTTGAAGAGCAATTGGGAACATAATATAATCAATTTATTTGAGGTTGTTTAGAGGATTTAGCGGATTCTTTTACAAAATAAATGCAAAGAATGCACTTCATTACAAACAATCATATATGTTTAGTTCTCAATTTTTTCAATAGTCGATGTTTACTATTTGGCTAAAAAATGCTTGGAAAATAAATAATGATAACATATTATCATCACGCCTATATTCCCCCAAGAGTTAGGCAGAAATGTACGTGATAATTAATACACCTATTGTATGTATTTTTAAAGTCCCATGTACAAATCCACACTCCGTTGCTAATACTGATAAATACCTGATGGTCTATGAACCCAGTAATACTTTGCAATAAATATGATGGAAGACTATACATTTGCAAATTCAAATGTATGCTTTGATTTACTTATGGTAGAACATATACATATACTTATATATCTATTCAGTCTAGATACTGAGACATATATAATTATTATACTCGTATAGATCTAGCAATTCTTACCTGTAAACAGATTCGATTTCAATTTCCGCACCGAACTTAGATGACTTGAGATTTGCTGAAGAAAGTTAGGGTCTTCTTTTGTGTACTTCCCAGAGTTAAAGAACAAATATTTTATAATTTAATCACTTTGTTTAGAAAGGAAATTGTTTGAACCTTCTTTTGCAATCTCTAATGACGTTCAAAAGATGCGGACTCAGCCCTTGTTGGCGGACATGGTGGGTCAAAGTGATTTAACTTTAAATTAAATAATCTTTTTTACGGTGTTTCTAAAATGTACGACATTTTGTGGTATGTACCTATGTCACCGTAAAATTGTCAAATACGTTATATTGTAATATCTCTAGCGATATTGTAAAATCTCGAAATATTGTCAAACGAACATACTTACTGCTTACAACAAAACGCATTATTTTTCGTGAAATGCATGCGATGGTAGTCAACTCACGCGGTGTGGAGGGAAGGAGGTTTCCCCCTTGCCCAGTGGTACAACTCTCATGAAAAGATAATGTACCATTCCTGCGAAATACCGATTAATATAACCTAACCTTAAAACACTTAAATTCCCCTAAAAAGCGTAGTCGACGGAGGGCCCCTATTTCCGAGTGCAGGGTTTAAAGGAACCTAACTAACCTAACGGGGGGGTGCCCCAAGTCCCGATTATGGGGGCAGAGATACTTCCGTATGTTCAGTTGACAATATTTCGAGAGTCAGATGGTAGGTGTGTGTGTTGAATGTTAATATTCAAAACAGACATCAGTGTGATCGTGAACCCCGATCTACCTATGTATTTATACATGTTAAGGTCAAAAACAAGAGCGCAAAACACTCAATTCAATGAGTCAAAAAGTATAAAGCGGGTACTGAATTGCATTCGATCAATAAAACAAATCTGTATTTAAGCCGTTCTGAGCTGATAAGTAGTATCCGGTGGGTGCACGTGGACCAGTCACCAGACGCAGCCTGCGCCGGCAACGCACGCGCACGATCGGAAACGAGGGAGCTGTCGGAAGCCCGCACTACCATTACCGCGTACCTACTCCTGGGAGAGTTTCATTAAGCTCAATCCATTGGCCTGTCTGTGTGTGCGAAACTGGCTTGCCCGCGCAGAAACGGGTCGCGTTATGTTTTGCAATTAATTCTGATCGTAGAGTGCACGTCTCCTGCGCAGCGATCAATTGTAGCTTCAGAACGCCGAATGTGTGTGTAGTTCAGTGGCGCGAGACTCCCGCAGTGAGATGGCCGTGTCGTGGTACGCCGTGCTCGCGCTCGTCGCCACAGCTCTCGGAGCCAGCATTAGACGTGAGTTGTATTTTCAAAACAATAAGGTCATAACAAACGAAAATACCATCATGTTTTAGTGTTTCATATTCAATCAAGTGTACAGTTTTTGATTTTCAAAACCGAAAAAGCAATATTTTTTTTTACTTTCTCTTTAATATAGGAGAAAAAAAAAGTAATCATGCATTTTTTGCCTACAACTCTGTTTTTTTTCCTATTTATTTTTTTGTTTGATGAAACAATAAAAATTATTTCGGTGAATTTCTGACCAGTCATGCGTCTTTTTTACCATTAAAAAAAAAACATTATTTTTGAACAATATCTTTGGAGTTCCTAGCTAGTTCTTCAAAGTACTTAATAAAAGATTAGAGCAAAAGTTAACTTCAATGAAGATCAGCACGAAAAACACCAAAAAAAATATTAAAACAAATAGAAAACATTTAAAGACGTAGAATACGGACGCATGTTATCTAATAACACCAACAGCTAAAGCAAAACATAGTCATATCGTTTCAGAAAAAAAATAGGAACAGACTGAATTACATAAGGTGATAGTTAATCATAAATAAGCCATTTCCGACGTGTTATTTACGTAATCAACTAGATAATATCAACACAGCATCACTTTATACAATATAATATGTACTAACCTAGGTCCGGAAATCTAGATAACTTTGTACTTAATATTACCAAGATACTTAGAAAGTAAGGTATTTTTCCACTATTTTTGTTACTACTGTTATCTCGACAATCAATTTTATGACAGGAGAAGTACAAGCGATGGTGGGCCATAATCCATCCGCCACTTAGCCCACGTGGTGGAACAAAGCACACCCCCTCTCCAAGAGAAGCCTTTGTCTCAGCAGTCCGAACATTACAGCTCTAAAATCAACTCAAAATTTATCAAATGTACGCAGAAGTTGAGCTCAATAAGTTGTTTTGGTGAACAGGGTCTTTTAAAAGTCTTCTATAATTTGTATGGTGTACATAATAAAGAGTATTCAATTATATTCTATCGCAGGTGATGGGAATGTTCGGATCCTGCTAGGTCCTACCTTGCATCTTAATAAGTTCCTCTTATAGATTTAATCATAAGGGAGGTGACGTCTACTCAGCTACCCGAGTGTCCTCCTGAGCCCTGCCCGGATATACACAGGATGCTTTAACGAAACGGATTTTCAAAACCTTTTCTAAATACGGATATTAAAAAAATCCATCAATAACAGGGATAATTTCGGTAACCAAAGTAAGCAAGCAGACTTGCCTCTTTATGAAAGTTAAAATCCATCAGTCATGGTAAATGCTAAAAGTTTGAGGTGGAAAACTGTCAAAAAGAACCATATTATTTGGCTGAAGGGGCTTAGACCAGTCACCGATCATGACCTTGCACAACATAAATGGCTGAGACAGGTTCTCTATAAAGTATAAGGAGACCCTGTCTCAGCCATTCACATTCTTTTATTTTAATCTTTTATTTTTTTTTCCTGTTCTTTCTCACTGCTGGGACGAGATTTCCCCGTACATTTCTAATCTTCCTTCTTACCCTAAATACTGAAGAATTATACGGTAAAATTTAGGCCAAATCTTCTCCTGTCTGGCTTCATATTGAATGAATACTCTGTAGTCAATATATTTCTTCTCGTAGCATTTTCGTTTTACTTTCATGTGCATCAAATGCACTGACCATCCACTACATATTTCCGTATTTCAGAAAGCACGTTAAACCGTTGGTCCTGGTTGTCAGTTGTTAGGTAGTCAGAGGCCCGAAAGTGTCACATTCAGTCTTACCAAGGAGTATCGTATCGCTCCATGTAAGATACCAGTTTTAGCTAGTTTCAGACAGCAAGTTAACCCCAACATAGTGTCAAATACAATAGTAATAATAATAATCATTTGTTTCAGAATGCACTTTCTTTATTTATTAAAGTGCAAGTAAGGTTAATAATGAAAACAAAAGCAAATCTTGGAATCTTATTGACGTCAACGTAAATTGCGAGAGGCGTTGGTAATCTTATCGAAGGGTATTTGTTTGTTAATTAATCCGGTTTAATCGTGCAATTCGTTATAATTATGATAACAAACAAGATGAGCTGCTCCGGAATCCATACTAATTGATAAGACTACCAGATCTCTACTTATACCTACTTATAAAATTCGCAGGACATATTTATTTTTCGTTTTCTTTTTTGACCCAATTTATTTATTTATTTATGTACACACAAAATACTTCATAGGACATTACATTAAGATAGAAGAGCACAAAGGTACTGCTTATTTCATAAGAAATCTCTTCCAGCAGACCTGCGAGAGGAAAGTTGGATTAGAAATGTAGACACAGTGTGTAGAAAAGACAAAACATTAAAATTTAGTGACGAGTATCAGTTGAAACGCACTGCTGGGCATAGGCCTCCACCAAAAGTTGCCACATCTTGCAGATTTCCGTGCCCTTTATCAGCTCATCGGTCCACCCATACCAAAAATCATAATTACATTTATATTCATCTAATCGGTGTCGAAAAAAAATATTCTGTTTTGTCCTTCGTATCGTACATAAGTTGATTTGGATGGTGATCCCAAGAACCCAAGTCAAACTGTGAAAGTCTTGCCAATATTACAAGGGTCGAGTTTGCTTACCATAACATCCGGGTCCTTAGATATAAAACATAAGTAGATAAGGAGTCGAGATTTGAATTACACGTTCTGTTCAATTGGGTTTTTACATAATTATTTAAATGTACAGTCATCTTGAAATGTTCTTCAAAATCTTCAAATTGAAGAATCAAAAAATGGTTTCTATAACATTTCCCACCGTTTTAGATAAGCAATGTGTGGATTTCGAACTCTAAACGTTTTTTTATAGTTGGTCCCCAAGTCGCTACTGGTATTGATTTCCAGAGATCTAAATGGCATGACAAAGGATAAAGGTCAAGAAAATATTATGTCACGTACATAAAGTCTGAATGAAGCAACATTTACATATTATGTCATTAGAGAGTTCAAACGTGGTGTATAAAAATCGTACTAGAAAAAAATTACGAACAATTATTGGGTCCCCCAAAAACTCGTAATTTTGCATAACCACAGCACACCGCTGTTTTCGTGCTAAAGGCTGGTCGGATACTAGCTATGAAGGTTATGTTTATAATAAATCCAAGCAACTTCATAAATGTTTGGTGAGTCAAGGTGGAAATACAAATCGGAAGCACCGACTTGCAAAACGATCTATCCGTTACCAAGATTCAATTTATTTTTTCCTTGTAAGAGGTTTCGCTTAAAACCTCATAAATATCCGGAAGACCTACCGAATATTCGGTAGACTTGCCGAATATTTATTGTAATGACCATTTACATTTACTATATTATAATAGGCTAACTAAATTATCTTAGGTATGGCAATCGTTAAGACCGAAAACAACGAATTCTACTTAGTTAAAAACCAGAACGCACCTACCAAATCTCACATAAAAATTTGCAGATAAAAAAGGAATAAAAAACTCTCCATTATCTGTAAGTAGCCTTTTTTCTCAGGCGTCATCTTCGAAATCGCAACAATACGTTACGACAGCATTTCGTCCAGCGACAAAAGACTACAGTAGCAGATCTTACATAACGCGAAGCATCCGTAAAAGGCGGTCCACGCGGTAGATTTACTAAACACTTAATTAAATATGCTTCGGTACACATCGCCTGTGCAATTATGTCATTAGCGTCGTATTACTTAACGTTTGCTGGAACTTACTGTATCTACATACTGATTAAATTTTCATTGTTTCCGTGTCGACTACAAGATCCATGCTATATCGGTTTCAGCGTCGATGGAAGCAGAATGTAATAATCCCTTCATAGTTATGTTAATGATAAATGATGTTTACAAACTAGATGGGGCTGATGTTTCGTACCGGACTACTCTGAGAAGGAACAGCCGAAACAAAGCCAGAGGTATTTTGATGAAAGAACCGCACAGATTTGAGTGGACCTGTCCAGTCAGTGCAAGCATTTGTCTGTATCGTGTAGCTCGACTTATGACTCAAAGAGCGCAACGACACGACGAACAATGTCAAAGAAAGAAAACTTAGGTAGGTCGCTCATAGTTTGTTTATTTAGGTCACTTTATGTCACTGTCAAAATCATGGTGATATTTATTCTTGTTTCACTAAACTTACCTCTGACAGCAGCATTAAAATCACGTTGAAAGGCCCGTAAACGTAGTTTGATCCGTAGACGTTGATTTGTTCTTAGTCATGCTCCTTTGTTTGAATTCGCGTTGACAGCTTCAAGGATACAACGCTGAACGTTAAATTGAATTCCGGATTGATCACTTAACGTAAAACCAAAATCGTTCAGGGTCATTAAACTTTACTACGTTTTACCTTTATTATCTCTCAGACATCTTGCTGAGCAGTCGATTCTGATCATAAATCTTTACCTGAATTATGTGTATCATAAATTACTGTACCATTATCATCTTTTTTCAACTTATTTCAGGCACATCATCGTTCTTCCTCGCAGCATATTCTTCTTCGCATGCATCTCTTTAATATCCATGTAACATTTACAGTGTCACTAGTACCGCAAAAGGCGTCGCCGGTTGTGATACCGGTCGTAAAACCGAGCCGGATCATACGGACTCTAAAACGTGTATGTACGTAAAGTGTTCGGTTCTAACGGACCGCACTTATGGTGACTGGTGGCAAACATTGTAAAAAATCGTAGTAATAATCTACTAACCCACACGAAACAAAAAAATACTAATAAGTTTTGTAGGTCATCAAAGTAGCGGTGTATCATTAACTGGTGATAGGAAACTATCTGAAACCACAATTACAGCAGTGGACAACTCCACTGCTGTAATCCTGTAAAAAATGTTGCTATCCAAATTAGCCTAACCAGAATACGCAACATCGATAGAAAATTCTAGCCAAATCTGTGGTCAGTCAATTTGGCATCGTTATAACATCCATACATTTTTCTGTTAGGTAATATTAGTTGAAATTCAGATACAAATTACGATATGTCGAGATAAACTAAAATCACATTGTAAATACACATTTGGACGCAAATTTATCGCTTCCGAAATGCTCAAAATTTATATTGCATATCACCTAAAACTTGCTATTACGTTAGGTATCATAGTTGTAATTATAATAATTGTAAATAAATTATTAAAAATATTATAAAACCAATGCATTATCAACCAGTTTCGAGCAGCATTTAAGATTTCAATGCTTCTTATTCCAGCATCAGAAAATCAAATACTGGAGAAGTCACATTGTGGCAGAGTGTGGGTGACAGTCCACTCACCTGAGATCCGGGTGGGAACCGCCGTGACCATGCTGGATGCACTGGAACTCAACTGGGATTTCAACGGCTGTTTCAATGTGCCTAGACAAGTAAGACTGTACGTACTTTGTAACCAAATAAAACTGTAAGGAGAGTACGAGTAAATAATTTAAAAAACCATTGCGTTTGGCATATTTGTTGTCATTAGCATGGAGCTTAACTCTAGAAGCTCATCAATAGTGACACCAGATAGTATGAAAGTTGTAACTCAACTTTGTAATCTTTTTGGAACTACATAGGTACTTATTTAAGTCTTCTCAAATGTGGTTAAATTTGACCGTGGGGTAATGATCGTGGCTTACGTGGCCTCCATTTTGATACAAAATTATAGCACATTATCATCACACTTGGCAGTTTTCAAACCGCGAAGCGTGACGTGAAATAAACAAAGTGTTTTTCAATACACTTCCTCGACAACTGGTTCTTTTCGCACTACGATTAGGTTCAAAATGCAGTATATTTTACACGCGTGTATTTTTCATGTTTTTTCCACACATGTGCAGAAAAAGCAAAACGTCGCCTTACGGCTCGTGTGTTAATACCGCCTTGAACTACAATAACAAACTTTCTCCACTTGTATCAAAATGTACTATTTTTTTTTGCCCCAACACAAATAGCTACTTTTTATTGTTTGTAGACCATGCCTGTGAGAATATCAATTTTCAATAAGCCTCTCTAATTATTATTAAACAACGTCATAAGACAAAACTTTATTTTATTTTCTTTTATTTATTTGTGGTAAATGTGGTACAAAAGTGGTAAAAATAATATGTAAGTTGGTATAGAAAAATTTGCAATGGTACATTTCGCCATAAAATAGCATACAAATACAATATATAAACAGAAACAATAGAATAGGTACGTAGATTATAAACTATGAAATGTAAATTAAGATAAATAAACCATTAATTAGGTAGGGAACTAAATGTTTCTAAGTTTAATAGACTCTACAAAAACAAAACTGTGCTCAACTGTCGGTAGTGTCAAATAAAAAAGTTGATTATGAAACAGTTTAGTAAAGAGAAAGAAACATTAAATAAGATAACAATGCAAATAATTTTACTAATCTTTATTCTGCAAATCAGTCTTTCATTCAAATTGTTACAAAGAATTATGTAAGTACTGACAAAGAATTACTTAAAATAGACGAATAAGATAGACGAGGCAAACAGCTGACCGATGATTCAACTAAACTTCTAAATATGACTGACAGTTCAAAAGTAGCGAGTTAAAAGTGTCTGACTCTGATCAGATCAGTTCTTACCCTTTGTTTGGTTTCAACTCCATTACCCAATAAATAACAAATCTGTCTCCGTAAATTGAAACTAATAAACCCGTAGGCCGGAGTTAGTCATAACACTAATACACACGAGCACACCATTATCCATTACTTTGTCCTGTTGATGTAACAATGATGCGTTGAATGACCTTATTTGCAGTCAGTTAGGTACACGGAAAAGCTAATTAGTTAGAATTGAATCCTATCAAATCGTCCGTATCTAGGTAGGTATATGATTCCTATAACCCTTTAATATAGTTTAACTAGAAGACCACACAACGATCTACAAGGAATTCTAAAAATGAAATACATAAAAGTAAAGTTACAACAGAAATCCAAACAAAATCTATGTCTACAAATCATATTTTACGTAACAAAATACGACAACGACACGGACGTGACGCTCCGTCCGTTGACGATCAATTTTTATTCACGGCATCATTCACGGCTCCTTCAAATACTAGGCGTTACGAAATATAATAATAGTGGTGGAAGTGTATTCGCTTACATGTCACTACCGATGAATGATCATATCCACATATCAAATACAATAGCCTGTGAATGTAAAGCAGGAAATGAACGAACATGTATCATGTTTTAGCCAGTGAATGAAATAGATCATCAAAATAATTTCTTTATTAGAATCCTGCATATCATTTGATTTATTTCCTACTGTTACAATCACATTGTTATTGGCAGTAACGATGTTTTTGAGTTGAGCCAGTGACATCAATTTTTTTTTTTAATCTGTTAATTGCCCAATAGAATTAGTCATCTAAATCTCTAGATTAATAAAACTTACATCAATGTCCTATCCACAGATTGGACTTTTTGACGAGAGACCACAGTCATGGAACAACGCTCTATCAGTGTTCCAGTTGACATCGGTTGAGGGACATGTGGTGACCAACATGTCCCTAGGTACAGGAACCCTGCCGGCAGGCTGGGAAGCGGGCGTGGGTACTAAAGGACCCCATTGTCTGTGGCCGTGGGTGGCAGCTGGAAACATCATGGATATACAAGCTTATAATTGCTTGAAAATACAACCCACTTGGATGGAAGACATAGGGTAATTTGGTTTGATATAAAAATATTAGCTTTTACACATTAAAAGTCGTAGCAGAAATCTTGAAAGGCACTAACGCAGTCATGCTTATTTTATCTAAAATTCTAAACAAGGATACATCCCGGGCCCGACTACATTCTCCTAGTTAATTTGTCGCCTTTGCAACGACGCGATGTCTACATCAAAAATCCTTTAGCCAAAGTGAACCTTACGTAAAATAACATATTAAAGACTAAATATACGCCTATTAGATTATTTTTGTATCTATATTTATTATTTAATCAATTATGATGTCTTAATTACTTCAGGGCAAAGATCAACAACCTGCGCATCGGTGATCTAGCGATCGCGGGCACGCACAATGCAGGCGCCTGGAAGTTCAACACAGAAGTCAGTTCCATATCGCGAGACAGCTTCATCTTGTGCCAGGATCGCTCCATCTGGAGCCAGCTCGTGCACGGCATCAGATACTTCGATTTCAGGATCGCTTACTACGAATTTTATCAAAATGTGGAAGAAAGGTGTGTAAACTCTTTGACTCTCTTAATTTTATTAAGATTCATTTACTGAACACAAATGTATCATTTGTAACCTACTGGTGGCCTCTGACCTACCCAAATAATAAATAGTACCAGTATCCGCCAGTTAGATCACTTGAAAGATTTTTGGACCCGTCTGTCCACTACAGTCGCCACATGTATTTATGTCATACAAACTGGGACCGACGGCCAAAGTGCTCTTCAATGGCCGGAGTAGCCTAGATGGGTTGAGAACTGCCACTCATTCAATACTTGACCGAGTCATCGAATCGTTGCTTAACCTCGCAAGTCGTTCGATCCGTACAATCGCGCAAGTGTCACGGTACTGTCAATAAACATTGTTCACGTGCTAATATGCCAATTCGAGCACGTCCGCAGTATGCGGTTGCTTGAAAGTGATGTAATGTAACAGAAGTTAATGCAGGCAATGTGGCCGTAAACCTTTTGTTCCAAATACCAAATAAACATTGAACGGTCAGCCGATCAATGGTCTCGCATGGCTACGTCGGTTACCAAGTTATTGCTCAAGTATTCCAGAAAGTTAATTAACTGTCTATGATAAAAAAAATGCATCGTCTTGCTATTCTAAACTAATTATGTTTTGATACGTTTTCAGATATTGGCTGAATCATAATTTAATTCGAGTCCGTCCATTAATTCCGCTTTTAAGGGAGATTAAGGCGTTTCTTGATGCCACCAAAGAGGTAAGCTAAAGTTAAATATATCGCAAGATATATTTTAAATCTAGAAGAGTGCTTGCAGACTGTTAAAATTTCAATTCTGATCATGATTTATGTCAATGATTCTTCCCTGACATCATCAATACAACAATGTGTTTTATCAATGCTCCTGTGAAAACGAAAACTAAATCCCTTTAAAAACTTCAACTAATTGAGTGGTCTTTATGATTCCAGGTAGTATTCTTAGACGCCCATCACTTCCCCGTCGGTTTCTACCAACCGGACGGGGCGCCAGTCCGGGCCGCGCATGCAGGCTTCCTAGAAATAATCCAGAGAGAACTGGGCCCCCATTTGGCCCCAGCCGATGAGTTCGGCACTGGCGTGGGGTCCAAGGGGCCCACACTGCAGACGCTGATCAACGCTGAAAAGCGTTTGCTGTTCAGTTATGTCGATAACTCTATTGTTTCTCGTGAGTATACTGAATTAGTAAATTATGCGTATTCCTCACCGTGATCTTCTAAGCCAGAAAGAGCCGATTCTTGGATCCACTACGGAAATAATATTCTTCCCAAAACCAAATAAAATCATCATCGTCGTCAGCAAGGACGTCAACTACTTACTGCCCCCAAGCTTCACTATCGGTCGGTCATGTGATTCTCGCATTGCAAAAAAAAACAAAATCAGAATATTATAGTCACGTTTATTACAATAATTTAAGTATTTTCTTATCATTTCCCAGAAACTGTTATCTATCTATCTTATTACATTATTGACGGAAAACAATCAATTACTGTCACTTTAATTTAATTTTCCGAGCAATAACAATGACGTCTGCCATACTCGTACTTAAACAGATAATGAACTTGTGATAGAGCATGATCGCAGCTAGGGCGCTGATTAACTAACGATTCAGTATTCTGTCATCGATATAAAGTTACCTTATTGGTGGTTGTACAATCTCGACTGAAAGACCTAAGTCTCTCCCGAGACGTCTCACAAAAAAATCGACACGGGACGGAGAGCAAGCGAGAAATACCGAGGGTGGACGAATCCTACTATTACACTTTCCCACTCCCCCTGCCTTGGATTGCCTCGTGAACTTTAACTTTAAAAAGTGATTGTATTGGTTGATTTACAAGTCTTATAAAAAAATGTATTTACAGAAAACTCTTGGCTGTGGCCCATTCTACCGCACTTATGGGCCAACACGAACAGTCCGACGGAGTTGTTCCAGTACTTAGACGGCGCCATCTCCTCGTCGCCGCAGCCCACGGCGCGCTCGCCGCTGTTCTCTGCGATGGCGCAGACCACACCCACTGTGTTCGACATCCTGTTCCTGCGCGGTTCCCTTAGAGAAAATGCTGACGAAGTCAACCGCAACGTTACCGCGCGCCTTACGACACTCTGGCGGACTCGAGCCAACATCGTATCCACCGACTTCTTCTTAGGAAACGATATCGTCGATGTATCTATAATGATCACTGAAGAGCGCGCCTCTCGATTATGACGTCGCCAAAAACGCTTTCGTAGCGGGGGACTGATCGTGGTCGCGGGACGTCGTGGCAGCGCCTTAGCCCCGGGCCGCCGCGCGCCATGGCTGCCCCGCGCGCGGGACCGCTCGGGACCGCCGCGCCGGCTGTACTCACCCAATCAATTTATCTAGTTACCTGCTGATCGTGAATATCCGCCTCATCACTGCCATTAATAGAGCGCCCAGGGGACAAGTAGTGAGATATTTTAAGATAGGTATTTTTTTTGTAGATAGACCCAAACTAGTCCGTCGGTCCTTTAAAAGGGTCGGTAACAATTTATATATAAAAATACAGGAGTACCTACCAAAGATATGTTGAGTTTTAATTGTTATCATATTGTAACTATGAGATGATGTCTGTGAGAAGAAAAGAAAACAAATACGAAAGAGTTCCAGCCCTTTACTTAAAAATACATTGAGTTCGACGAACAATAAATAATATTTAACATCTATACGTAATATTACTTGTACTTGTGCAACAAAAACGAGGTAGATTCACCGTGCTAGAAAGCACTTAAACAGTCCATATAAACTTGGTCGTCACATGTGAGGCGCCAACAGCGGCAGCAGTTCGGCGCGACTCATGCGGGACAGCGCGCGCGCGTCCAGCCCCATGGCGGCCGCCGCACCGCGCACGTCCAGCCCGAAGCTCTGCAGCAGCGACGCCAGCGCCACCTCCTCGCCCGTGCGCGGGTCGCGCAGCCGCGGGCACGAGCCGTTACACTGCGGCCAAGTGCAGCGCTCCACCAGCCGGCGTGGCGCGCACCCGCCACGAGACCTCCGTCTGCCACCGCCGAGTCGCTGTTCCCAGCACGCAATGGCGCGTGGCAAAGTTATGCCTGAAACGTTTATGGCCTGCCATTCAGGACGCGCGAGCGCCCCGTGTGCGAGACATGCGGGTGCGAAGGCGGCTCGAACTGGACTCAAACTTGAAAGCAATGCTGCACCCGTTTGATGAACAGCGTCCCACTGTGACCTAGTGCGAGGAGCACGCACACCCTCGGCAGCCAGCTGAGCTGAATCAAATAAGTACTGGAAGATGAATAGCGGCGTGCGAATGTGTGGGTAGAGTCGGTAGCCGAAGTAGCAGAACCATGGCTCGGTGGCGTGCTCACGGACACACGACGTCGGTGGCTTACCGCGCCAGAGAGTATGGCCGAGTCTGGCCACTGTGGCGGCAGGGGCGCGTCGAGTGCGCACGGGGCGGTCCAGAAACCAGCCGGAATCGGCGATGGCGGCAACACGCACACCTTTCGATCGCAGCGCGCGTCTTGCTGCGTCCGCGTGCAACATGACGCCGGCACCGCCTGCACTGGAGCCCACGAGCAGCATGCGACCAGTAAGTCCGTAACGGAACAGATCAGACAGGACAGCTCGCACGATGAGGCCGCCGGCGAACACGAATCCGGCGCCGGGATGACGAGTATCCCTGGTCCCGGCCCACATGTCACTGGAGCAGTAGGGCAGGAGCACGTGGTTGGAGGCGTGCCACAGCGGGTTGGCGGCGGGGTCCGCTGACAGCAGGGCGGGCGCGCGACGCGCGCGTGGCCAGCGCGTAGAGGACATGAGCGCGGGCCGGCGGCGCCAGCGCGCGCGGCACGAGGCGGGGTCCCAGCAGTAGCCGCCACCCTCGAGGTACACCACCCAATGATCACTGTTCGTACCACGACGGAAATAGTACCTGAAATCATTGAAAACCAATAAAGGTGCTGAAATACTATAAGTTTTGCAACGTTTTAGTTTTTGACTTAGGCTCCGGGGAAACTTAATCGCGGGCCTGTGCGACGGCGCGTTTGTGTTCCACGTGCGAGGTAGCCTACCGCGGTTGCGGGACTGTTCGAAAGAGATACCGCGGCCCCGGAACATAAAGGGCGAGGAAGGAACATGGATGGGTTTAGTCAGTAAAAGTCTGACACTCCCTCCCGCTCCGCCCAGAGTAGGAGAAGTCATTAGATGATTTCCGATCCGAAAAAGAAAAAAATGGGAATATTAATAAAAAGAACCAACGTGGATGAATACACAACATCTAGTTTTAACCAGACACGTATCGTATAGGTTTTAGCCATTTTCCAGTTTGAAACGAATACGATTTATTGCGGGCGAAACGGGAAAAGTCAATTCAATTGGCAAAGGAGTCGGCTCTACGGAGGCCTACATTACTTCTAATTATGTATATGAATGAGTGTTGATGATGATATATGGGTTATGTCTTACCCGGCCGGAGATCCATCGTTGCACGTGAGCGAAGTGTTGGAGAGCCACACGAGGCGCAGGCTATCGGGAGGTGCCGAGCCTTCGCACGCTCCACACAGTATCACCTGCACAGCACATTCAACACTCGTTAACATAAAATCCAACCTTTATTTTCCCCGAGGGTTCAAAAGTGGTGGACCTTTACCACAGTCACATAACACCAGCTATGGTTTGTGTCTCATGTTTTTGGGAATGTGCCTATTGCCATCAACTAGGCCCGGATCCAGCCTCCGGGTAGCTAATAAGAAATTCCTGATGGAAAAACACAATCGCACTTTGTCCTACATGGGATTCGAACCCAGGACCTCGCATGCTCTCAAGCAACACCTGCGATCACTAAAAGACCAACAAGGCAGTCCAATACTTATTGAAGACCCGACTGGCGCAACGGTAGTGATTGAGGCTGCCATACGTTCTTAGGGTCCCGGGTTCGAATCCCGGTAGGAGCAAATGTTTGTGATGAGCATGGACATTTGTTTCCGAGTCATGGATATTTATATGTATAATAAAAGTATGTATTTACAAACAAAAAGTATATATGTAGTATTGTTCGGTTAAAAAACTGTCGTTCATAGTTAGCTTTATATTCATGTGTACAAGTTTCTCATTTCTTAGTTCTTAAGCAGTGTCCAATAGATCTTTGCTTAAACCACACGCGTCGTTTCATTCAAAAGTCTAACAAGCAAACCTGAACCTTAACACCTTAACATATGGTCCATAATCGAGCCGGATACCAGTCCTCGCTGCCGACATCGCCGGCCGCCCGAGAACAAAGAGATCGCGATAAGATAAGACGACCCAAGTGTTCGAGTTGTTCAGTGCAAAGAATTTAATTATTGAAACTTATTCATTTCATTACGTTTGCTACGATTGAAGTTATTACATACTTACGATGGCTATGGAAGTGGAAGAAGCGTTGAATACAGTGGAAAACCTTGCACGTACTTTGAAGAAGACCCAAATCAATCTAAAGAAGTGCCCGAAGGCGAGATTAAGCCAAAAAAACTATATTGAAGCCCGCATTAAGTGTGTAGAAGATTACTGGAGTGAATATAAACAAGCTTACGGTGAAATAATGCGAAGCTTACCGAAGGAGAAGCGCGACAAAATACCTTACATAGTGAATGACGAATATTTTGAACATGAAGAACTGTATTTAAGTCTGATTACAGACTTGAAGGATTTGTTGGTGCCTCAAACAGTTAGTGATGGTGGTTCGTTGCCTATACCTAGTGATTCTCAACAAACACGAGTGGTTTTGCCGAAAATACAATTACCTACGTACAGTGGACAATATGAAGAGTGGTTATCGTTTCATGATTTGTTTAATACACTTGTACATAAGAACGAGTCGTTAAGTAATGTACAAAAATTGCATTATTTAAAAACAAGTCTTATTGGAGAAGCTGCATCGATTTTAAAACATGTACAAGTGACAGATTCGAACTACGAACAAGCGTGGAACATTCTAAAAGCAAGGTATGGCAACAAACGTATAAATGTCGACGCAGTTATGAAAAGATTCTTTTCTTTGAAAAAAATGAGTGTGGGCAATTCCAGTTCTATCAAGAATTTACTAGATACTACATTTGAATGTTTACATCAATTTAATAATATGAATGTGCAGACTGATAACTGGGATCCTTTGATAATATTCGTCATAGTGCAAAAACTAGATTGTGAAACCCACAAAGATTGGGAAAACTATGTGAGCAGCAATTGTGAGGAACCTGATAGCCTCCCCTCCCTCGATTTGTTACGTAAGTTTCTGGAATGCCGATTTCGTACGTTAGAACTTACAGAACCCACAAAACAAAAGGCAAATTCAGTTCATGTTCGAGAAAGGTCATTTCACGCAGCAACTAATGTGGAGAAATGTAAAATATGTCAAATGTGTAAAGAAAATCACACACTCAGCCATTGTAAGGAGTTTCAAAAACAATCACCAACGCAAAGAAGCGAGTTTATCAAAGTCAACAATTTGTGCTTCAACTGCCTTGCACCTGGACACTCTGTGAGGCATTGTCGCATACCAACAAGCTGTAGAATATGCAGAAGACGTCACCATTCACTTCTTCACGAAAATAAGGAAGAGAGCAAAGTAGAACCAACCACAACGGGCAACACTGAAAACAGAGATACAAAACAACCCGAAGTGGCACTACATACCAACGTGGAGAAGATTGAAGATACAGAGAAGGACATTACAATGGTGACATCACACGTTTCTACGAATCAAAGTACGTCGTTGCTGGCAACTGCAATCGTAAAAGTGAAAAGTGAAGACAATTATACAATGATATTACGAGCTTTGATCGACCAAGGTTCACAAGCAAGTTTCATTAGCGAACGTGCGGCACAACAACTCATAGCCAAGCGATATCATGTCAAAGGTACAGTTATAGGCGTGGGATCAACGAGAGAAGATATCAAACAAGTAGTTCAGATCAATGTTGAATCAAGATGTGAAAACTTCAACTTGGAAGTTAGAACATATGTAATGTCGAAGCCACTGACTACTAAAATACCATCCCGCACGATCAACACAAAGTATTGGCCTCACTTAGAAGGACTAGTCCTAGCTGACCCTAACTACTATCAGCCAGGGTCTATTGATTTGCTTCTGGGTGTCGACGTGTATGCACAAATAGTACAGAACCAGCTAATCAAAGGTCCACCAGGGTCACCATGTGCACATAAAACAAACCTTGGTTGGATTTTATTCGGAAAGGTAGAAGATAGAGTACAACAAACAGAGTCGGTTCTTGTTATGCATCATCAAATCATAGGAGAAGACTTATTGAAAACGCTCTGGGAGATAGAAACAGATTCGAAGAGAACATACAACAAGGAAGAAAAGGAATGTGAAAGCTTCTATGATAATACATACAGAAGAAACAGCAACGGACAATACGTTGTGAGACTCCCATTCCGTACCAGTGAATCCAAAGCAGTGGATGGGAATACGAGACAAATTGCAATGAATCGCTTGATTCACCAAGAAAGAAGACTTCAAAAAGAACCTGAACTAAGAGAAGAATACGACAAGGTGCTAGAAGAATATCTAACAATGGGACACATGGAGCAAGTCCCAAAAGCTGAAGTAACCAATCGGTGTGTTTACCTACCACATCACGCCGTAGTTCGAAGAGATAAAGAGACCACGAAAATCAGAGTCGTATTTGATGCGTCATGTAAAGGAAATAATGGCATATCTTTGAACGACGAGCTCATGACTGGCCCGGTACTACAGGAAGATATGCGAAGTATTATAATGAGATGGCGCATGCATAAGGTGTGTTTCGCAAGTGATGTCATCAAAATGTACAGAATGGTCCTTGTAGATGAAAAGGATACAGATTATCAGAGAATATTGTGGCGTGGCAGCGTCAGAACCAATCTTGAACGAGATTGCCAACCACTTGAAGTCAAGGACTACAGATTGAAAACAGTAACGTTTGGTACAGCATCTGCGCCTTATCTTGCCATAAAAACGTTAATTAAACTAGCAGAAGATGAAGGTGAACAATATCCTGAAGCTGCCAAAATTATTCGTGAAGACTTCTATGTCGACGACCTGACGTCAGGATGCGATACAACAGAAGAAGCAATTCGTGTCTGCAAGCAAATAATTACCATTCTGAAACGAGGAGGCTTCGAACTTCAAAAATGGGCGTCTAATGACACAGAGTTTCTTAAATCTATAGATGCAAATAAAGTCACTACAAAGGCTAACCTAGACTTGAAGCTAGACGGCACCATAAAGGCTCTTGGTCTGTCATGGAATCTCGGAAGAGACGAGTTTCATTACCACTTACAACTAGAACCTATATCATCAGATCATATAACAAAGAGAAGTATTCTGTCAGATATACAGAAGTTGTTTGATCCACTAGGGTGGATAGCACCAGTTATTGTATCAGCGAAAATTCTAGTACAAAGATTGTGGCTAGAAGGAATTGGATGGGACCAGGACATAAGCAAAGAACTGAAAGAACAATGGAAGTTCATTAGAAAAGATTTAGAAAATGTCAATCAATTAAGAATCAAACGTTGGTTGAACACCACAAGCACTGAAAATGAAGGAACAACCTTACATGGATTCTGCGATGCGTCTGAAAAGGCATATGCAGCTGTGATTTACTGTCGTGTACAAACCAGCGAAGGTGACATAAAGACAAATCTCATCGCATCACGAACAAAGGTAGCTCCTGTCAAGACCATTTCACTGCCACGACTCGAACTAAGTGGAGCTACACTACTAGCTAAATTGCTAACCAAAGTGAGTCAAGCAATGAGAATTCCTTCACACAACGTGTTTGCATGGACTGACTCAACTATAGTCCTAGCATGGCTGTTTGGAGAACCAAACCGATGGAAGCCATTTGTCGCCAACCGAGTAGTAGAGATACTAGAAAACACAAGCAGTAGCCAATGGTTCCATGTGCAGTCGGCACATAACCCAGCCGATATAGCGTCAAGAGGATCATCTTTATCAGAACTACAGAAGAAAACGTTATGGTGGAACGGCCCTGCCTGGCTTGTAGACAAAAATATCGAGTTCAGAAAACCGTTAAGAGAAACTACAGATTTAGAAAGTAAAAAACCCATACAGTCATACGTAAATGTAACAGAAGGAGAAGAAAAATTACTAAAATTTGAAGAATATGAAACACTCACTGAGTTATTGAGAGTAATCGTGCATTGTAGAAGAGTTTTAAATATGCAGAAAAATCCTGACAAACTGGGTCAGGAGATGACAACAGAAGAACTGCAAAATGCTTTGGAATTTTGCATACAAAGAGTACAAGAAGAAGAATTTCCAGATGAAATTAGAAGAACAAAACAAAAAGCAAATGTAAAAACCACCAGCATTCTGAAGTCACTGAACCCATTCTTAGATAATCAAAATATCCTTAGGGTGGGCGGAAGGTTGAGAAACGCAGACGTCGATGAGAACCTAAAACATCCTGTGATACTGGGCAAGAAAAGCAGCTTTGTATCACTAGTGTTGGCTGATGCACACCTGAAAACAATGCATGGCGGAATCCAAATGATGATTAATTACCTGATGAGTAAATACTGGATTGTTGGCTGCAAACGTCTGGTGAAGAAATACATACACGGATGTCTTACCTGTGCGCGGCAACGAGCTGATAGTAGACAACAAATAATGGGTGACTTACCTGAAGCTCGGGTGACTCCTTCGCGTCCTTTTGCTCGAACTGGAGTGGATTTTGCTGGCCCTGTGTATGTATTAAATTTCAAGGGAAGAGGGGCAAAACCCCGCAAGGCATACATATGTATCTTTGTTTGCATGGCCGTAAAGGCTATACATTTGGAGCTAGTTAGCGATCTGACGGCCGACGCGTTCATTGCAGCCTTCAAACGTTTCGTGGCCAGAAGAGGAAGATGCAATGAGATCTGGAGCGATAACGGCACGAACTTTGTGGCATCCAACAAAGAATTATGTAGAATGTGGAAAGAGGCGGGATTACAATTACCCGGTCCTATAGCTGATCAACTGGCAAATGAAGGAACACAGTGGCACTTTACACCGCCATATAGCCCTAACTTTGGGGGGCTTTGGGAAGCTGGCGTTAAGTCCGTTAAACAACATCTACGAAAAACATTGAGTACAAATTTAACATTTGAAGAATTCACCACAGTCCTTACACAGATAGAAGCCTGTCTCAATTCTCGCCCTTTAACGCCTATTAATACTGATGTGGATTTGATTGATGACATACAAGTACTCACACCTGGACATTTCCTTGTCGGAGAAGCACTAATTACTGTACCTGACCGGGACTATACCACGGCCAACATGAATCAGCTATCCAGATGGCAACATGTCCAAAGACTGGTTCAAGGATTTTGGAAACGTTGGCAAACGGAGTACTTGTCGCGCCTAAACCAACGAACAAAGTGGCTGAAAGGAACAAAGGAGTTTGAGGTCGGCGACATTGTATTACTTAAAAACGTAAATATGCCTCCTAGCAAGTGGGCACTGGCACGGATAATGGAAAAACACCCTGGACAAGATGGAATAACTAGAGTTTATACAGTACGTCACAATGGTAAACTGTCTCAGAGATCAATTTCAAACTTATGTGCGTTACCGATTAGTTCCAAAGACTAAGTTAATTAATTAGGTACCTTTACGTGTAAGTTCATGTTTGTATATCTTTAGTTATCTTTGGTTTTTTTATAATTAATATAGTTAAGTTCATAAATTCTTGTTTAAAAACCCTTAAGTATTAATCATTATTGTAAGTAAAACTCAGGTAATTTTATGGTAACTTGAGTAACAACATTTAGAATGTCTACCTACCTGTTTAAGTTGCATCTACTTACTTGTTACATTGTAGTGTAAAGTAGCATAGGTTTTATCATGTGAGAAAAGGCCTTTTAGACCTTTTGGTGGGCGGTATGTTCGGTTAAAAAACTGTCGTTCATAGTTAGCTTTATATTCATGTGTACAAGTTTCTCATTTCTTAGTTCTTAAGCAGTGTCCAATAGATCTTTGCTTAAACCACACGCGTCGTTTCATTCAAAAGTCTAACAAGCAAACCTGAACCTTAACACCTTAACAAGTATATCAACTATCTGGTGTCCACGATACAAGCCTTGCTTAGTGTGGCACTAGATGGTGCTGTGTGTAATTTCCAGCGATTTTTATTGATTATTTAATTAAATAAAAACTAAATATCATTATACGCCGCGGTTTGAAACAAAAGAACAGATGGTTGCGTCCAGGGTAGGTCCCTGGTGGCAATAATCTTATTGCGATTTAACAAGCACAAAACGAGGGACTCTTACGCGATACCCTTTCCCTGAACGAGACCATAATACTCCCTAATGACAGCAAGACTACTGAGGCAGTCTAATTAAATGAATAACAGAAAGGTGGCGGGTCATTTTGGAAACTCAACTCAATTTCCGTCCGACAATATAAAATTCTAAGGTAGTTCTGTTATTGACACAATAGTTTTCTAACATAATCTACCTAACATTATTATCCTTCTAACGCACGTAAACCAGATGTTTGGGACGTAAACCAGAATATTCCGAAAAAGGTACCCATCATAACCTAAATAAGAATCAGTTCTAGTCGCAAGAAATGCTATGTTGCGACACTTGCGACCCTTTATAAACCAATCCAATCAAATTACCTACTTCCATGTAGGTTTATGAAATAATGTAAGAAGTGGGTTTAGTTCCAAGCCAGTCATGACTTTTCATCTTATTGTTTTTTTACGAGTCCTTATCCGAGGTTCTAATCCCAAGTTTTCTTCTAAGGAAAGCATGTGTAATAATTTAGAAAAAAAATGAATAAAAGATATTCATTCAGCTTAACGCAACCTAATTTGAAGGCTGACTAATTTTGGTTGCGGGACTGTTCGAAAGAGATAAGTATCGTGGCCCCGGAACACAAAGGGCTAAGAAGGAACATGACGAAAATGGATGGGTTTTAGTCAGTAAAAGTCTGACAGTCCCCTCCGGAGTTGTCGTTTGATGATTCACCCTAAGAAAATGAAAAAAATAGCCTGACTAATTTCTAAAGAAAATATGCAATCACTCATGGTTGCCGACGAATTTAATCGATGTGTGCAAGACGTCACGACGGTCAAAGTCGTTCATCGACTCTTATGAACTTGGAGGGTTGTATTGATGTTTTGATGATTATAATTCTGTAATTACATACGTCTTACAGCCGCGACCGATATGTTTATCAACATACAACTTAGCACTGCCCTGCAAATTGCAAAAAACGTAAGAAAATTTGAATTTCGCGGGCTACCTTGGAGCATCAGCATTATGCCGCTTCTACCACCAAAACAATTAGATACTTAATCAGCTTGTTCCAAGTTGACACCAAAGACACAATCGAAAACAGAAGATTGCAATAGGTATCTGAGGCAAGTCGTTATAAACTGTATGAATGAATGTAAAATAATAAGAATGATGCAAAATGCAGATGTCGAGTTCATAAGATCATTTCATTTTAATCATTCTTATCGCACTCAATTTCCTTTAAAACTAGTTTAGTTGCAAATATCAACACAGATTATTGCAGATTTGTACAAAGTTATGGTGCAAATGGCCGGATCCTATTCGAAATATTCATATTTCTCGGAGATCTAGTTCTACTAGCGTATGATTTTACCCGAGACTAGCTAAAGTATATATTTAAATGTATCGCAGCTACTTATGGACTCTCGTATCTTTAATAGAGCAATTCGTTTTAAAAGCTGCATTTTAACAGCAGTGGAGTAAGCACCAACGCTATGCGAAAATCACGTACTTAACTGGCTTCAATGGTTAATTTATTATGATAATAACCACTTACTAGGACAGATCACAAAGTAAACCTGTATGCTGATTCAGAGAAGTATTCCTTGACAAAGGTTCGAAGGCAAGCATACATTTCAATCTATGGAAAATTGATCCACGAAGGTATGAGCTGAAATAAGGGGTTGAATATACCAATAGATTGGTTTAGCATAAGTTATGTAGGTATGAAAGAGTTATAGCAGAAGCATCACAGGATGCCTTTGATGATAGGAATCGAATAGTGTGAGATGAGATAAAAACACCAAAAAGACAAAGTCAATCAAGACTTTAAAGTATCCAACGCCATTAAGGATGCAGAAACCCAAGAAATATCAACACTTCAGACAGCTGATTGATGAGATTCAATCTAGGTACAATCTCTGAACTTTTTTCATCTTGCTATCTCTAATTACGAAAATATGTTCATAATACATATAACAACTAATGAGTCAATGTACACCGATTTTAATCAAGATAGCGTCTTCTCAGAAGAATTTATGGACTAACATGTCGTTCCAAGAGCCTTTATAAAATTCTATGAATTTCCGTGGTGTTAAACCAAAACTGTTATTATTTTTATTGATGGAATTAATTATTGTTTTTGTCATTTGATAGTTATTTTTGATTTGATTGAATTATTTATTTGTTGCTGATGATACCTAATTGTTAACTAATGCTTATGTTAATTTTTACTAATTATCAATGGTACTTGTATGGAATTAAATAAAGCTTAATTATTATTATTATTATAAACCAAAACTTGAAAATTTTATCATTTCAATTTTCAAGTTTTGCAGCAAGAAAGTAAAATGTGGGTGATAGAATAGACTTGGATTACCTAATTTCTGAAATGACTCGCTGAAAATGTGTTAATGCAAAAAATCTAAAGATGGTCACTAAGAGGAAAACATTGGTCTTCATTAATTGCTTTCATCATACTAGACTGTGGTCATAGACCATTCTCATTCGAAGTAAGAAAATTAAAAAAAGAAGTTGCATTCTCAGCAAACTTTCTTGTATCAGAAAATATATAACCAGCTCAAAAAAAAACACAACCACCAAACATCAATCGTAATTTCTCGTCTCAATATTGATTCATAAACGCCAGAGTGCACAAACATGTAAACTTCCGCCTCATTAAGAGATCTTCACTATTTACTCTCACTGATATCTGAGTCCGGCGTGAAAAACACATGTCACAAAATAATAAAGCAATGCGTACACAGAGTGTCCAAACAATCCAGGTGTCGTAGCGGCGGAGCGAGCCGCTCAGGCGCGTCATCGCTCCCGGTGCTGGTTAGAGCGCGGGCGCAGACAGCGGGCCGGAGCACACCCCATACTGGCGGGCGCAGGCGCACCACTGCGGACGCGGCACCACGCGCGCGCACGGTAGCGCTCCCGCTGTTTACAAAATAAAGCCTCTATTTAGAGCGAGGGCGAAGGGCCAGCGCTCGCCGGTGCGCGCCGCCCGACCGAGTAGGCGAGCGGGCGGCTCGTTTGTGCGGCAGGGGCGGCGGGACCGGCTCCGGCGGCGAGATCAAACGCGCCGCAGATCAAAGGAGCCGCCGCGCGATCGGCATCCGTCATTATTATTATGCAAGCATTACGAGGCGCGCGTGACTCAGGCGAGAGGGCCACGCGAGCTGCGCGGGCGCCCCCGCCGCCCCCCGCCGGCCCTGCGCACCCTCCACCTGTCAACGGCATCGACACCGAATAAAACGACCGCCCTCCGGCCTGCGCCCGCGCCGCGCACTCTACCTCCTCCTTCACAGATTAGCCATGTTATGTTCTTTTTAGGCATAATTTTCCACCTTATTAAATTTGACAAGTTTTGTGAAACAAACTCGAAGGTAAGTAAAGCCGATACAGTAGAACAACATTTATTTAAGTTAATGACAAGAAAGAAGTAGCTAACCTTCTGTGACCAAGTGCTACCAGAAAGCACAAGGAAGCAAGAAGGCGAAGAGTGAACAACAGTAAGGAAGATCTAGAAGTTGATAAATGGCATACAGAAACAGTTTCTAGGGTACGTTCTTATGTATACCTGTACCAGTGCAGATTGGAGGAATAGATTCAGGAGACCAGTAGTTTAACAACCAACATAACCATAAACCTACACCTGTAAGTGTAATGGCTACAATGGTGAAAAGACAAAGACTTTCTCATTTGAAATCTTAGGGCTAGGCTTCTTGGGTCTGCTCTTTAAGATATATCTCGATTCACTTGTACAAAAAGGATGTACATTAATAAATGATAATGGTGTATGTACGAAGAAGCCTGTGACACCGAAGTTGTTTAACAATAGGTTCTCATGGTATGGACATTTGAAGTGCTAAGGAATGACGGAATGAGGGAGATACTATGGGAAGGAAACTGTTAAGAATACAGTTTGATAGTTAGAATAGAGCAAGGCCATAATAGGCCATTGGCACAAGAGCGTGAAGCTTGGCACAAACAAAGAGAGGCCTATACCCTGCAGTGGGTGAAGTTGGGCTGTGTATGATGATGATGAAGGCCATAAAAACGATGAATTAACTTGATTATAGTCAATTAGACTTGGAAGGTCAATATTGAAACGACGATTGATGGAGCGATTCCGAAGAAGAAGACGACTTGCATGTAGGAAGTTATTGATTACCAATTCGAGATGGCCAATAGTTGATATATTTGAATGTCGCCAATACACTCATAGCGAAATGTTAAATGAAGTGCTAATAAAACAGTCGTTATCTAAAAAACAAAGCACAATACTTCTGCGGGAACTGTGCAAAACTCGAAGTTAGCAAACAAAGCACCGCTGAAACTGAAAAGTCGCCTCATTAGAGCCACAGTCATCGGCAAACTGCGGATTTAGTACGAACAAAACAAAACAGAGACCGTAGTTTGGTAATCAAACTATTCAAATATCCATGCTAAAGCTATGCTTCATTGACGTCAAACAAATGTTGTTTATTGTCTAAATTGCTTATAGTAAAACGTTGAAAAGGCGGCTGACTAGACAAGCATAGTCGATTCTCGGGACATAGCTTTTACTCTCATTGAAATCTGAAATCTATAAAAGTAAGATAGAAGTTCTTGTCATGGTGGTAAAAAAACTAAAAGCTTATCCACTCACATAAATGAATAAGTCTTTTGTTTGAATCTTCTAGGCAGTATTTTCTGTCTATTTAAATGGACTTATCGCTCAAGGTGAAGCTTTGTTTGAAATGTGCCTTTAAGTAACTTTTAATTCCGTTTCAAAAACTAACTTCTCGTCTCTTCCAATTTTGCAATATAACATTATCTTAAAACTATCTTATTAACGATAATATTCAACCTAACTTTCGTTTAATGCAACTTAAAGAGTTTTTTGTAGAGTAACAATGATTTAGGAATCCCTTAAAATTTTACGATCACTTTTTAACAAGGAGTCGTAAAATAATTTCTTTTAACCTATAGAACCCAGTTTTCAAGTCAATAAAGATTTAATCGTATGATTTGACATATGTATGGGCCGCAGGTGTTATTTCAAAGCAAATTGTCCGAAGTGTATAAAACTGGACGTAGACACCGAGTTAAGTAGAATATAATTGGCGGGCGGCATGGCAGACGTTCAAAGCGTGTACCTGCCTGTAAAAATGCCATCATAAAGCCAAGCCGCCACAATGAGCCATTTGACAGTTGGTACCCACCTTTATGATGCCGACTCTGATATACGAGCCGAACCCATTTAAGCTTATTTTATCGACTCCCAATACAACAATCTAGCTAACCCTGATAGTAAATCGGGCATCTAAAGAATTACGCGCTACCGCTCACAAACAGGGCGGAAAGAATAAACCATTTAGTTAGACCATTCAAAATCTTTATAGCTTATTATTCAATCCCATTAAAGACTTAGTGGGACGGCCTCTTTAAAAGAGCTTTTAATATAAAAGACCATTATACAGCCCATTTTCCATAACAATGAACATAATATTTTTTCGTTACGCGTTCTCTTTATATTGCTTATTATTGAATCATTATAAGCATTAAGCAATAAAAGATGTTTTAAAAATATGAAAGCTGTATATAAAGCTTATCTAGCCTCCTTTTATGTATTCTTAGTTATTGCAGAAACAGTCGACAGTGTCAAAACAAATGCCTAATTTAGATAATTGCTCTGTAGCTATTACGTGGAGCTGCGTGGAAATGAAATTATTATGCAAAAATAACGTTATTTGAATATTTAGAATTACGGGCTATGGACTAGTTTAATTTGTACAGCTAATACCTATCTACCATTGCGTCAATGCCAACGGGATCTAGGTTTTGAAACCAAGTCTCAAATATCAATATCGTAGAAAATTTCTGGATTTCATGAAACAAAAAACAACAGGACTTAGTTTTCCGACCCGGCCATTGTGCTTTCATCATAGTTTGCGGAGGTTATCTCACAGATTAACTCAGCCTAGCGTACAGATGCTCCAAGTTAAAAAAAACTCATGAGTGATCAAACATGAGGAAGAGACGCAATAACTACGACACTTTAACGGTACGTGTCCATCAAGCCACTCATTACACGAAGGGAGCCAAAAGGTAATAACAAAGAAAACCAAATCAATTAATCAACACAATAAGAAAGAAGGGAAAATGAAATACCTCGGAGTTATAATTGCATCCGTTTAGGTCGTCATTCGCTATATCACACAGTCTTTTACGTGTAGGAACTGAAGGTACCAGACAACTAGTGATTTTCTCTTAAGAACAGGAAATGCAAATCTCTTAACGATGCCAATAATTTGAAGTGGTTGAACGCCGGTCAACAGCTCTCCAGCACAAGGACAACTATTACTGCTGCATCACAAAGGAAACTACAAAGATAAATGAAAATATTATTCTAGTGTTTTTCCGAGCCACTTGAATCTACTTTGAATAAACAAACTGCAGCTGGTCATGCAACAAAAGCAAGTAAACTCCATGGTAATGAAGATACTTTGTAAAGTGACTACTTACTCGTTTTAATTTTTATGCTTGAAAACCAGGTATTCGTTGTACTCAGTTTCAATATTCAGGAGAATCGTTTAGCTTATTAACAGTATGAGTATGAAATTACTATAGTTTGGGGTACTACTTGGCCTAGTGTTGATGATGGAATCTAATTGGAATAAATCATTTCAGAGAAAGTGACAACTTACGCTTACGCTACCTACCCAAATACTGGTAGAACTATGCGAATCAGACCGTTAATAATGGATACATTGGTGATAGCCACGTTCAACTTAGTTAACTAGCTTTCACGAAGTAATAAGTAGATGGAAAGACATACTCTTAAGTAGGGATCACTCGACTAACTTCAACCAGAGCAAAGATGAGTAAGAATATATTAACCACAAAGATGTATACTTTGCTACTCAATCTTGCCGCTCCGAAGTGGCGAATGATGATAAAACTTTGTTTCGTGAGAGGACACGAGCTAACTACTTTGTATTCCGACTAACTACACGTCGATACTTCGATAGTGAGTTCATTTCCCGTTGAACTGAAAACTAAGAAGAATAACTTAAATGTTTCAGCTGCGTCTCGGATCTTTATGATCTAAAATTCTCATTGGTTACCAGAGTTGATGGTTTGAGCAAATTAAATGTAGGTAGTAGATATTTCAGCAAAACAAATGTATTTTTCTTTGTACGCGAACAAGCGACAATTATTAAAGAAACATTGCCAGTCAGCAGGATGGTGGTTACACGCACCATAGGTCTAAGAAAAGCGATTTGCCAACGCGAAAATTCTCATGAGAGTTAAAAAACCGGCCAAGAGCGTGTCGGGCCACGCTCACTGTAGGGTTCCGTAGCTTCCCAGACCATTAAAAATACCAACATTTTTCGTCAGCAAAAATAACTTTGTTTTTCATAGTATTTGTATGAAAAACAAAGTTATCATTTGCGTTTTTTTGAAAAAGTGCTATATAACTCAAAAACTATTCAACTCATCAAGTTGAAAATAATTTTCCTAGAAAGTTCATATAAAGGTCTACTTCTGTGATTTTTTTCATATTTTTTAAACTTATGGTTCAAAAGTTAGAGGGGGGGGGGACACATTGTTTTTGACTTTCGGAGTGATTATTTCCTAAAATATTAATATTATCAAAAAATGATTTTAGAAAACCCCTATTCATTTTTAAATACCTATCCAACAATATATCACACGTCAGGGTCAAAATTAAAAAAAAAATCGCTCCCCACTTTACGTCTGGGGGAGGTACCCTAATAAAAATGTTTTTTTAAATTTTTATTTTTGCACTTTGTCGGCATGATTGATATACATATTGGTACCAAATTTCAGCTTTCTGGTGCTAACGGTCACTGAGATTATCCGCGGACAGACAGACAGACAGACAGACAGACAGACAGACAGACATGACGAAACTATAAGGGTTCCGTTTTTTGCCATTTGGCTACGGAACCCTAAAAAGGAAGAAAGGCACATCGATTTTCTTCGGTGATAGGTTGCATTCACCACGACATAAACCGTGGTCGAATCTACATGGAGTGCCCGTCTGATCCGAGTGGCTTTAAGTTACAACTAGGTATAATCTATCAATCCATGCTCCAGAACTTGCTATCAGTTTAAACAGCTCTGATCTATGACTTAACGCCAAATATATTTAGCATATTATTTCTCTTAGGAGAGTGTTTATAAACTTACCTAAATATTTTAGCGTGTATTTTAGGTTGTTACAGTAATTTGTTATTGTTTCTCTATCGTGAAAACATATTTCAAGTATGTTTTGGCAAAATGTCGGGCTCTCGCAGGCGGTAAATTGCGCCACATTAATTATATAATACAACAACATCAGTCACATTTAGCTCGTTTTATGTTCCAGATATAAACTCTTAGAAGTTCACGATTCAAGTTATAAATAACTAAGTTTAGTACGTCTAACTCAGACTTCAGATAAATACACAAACTAGGCTAGTTACTTACTTACTAGGCAGTACTTAGATGTTACGGGTAGTTTGCTTGCCTGTCACAGGTACAATCGGAACAAGCAGTACCAAGTCATGAACCGCTAGTCACCTCGCGAACGTAGTACCTAATAATAGTGGACTTTTTACAGTAGCCACCGCCACCGGTCGCTACCGGGGTTTGCACTGATGGACGCAAAAAAAATTGGAACTCATTCTCGGTGACGCCGAAGATCGGTACACTTCCCAACGGAATTACATTGCGCAGTATCTTGCAATAAATTCGATGTATTTCTTTTATCGCTGTGAAATCTCGAGTTTGATCCCCGGGTCGGATTGAAGCTGTGTTCAGTAAAAGACTTGCCGCCCATCACGTTAGGATAATCGCCGAGACTTCGAGAGTGACCACAAAATAAATTACCTAGCTATAATCGTAGGTGAACTGTGTCAAGGGTTAACGGTTACGTCTCAGTGTACGCCTCCGGGAATCGGTTTCCGGGATTACAGTCGTGTTTTGCTGTTTTATATAGTTTTTAACTGCTTTTGTGAGAACTTTTTATCTGTTTTAACAGAACCACCGAAATTGGGTTAAATATTTGACCGTTATTATGAAACTCCAGAAACTGATATTTATGTTCACCTAAGTATAGGTAATAGGTATTGATAATTTACAAAACAAGGCGGTTTCATAAACCGGTTTAAACGTATTAATGCCTAATGCGACAACACCTCATGGCAGAAAATCATATCAAGTTTAAGTTAGACACTTCGACAAAACACGAACGAATATACCTAAGCTGTTAACTTTACTAAGCTCACCTAAACTGCAAATGCGTGAGGATGTTAATAGATAGAGCTCAAGGAGTTTTCGTTAGTTTTCTTACTGATTTTAAGTAATTGATAGGAGAACCATCATCATCATCATTATTTCAGCCGAAAGACGTCCACTGCTGGACATAGGCCTCCCCCAAGTGTCGCCACACGAATCGGTCCCGTGCGAGTCGCATCCAACGGATTCCCACAACCTTCACCAGGTCATCGGTCCACCTAGTGGGAGGTCTTCCAACACATCGTCTTCCGGTTCGCGGTCGCCACTCCAGCACTTTTCGGACCCATCGGCCATCCGTTGCCATTGCTATTTAAGTTTAGCATCTCTTCGGGCTACGTCGGTGACCTTGCGGTTCTCTTGCGGACGTTTTCATTTCTGATTCTATCACGCAAGGAAACTCCGAGCATTGCCCTTTGGGTGACTTTAAGCCTTCTGATAAGGCCCATTGTGAGCGTTTCGATCCCGTATGTAATCACTGGCAACACACACTGGACTGGGACTTTCTGTCTTGAGACACTGCGGTAAGTTGGACGAGAAGATACCGCGCAGCTTCCCGAACACTGCTCAGCTGAGTCGGATTCGACTATATTTTCAACCGACTTCCAAAAAGAGGAGGTTCTCAATTCGTCTGTATTTTTTTTTTTTTGTGTTTGTTACCTCAGAACTTTCGACTGGGTGAACCGATTTTGATGGTTCTTTTTTTATTTGAAAGCTGGTGCTTCCCGTTTGGTCCCATTTTAATTTGCTGAAGATCTGATGCTGATCTTCGGAGATATAAATGGAACTCTTCAAAAATACACGGCAAAGCTGCAGTAATTGCTGCAATCGCTTGGTTGTTTATTGTTTATACAACATCATGACGTAACATCACGCCTGTATGCTCTGAGGGAGTATGCAGAAGTGTACAATATATCCAGATTTCGACAGTTAGACGTGTAAAGTTCCATTTAATGGGATCCCGGAGAAATAGAGGTAACTCCTTAAATTTATAGGCACACCAGAAGCGGTTTGGGTAGTTTTAGGAAGAGTACTTTCTCGGAGTGATCTGATAAAGATCATTGATAAAGATCTGGTGACTTCGGTCGGAAGATAGGCAACGGAACTCCTTAATAAATGATAGCAAATGTACTGGGATCGCTGAAATCTCACGTCTGTCTATTGTTTACAGTTCATAACAAAAAATCACACCGATACGCTGTGAAAGGGTAAGCACATGTGAACCACTAAAAAGTGAAAAATAAAAACTTTTTTGCAAAAAATATAACCGACTTCACACAAAAAAGTGAAAAATAACTTTAGCTTCAGAAGTCGGTGACAAAAAAACGAAATCAATCAAACAAAGGTCACCGACTTCTGAAGCTAAAGTTATTTTTCACTTTTTTGTGTGAAGTCGGTTATATTTTTTGCAAAAAAGTTTTTTTATTAGGTACCTACACTAAAGGAAACTTAGAAAGGTCACACAAATACATACTTTTGAATTTACGAGTAGAATCTACGCATTGTTTCGAAACATACGTTGCATTGGTGTTCTGTTTATTGAAGATATAGCTAGTACAACCTATATTTTAGTGAAGGAGGCTCCGCAAGTCCTGTCTCAAACGAGGCAAATGCTCGCTGCCTACATTAAGTTCCTCGTCATTATTGAACTTGTATCCCCCTCATAAACCGACACAATGGTTGGTTTGACAGCTGATAACGCTGTTATCATTATCTTCCATGCCGTAGGTAAGTATCAGGACGTATAGAGCCTTGACAAATTAATGATTACGGTATGATTTGCTATGTAGTTTATTGATAGGTCACCTAGGTAACTATTTCTATTTGAGAAGAGCTCACTTCCGTATGGTATTTCAAGGAATTCCTCTAAAACCTACGAAATGGTTTAATTGAAATTTCCCGTTTCATGAGCACTAATAAAATTGAAGACTTATGGATACGGAAGTAATTAGGTACAAACTATCGACATCAACAGGTTTATGTAGTGCTTCGAGCCGAATATAAACAATAGTAACACTTTTGTTTATGATAATACCCACATGAATAAGCATTGTAAGCGAAGTACGAATGGACGAGTAGAGCAGTAGCGGCGCGCGACTCCCCGCGGCCCACAGCCTCCGAATCACAATAAATCTGAACCGATAAGTAGTCGAGCGGATTGTCGGCGCGGCGCGATCAAAGCGAGGGGAGGAACATGAAAGGCGCCGCCGCCGTCCGCCGAGATGTTTCATTCGAGGCCGCGTTTCCACCACCGCCCGTCACGAACGATTGGCCCTTTGTTATGTGACATTTTAATTAATTTGATTTTTATTTTGAATGACACGTTTACAGATTTAAATGACGAAGGTGAAGTATTCTGATGGTGTGGCGGTAAAGGACTGAGATAGCATATAGATAGGAGGGTACAAACCCATATAAAATTTATCAGGTGATGTCTGGCTGATTGACAAACATAAAATTGCTACTTAATCATTTTGAGACACGTTTATCCGTGTCCGTATTTGCCAGGTTACTTAAAGCGAAGTCTTTTACATGACATAGCGTGTAGTGTGATCCAGGTTTCTCATCGTTGATGCTGCACAGTACCACCATCTCGCATATTGGACGCGCTGAAGAATCGTAGATCACGAGATCTTCGCAAATTCTTCTTCTAGATGCATGCAGATGTTGACCACTAGGATCGGTGGCCAAAAAAGTATGCTCTGGGAGGTCAGTGTTACGGAAGAAGGAATTGGGATGACGGATTGAAATTGAATGCACATGGTAAAAAGTTAAGGGAGTATTTCGTACTGATAGAATTCCAAAATATAAACGACTCGACTATAATTTATAAATATTTAATTAAAAAGTGTAGGACTCAACATGTTAGTAACAATATTTCTAACAACTGTGTTAGTAAACTTAACCTACACACTTAACACACACTTAAAACTGGCTTATAGATATGAGAATCCGCAGAACAAACTCAAAACCGACGTGAAAAGCTTGCAGCAACGATTCATACACCTACAGTCCAGTCTGCTCGCAGCACACTGTAGTATAATGATGGAGCTGGCCCGCACCCGGCGCCTGGTACACTGGGTGCGGGCCACCGGGAAACGCATCTTTTTCGCATCGTAGTGACACGACCATCAGCAAAACATCCCTGATGCGCTACAAAAGCGCAGTCAGGACTAAACATATGCTGAAAGAGACGAATCTGTTAAGGTATGCTTTCTTTATAAGGATACATGTCACCGTAAAATTGTAAATACCGTTACATTATAATCTATCTCGCGAGATTGTAAACTCTCGAAAGATTGTGAACACGGAACGCACCTCGAGCGCTGATCGGTTCCAAGTCATGTGCCTCACGCCGCCATATTTGTTCGTTAATTTGTAAACGAACACGTGTTTTGGTGATTGTAAATTGATTTCATGTTGAAAATAACTCACAGCTTTACACAAGTTAAATGAAATTGTGGTGGAAGTAAAATGAACCTGTGGTTGACCAAAGAAACAAACAGAACGGCCTACTGTAAAATCGACCAATCAGGAACAGGCTTTCGAGAGTTTATGATCTCGCGAGATAGATTATAATCTAACAGTAACAGTTTACAATTTTACGGTGACATACATATAGATAGTAAATGATATATGTAGTAAAAGATTTAGGAATACTTTTAAGGCATTGGAATAGAATTAGAGTAGGTATATAAGTTCGGACCACTTACCAGATTAACACAATTAGCACGCGGATAGACATCGGTTCGTCGGTTCGGCAAGGGTTTCAACAATCTCCAGGTACTACGCTGTGGTTCAGAAACTAACAGGTTTATCTCTATCTGACTGCCCCAGGTTTCCTACCGCAATACAGAGCAAATCAAACTTGAAAAAAAACCTACTATCTACTTAATTACAAGAATTTGTACGATTTTGATTTTAAATTAGCAAATAGAAGTTGACACTATGAATTATGAAATAGAAGTGTACAAATTTCGTATTGCTAGTTTATATATTGCTAAGGTTGTGGGGATTAATAAACGTAAGTAGGGAAAACATAATTAGGGATGTAAACAACTATTAACAATGTAAAGTAACAAAGGCTATTTGGTAAACGAATTAAGTGAAATAAACAACTATCTAAAATAACAAATACATTTAGCAAATGGCTCATTTAGTAAACAACGTATCATATTATAAATGAGAAAGTTTTTAAGAATGTACTAAAGTCTGGATGCTTGTTACTGTTTCACGCAAAATCTACTGACCGGATTTCGATGAAATTTGGCACAAAGATAGTACATAACCTGATTTAACACAATGGATAGGTACTTTTTATCCCGGAAATACGTTCCCGTGGGACAACTATCGTACTTCCCGCGGGTGAAGCCGCGGGCAAATCCTACTACAAGCATAAGTCTTAGACATGTCTTAGGTACTAATTATTAAGAAGGGCTATATAACGTAACACACTATACAAAAACTTCACTTAAGAAAATTTTGATAATACTTAAATTGCTATGATTCCCGTGCCGTACGTTCCCGTGGACTCCAGTGAAATAGTACAGAGATTGTAGCAGTTATTACTTTATATGCATGAAGCAATAACACCGTACCTTTGAGAGCAGCGTCCACTGGCGTCTTGTGTAATTAATTTGCCATAAACAACTCGCATTAGCCATACATTCCTGCTTCGCTTTATCATACTTACAAGTTTAGAGCTACGTTCCCGTTCCCGTTTACACATCACTTTTTAGTAGATATTACAAGGCAATTACGGGCCTCTGTGCTATCTACTTTGAGGACTTTGTAAGTTCGAACTTGATGTTTTAGGTACATAGGTACTTAAATAAATTTTGTATGTTGTAGGTTCGAAATAAAAACAACACAAGCAATTTTTAAACAATAATTTTATTTGCAAATAAATATAGACAGACGTACAGGAATAGTTCTTTATCTTATGTCTCAAAAATAGCTCATAAATAATAAAAGTAAACAAAATATCTCAAGAATATCAGTTAAAACGAAATGGTAGCATTACATACTTCTGATAAAATATAGGTACGATTTAAGATGAATAAATATAGACTCAATTAAAAAATAAGGCACTTCTCTTTATCACAGAATACAACGTCTACAAAATTTCTACACACCTATATACTTGTATATAATATTATTCAACAGTATAAAAAGTACCTATACACACTTTACATGTACTTGATTCACTACTCTATAAACAAAGGAAATTACTCGTAAGTACATACTTAGTGTACAATAACCAGTCTATTAATATTTGTGTTAGATTCATCTATAAAATTATTAAATATATCAACATTTTGTTTGCAAACTACGGTCATTGTACACAAAGTAGAACGAATTAATTAAGAGATTCTGAATAGTTACCTGGACAACTAATTAGAATCTTATGTAATTAAGTGCCAAACTTCAACATTATTCATTCATTACGGCCTAAGTTATAATTAAATTATGCATTCGAAATAATTTTACATATTTTGTAGAAACAATAAATTACTGTTGACGTATAAAAACTAAGGATACCTTTTTGATGTTGATGAGATGAGATCTAAGTAATGGTAGGAGAATGCCCACCACTAGGTAAATGTATGATAATGATAATTTATTGTCCCTACGTGGTGCCGTAGACCCTCGAGATTCATATTCCGTGACTCACGAACATTAAGGGCTACACAAACGCGCTATTAAAGTGTCACGATTCTGTGTATCACACAATTTCAAAGATACTTAAGTTTTGATTTGGATTTTGATGTTGGTTTTTATTTTTAGACTAGGCTCACAAAACAATCTTTGTCCGTATGAATAAAGTACCTAGCACCAAATATACACAATTTAAATGAATTTATTGCTTTTACCGACATTTGTCTCAGTCAACACACGTGAACTCCACTAAAATTTCAAAATTCAAACGAGGTTTAACCGCAATGTATTTTTCTTTAGATATTACAACGCGTTTCGTTTCTACAACATAATGTAAAAACATACATCTATATGTTATAAAAATAAGTTCTACATACAAGGTGTACTTTAGATTGTCTTCTATAAGTTACCTTTGGAAAAAATTAAATGTGGAAAAGGTCAAGTTGTATTGGACAATCTTTTACAGCCTTCCTAACCGATATCATAAACTTCTACGAGTATCAAATGAAGCGACCAGCGTATAAGCACTCTTATAAGTATTAAAAGTCACTTTTCAATGTATATGTACAATAGCTATAATACTACATTTACCATACACACATATACATAGGTATACAAGGTCTAAAGGGAGTAAGATGACTCTTCTGTTCCAACTTTTTCACAAGTTTATTTAAATACTTACATGTTTTTAATGTAAGCTTGCTTTAAACATCTCCACGACCCTCATACTATGCAATACATACATCCATCAACACAATGTTTTGAGTGTGGTGAGATATACCGTAAAACGAGATTTTTCTAAAAAAAGTCGTTTCGTTTACGGCTTCGTGAAGAATCAGTATACACCCTGTATGTACAGTAGCTATAATACTACATTATCATACACAGACATACGTATACACGTTCTATAATAATGTACATAAAATGGCAGAGTATAGGCACTCATCACAACAGATTTGCCGCAAAAACAAAAGTATTATGCTAACATTCGAAAGACACATCTGTGGAACCTCATAGTACAACAAATTGTTTCCTTAGTTTTAGGGATAAAACCAGAAATATTTCAGACTAATTTAGATTTTAAATATTACTTAATTTAATGCTCTGATCGACTCCCAAATCCTGAAAGACTATTGGATGTAAACTGTTGTCAGACCTTGTGTTTAGTGATTTATCTGGGTTTGGTTATTTCAGTCAGCAATCAGAACAGTTAACTTGATTTTGACACTAACTTTTTTGACAATTAGCCTTTCCGAACTAGGGTTTTAATATAAGAGCCTCAAACCACAGCCTAGAGCGTATATTGTGCGTTATAAAAGCAAGCAATTTATATACAGTCTAGGAATATAACTGAGTTGTATATAGCAAGCATCATTCACATAGTTAATTGTTAGAATCTCAGCTAGTGACATATCTCGGCTACCAGGATGGTCATAAATATCGATGATTTCATACATTTTGCAATGTGCATACAATATGCAGAATTATGCATGAACGCGAGTTGAATCATGATTTAAATAAACTAAGTAGGTGAATTGATAAGTCGCAATAAACAAAACTAGTTTATTACTTGCTAATTAATTTAAACCCTCAATTCAAATTCTTCTTGTGTTGAACAGAATTAGTAGCCAGAGTACTTGCTATTTACAGTTCAGATAGTTGAATCCTTTATTTAATCCTAAGTATTAGGAAGTAGTGATCCTCCTCAACCCAGTGAGAAGAACTGCTTTGTGCCGGGGAACTTAGCTCTCTGCTTCTTGATGAAGTCTCTGGCTTGTCTGTCGCCTTGTCGAGTTTCAAGCGCTTTGATAGCCTCGCCGTCTGTAACAAATAGTACATTTTGATACAAGTGGAGAAAGTTTGTTATTGTAGTTCAAGGCGGTATTAACACACGAGCCGTAAGGCGAGGGTGTTTTTGAGCCGAGAACTGCAATAACAATTGTCCACGTGTATCAAACGACGTTTTTCAATACACTTTTGAAGAAATAAAATAAAAGAATGTACTTAAAATATTTATGTCATGAATTATTACGAGACTATGATATTTTTTTTTCCGCGCTTTGCTTTCGCCAGGTTGAAGAAGAAGCAAAAGTATGAAGCTATTATACAGCCTTATATAAAAATAGTTTTTTTTATTTATTTTTGAATTTAGAACACAAATAAATGTTAATTTGTTTATAAAAGAAAATATTAGTTTTAAAGAATCATGTTTTGTATGATATTGAATTTATAAACACAATTTGATTATTAAAAAAATGATTACGCCGCCGTAAAGACGTAGATCGCACCGAAATTAAAAAAAAAAACATTCATTCTGACTCTATAGTCAGGTGTGAATGTTTTTTTTAAATTATGCATTGACCAGTTTGGACTAAGTATAGGTATAGTTATCTGTGGCAATTTTACTTTCTGCACATGTGTAGAAAAAACATGAAAAACGCACGTGTGTGAAATACACTGCATTTTGAACCTAACAATAATAAAATAGTAGTGCGAAAAGAACCAGTTTTCGAGGAAGTGTATTGAAAAGAATATTATCATTACAATGTGTGCGTGTTGGTCTTGAATTCGCATACGCTATGGTCAGTTCGGACAAAGTGTCATCGGGTTTTTTTTTTACATCAGGAAATTCTCAGAAGCAGCCAGGAGTCTGTGCGCCTGTTTTCGTCTGCTTATTTGTGACGTCCGGAATACTTCTTACAATGTGTCATGACCTTGAACAATCATTACTGACTAGCGGACTTCAAGCGGTTTCTGTGTGTTGTGTTCTATATGTTTGATGTATGTTATGTTGTATGTATTAGTTTATGAACGTCAACGTCACGTCAAAAAATATTATTTCAATTATTTTTATTTTTCAATTTTTATTCGGTTTTATTTTATATTTCATCACAAAATTAAAAGTAAATTTATACACCAAGTTACATACGAAAAATACAATAATGAATAATGATGACGCCAATGGAGAAGATGACGCTGATATATCATCATCGCAGCCACAAATTCCATCTATGCGACAAACATTTTTAGCAGCAAAGGAATCATGCCCGGTATGTTCACAGGAATATAAAAAACGAGGGCTAAAGAGACATATTCTCGCGTCACACCCAGACTATTACCGCCCACCCAATAATCCTGCTCAAAATATCAACCAAACCACTGAAACAACCATCGAACTCCCCAACCAAGCGCAAATACAAAACGAAACAATCCTTGAACCCGTGAACCCATCACAAATTCCGGAAACCATCCAAAACTTGTTCCTAAAAGGATTCAATGCAAAATTACTTAATTGCGAAGGTGGCCCAGACTCTATCTGGAGAGAACGTTGGAAAAAACTTTTAAATTTTCACAGTAAGCAATATAGTATCCCACAAGGAAATGTGGGCAGACAACTAACCACACTCCTAGCCACGGAAATAAAAGATCTCACAAACAACCTTCCAGGAGAAGGAAACTCTGAAAGAATTTTCATCTTATGTAGTACAATACTACAGAGAGACAATTTAGTTAAATCAGGCCAGGATATCAGGCGAACACTTCAAAGAAGATTGGAGATGTGGAACTCAGGTCATTATGATGAATTAATTGAAGAAACTCTAATATGCAACTCGAAAATAGCATCAAAAAACAAACAGAAACAAGACATTGATCATACTGTCCGAATATTTGGCCGCCTCATGTTACAAGGAAAAATTAGACAAGCAAATAGATGGATTACGGAAAGATCTGGGGGTGGAATCTTGGACCCAAATGGAAAACTAGGAAATAAAACAGTACATCAAATTTTTAAAGACAAACATCCTTACCAAGTAACCCCACAACTATCAGATTTTATAGATCAACCTGACCTCCCAATTATGACAAAAGTCGATATCACCTCGAACCATATAGAAAAAGTTGCCAGACAACTCTCTGGCGGAGCTGGACCAAGCGGCACTGACTCAGAACAATGGAAATCACTCTTACTTCGCTATGGAAACCACAGCAAAGAACTGAGAGAGTCAATCGCAGCACTAACAAGAAAACTAAGCAGTGAAATTGTCGATTGGGATAGCATAAGAGCTCTATTAGCAAGAAGAGGTATAGCATTGGATAAATGTCCAGGCGTCCGACCTATCGGCATAGGTGAAATACTTCAACGCATCATTGCAAAAGCCATGGCGACCGCAACAAGCCTAGATGTTCAACTAGCATGCGGCTCTGATCAGCTATGCGCAAGTATGAAATCGGGTATTGAAGGTGGAATTCATGCCATGACCAAATGTTTTAATGAAGGTGAAGATGATGAAGGACTCCTCCTAATAGATGCCGCGAACGCCTTCAACGCGCTGAGTCGCCCAATCGCTCTTTGGAATGCTAGAATCTACTGGCCGCGCTGTGCAATATTTCTTTTTAACACATATAGAGGCTTCGCAGTCATTTGCCTATCAGGCTCAAAAGAATTCATCCTAAGCAAGGAAGGAACAACACAGGGTGATCCTTTAGCAATGCTAATGTATGCAGTCGGAATTTTACCTTTAATCCAAAGCTGCAAAGACCCTGGAAAATATATACAAAACTGGTATGCTGATGATTCTGCTTGTTTTGGTAAATTTAAACACTTAAAAGAATGGCTAAAAAAACTGATGAAACAAGGCCCGAAATACGGTTATTTCCCAGAACCTTCTAAAAGTTATATCATAGTCAAAAATAAATCAATTGAAGAAGCCAACAGAATATTTGGAAACTTTGGGGTGAAGATTGTACTTTCACATCGGTTTCTAGGCGGTGTCATCGGAAACGAGAATGGACGAAAAGAATACATTAAAGACAAAGTTAACGAATGGATAGAATGTATAAGACTACTATCAAAAGCAAGTAAAAAACATCCACAACTGGTACATACAGCTTTTACAAAATCACTCCAATGCGAATGGAGATACCTACAAACAGTCATGGATAACACCTGTGAGGAATTTCATACATTAAAACAAACCATCATGACAACGCTGATACCATCAATCCTAGACAGAGAAATAATGTCATTTGAATATGAACTATTCAGTCTACCGGTGAAACTTGGCGGATTAGGTATCACCGACCCCATGAATAACAACGACTGTTATAAAACATCGGTAGAATCAAATAGAATACTAATGCATGCCATCAAATCCGACGAAAAACTAGACTTATTATCCCATATAACTCATGCTACAAAGACTGTCAAAGAAGAAAAATTATCGCGGGAAAAGAGAGACGCTGAAAAAAGTAATTTCATAATATCTAAACTACCAAATAAAATGAAAAGATGTGTCCAAAGAGTCGTTGAAACGAACTCTTCACAATGGCTAACTATCATCCCGACCACGGCTAACAATACCGATCTCACAGCTACCCAGTTTAGAGATGCTTTAGCTATTAGATATGCTCACGAACCTGCAAACCTCCCTGAGACTTGCGACGGTTGCGGAGAGAGTAATTTCGACTTAAATCACGCACTAAACTGCAAGAAAGGAGGATTAATAAAAAAAGGTCATGATCAACACAGAGATGACTGTAAAAATTGGGCTGAGCTAGCATGGGGAACTGGCACAATAGAACCCATAATGCAAGACGCAAGTATCAATCAACCAGCACTTATAGGTGATATGTTACTAAACAGTGTGTGGGAACCTGCAAGGAAAGCGTTCTTCGACGTTCGCATTGTAAATGCTGACGCTTCCTCTTACAGCAACCTCACATGGCAAAAAACAGCACAGAGACATAGCCGAGAGAAACACTCAAAATACGACCGAGCAGCTGAAGACCTAAGAGCCTCATTCACCCCGTTAATCATTTCATGCGATGGAGCCATAGGAACGGAATATAACAGTTTTTTAAAAAAAACCGCATCAAAGCTTAATGATAAATGGGGAAACGCTTATTCTCAAATAGTGTACTGGTTGAAAGTGAAAATACAAATCTCAGTTATAAGAGCAGTTTCAATGAGAGTAAGAGGCACGCGAAAACATGTCAGGGCCTTTCAATGTGAAGATGGAGCAGGAATACTTTAGTGACAGCTTGATCTCGTAAAACAAAATTACCTACATGTGTTTTTATATATGTGTGTGCAATGTATTTTTATATATATTATGTGTGTGCAATGTATGTAACTCTGAGTTGTTTCTATAATAAACATTATCTACATTAGTTTAGTGTATAAGTTAACTTAAGTGTTTAACTATTCTTTGTGCACATAAGTTATCCTTTCCTGCAAATCTCTTAACACAAGTATGGTTTGCTGTAAGAAAACCCAATTTTGGGTTAAGCTCGCCGTTGTACATAAGCTATATATTCTAATTTTGCGTATATTTTTCTTAATAATGTTTGTATGCAATAAAGAATAAGAATGAGATAAAATATAGCCTATGTCACTCGCTGATATTGTAGCTATCCATTGCTGAAGATTTTTTCCAATCGGTCCAGTAGTTTTTAAGTTTATTCGTTAAGTATACGAAGTTGAGATAATATGTGTGATGATAATATCATCGTGATTATTTTGGATTACTTATTAGAACTGTGGCACCACTGATCTTTATTTATAGCGACACCTATACAGTGCATGAGCATTACATAGTCAGTGCAAGCGTCAAGATGTAGATGTCGCTACTGGTACAAAAATGTAACACAATCCTAAATCGCGCGGTTAAAAAATATAGTTGCATATTTGGTGTTTACTGGATATACTGGTGACATGGGTTCCATTTAAGGCTGTGGTATCTGCTAAATTAGCAACTCTATTTGTGGTGGTTCAAACTTCGTTTGAAATACTGTTAGAATAAAGTTCTAATCAGCTTGCACTACAAAGTGGTTGTTATGTCAGTCACAGGGGGCCAAATAGTGAAATGAGTGGTTTTTATTTAACTGTAGCCTAATAAATCATTAGATCAAAATTCTAATTGTACCATTTGTGAAGAAAATATCGACAAATATTTGTGTGTAAAAAAAAAACTAAAACTTAATGCCGTTTAGGAGTAGTTACGAAATTTCAAAGAAAAAATGCTTTGCTTTGAACATTTTTTTCGTATAATAATAATAAAGTTAGAATTATTTCAATTGTACCAATTAAAGTTTAAAGTCTAATAAGCAACATATATTTTTTTTGCACATTTATATTCACTCATCAAAGAGGAGTTACATGGAGAAAAACTCTCGTTAGCAGATACCACCCCCTTAAATTAGGTAAGATTAACTACAGTTAGTGGGCTCTAGGGTTTTATTCACTTTTAGAAATTGTTTACCAGCAATATAAATTGCTAGTAAACAATAAATAAATCTAGCGAATGTTTTACTGACGCTTAAAATGTCGTTACGTACAACTTAAGTTCAACAAAATTTAAACTAGCTATTGCCTGCGGTTCGTCGGCGTGAAGATGCTAAAGGGATAAAGAACTACTACTAAACTATAAACGGCTTCGATCAATAATATTGATCGAAGATAAAGCCGAAAGGCACTTGTTCTCCCCGTCATTGCGATCATTTATTTTGTTCTACATCGTACCTGGGAACCTTCTAGTTACGGAGATATTGGGGGTCAAAGTTCCAACATTTTCACAAATTTTTTTTTCAAATACTGGTTTTTAAGGTCATAACTTTACTTTAAATACCTTCATAACCCGTTTAGTATTAAATGCGTCCATCAGCACACTGTTTTTAGTGCGTTACATTGAGTTTTGCCGTATAAACGTAATTTTTCACCCAAAAACAAGTCGTTTCCAGCATTATTTTTTGCGTACAGTTACTTAGTTTGATGTACAGAATGCTTAGTTGACGGTGTCGCGTCGTGCAGTAATTGTTTACATCCTGTATCCCTAAAAGAGCTTTGATTTAGGTAGGGCAGTTTTTTTTTATTAAGTTTTTATTGAAGATTTTTACTTTAAACACCTCCACGATCCCCGTACTGTTCAATCCATCCATCAGCACAATCTCTGATTGCGTTACATTGAATTCTACCACAAAAAATCATTTTCCACAAAAAAAAAAAACATTTTCCAGCTATATTTTTTGCGTAAAGTTACTTAGTTTGATGTACAGAATGCTTGGTTGACGGCTTCGCGATGAGGTTGTTTACACCCCGTATATGCCTTAACATAGCCAGTAGTCTACCTGTGTGCTCAATCCATTTTGTCGTTAAGGTGTGAATAAGTTACATTCTCATCTAATATTAGAAAGGATGTAGCTACTGACCTATACTAGTGGGCCTGGAGATCGGCAACAGTTGTTGCGGCAGACTGGAGATGGGCGCGAGTGTGTCGGGCAGCTCGCTGAAGTGCAGGTAGGCCTCGCCCACGAACGTGTTGCTGACGCTGAACATGTCCTTGTCCTTTATCACGAGGTGGATCAGGCCATCCGTGATGCGCCGCTGTTCTGGAGTTAGGGGGCTGAAAGATAAAAAAAAAACATGGTTATTTAATTTTTTTTCATTAGCTCCAAAACCTAGGGTCATTTAGGAAAATCTTCACAAAAAAATCCTATCTCCTAAATACATTATCTTTGAAATTATCCTGCCGCGTATGTTTATACAAGACTAGCACTTCGCCCGCGTTTTTGGCCGCAAAAATTGTGATAGTTCTGCTAATTTGCATGATACGAGTATCAATATAATTTATAGCCAATGTCACTCGGTAAAGATGTAGCTTTCTAATGGTGAAAGAAAATCGGTTGAGTAGTCCTTGATTCAAATCATAACAAACAAACAATCAAATCTTTCCTCTTTATAATATTAGTGTAGATACATTGGGGCGCGGCTTGACAATTTTCCACACGGTACATTTTATTTGGCACATAGATAGGTACTTGTTTTTGTCTAGACTGGTTTGGGTGTTTGCGTCTGTCTACATTAGTCATGTTTTTATAATAAAAACCTTGAAAGCAATGCTAAGCGAACCAACGTGAAAGTGGCATAACTAACTTTTCAACACACTTGCTCATAAAGTGGCTCTAATTTCACCGCAATTACGCACATAATGACACCTGTAATCAAACTGTGACTTTTTCATTGCTATTATTCACAAGTGAGTTATAGGTTTTTTTTTTTTTTAATTTTATTGGTTGAATTGCTTTGTTCTTAAAAAAGTTTCGCTACAAAACAGATCGTGTTCTTCGTATCTACCTACCAGTGGCGAAGGTTCCATACACCTCGATTCCTAGCGGCTTCACTTTGAAAAATGTCACAGTAAGTATTCTATAGACAAATAATATAATCACATTAAAGATTTGCACTCCGGCTTACCTCTTACAAAAATGTACCCTTCGCTACTGCTACCTACATAGATAATTTCAACTTATAAGTTTTTAATAAATAAAACTTTCACTCAAATGAAACTTTTGTTTTCTCTGTATTAAATAAAACTTTGAATTCCCCATTTCGTACGTGGCTAAAACGCTATCTGCGAAAAGCCAAAAAAAAGAAACCTCATTATTTTATTTAGTCTTTGGCCGATCGCCATTGTTAGATGCGCGCGCATAGGAAAACTGATTAATTATTCCCGCCATTGCGAAAAAAAATCACATCTCGTTTTCACTGTTGAAATTATAGTTATTTTCAGTATTATTTTATTCTCAAGTGTGTTGAAAAACGTCGTATGATACACGTGTGTGTTGATGATTACCGTCCTCGGCTCTCTTAAGACCCTCGCATAACAGCTCGGGTCTCAATGGCGCCTCAGCGGTAATCACCAACATTACACACTTGTACCATAATGTACTATTTGCACACGGGAACGGGAACCGGAAAAAAAGTATCCGGATCGTAGTCGACCTGAGCTTGCTGATGTATCGAAATTCGTGCAGCCGTTAAAGCTTAAAAGGTAACAGGCAGACAAAAGCATTTATTATAACGTAACGTATAGAATTTAAATATGTACGTAACTATAGATCTGTATGATTAAGAGATAGATTGATAGCACGGTTAAGCAATATCGCTTTCCGCACGAAACATTTTATATTTGGCATTTAGATCTTTTTTTTTTAAGAGTCTGTCTGAGTATTTTCGCCTGGATCTGCATTGCTGCATTTTTACGTTTTTGTAAATAACCTTAAAATTAGTTATAAAATAATTTCGTAACGCAGTTTTATAATTTTAGATTAGAGGACATTACCCTGAAACTGCAGAATTAGCGTTGACAGAAATAACAAAATATTTTAGACACTTATTTTAAGAAATACAGTTCTTAGAGAATAAACAACGCGGCACGCTGCCAAATAATGTGCATACGGCATCTATTCTCTATTTTGATCCGTGAACTTCTTCCAATATTAGCTGTATCGGTATTTATTACGTCAATGTCACTGCTATGGTTTGATACAGCTTCCGAAGATCGTTTAAAAGTATGGTTCAATAGGTAACAAGATTTAACGGAGAGAATCAAGATCTAACGAAGCCGAGAAGGCACTTTATTCTTCCCGTCATTGCAATTTTTTTTTTGTTCTGGACCATACCTGGGAGCCTAATAGTTTCGGAGATATTGGAGGTCAAAGTTCCAACATTTTCACAAGTTTTTTTTCAAATACTGGTTTTTAAGGTCATAACTTTACTTTAAATACCTTCATAACCCGTTTAGTATTAAATGCGTCCATCAGCACACTGTTTTTAGTGCGTTACATTGAGTTTTGCCGTATAAACGTAATTTTTCACCCAAAAACAAGTCGTTTCCAGCATTATTTTTTGCGTACAGTTACTTGGTTTGATGTACAGAATGCTTAGTTGACGGCGTCGCGTCGTGCAGTGTTTGTTTACATCACAGAAATATTAAAAACAGGTTTACATCCTGTATCCCTAAAAGAGCTTTGATTTAGGTTTTAATTTGTACCAACATAGCTGTTGTGGCGACTTCAGAAGCATCAGTTAGTTATCTAGTATCAATAAGATGTTTATGCAAGCTGTATCATAACAAGCGTCATAGCCTTGGTGTCAAATATTATGCCAACATATCAAGAATTAATCACCGTTGATCCGGCTGTGTGTCTAACCAGTGCAGCAGAATAATTTCATTTGCCTAGCCTTTTCCCAATACCAGTACTTTAAATGGAGCGACTCAAACAACTAAGTTATATTACTCAGCTTTTGTTAAACTATACTTATTATTCTTATTGGCGATGTATCAAGTAATGATGTCGTAGTTTCTCAGTGTTTTGAAATACATATATGTAGTTCTAAACCTAGTAGTGGAGTTATTAGGAACTTACATTAGGAACATTTCATCATACAGCGGGAATAGATTCTTGTTGTGTGTTTGCGTCTTGGGCTTCTGTACGTTGACGAACACATCCTCTGGAAGTAACGCCACTCGGACGTACGAATCACATAGACCTGGAACGATTGATAAACGATTTCTCTAAATAATCAAATTTAAGGTCAAAAGAGTTCCATTGGTAACTGTGGTAAAAAGTGTATTGCCTGACTGCTGGGACTGTATTTTTCACAATGAGAAATATGACATTTTATCAAAGTCGATTATTATCATCATCATCATCATCATCTGCCGAGCCTTTTCCCAACTATGTTGCAGTCGGCTTACAGTCTTACCGGATGCAGCTGAATACCAGTATTCTATATGGAGCGACTGCATATTTGACCTCCACAACCCAGTTAGTACCGGGTAATATGATACCAAGTCGAACATATGACTAAAAATAACTTAAGTGGCTATTTCAGTTAGTGTCTGCTTAAATCCCCTGCAGGCTTCATTGAGCCGTCTGAGAGCCTTCCACCTGGGCATGCCTTACCGTGGCCGACATGGAAATCTCTAAATAGACTTCGAACCAACATTTACAACACTAAGAAGATGGCTAAACAAGAGCAAAACCATTTTACAATAAAATATCATGAAACCAATAAAACCAAGATGCTTACCATTAGAATCAGCAGGCGCCAAATTCCTCGCATTCATAACCTCAACCTTGAGGTTATCTTCAATGAACTGCGCCCTAACAGTCAACAAGCCCAGCTTAGGTTCCTGTATGGTCTGTTGCTCCTGCCACCTCTCCAGGTGGTACTGGTGGATGAGCTCTCTGGTCTCCATACCATGCAGCTTCAGTAAGTACTCCACACGTTTTAATGTGTCTGATGAGTAGGTATCTTTATTGTCTTGTTTGAACGACCGTATCATAATTTTGACACATTCGTGAAGGTTTGAGAAGAATGATGGCGGACGGCGTTTCTGTAATGTTTTGTTTCATTTATTAGTTTCTGTTCCTTTAAGAGTTAACGAGTTGTGTATTTTTCTTTGTGTTTTATTTGGTAAACAAATACGGACAATTGCATAGTTCGTATCTACCATATTATGACCGTGAACAGAAATTATTAACTGTATAATTTACATCCAAAACTGCACCAAGTTTATAATCATATAAAAGCACATGGTTTCTCGAAATTGCTACATTAAGTACCTACGCCATTTTCGTTTACCAATTATGACAAGTAAAGAAAAATACACTTTAAATTTAAAACATGTCCCATCACCAAGATGCTAGTAGGTATTAAACGATACAAAGCGGTCATAAAATTCAAACCATCACCATTCATGCATATGTAGGGGATGGGGCTTTAGAAATGTTCGCATGATACGTAAAACATGCTGATCATGCAATAATAATACCTATCATATTGATAATACAACCTCATTTTGCAGAAAAGATATTTAGGCTGTATTTTAAAGCTGGAATATTCATTATAATCTTATTTCAAAAGTTCACGAATACGACTAAATAATACATAACTGGACATACTGCACATGCTACAATTTGGAAAGACGCAAGACGTAGAATAACAGGACTGACGAATAACATTTGACATTTTCACATTCTTCGGAAAATAAGCTATTTGAAGCGAACAAACAAGTTTATACAAGAGAACATTAGATCTCTAACACATAAAGTCAATGACTAAATCATCAACTAGTGTAACATTATTGTAATCATACACGAAACATTGAAGCCAAGTCCAAAAGTCGTTTTATATTTTACATTCATTACGTAATTGGCACGTGCCCACTATTTGTTGATAGTTAGCAGTCCGTAATGTATATAAAATGTAGGGTAAACTCGGCAGGATATGAGCAACAAAATAACATAAGACAATAACATATACAAAGTGCTCTAGGTCTATGGTTTACCGCGTCGAGGCTGGCGGCGGCCGATTTGCTCAAGCGGCGAGGGTCGATATAGCGAGTTATCTTTGCCCTTCGGTGCTATTGAAGAAAACAACAACAAAACTCTTTATATCATAATAAATGGAGAGATAATTGTTTAGAACTTCTAGAGGTGACTTTTCGTGACTATCCAACTAGAATCAGACTAAAACCGAGTTTAAATGTATAATAAGTACCAAAAAAAAAAGTATCTATGAAGTATAGCAACTATCTGGTGTCCACGACACAAGCATCGTTGCTTAGTGTGGCACTAGATGGCGCTGTGTTAATGTCCAGCGATTATTATTTTTTCTTTATTAGATTCAAAACGATATCCTGAGTAAACTACTGCCTGGTTTTAGTCCGAAACTGGTCAGGCAATAACGACGAAAAACACCACAGAAAACTAAAAACAATTATCAATTAAAAACTTTAAGCAATAGTTTTGCAGATAGGTACTTAATGAGTGCTCTCTATATCTGGCTTCGCAGTAATTTATTAAGACACTTTGCCTTCAAACGTCACGGCAAATAAAATTAATTAACCAGGAACAAATGATGATTCATTTTCATTTCTACACCGTCATTTGTTTTAGATTAAATTCTAAATAAATTAACTACGATTAAAAAGCATAATTGTTTTTGAAAAAGACGTAGCAACTACTTCAAACAGTTTGTCTCCTTTAAATATTTCAGTGAGTTCTAAACTTTACTCAATCAAACAAAATGGTCGTGTAGTGCTCACTTCTAAATAAAATTGCAATAGCGTGCGATACAAATGCAATATTATTTACCCTGAACATTAAATAGTTGGGGGATACTTTGTTTTTTCCAAAATATCTACGCCTAAACAAGCGAATACGGGTGGAGATTTTCTCGTTCTACAAAACGAAAATTAATAAATGGGTTAGTATTGTAAGAGAGTTATTTTGTTCTGTGTGATTCCTGTAAACAAAAAACCTATGAAATATGGTACATGTATGAAATATGAATGTGTTCTTCAGTGTAAGTTAATACAAGATGTCAGGATAAATTGAACTGTTAACTGAAATTAGTAGAAGGTAAAGTAGTTGGATTAATAATAAAATAAAGATTAAATAACTTGTTACAGTTTACAGTCTCAGCAGCTAGGTATGAACTGTTTATAGATGCTGTACTGAAAGTAGTACAACTTGCGCCAGACGCTTATCGAGTGGATCGGTTGAAAGCGTGCCAATCTGATTTTGAATGGCGGCAGTGCCTAAAAACTAGTATAACTCATGTCTAGCTACTAAGACTGAATAAAACTATAGCTGATTAGAAAGTTAAAGAGTATTAAAACAATGCTATTATACAGCTGTTAGCAGCTAAATTAGAACAAAAAATTAAATGTAAATAAATTAAATGCACACTGACCTCTAAATTAGCCTGTATCAGTTCATATAATACTTCGCCAAGTTGTTCCCAAACAATTTCGAGTGTTCTGGAGAAGTTTTCGTTGTTCAAGTGTTGGTATAAGGTGTCTAAGTTGGCTTCTAGGTAGCGCATAACGCGGTCCATGCTCGAACAGTCTTGATGTAAGAGTTCTGCTCCTTCGATCAGGAAACGGGTGATGGATGGCATCATCTGAAATAGTGACAGTCAAGTTGCCATTCTTAAGTATACAATTTCTCGGATGTTGTATGTAAGATTTGATTATACACATAATGTAAATTTTAAAGTTTGAATGACACTCACCTTTTTAACCATAACTTCTAGGAGATCCACAATTTTATTTCTTACAGTATCTATTGCATTTTCGATGACGTTCTGTAGTGTTTCCTTACATCTGGGAATGAAGAAAGGTAAGATTTGAGTATAAATTACGCTTATGCTTCAAACGTTATTGGATGATAAAAACGGCCTCCGCATAGTAAGCATTAGACGTCGTTAATCAAAGGAATACAACAAGTAAGACTAGAATATTTTTAGACGTCCTATGACCGTGGAATGTGTAAAAATCATCAAAGCAACCACTCGCTCAGCTTCTTCAAGAAATATTTTGTATTCTTTTGGACGATTTATATGCATGATAATGTCTTGCACAGTAATAGTAACGCACCTCTGCGCCTCCATGGGCGACCTGGCCTCGCACATGTTCTGTACGATGGCGTCCATGCCGAGCTCGGCCACGAAGGGCGTGAGACTCTGTCGCACGTAGTCGATGTTGTTGATGGCGACGCACCACTCGGTGGTCACCTCGAACCGTTCCTCGAACACATTGGACACGTGGCCCACGTTGTCCACGCGACCCGCCATCTTGTCTGAGTAGAATACGCAGCAGCGGCAGATGTCCTGGAAATCAAGAAAATTTGGTGGTAAGGTTCAAGTAGCTACTTTACAGTTTTATAATATAACATGTTTCGTCATCGTCATTCAGCCGAAAAGCCTCTTCTACAGAACTAACGTCTCCGTCAAGCATGGACATAATGATCGCTCCTGTGAATCACGCGACCTAACACAACTTTACACAACTTTACACATAAATGAACAACTTCACATAGTAAAAAATACATAGGTATATACTTACATCAACAATCTTAGCCACAAACGTATAACACCCCTCGACATCAGGCCAGGCTAACTGCTGCCAGAAGATCTTGATCTGGTAGAATATGGCCAAGGTATCGACTCCGGAGCTACTGTACTTGACGTTGGTATCCACGGGCAGCAAGTTGTCGAGGTCTACGGCCTTCTCTATGCGCGTGAGTGCTTTGTATGCGGCGATGTCCAGCCACTGCGCGACGCCGCCGAAGAACCATGCGTGGAATTTTGATATGGCGTATGATTGCCAGTCCGTCTCGTTGAGCCCTTGACCTAATCTGTAAGTAGGATGATGGTAGGTTTAGATCGTGACAATAGATGGTGAAAATCCTATAGTATTCAATGAGCAATATTTGTATATTTTTAATCACGTTCTCGAAAACGCCTCTAACGATTTCGACGTATGTTGCAACATGAGTGTTTACGGGAGCGGAAAATCGATCTAGCTAGGTCTCATATCTAGGCAAATTCGTTTTCTCGATTTTCACCCTAGCAGAGCTATATTTTCAAACAAATTGATTAATTTCTAGGTACACGTTTCACACATATAGGTACTGTAAACAACGTAGTAGAGATAATAATTATACATGCACTTATACACACTTCAGATTTGAGAGTTAAGCAAACATTTCAAAATAAATACATGTCTTTCCAGACACGCAAGGAACATAATAGGTATACCTAAGTATAGTACTCGTTCGTCATAAATCGATAGTAATTTTTCAAGCGATTAAAAAACAAAGAAAAAGGTAGACGCGACGGTCATTGGAATATTTAACAACATTACACGGCTATTTAGTCCACTGTGTGATTCGTTTTGTTTTTTTTTTTTGTTACTGTACGTTTAGCACACATGAAAACACCAATAATTGAGTCGGATAACTGACAAATACTGTGACGAAAAATGAAGGTATATCGTGTTTGCTTTTTGTGTTCCATAATTCGACATATTGTTTGTGCTATTGTTTTAACAAGGTCATAGTCTACATGCAACGGTATAAATAATAAAATATAAGTTCCTGCTAAATAACTAAAAACGCTATCGCGTAAATAAGATATGGAGGCCTAAATAAAGAGAACTGTGTGTAAAATTATCTTAAAAATAACTGTGCGTCTTATTTGTGCAAGATAAACAGTTTTTCTTTCTTTTCTTTCTGAGAGCTGTTAAGGACAGTTTTTAAGTGAATCATTCAACAAAGACAAAGGGTTGTTGGCTGTGCATTCATCAAGCCTTTTGTTGAACTTGCTCATAGCTTTAAAATACCAAATAATGTAAATTAGTACCTACTTGTATGTATCTGATACAAACAAGAACTTAATCCGTTTCCCAATAGGGCTAGGCAGAAACTACAGATTGTATCAATGTGCTACAACAAAGTAGATGACACAATAAAACAATAATTCCAAGACATCTTAAAAAAAACTTTAATTTGGGGATGAAAACCCGATTTATTTTCAATTTATTGATAGAAATTGCATTGAGATAACTAAGCAGTGACGTCACAGCGTGCTATTGCTATACAAAATCTATGAGAGAACCGCGTTTTGACAGCTCTTAAAAAGTATGTCAATTGATTAGTGTGTCATCTGCACTATCCTTGTATTAAAGTTTGTCGATACTCACGTCAAAAACCTTTGCAACGTAAGGTACAGTTCAAATAGCGTTGTGCCCATAGTCAGGGGTTCTGTACCAACGGACGAAGCTCCAAGTCCCGTCTCTCCATTGATCCCTCCAGCCAGTGTGGTAGTGGACCCCTCACTGTACCGCAGTCTCTTCAGACTCTTGCAGACGTCCACTACCTCTGACTCCACCAATGAGGCTAACTTGCTTTCGTACAACCCGTACAATATCTTTGAATAGGCGAAGCTCATTACCCTGGAAATGAAGAACGCATTTATTCATATATTTAAGACACATAGTGTTTACTATTAACCAAATTTTGCCAGAACTATGTCTGCCTATTAAGTACTAGCGCATCGCTGTTAAGAAATTCCTTGTGGCAAAAATTTATAACTTTTGAAAATCGAACCCATTTTTTTTTACGATGGGAAATCATCAAATAACTTCTCCCACTCTGGGCGGAGCGGGAGGGAGTGTCAGACTTTTACTGACTAAAACCCATCCATGTTCCTTCCTCGCCCTTTACGTTCCGGGGCCACGGTATCTCTTTCGAACAGTCCCGCAACGAAAATCGAACCCAGGAGTCCAGGCCTAGCGGCCCATTATACCAACAAAACAGACTCATTATTCTGCACGAAATTAGCGAACCAATAAATATACGAGTAATATGCTTATTAACCATAGTAACAAAGAAAATTGTGCTAAAAATAGGTATGACTACTGTATGAGTAAGAGATGTTATTGAAAATTGTATGACGACTATACTTACTCAACGAAAACTCTGTCGTAATACTCGACTGCACGCTGCAGGTCTGACCGGACTAACTGTATGGCTCTGATCAAATGCTGCAGTCTTTTGTCTTCCGTATCATCCTTGCACTCGTTGTTATCCAGTATGTGAACGAACCAGTCCGAAGCTCCCTGGATCACTGCCTGTTCCAACACGACCTGAATGGTCAACTTCCCCATATCATCCCTCAGCCAACCATACAAATTAACTGGGAACAAGTCTATATTCTCTGGACAATCCAAAACGGACAACTTGTATAGAATCTTGAGAACTTCTCTGAGTGTCTTCATGACAGTTTTGTCGCCAGCAGTCTTTTTCCTTAGTTTCCTAATGTGACTGTAGCATGTTGGGAGCAGTTTCCTCGCGCCATCCCAGAACAGCTTAACGTCCTCTTCATTTACTAGACCTGCAAATAAAAAGGGTAAAATGTTGAAACTGATTTGATACACCTAGATTAACAGTAGCTAACGGTCTTTAATACTTTTTGAAAGATTGTAAATTGGTACACACGAGTATGGAAACAAACAAAGATCAATAGTAGATTGTATGATAAGGGAGCAAAATAATATTTTTACGGCGTGGCTGCTATTTTGAATCCTGAGCGTAGTGAGGGATTCAAAGTGCATCGCCTGAGGGAAAAATGTTTTTGCTCTCAAGTCATATAGTCTACTTTTCATCTCCTTCTATGAGAAAATACATAAGAGAAAAAAAAACTGCTGTTCCCTACAATATGGTCGCATTAACTCGACAAAATGTATGGAACTGCTGATTTATTTTTCTTGATTCGGGGTTTGGTCCCATAGTAAAAGTTGTTCATAATGATGAGCACAATGACAGGTCGAACTTTATGGATATCGTACGAAAACACGGTGTATTTCGTAAAATCAAGTCCGTACCGATTACAAGAACAGGGAAGTAAATCGCGCAGTTTTGCTATTTTTTTAGTTACCGCTCCTCCCCGTACCGTACAGCCAACACTAACAGCCAGTACTTTATACAATTTCCGTTTGATTTCAATGAACGACTCATGTTCCAAATTCAAATCTCATTACTCAGAGAGCCCACTGAGAAAAGCTTTGCTCGAATAGAAGAGATGAAAATTAAATATACCCAGGTCAAGATGGATCGATAACCTGTTGCATGTCACGGCATGCGATAAGCACAGGTCCGGTCAATGCCATGTGCCTAATAGAGGTATAAGGAATCCGCGCTCCGTATTGTAGATACCGCCAAATATCGATGTTTGGGAAAGGCCCATGTCCAGCAGTGGAACACTCGTCTTAAGGATAAAAGTTCACTTACCCGACTGCAGCGGCTTAGTGATCTTATCCAGCAAGGTGTTGAAGAGTGCGAAGCTGAGCGGATGGTCGGGCGTGACGGCGCAGTACACGGCCCACTGCGCCAGCGTGTTGTCCGTGCCCGACAGTCCCGACTGCGCCACGTGCTGCGTCAGGATCGCTTCCGCCGCCGCGCTGAAGTTCCCGCACCACCAGAACGGTGCCACCTGGGGGACATGGAGACATGCTATATTAGCCAAATATTCCACTGATGTAGAGTCACTACATATTGTCAAACAAAGTCCTCCGCTACTCAAAAACTACTGCACCGATTTTCATGCTGTTTTCACCAATGGATAGAGTAGTTTTCGAGGAAGGTTTTAATGCATAATTAGTAAGCGGGCGAAGCGGCGGGCATCAGCTGATCTAAGATAAAATTGCGCACATCGCCATTAATTACGCAAATATAAATTATATACCGAATATATTAATGGACAGAGGAAAGGGATGCCTTTGCCTTGCAGTAGCTCAGATGTTTTACAATTACTCATAAAATTATTATTGTTGCAAAAACGTACCACATCGTTTTAGGTATTCGACAACAGCTATATTAAAAAACTGTGTTGCAGCCACTAACGCCTACTTCTGAGACTACAGAAGTTGACATTCAAAGAATTGCAATATTATAATGTAAGTGGGTTGCATTCATTGCTAACCGGCGACATATGATCTCACATATTGATACAAAGCATTCATTAGGGGGCGTGCAATTTTGGCTAACCAATGTACTTTTACTATATTCATTTTCATCACCGCTTGAATTAGATGAGACAGTGGTCAAGCCCGGCTATTCAGAGCAAAAACAATGTTTGAGCCCCCAAAACTACAACTGGCAACGGTATCGAGACAGGTGACTTAGTTCACGCCAGGACATCGCATCGGTACTAAAACTACTAAAACATCATACAGCAACGGTGCTAATAAGGTAGTCGTCACGGTTGGTGATGAATGACAAAGTTCATTGATACTTGTGTTGGTCCGATGTGATGTGTAATATATATATACAGGGTTACTGGTAATTCGACGTATTCCTTGCAGGACGTTATAGTAGGGTTATAATGCAAGAATAAGCCACCAAATGTTCTACCGAAATTCTGTGGTTTTTGGGTTAGGTCGATTTTTAGTATTTTTATGAAAAAACCCAGATTAAATCATTTAAAGCCAACTTAAATACGAGTTACGGCGTGAATGTACTGAAATTTAAGTTATTATCATAGCTGATGACGCAGCAGACCTTTTTGAATAATTAAAAGTTCAAAAAATTGTAAACCTTTAGCAAAATTCACTAATGAAACAATTTTTTTTTTGTTATTTTTGCCATTCCGTCATAAAAAGATGTTGTAGTTCTTTTTAGCTTCTGAAGTTGGTGACAAAAAAATTAAATCAATAAAACAAAGGTCACCGACCGACTTCAGAAGCTAAAGTTATTTTTCACTGTTTATTTGTTTTTAGGGTTCCGTAGCCAAATGGCAAAAAACGGAACCCTTATAGTTTCGCCATGTCTGTCTGTCTGTCTGTCTGTCTGTCTGTCTGTCTGTCCGCGGATAATCTCAGTGACCGTTAGCACCAGAAAGCTGAAATTTGGTACCAATATGTATATCAATCATGCCGACAAAGTGCAAAAATAAAAATTTAAAAAAACATTTTTATTAGGGTACCTCCCCCAGACGTAAAGTGGGGAGCGATTTTTTTTTTAATTTTGACCCTGACGTGTGATATATTGTTGGATAGGTATTTAAAAATGAATAGGGGTTTTCTAAAATCATTTTTTGATAATATTAATATTTTAGGAAATAATCGCTCCGAAAGTCAAAAACAATGTGTCCCCCCCCCCTCTAACTTTTGAACCATAAGTTTAAAAAATATGAAAAAAATCACAGAAGTAGACCTTTATATGAACTTTCTAGGAAAATTATTTTCAACTTGATGAGTTGAATAGTTTTTGAGTTATATAGCACTTTTTCAAAAAAACGCAAATGATAACTTTGTTTTTCATACAAATACTATGAAAAACAAAGTTATTTTTGCTGACGAAAAATGTTGGTATTTTTAATGGTCTGGGAAGCTACGGAACCCTACAGTGAGCGTGGCCCGACACGCTCTTGTTTTTTTTTGAAGTCGGTTTTATTTTTAGCTAAAAATTTTTTTTACACGTCTTGTTCGACTAAGACGTTCTACCAGTGTGCCACGTGTTTTTTCGGTGGACTCGTTCTAGTGATCATAAACAAATCATGCGCGTATTCACCGAAATGTTCGCGCACATTTGTGAGAACCCTGTAGTTTGTTCCGTTAGTAGTAACGTAGTAATAATAAACTATCACGTAAAGGGAAATCCTTGTCTACGCGTTTAAAACTTAGTTCACGACAGGACATCGGTACTGAAACTAATATAAGACATCATACAGCAACGGTGCTAATTAGGTAGTCGTCAGGGTTGGTGATGAATGACAGAGTTCATTGATACTTGTGTAATATATAGTTTGTTCCGTTAATAGTAATAAAGTATCACGTAAAGGGAAATCCTTGTCTACGCGGTCAAGAACAGACTGATGTAGACGAGTACCGGGTTGGTGACCGAAAAACCAAAGGACATCATTGACGAAACGTATATGTATATGTTACAACATTCTACTCATTAATGAAATAATTATGTTTTAACCTTCTAGTCGCGACAAAAATGTGCAAATTAGAGTTTGCCTCAATTTCGATAAGTAGTTTCATAATAATTGAGTCACCATTTTGAGATTCAAGGTCGAGTTTCAACATACACGTCAGTAGAAAAAAAGTGGACTAGGCAATAACCATTTACATTCAGAAAAACCATATCTGATGTCAGATCCGCAAAAAACATAATCATTTTATTCGACTGATGTATTTTAAGAGGAAAAGTTTATTTTAAGCAAATTAATCAGTGATTCGTGATCAATACTAAACATTTTTATTTGTATCTATCTAGTATCTAATGCTTCAAACGTCTGTTAGTCGGAATCTGAACCAGACCATGACCTTAGCAGTTTGTTTATCCCGAAACACAAACAGGGACATTTTTACGATCGGAAAATATAACTAGTTCACTCAAAAGTTAAGGTTAGTATGTGGTTTATCTATTAAACTTCTAAAAGATAGACCTATACGTATACGATCATAAAACCAAACATTCCAACTCGACACAGAAACAGTTGACGTAAGATCTGGTTCAATCAAATTCAAAAGTTCGCTCAGACGTCGTAAAGTGACGAAAGCTGCAGTTTTACGATTGTTTTTCGTATCACTGTCAGTCGATAAAATGATGCAAAAGCAAAAATAGCTGTGAAACGTTCAATTGTTTAAACAATTGATTAATAAGTCTACCTGCATGTGATCATAGTGCCTAGACACATTTCCGTGAATGCGAAACATCTGTTCTGATCATTATGCATAGTGAGATCATTCATTATGAGACAGCAATGTAAATCCTGTCGCTACAAAAATAGTCTGAATAACATTCGTTCTTTTATGGAGTTACCTCATAATAGCTGTCACATGGTACTACGTAGGTCAGTGCCTATAGGAAGTCAACGTTTAGTATGCATGCCCGCGCATACGCTATGAGTGACTAATACTAAACTACTACGCCTATAATACTGGCTACATAATTACCCAGTAAACATACCTTAGAGTTCTCGAGCTCGTGTAGAAGAATGATTCTGAGGAGATGTCGGTGTTCCTGAGCAGCTACTTGTGAGTTCTTCTCCGAAGAGAAGTTCAGGCGCACTTTGACGACGCCTTGTCGTCTCAATTTGCTTTTCTTGCTGAGACTGAACCACATTGTCATGCCTCCCGCGGGAATTGACTGCAATGAAACAACATTATTAAACATATAAAGAGTAAAAAACGGCCTTAACTGAAACATAGATTTTGTGATGTGAAAATAATAGTCGCAAAATTTTCGAATTGAGAACTTAATTTTGTCGAAATCGAAAGCGGCCCTTTTAGGCACCCTGTCTTCTTTTTCGTCGTGTCGGTGATTTCCCCATTTTTTTTTAAATTATATCATTTTCGATCAGTACTTTGCTACCTCGACAGCGTTTGTGGTGGCTTCAGACAGGTCCCTCAGAGTGCAGGTATAGGCACATATAGTGCAGGACAAGAGCTATAGTTTGCGTTGAGGCACCGCAGTCACACATGGCTTCATCGGACTACCCCCATCAGACCTGGTTTAGTGATGTGATAAAGTAGTAGTCATTCCTTACTTTTAGTGGTATATTAGAAGTTCCAATCAGTTCGTTATCATGCTTCCCCGTAGAAGCAGTGATAGCTATCTCCTTCATAAGTTTCCGAAGTCCTTTCACTCCTTTCACTTCAAATATCTTCGTCATTTTCTCCTTAACCGTCTCCGCAGGATCGAAGTCCCTGAAAGGTAAATAAATGTTCTCATTCACTGCATAAATTCTATCTACATAAACATAAAGTCGTTGGCATTTGTTACTAGGGCATAAACTTTTAATCACTGTGTTTTATGTCACCTGGGTAATTAAAATCAGAATATGAATAGTTGCGTGCAAAGTAACACCGCTTTATAAAAACACAGGTAACGCGGTTCAGTAAAATCGCTAATCAAACCCGTAAACGGAGTCAGGGGTCAACCACCCTCGGTTTGGTTTGGGGTTTTTCTAGTCACTCGAATGTTTTGGTCACGCAGATTTAATTAATTTCATTCAACAGGCAAAGAACTTTAGCAAGTGGTGTTTGAACTCACCATACTTCCAGTACGAGGGAGTCTTCTTGTACGCTTCCTGGCATAGGTCTGAAAACATAAACATGGACTTAATAATTGGTTTATTTACAAACAACAACTAACAGTACTAACTGGGTTGTGGAGGTCAGATAGGTAGTCGATCCATTTAAAATACTGGCATTCAGCTGCATCCGGCATGACTGGAAGTCGAGCCCAACAAACTTGGGAAAAGGCAAGGCAAAAATAAAGCCAAGCAACAAATAAATAATTTTGAACGTTCATTTCGTTTGTAATGTGTGCCAAGTAACAAGGACCCACGGATATTTGTAGTTGCACTAATGCTAAACTCTACTCTACTATATTTTACTATGATGTGTGGAACATTTCTCTGGCTACGTCGTTACGTTTATGTGAAACAGTTACTAGGTCATATGCTTATAAAGGATGATAATCAAAATATTCTCATATTTAATCTAACAAAATCACTGTTTCCAATTTTGATAGTGTTTTATCACTAAGTTATCTTAAAGTGCATTATATACGCCATTAATCTGCATATTTGTTCCACGCATGACTTCATCGACGATCACCGTGGTTCTCCCAGCTTTTGTCTGTGTACATTACTTATGTACATTTCTCGGAAAACACTGCATCCACTGTTAGCATAAGATAACGGTAAGATGCCTCATCTTCGCAGTTTTGTTTTGTACATTTGACGATTTAATCTAGTTATCTTTATGACTCTAACTACCTTAATAACATAAATGTAGGTAGTTATCTATAAATAATAAGATAATTATACTTACAAAGAAAAATGTTCCTCCCACAAGGGGTTCAGAGTCCCCGACTTGACTGATGTGTTGTACCTATGCGTTGGGTTGGACATCAAGTATATCGTGACGAAGGGATCACTGAGACCGTTCGGGTCTTTAGGAACCAGGTCTTTGGATTCAACCACTTCTACATTGAGCATCAGTTCGGGTGGTTCCTTCGCTTCGGCTTGTGTGAGCAGCTGTGTGTGCTTGTCATTAGCTATTTTGAAAGCTTCTTGTATGTAGGACAGCATCGCAAGCTGTCCCACCTCGCACCCTACGTCACATCCCCCGACATTGTGTAATATCTCGTAAAGTACTTCCAGATAAAGTTCATCGACCTGAAAATTAACTTTCCTTTAAAAACCTAAAATGATGTTAATAAAATGTGACCTACGTGATAATGAATCGTTATAAATAGATAGCAGAAGATATTAATTGGAGCAAGTGACATAGAAACCACTAGCAACTGTATTACACAATCATGTCAATCATAAGCAATTATAATTATTTTCTTTTAACCTTTTTGTAAGCTATAGCTCATTGTTCTCAGGAGTTATATAATCCGAGGGATTTCAGACCTATTGTCCGATAATTGATTTGTTTATGGGTAAACACAGACTGGCCAACAACAACATGCAGGTTAAAAAAAGTTAGTAGCGCCACCTTTACAACCGTTTTATCCTGTTATGTTTTCCATTTATAAATTGAGGTTGCAAAGCTGAAATAACTACTTGGTACGTTGCTACTCAAACAACAAATAGATTCATATCACCTAGGCATATTGATTTAACAATGCAACTGCCATGGATGTTTTGGAGCTCTCTGTTAGCACATTATTTTCATTACTAGTTATTAGGTTTAGGACATATTTCTGAAATAAAATAGTTTCAGGACCTTTGTGAACTCAAACGCAGCCGCTTTTACAGGAATAGTTTCGAAACTTTCGAATTGCAGAAACACCACCATCACTATTTATTCTAAATCACCAAAATATTAAAAAAAAACCTGTGTCACTGATTGAATTCAGCAATCCGCTTTCACTCAACAAAACTAGTGTATTCCTATAAAATACACGTGAGTTAATTTATATTGAGCGTCCAGAGATAAAGTTTTGATAATATCCTACTTAATTTTAACATTTCTAAGATATATATAACAACCCACTTAAGATAGGAACCCATCTCCACTAATTGTTTATTACTTGCTTGACTAGAATCTGCGCAAGAAGCCACTTCAAAACGTGACAACAAAATACTTTGAGTGGTTGGCTCATTGCGTACTCATCCAAAGCTTTAGGTGTAGGTAGATCGGTACAGACCGAGGTAACACTTACCGACGAATCATAATAATATCGCAATTTCATAAACCAGTCGACGGAATCGGGATGTGATGAGTACAAAACTGCACAACAATATCCTCCGCACTGCTGCTAAAACCACAACCGAATGAATCATCGATAGTTTTGAATGATAGGGTGTCCTGGTAACGACACCACCACCGGAACGACCCGACTGCGCGACCGAACACGAATGTCGCCACCGAAACAGTTCTCACTAACTTCGTAGTGACCCTCTCAAACCAGTTGGGTTACTGCGCCGTAGTGGGAAGCCTATCGATCTGATAGAAAGGTGGTGTTTACTATTAGCCAGTCGGTTGGTTACGAAATAACTGGGTTTATATTTGTTCACCTAGCAGAAGATTAATTGCCTAGTGAACTTTATGTAAGAAGGTCGCTTTAGACTGTGAACACTGACTCACGAAACAATTTTTAAAACATCTTATACACCTGTACGAGGAAAATAGTGGGCCAGTACTACCTCATGAGTTTGATGACCCAAAAAAACCCAATCGTTAGATCCGATAGGAAATCTAGTACTAATCATCGCCTAATTTAAATATAAGTAGCTGTTATCCTCTTCACTTTCCTCACATTGTTTACAAAGGAATCATATTTTTACTTATACTTATGTAGATGCATTGATTTAGCCACCTACTTAAGAAGTATTGAATTGTACCTCAATATAACCAATCTTATCAACGAACTCAATAAAGAATACAAGTTTATCGGCATCGGTCGTTACAAACCGTTGGAATTAGATTTATTAGAGAACAATTATTATTGCGTTTTCACTTGCATCCATGAAAAACCAAAAGCGTCGAAAGTTTTGGTAAAATGATATCAACGAAAACAATGTGTGTTGCCAATACAAAATGTGTAGGATGTACAAACTGTCATAGACTGGATCAGCATGCTGGTCTGTCTGTCTAACAATTCCTTCTTCACGCCTCTGAACTTGGTCCGAAGCGTCCCCGTGCCATTCATTTTAACCAAAGATGCAGTCATTGTTGACTGTCACATATTCACTGAATTCACAAATGACACAACTTGTAAACACTCGGTCATAAAACGAGATAATTGAGATAGTCCGTCATCTTTTTATTGACGGTTTAAACGGTTCACTTCAGGTTACCGATACGTCGATACTCGGGAAGAAACACACTAGGAAAGTGGAGAGAAATGAGTATGGTGGGAGCTGCCGGTGCACTGGCTCCGGCCGACTGGGACTCGGGATTGAACCCGCACTGCCGCCAAAATCTATTTTTGCAAAGCGCCGCCAACGAAGACGAATACGAGAGCACACCTAAATAATAAAAAAATCTCCAAAATATTTAAAGACACCACTGATGTGATGTCTCACTCGACCGACATCTGTGTTGGAATGGCCAAAATATTCTGTTTTGAGTTCAATAAAAAAAATACGGAAACCCTACTAAAACCTCACACAAATTAAGCAAACAAAATTAACAAAAAATATCGTAATTTATCCATTTTTTCCTTATCCCCCCATTGAAAGTAAATTTTGAATGAATTATTCAATCGATTGACGCAATAGTCTGAACTAGCTCCAACTCTATAGCACTCATACCTACACATCCGTCTCTACTAAATGCAGAAGGTGTAATATATGAGTATGTTCCTCTTCAGAGCGAGGAAGAACATATACAACAGAACATTCTCATAAGTTTAATAGAATGCTTAATGTAGTTTTACTTGCGAAGAAAATACATATAGCACTTGAACCAAGACTATAAATCGTAGGCAGGCCGTTATGGCGTTTAATAAATTATTTTTACTAGCTTCTGCCAGCGGCTTCGCCCGCGTGAAGTTTGATTATTGTCCCATGGAATCTTACTGCCGGGATAAAAAGTATCCTATGTTTTAATCCAGGTTATAAACTATCTGTGTGCAAAATTTCATCCAAATCCGTTCAGTAGTTGTCGCGTGAAAGCGCAACAAACAAACTTACATTCACATTTATTCTCCGAACTGCTAAGCTATCGGGAGTTACACGTGTTATTGTGAGTCAACTATAAAAGATAGACATATGCTGTCTTGGGATATTTTTTATATAATTTTATGTGGAATATTTCCGTTATACATGATTTCTATGTAGCTTTAACCATTAAGGCACGCGACGGAAGCTAAAAAAACCAAGTAACTTCTCCCGTTTTCCCAACATTTCCTTTCACTGCTCTGCTCCTATTAATGGTAGCGTGATGAAAAGTATACTATTACCTGCTCAGGAGTATGTAGAATAATTGTACCAAGTTTCGTTAAAATCCGTCGAGTAGTTTTTTTTTTCTATAAATAACATACAGACAGACAGACAGACAGACAGACAGACAAAAATTTTACTGATTGCATTTTTGGCATCAGTATCGATCACTAATCACCCCCCGATAGTTATTTTGTAAATATATTTCATGTACAGAATTGACCTCTCTACAGATTTATTATAATTATTATTATTATTATATATTATATTATTATATAAGTATAGATTACAATATAAAACGGTCAAACATACCAACGTGACGGTATTTAGTTTCTGCGTCAAATAAACTAAGACGTTTCCTCTTAGATTTCTTTACAGTAGCCTCTAAAACCTCACGTCTGTGAGCAATTAATGGATGCCTTAAAGACGAACGTTGTCTTACTCACTACCTTGATAGACATGGTGAGGAATGAAGAAATAAGAAATTCAGTCCAACCAAAATCAATCTCACGGGCACGCAAACCAGATATACTTCCTACAGACCACCTAGGTGAAGAAATTTTAAACAAAGCATCGCTAAACTTCTCGGCGATGTTTATAATACATGTAAGTCGTGTTCAGCACACAATCAGAAGCCAAGGTTCCCAGTTAGCAGGGCAACAGGCGCGCGTGCTGAACGATTTATTTATTTTATTAACCGCGTGCGTTTGGGCTCGCCGGGAACGGAAACTATACTCTCTTACATTATTGCCAATTTATTTACATAACTGAACTTCAGTAGGCGCTAGTATGTACGAGTACCTACGTAACTGTTTAAGTGTATTCTCAACAAGATTAGAATTTATGACGGGCAAATTCAGCTAAATATACCTATACGTTGAAGCTCAAAATAAATATCTCTTAAAATATTAACACAGTTTTTGGTTGCTACCTGGAGTTTTAAGCGAGACATTCATAAAGATCATTCAGTTCTACGGGTTGCATGTTTGCAACCCGTAGAACCCGCAGCGGTTAAAAATCACAACTTAACCATTTAGTATTTTGAAGTCTGGAATGGTACTCGTATTGTTATACGAGGTTTACTTATGCATTGATAGATGACACAAAATCACACAGTCATCCCATCTTATATAGTGCTGGTTGAGAGAGTCAAGTGATTTGTACAAAATTAGACAATCGAGTTCTCGATAGCTGCCTAATCTTATCATCCGTCTAAATCAGAATAAAACCAGTTTTATTTTAAAACGTAATGATCGGTTGTAGTTCTGAACTGAACCTACGTGTAACACTATCCTAAAGCTTTGCTGATACTACAACCCCGGCTAAGAGATTACGTTAATGCATCTTGAGAATATCCATGCAATACATCAACCGTATAACTGTCTAAATCTAGATGTTGCAAGACAAAAGTACTTTCAGGCATTGAGAGGGAATGTGAATAATTCGGTGGCTTTGAAGTTGATCTTATTTGGTTATAGATTAACAGCTCTTCATATTCACTTATGTATTTTTAGCTCTATAAGTATATTCCATAGCGGATGTTGCGTATTAGGGACCCCTGTGCCATGCATGCGCTCACTACGGACCACTTAGTTCCATTCTTCACAGATAATATTGGGCCTGTTAAAGGTTTGTAGTTCTCATTCATAATATCGGCAGATATCAGTGAGCGTCTATTAGAAAAACCCAACGGAAATTCCAACTTGAAAGTAAAGGGGAATGACATTGGAAATGACGCATTGGAGACGACGGTCATTGAGATCAACCTTGGTGAGGAAGTTGACAAAATAAAACGAGAAAAGTAAAAATCAGCTGGATGCGTGCCAGAAACGCGGGCGAGTATGGCGACCATTGTGCGATTGAGACCACACAATCATTGTGAACTACTGAGAAAAGGAAGAGGTTACACAACGAATATCAATTTAGTCACTCTGGCCCTCTATCTACACAATTCTCACGCAGCAAATGAGATCCAGCCATAATGACAGATAGCCGTAGATATAGATTTATTGTTACTTTACAGTCATTCATATAAGGTATTTAATATCCCACCCGCCTGTTGGTATTGAGATTGATTTAAAGGTTCTGCGCTACTATAATTTGTCCATAGCTTCTTCAGATATAGGTACTCGTTTTATCAAGAACAATAACACGGTTAAGCGTACCAAGCGATGCAATCGTGACACCACCTTGGAATATTGCCCATGATAGCAAATACCTCAGGTTAATGTCACTGCATCGTTTCAGCAGAGCCCAAAATTAACTGTGACACACTTTCCCAGGATAGGTGTAGCCCAATGTCTAGTTCAATTAAAAGCTAGGTTTGTCTGGAGTTCGGTTCAAGTATCCTAAAAATACAACAATGTCGAAACGACATCGATACTCGGCTCACGGGCTAACTCGTGGATTACGAGAGCAGCAATTTCCGCCCCGATGAAATGTTTATTGTCTGCACTTCCCTGCACAACCAATTTAGGGATATGGGTCAAATCGTGTAAATAAATTACGGCTAGTTCTTCCTACACTTCTAAACATCAGACAATCACAAGAGTTTGAACGATTTGGCAGTAGATACGTGGAATTCTTTTTTATAAATAATTTGATAATAAAGATATTTTGGAGTCTTGTCTTAGCTCTTGACGGTCTTGACCTTACAGGCTATCAGATAAGAATAAATGCTACTGCCAAATGATGAACGAAGCCGATTTCGCTTGAATTCTTGTAAGTATTATGCAATTAAACTAACTGCTACAGAGCAGCTGCACTTAGTTGGATTAGGTGCCTGGGTTTTATTTTTTTGTACAAACCAAACTAAACTCACACACCCAAAGTTCCAAACCGGACAACGCTTTAGAACTTTGAAATTTCAAAATATTCGGGCATTTCAGGTATTTCGGAGTTTCAATGTAGTGAGGGACGACTGGCCAGCTTTTCCTGATTTTGGTAACACTGACGTGCGGCCTACGTGTAGGTACCTACTGACCTACTCGATTTCAACCGCTTCAAACTGACTTTAAAATCACCCATATGATGCTGACAGTTATAGAGTGTTTGCAATAAACGATTCATGCAATATTATGGGTGTAAGTAGATAAGCAAGCGGTACCTACCATGTATTCTAACTATTCAATGATATGACAAAATAAGAACAATGACACGCTATTTACAAGTGAATGAGTAAAAATGGATGTAGGTAAGCATGTATTGTGTAATAATGAAATTTTGTAGATTAAGGTACTCATACTCACGTTCCAGCCGATGGCCTCCGCATATTGATCTATTTTGTCCTGCTCATCAGGTTCTGAATCTGTGTCGAGTAGGGTCTCGTTCCCACTATCGGAGTCACGTAAGATGCTTCTACTCTCCGCCTGCAGGTCCCCTTCAATTTTCTGTTCACCATCCTGTTCCTCAGCCTCTTTCAAAGGTGCCAATGGTGTTGCTTCCTCTAATGCTGCCTTTTGCGAAGCTTGTTTTAGTATGGAACCAAATTTTTCGAAGAAACTGTCGTCTACTTCTTGTATTCTGTAATAAATAACATAAATTACAATGACATACAATAAGGCTACATTCAAGAGGTTCCGTTGTTAGTAGAAATCTTCTGTACCTACGTAACTAAATTTAATTTGTTCGCACATTTCGCTGCCTCCTGTGGTAGGTACAGGACAGGTATGTACTCGTATGTCTGTCTTTGTCTTCACACATTTTGTTCGGGTCGGCATGATTCGGTACAGCCGATAATATGCATGTTCGTGAAAGAACCACTCTCGTTAGCTCAGTGTTCCGACCCGACCCGAAGTTTACAAATAAATGTCGAAAATGCGCATTTAGCTTCGGGTCGGCTCCGTCGACCCAAGCAAACGTGTTTCGCCTGTTATTTCATGAGAGGAGTATACCTATAGGCAAAGGTCAGGGTTCTTTTTATCAACCGTCTGATAGAGGTACCTACATTACCTAGGTAGGTACACCACGGGATACAAGAAACGAGTTACTACAAGTATTACTGTTACCACTCGGATTAAAAGGACTGATCGGTCAGAATACAAACGCCCTATTAAATCATCAAAAGTAGGTAGGCACTTACTTTTCTAAAATTGTAAGTAAGTACCTATGTAATTCATGAATTATGTGCCTAGTTTTCTTATTGCTCGTCCTGTTGGGTTCCACTTGCTACAATGCTTGTTACCATTCCTACCTAAAGTGGTTTTAAAGTTCCTATTGAATAAAAAAAACAACTCAATTTTGTGATAAACACATAATTATATTCAATGAAAATAACATAGGTAAACATATTTTATTGTCTCAGTTTAGCACATTTTGGAATGGTTTTAATAAATCTCATCAACTAAACATGATAATGCTGGCAAGTCTTATTTGATTTAAAAAAACGATTGCCTGTAAATATGATACATTTATAGTAGGTAACAAAAATTAATAAATCAACAAAATATAATAAGTATATTCAAAACAACAAAAAAAAAATGAGGAACCAAAATAAATCACAATAGAAAATTGTAACAATTAATAAAAAATCAGCTGAATAACAAAGCATTAAAAGGAATTGTAAATACCTTAACAAATAAACCAACATCATCAATGATCTCTAACATTACTGGTATAATTATTTAACTGTCAAAAGACCAATAATTAGAATAGTCATTTAAATTATAATATTACTACAGTATTGATTTATTACCGTTTTCTAGTACAATATAAATGCAATTTGTAAGTCTATCTTCTAAACAGCCAATATTTGTTTACAATAATAACACTAATATGGCATTGAATATGGCAACGATAGATATGTATGCAATTTAACATTTAATGCAATTCATTATTGTCCCTTTTAAATAGCAAGGCAGAGTGTCTTATTTCAAACCTACATGATAATTATTTTGCTGTGATTAAAATAGATGTCATGTCATATTTATGAGGTAAACTTATTGATCTTTCTTTCTTTATCATGTGGTTAGTTAAACTTACTGATTAAAACTAATGATTCTTATTTAATAATAGAAAATTAAACCATTTTTTGAATAATTATTCTTATGGAGAAGTAATTGATAAAGTCGGTTAGAAATAATATCAAGTAAGTTCTATATATTTTCTGTCAGACTAAACCTCTTCAATAAGGATATATTGAGAAGTGCTGAATTATATGTTGATGGGTTCCATTGATCTCTTTAGGAGTTTTTTTCATTTGATGGTTTTCAATTTCTTATTGTTCCAGTCCCGACATGAGGGTATATTTGATATCAGTGTATTCTTCAATACCATGCAAGCTGCCCTCCCGTCCAATTCCTGACTCCTTTATGCCTCCAAATGGTGGCTCTGGAGCAGACAGGAGACCATCATTGATGGCAACCATACCAAATTCAAGGTCTCTTGACATTCTAAATGCTTGTCCGAGGTCTTTAGTAAAAACATATGAAGCTAGACCACTCCTAGTACTATTAGCAATCTCTAAGGCTTCCTGCTCACTTTTAATCTTCAGAACTGTTGCAACTGGGCCAAATACTTCTTCTTTATATACCAACATATCAGGTACTACATCAACTAATAATGTAGGCTCATAGAAATTGGGGCCCATTTCTTTTGCAATATTGCCTCCATGCAAGGTTTTTGCACCTTTTTTTACTGCATCTTCTACGAAACGGGAAACTTTTTTTGTTTGCTCTTGATTAACAAGTGGGCCACAAGTGACTCCTTCCTTTGTGCCAGGTCCTAAAATACACTTAGATGCTATACATTCTTTAAAACCTTTGATGAAATGATCATATATGTCTGCATGTATTAGGAATCTGTTCGCGCCAATACATGCTTGGCCATTGTTTCTGAACTTTGCAAGCATGGCATGATCCAAAGCCCGATTAATGTCAGCACTTGGAAAAACAATAAATGGTGCATTTCCCCCTAGCTCTAGAGCAACCCTTTTAACATTTTTTGCTGCTAAACCATACAGTAATTTCCCAACATACGTAGATCCTGTAAAGGAAATGCATCCAATATGAGGATCTTCACACAATTCTTTTCCAACTTCTGCAGCATTATTTCTGTTACAAGTAACAACATTGATCACCCCCTTAGGTATTCCAGCTTCTTCTGCCAGTGCAACAGCAGCAAGTGCTGTCAGAGGTGTATCTTCAGATGGTTTGATAACACAAGTGCACCCAGCAGCCAGCAAAGCCCCTACTTTCCTTGTTATCATAGCGTAAGGAAAGTTCCATGGAGTAATAACAGATACTACACCGAGTGGCTGTCTTGTCACCATTATACATTTGTTTGGCCATGGGCTTGGTATTACTTCTCCATTTATATGGCGGGCAGAATCTGCAAACCAGTCTAGAAATGAGTTGCCATAAGTCAATTCCCCTTTAGATTCGGCTAACGGTTTTCCACTCTCTATAGTTATTATTTTTGCTAAATCTTCAGTATGTGCTTCAGCAATATCATACCATTTCCTTATCATCTTTGAGCGCTCTTTGGCTGTGACATTCTTCCAATCCTTATATGCAGCAGCAGCAGAATCAATAGCTTTTTTAGCGTCGGCAGCTCCCATATCCGGCACGCTTGTTATTACGGAGTCATCGGCAGGGTTGTGCACCTTGAACGTATTGCCACTACCAGCGTCTACCCATTGTCCACCAACGTACGCTTTACTTTTTAGTAAATGCATTTGTCTTTGTTGAATACTGTAGGCTATTATATTTCTACGAATACCGGCACGGAAGAATTCCATATGTACAGAATATACTGCGAGTACGATTTATTTCAATGACACCTTCACACTGTATCACTGACCTCAGCAATTTGATGTTTGTATATTGTCGTTAAAATGGAAGACAATTAATTAGGCACTTTATTATTATTGTACGAACTCCACTCCGCCTAAGTCCGTAATAGACTTTTTTCTCTCAGTAACATCGATTTATTTCATTGACGGCGCGGCTGTAGTTGATTTGATTGATAAGGTAAGTGACAGTGACAGAAGTGACCGGAACGCCACTGTCAGATTAGGCTACGTTTCGTTACATGTGAGAGTAAGAAACGTTTGACTGAAAACGTGGTTTTACTATTTCTTTTTAGGTCACTAGTATTACTACACCAAAGCAACTGCCTAAAGTCACATAAAACTATAATTGAATAGGCAAAGTTTGCAAATTAAATATGTTGTAGTTAAATAAATAGGTAATTTTAGAGCTGTCAAACAAGGGAAGAAAACTACTAGCCAATCACTCTGTTTAAAATACCTAGATGGCGCTTACTTGTAACAAAAAGCCGTGTTGTATTTTGTTGTGATCGGACTGATTCTGATTGGCTATAATATGGAAATTAAGGAAATTACGTAAATATTCGGGTTTCGGGAACATCACATAACTACAGATCACATTATTTCAGTTTTCAGAAGGTGCAGTAGGTACTTATGTACAGGTAGGGTAATACAAGTGGTAAATGAACGTACTTGCTATACCTAATAAGAACGTGCTTGCTTCGCGTGAGTTTTTTGTGCGACTTGGTCATTGTTTAGGTACCGTATTGATAAGCCTAACCTTTTGCCAGATGTTATCCAATTTTAATCTTCGTTTAAATGGGTAGATACTTACAACTAAATATACATAATAAGTAATTACCTAATTATTTTGTAATCCTACAGCATAGTTTGCAACTAAATCCACAAAAAAGAAACTGGTCGAACTAAACGATTTATTCCTACGCTAACTAATAAAAAAGCGTGAGAACTAATATTTAAAGTCACCTGTTATCGTGCACTTGTTCTTCAATAGATTTCTGTTGCTGCAACTTTTCGTAGAAACCTTTCCACATAGATTCTTCATCCATGATGATACGAAAATTTCAACGCACTAATCAAAATTTTATTTACGTTCGTTTATTTTTTACAACCTACGTACAAACAAAAGGCGACCGGCCGGTAACTCGGACTAAAATAATATGTAGATACCCACGATCATCGATATACACAATGAATCACAAACGAATCGAGTCATATGGTCTGGAAGAAAATGACGTAAACAGTACCAGTCTCAGACTTAGATTGGTTCCGGAAATAACGTTATTCACAACCGCAGTTTGAGAGCAACCGGCTCCATCTACACTTGAGGAGTTCAGTGACACAGACACTAATAAATTTCACATTGACTTTTGCGTCGACTAAATAAGGTTTTTGAGGCCGTATTGAATTGCAAGCATGTAAATATTATTTGGAGTAAACGCGAATCAGTTTGTTTTCGTCTCGGCAGCGGTAACCGGGCTAAGCTGACGTAATTCAAGACATTTCAAGGTGGCGGTGAACAAGCGAGCGTTCTGCGAGCACAGCACACCGTGGCACGGCAATGTGCAAACTAAATGTTCAGCATTAGCACACGTGCTTTTGTAATGTCACACAATCAATCTTTAAACATTTAGACAATGATTCTGCCCATCCTGAAATTATTTTTAACACCTTTTCTTTCAGTGGCCATGGCCACTGAAAGAAAAGGAGTTGAGTCATCCTTCTAACAACCTGAATATTTTTCCTAAATAACAAGATGCATGTTTACGAGTAGGTACCTACCAATGTAGGATCTGAGTCTGATCGACCACATCGTGCAACACATTTTTGTAGGTATTTACCTACTTACTATTTAGTTAAAAGTAAAATATGACTAGGTACCTAGTTAAGGTTAAAATTCAACTGAGGCACTCCAAATTCTATATCTTCCCAACCAAGATATTTGTACCTATAAATGTATGAGGTGAGGTTTCAGGATTTCATTCAAAAGGATCCGTTCGTTGGTCGCGGCGGCCTAGAGCTTCTCCACTTGATAACAAGGAGACAAAGATCATCAATCACAAATCGTTGGGTAGTCATTTCCTCAGGTTATTAAACAATGGTTTGCGTGCCGCAAGGTTTATCCCTACTAGCCGCTTGAATCAATATGGTTGAAAGGTTTGTATAATTACTCGATTGTCGTAAGCAACGTGACGAAGTATAAGGTGATTCCGTTACTAAAAATGACGTCACTTGAATCAGCAGCATATTTCGAAACGTAGGTAAGTAGGTACATACCTAGCTTTTCTTTTAGGTAGGTATTTGCTAGGCTATTCTGTTTAGTTAGTTAAAGCCAACTTGTCCAAACCACAGTCCAAACTCATATTTTTAACTAAGTAGGTGTTTGTTTGCTATAACAAATAGCCTTAAAAAAATTTTTTTTAATTAAGTATGTACCTAAGTTGAAAGGAAAGAAATTAATACAACTAATACAATGCTAGTTAAATACTAGTTTTAATCTGATAGCAGCTGCTCAAGGCATAGGTTTAAGTATTTAAGTACCTAATACAATAGTGGATCAAATAGAATAAACTGCAAGCTTCTCAAATATGACTACCTACATAATAAAACAAACAGCCAATGCACCGCTATTCGCTAGTTAACCAGGCCATATCTGTTACATTGTGGGCGTAATTCATTCTATCAGACGGACATGTAAGATACATTCGCGACCGTTCACAATATTCGTTCATAATATTCTTATTAGCATTAGCGAAGACAAGAACATTATCGCTCTAGTTAACGTCCGATAGTGATGTCTAAGCAAACTGAGAATGACGCAAAGTTCGGCCAAATTCTGAGCCAACGCGAGGTCATGTTCCAGCTCAAGGTTATAGGGAGGCTCTACCGAAGGCTTTACGGTCCACGAACTTTAAGACTCGTGTTACTTCTTTGATTTTTTATCCTTTGTTTAGAACGCTCTCAAGTACCTATTTGTGTACGAAAAGGTACAAGAAGTGAAGATTGAAGTCGAAGCGAAAGGAGTCCCTATAGTATAAACCTAGGGGTCATAGCAGGTGGTTTTGAGCGAGTGTGGTTATCATTAAGGCACCAAATTACCTACTTAAGTAGGTAGGTCTGTACGTCAATTTACAGAATATTAAGATACCTAGTTTTTCTTATTTCAAAAGCATTGTAAGTTTATATTTCCCAGGTAGGTAACCGTAATGTAGCTATGACTAATAGGGATTCAAGATTTACAATACGTAGGTAGTGAATTTCAATTGAAACGTAAAATTTTTAGGAAATCCCCACTTGCGGGGACTAAAGCCAGAATCATTTTTCATAAGGGGTGATATAGAACTTTTATTCTTGTTTTACATTTTTTGTGTAGTGAGCAACGACTTATTTTCGGGAATCGGGCATACGCTGTCCCTCCATTCTTAGGTACTAATTAATGCTGTTTGTAACGTATGATAATACCTACTGTAATACCAAATCTATTATAAATAGGTAGTAACCATGGACCAACCCCAAACGTGCACCTTTTTTCGATATTTCATAAGTGCCCATCCCATGTGAAATAAAATATTTTGATTTAGATAAAATCCTCGCAAGGATTCAGAAATCATGTGAAGTTGGTGAACAGTACTAGGATAAATTTTTCACGAACATTATGATTCAAACTTTAGCCAGGAAAAGGTCCAAAAAGGAAACGGACAGGTTTGTCAAATTCTCGAATAAATTAAAGCGGAAGTGTTAATGTCTTTAGACCGGGTCGATACTCGATTGGCGATGGTTAGGTAAGGTAGTGTCCGAAGCTATATTATAGCTTCGGACACTACCTTACCTACCTTACCTTTACCTTCGGCTTCAAGGATCACACATTTAGAAGTGTTATTATTTTTGACAAGTTACAAGGTAATTTTACTCATCTCCTTAGATTTTTTTTAATTCAATAGTTAAAAAGAACAGTAAATAATGTAAATATTAAGTTTAGAAAGCTTCAAACAGTGTAGGTACCTATATGTCACCGTAAAATTGTCAAACACGTTAGATTGTAAAATAACTAGAGATTGTAAACTCTCGAAATATTGACAAACAAACATACTGCTTACAATAAAACGCATTATTTTTCGAGAAATGCATGCGATGGTAGTCAACTCACGCGGCGTGGAGGAGAGGGAGGGAAGGAGGGGTCCCTCTTGCCCAATGGTACCACTCTCATGAAAAGATAATGTACCATTCCTGAGAAATACCGATTCATCATCATTTCAGATTAAAGACGTCCACTGCTGGACATAAGCCTCCCCTAAGTGTCGCCACATTGACCGGTCCCTTGCGACTCGCATCCAACGGATTCCCGCAACCTTCACCAGGTCATCGGTCCACCTAGTGGGAGGTCTTCCAAAGCATCGTCTTCCGGAAATACCGATTAATATAACCTAACCTTAAGACACTTTATATTCCCAAGTCCCGATTATGGGGGCAGAGATACTTCCGTATGTTCAGTTGACAATATTTCGAGAGTTTACAACTTTACGGTGACATATACATATAACATATACTTAGTACATTGTATAATTCGATTTTAATCAATCTTGAACTGTATTAAATCTTCGGCTTCGGCGATAACCAATTAGTCGGCTTCGGCTTTGGCCAGAAATCTACCTTCGGTCGGACACAACATGTTACGCAGTTACATTAGGCATCCAGAGATTAAGCTTAATGCTGTAGGTATGCAGTATTTTATCCCTATAGTGACCAAAGTATGTTGCTTTAATTAGATATTTGTCATTTTCAAGAATAACATTGCAAACAATTAGTTGGTGGAGGGGTTCTGAGCTCTGAGAATTCTACTTTTGTTCCGTATGAAATAAAAAACAAGGTTTTCTTCTTTATCGTGTATCATTGATTCGTCGTGTGTGAAAAATACAATTTATAGATCTTATAAATTTTCCCTCGGATCATAAACGCTCTTCAAAACGCCGCGCCGGGTTGTTTGTGGCACATCGCGCTTCAAAAGTATTTGTTTGCGCTTTGTTACTCATACGGGATGTCATCAGTGTCTCATGTGATGATAATAATATGTGTTTAATCTTATAAAGTAGATAACGAAATTAAAAAGAATTTAGATTTACGAAAAAATATAACCATAACCATGACGTAATGGGCAGGGCTTACAATCGATCGGGGGACGTGACAAGTCAGGCAAAGAGCCAAAAACCCATGAGTTTTGTCGGCTATGGAAAGGTTAAGGCCATGGCCAACATAATACGCAAAATATCTAGACCATTTAGTGAACACAAAGGAAAGTAACAGGCTAGAATGCTTCGTGTAAAAGCATATGAATGCAAATTGTCTAGAAAAATTTTAAGTGCCAAATCTAACGCTCAAAATATCTTGAGAATTCACTATAGGAAAATTTTATCCTCGCCTGCTGCAGAAATTATAACATTGCCAACCTTTCACAAAGGACTTTTCTAGAGCAGTGCTAACTGTACTTAAATAAATTAACTGTCCTCTACTTATGTAGATTATTATTATTTCATGTTTTAAATACCAAGACATATTTTATTATATTTTTTTCTCTCCATAAACTGTACTTTACTTTCTCTTTTTACACGCTGACTGAGACAATAGATATTAAAATATGCTAAAAAATATTAGAGCATGTAAGCTGAAAATTGTTTTGATAGGCCCCGATTCTGATCATGATAAACTGTGATTTTACATTGGCCATAAAGACCATTACCAATTTAATATTAACCTAAACTCAAGCAACTTTTTCAGAATAATCATACCTTAGTTATTATTTATAAGTATCTAGAACAAAAAATGAGTGATGAAAATAGAACATGTCCAAGCACAAAAACAGGATAACAAAACCTAAATGACATCACTATTGACTGAAAATAAACTGAAAATTAGCCGATAGATTTTAGCAAGAGAATAATTTTTAAAAAATATTTTAAATTAACCTAAAACATAACAATAAATAATTAATGCAGTCTCACTTAGTTTTGCTGATTATTTCCCTTTCTTGTAACTTCCTGTACACGAAAGTCCACGGATCTTCAAAATGTTTCGGATGCATTTTCACAAAAAAACCAGTCACTACTTGTCACTTTGAATTATCACCTTGTCTCCACTTAACTTAATAACCACTTTTTACAAAAATGTTAAAATAAAAAATATTTGAAAAGTTTTTTCCTAGAGCGCGTAACGATTTTTCAGGCTGCGTACAGCGCGAGGTGTCAGCAACTGCCTGTCTGTATTGCAATGCCGTAAGCTTTGTTTGTCGGTCGGAGGTTCACCTACCTACTCCAGTTTTTTAGAGTTACAAGGCTGTTATAGGGAAACCATTTTTTGTACGGTCAATTGTTAAATAGCTAAATTAATGCGTTTTACGTTCCATTCTCACGTCAACTGCCGTTTTTTGGGAACTGTTAGAAAAACTTGTTAAAAGCCGGTTTTAATAGGAAAAATTGTGCTGGAAGACTTTTAATTGCTGTGACTTGTAATTAAATAAATCTTAATCATGTTAATTATTTTCATGGTGTATCGAAATTTGAGGAGTAAACATAATAGTTGCGTAAGTAGCAGAATATTTGCTTGGGATTTGTACGGAACTGTGTGAAAAATATTTATAACGCCATCACACTTGAGTGAAACAGGAAGGTGGATTTTCCTACATAATCCAGTTTATTGGGTTAAAACAAATCCCCCACAAACAATAGAGTTATTAACTTGATGTCAGTTACTCGCTGATTTAACACCTTGATTTTACAACATTCTTGCAGGCTTAATTAGAGCGTTGGGGAACATTATATCAAGCAGAAAACCCGCATTTTCATTAGCATATTTTTTTTTAACCGTAACATCCAAAATGCTCACCATGAACATGATACTTGGTATTTTAATTAGTATCGTTAAATTTTGTTTGCCTTACATTCTTACAAAGAAACGAATGGCATCGAACTGACCGAAATCGGTTTTTACCAGTCGCTTAGTTAGTCAATATCATTGCACACTTGCATTGCTGATTTTCCCTCTATCTGTCCGTTTTATTGAAACTTCTGAAAATACAGTAATTTTATTGTCCGTAACAGAAATCTAAGGACACTTAAGTCACTATCACATCATCTTCCTGCTCCCTTGTCCGGTTGTCCCATTCATTTGGGTTCGATGCACCACGTTTTCTTCTTCCTTTCTCCCTTGTCAGGCCTCAAGGCATAATTGACACGATTCTCTTTCATATCATTCCTCACACAATTCATACATCTTTTCTTTGGCTTCCTCTCCCTTTCTATTCAGCAACATTAATATCCATCACTTTTTAGTAACATGTACCTATTTCATCCACACATGTCCATACAAAGATAGACGACTTCCATATGGACACTTATGTATAACTACGTTAGTTATCTACAATAGTATTGATTTCATAAATTAATTTGGTACGAAGACCAACCTACGAGTATGACGTGGTCAATTTGCTATGAGCCTTTTGTAACTGCAGCTGAAGAAAACCAGTTCTATAAATTATGACTAACTATGCACTTTCCTTCAGGCTATATGATATAAAACTGTCGTCACCTGTCCATAGTAAAGTGATTGAGTAGTAGTGGTTACCAGTTTCATGTTTATAAGTTATCTATTGGCGCTAGTTTGCTAGACAGCTAGATCATCGTCAGATGCCTTCAGTATACGTGACGGAGTGTGGTGTCACTGTCCTGTCATGTAACTCATGTAATTCCTCTGAGACTACTAGAATTACGACTACGACTAATAATTAAAGAATGACAATCGACCACCAATATACAGGACGCAAACTAGTTACTAGTTGGAGTTGGAATCACTGCAGAAAGGTCTCAATAATTATCATACCGTCATTCAACATATACGAGAATTATCTGCGTCCTCTGACTACTTGACTACATAAGTACAGTATTTATAACTATGCAACCTTTAACCCTATTGTTCACTGCAGTTACTCTTAAAATGAAGGAAACATTCCTGAGGAAAAACTATGTAGTGTATATAGTCAACGTAGTAATGATATATTCTTAGGTTGTTTCTTAGGAAAAGCAGATATAATCGTGTACGTTACCCTAGCTGGAAAGTGTCTCCTAGAGTTATCTGAGTAGAATGTATAATTAGAGCCTTAGCTGCTGTAAATGTGCCCCCACTTGAAGAATTTGTGCCCCTTGTAGTTTTGGAGAAAAACTGAAAAAACGATTCCTGCTAGGGTAACGTTTTTCCAGCTGGAAAATTCTAAACGAATGATCGGAGAGAAAAACATTTTGCATGGCCAGAGAGCTTATATTGTTGCCAAAATGTGCCCCCAAAAATATAATTAGTGCCCCTTCAGGTTTTCGAGATATTGCATTTCTTGCTGGAGTAACGTTTAGCAGAATCGTATTTCTCTAAAACCATTGCATGTGCCCCTGTAGAATAAACATACACGTGTAGCTCTTAACTTGTGCCCATTATTGCCCCAATTAGATTTAAGAAAATATTTATAATTTTCAAGTTATCGCGGTTTTATGAAAACCTGAAAAAACGTCGCAGCGCCTAAATGAGACAAGGTATAAGCTCGCTGAAAACTTTATTCGGTCCTTCTTGACGCTTATAATAACCATGCAAAGTTTCAAAACTGTTCATGCATGCGTTTTTGAATAATCTTGCTAAAAGTCAAAACGATGGTGTCATAACTTTGACGGCAAAGTACAAGGAACCGGCTCAATTCCAGATGTATAGGTGTAAACCGAAAGTTAGTGCCTTTAATGAAAAATACATGGTGAAAATATTCAGCTTGGAATGTTTCGCATTGAGTAAATATAAACAAAAAACAAAACATGTAAACAACGGCTGGTTACCGACCAAATTCGAATGACTACTAAAAAGCGACGGATTCATACATATCGATGACCTTCTTTATCGGACGTATTAAACCTAAGCTGTTGTCCGTACAGTCGCGTTCAATAGTTTTGGGGGCTAATTAAAACAATATGAAATGCATCATGTGACCATAATAAATGAAACGGCTTATTGATGTGGACATGTTTATTTTTATTCCTTTAATTTTAATTCATAAAGTAATTATAGCATCAAATCACAGATCAAATTTCTTACCTATAAATATTAGTACCTACACAAAATAGTACTATGAAATTATTTGCACTTTGTGTAGTCATTTTTATTTCAAATCACAGATCAGTTTTCTAAAAATACAAATAATAAATTTACATAATCACAAAAATTCACAGAGCAGTTTTAAGTAATAGTACTGTGTAAAAAAATATAAATTTAAGCAGAAAAAAAACATCGGAAAGTATCGAAAAATGATACAACATGATTTAGAATATATTTGTTAAAAAATAAACAAATAAAGTAGGTACTGAACAAAATCCAAGTAGGTAGGTACTTGATAAGTTTACCTAGGTAAGTACTTTTATAAATAAGTCAAAACAATGCCATTTAATGCTTACCACCGCAGATCGTGCCATCATTGTAACTCATTTTTATAAAACTTTAACTTTGTTTTAAAATAATTAATTAATACGCCACCTTCAACCAACTTAAAAAAAAAGTAAATTGCGTGTCTCAACGCGACAGTATCCTTGGAGTCATAACTGCAACTGTTTACAAATACAAATTAATCATCCAAACGCACTTACTACTCAAGAAACACTTGTAATCTACACTAATATTATAAAGAGGAAAACTTTGTTTTTTTGGTTGTAATGAATAGGCTTAAAAACTACTGGACCGTTTTTAAAAATTCTTTCACCATTCGAAAGCTACATTATCCACGAGTAACATAGGATATATTTTATCCCCGTACTTCCACGGGAACGGGAATTACGCGAGTGAAACCGCGTGACGTCCGCTAGTTATTCATAATAGAGCGACGTTTATGTAGGTACCTATTTGTCTCTGTCCCACTAATACCGTACGCGTACTAGCTGTCTCACTTTCTCCAAGCTAGACAAAGCGATTCCTTGCGACACGAAGTTAGCGGATGGCGCTGGGCCAGAGATAAGTAGGGGTGGGGAAGCGAAAAAAGGGAATCTTCTATGTTAATTTGCTGTTTTGTGTTATTTTTTTCGGCTTGAATCAATAAATATATATGTCACCGTAAAATTGTCAAATTCGTTATATTGTAATATCTCTAGCGATATTGTAAAATCTCGAAATATTGTCAAATGAACATACTGCTTACAACAAAACGCATTATTTTTCGTGAAATGCATGCGATGGTAGTCAACTCACGCGGTGTGGAGGGAAGGAGGGGTCCCCCTTGTCCAGTGGTACAACTCTGATGAAAAGATATTGTACCATTCCTGAGAAATACCGATTAAAATAACCTAACCTTAAAACACTTTATATCCCCCTAAAAAGCGTAGTTGACGGAGCCCCGCTTTGCGGGGCCCCTATTTCCGAGTGCAGGGTTTAAAGGAACCTAACTAACCTAACGGGGGGGTGCCCCAAGTCCCGATTATGGGGGCAAGACATACTTCCGTATGTTCAGTTGACAATAATTCGAGATATTACAATATCGCTAGAGAGAAACACGTTATATTGTAATATAACGTGTTTGACAATTTTACGGTGACATATCCTTACCTGAATACACAAATACACACGTATTTGTCTTTTTTTTACTGTTGTGTCAACTGGCTTTTTATTAGTAGGTATTCATCACACAGTCCATGAACTAGTATTTTTTTAAAACATCCCCAATCAAAATTTTGAGTCATAGACCTGGCAAATGTCTGGATATGTAAGTCTTTCGTTCACACATAAAGTACCTACTGCATGTATTTTCATGAAATTTAGAATGAAGAAGATGGCTTACCTTGGAATAGCGCTTAGGCTACTATTCATAATGTAGGTACTTAATCATGTGCAAAGTCACAGAAACAGCTAGTAAAATACAATCCAATAACGATTTTATTTTAGTACATTACTTCTTTTCTACTTCAGTGTACTCAGGCACAACAAGTGTCAACCGGTTACTGAGTAAAGTTAAGAAGGTCATCGATATGTATGAATCCGTCGCTTTTTAGTAGTCATTCGAATTTGGTCGGATAACCAGCCGTTGTTTACATGTTTTGTTTTTTGTTTATATTTACTCAATGCGAAACATTTCAAGCTGAATATTTTCACCATGTATTTTTCATTAAAGGCACTAACTTTCGGTTTACACCTATACATCTGGAATTGAACCGGTTCCTTGTACTTTGCCGTCAAAGTTATGACACCATCGTTTTGACTTTTAGCAAGATTATTCAAAAACGCATGCATGAACAGTTTTGAAACTTTGCATGGTTATTATAAGCGTCAAGAAGGACCGAATAAAGTTTTCAGCGAGCTTATACCTTGTCTCATTTAGGCGCTGCGACGTTTTTTCAGGTTTTCATAAAACCGCGATAACTTGAAAATTATAAATATTTTCTTAAATCTAATTGGGGCACTAATGGGCACAAGTTAAGAGCTACAAGTGTATGTTTATTCTACAGGGGCACATGCAATGGTTTTAGAGAAATACGATTCTGCAAAACGTTACTCCAGCAAGAAATGCAATATCTCGAAAACCTAAAGGGCACTAATTATATTTTTGGGGGCACATTTTGGCAATAATATAAGCTCTCCGGCCATGCAAAATGTTTTTCTCTCCGATCATTCGTTTAGAATTTTCCAGCTGGAAAAACGTTACCCTAGCAGGAATCGTTTTTTCAGTTTTTCTCCAAAACTACAAGGGGCACAAATTCTTTAAGTGGGGGCACATTTACAGCAGCTAAGGCTCTAATTAAACATTCTACTCAGATAACTCTAGGAGACACTTTCCAGCTAGGGTAACGTACACGATATAATCTATTCTATATTCTATCTATACATATAATAAAAGAGTAAAAAAGCTGTGTCTGTACATTGAATATATTTAAAAAATAATAATTGAAGGGGGTTTAGAAACAGTAATAGAGCACGAATCCAAAAATAAAAGTCTGTCTGTTTGTCTGTTTGTTTGTACACGCTAATCTTCCGAAGTACTAGACGGATTTGAATGATTTTTTTTTGTTGTATAGATATTATGTCTGGGCAACATATAGGCTATAATTTATCTTGGAAACCTGAACACCTGATGTAGAACCGCAATAGACCAGCTAAACTATAAGAGATACAAATATGACACCATAGCAAAAATTGTTCCACGTGATGAGCATTTTCTGCTGAGAGGATAAATTTGAAGATCTGGAACACCTGATGTGGAACTCCAAGAGCCCAGTTATACCATAACACAATTCATATAGGAATGACGTTTTAGCAAAAGTTGTTCAATCTGATGAAAATCGAAGATCTGGAACACCTGTTGTGGAACTCCAAGAGCCCAGCTACACCATAACACATATAGGAATGATGACGTCTTAGCAAAAGTTGTTCGGTCTGATGGGCATTTCCTGTTGACTTATAAAAAATCGAAAATCAGAAACATCTGATGTGAAAATTATTGCAAAGCTATCACTAATTTCACTGTATAATTATAAAATAACAAAAACTGGGAGTACCTCCACGCGGTTAAGGCGGTAACAGTTTAGGACTGATTTTCGATTTTCGATGACGATGGTATATCATTGAAAATTTGACTCTGCTGGCCAAAACTCCCATTTGGTTATTATTTTATTTTATCCAATAAATATGTCTTCAAGTTTATGTCATTTGAGTGTTTTTGGCATGAAGAGACAGAAAAAGAGCACCGAACACGCACACATCAAAATATTCTGTTAGAAAGTGAGAGAGAAAGAATTGCTGGAGTACGGCATGAAGAGACAGAAGAAGAGCGCGAAGACTTCGGCATTCTCTGAACAGAATGTCGATAACATCTGAAGAATCGGGTGTCTCAAGATATAGCCGTAGGGCATGACGACCTTCCTTGGGTTGATATGAAACGGAGTTCATTTACGTATACTCCTATGATTGAATACGCCACATATTCCGCCATCGGAGGTATGGTTCATAATTTAACTTTTTGTGAAGCTGTTAAATGGCAAAAAGAAACAAACGGTATGTGTTGCTGAGGTGGGAAAGATTCGTTATTTTCCCGTCCCCGGGCTCTTAGAATTAGACGTTTCAGATCTTCGATTTTGACGAACCCGGTGTCGCTGGCAAAAGCAACAGGATCCGCGTACGAAGTCGCGGGCAGAAGCTAGTAGAAGTAATAATACATACTGTGTGTCAATAGCCTAACAATGAGAAGGTATATGATCGCCTGAACAGTTGGCGACGTATATTCAGTCCGTGTAGGCAGATAATTTGCATTTGGCAGAATTGTCATCATTGTTTTCCCTTGCTGACCGTACACTGTGTTCTTGGAACTGTTACGGAACATATTAGGCTAAAGTAGATGCCTACGTACACAATCATTGGTCATCAGTTTTTAAATGAGTTGATGATCTCAAAACGTTAGCCAGTTATGTTTTATGCTATGTAGCAAATAAATTGCAATGGGATAATGATTATTGTAGAATTCCCTTATCTATCAAACTCATTAGGCGAACACACATTAATCACAACATTTGCGATGCTTGATTGTTTATTTCAAATTGATTTCCCAGTATACTACAGTACAGTACAGTATATTCACTCCAAGTAAGATAATTACGGTTTATAAAATCAATTCCAGCAACAACAGGAATTAATGCCTTCATATAATCCCATTAAAATTAATTCCAACAACTAACAGGAATTGAAATGCCTTCATAACCCCATAATAAAAACTATGGAGCTAAAGTGACGGAAATTGCTGTTTATGGAGAAAAAAGTGATGAAAAATAACAGCTTGCACCTTGTTATCATACCGTAAGCAAAAATTTATAGTGCAAGTATAACTAGTTGAGCCCCCGCAGTTTCCAAGTAATGGACTAGCCAGTTTTCAAAGGAAGTCGTCCGTTTGTTTGAAATAAATTATCTGTATTAGCAAATTATCTGCTTGTAACGATGAAGTGTGGTTGGTTACTAGTTGGACATGGACAAAGAACGTAGTCATTTAGTACGAACAATGAATCTTTCTTGGTGCAACAGAATTATAAGATGTTTAATGTTTATCAAGATGCTGATGAGCTTCGTCTGTACGGACGCGTTCGCGTGTAACGAAGATTCCACACATTTATTAAATGCATCTGTTGCTAATTTACAGCTAGATACCGCTACGCTAGTAATACTATTTGTTTTTTTATTCAATTAATTTTAACTAAGCAACAACTGCAACTTTCTATTTTTCAGTCGGTTAGCTTTCTTTAATATATTTTTGTACGATTTAACTTTTCTTGTTACACTCACTTATTTAAAGTACTTATTTTTTTTTCATTTCAAGTTTTACGGTTTGTGATATTAAGACGAATAACGACGTTTAATTTTTCCAAATCGGTGCATCCGTTTAAGAATTACGAGGTAACAATGAACGGCCATACATACATAAAATTATTCACATAAATGGGCGCGAAAAACATTGTCAAATACAGCAGACGGCTCCTTCCTACTCCTGCCTCCTAATTTATTTGGTGTCTGAGCAGCATTCTTTTATCATTTTTAGCTATCATCTCGGCAGTAGTCATTTATGATGAATGGAGATGACTCTCCATTCATCGAGCACATAAGCTATAATTATGTGCTCGATGTCTCCATTCTAGTCATATCATCTTCCGTCCAATACATCCACCGTTACATTGATCGTTCTTTCTTTTCCCTTATAATAATCCACATTCATAGGTACCTATTTAAAAGTTTCCTCACGACATAAATGTTCCCTTCATTCAACCGCATCATGCCCATACCAATCACACCCGATTTCCACACAACTTGTGGGTCCACGGCTTCTAGTGTAACTGCTTTTAAATGGATAGATTTTGTAATATTTATGTTTGTTAGTACTTACCTTACGTACCTTTATGAAGATGATGAGTAACAAAAACTTAGCTAGGTATATCCCTTTTACTACCAGTTCAGCGGTTCTCTCAAAAAACTTATTGCATTTTAATTTGTTTTAGAAGATGCTGTAATTGCTGTTCAGTTCCTTAATGAATGTTCCTACAGAACTTTTACCTTCTTGCATAGGTATTTAGTTTAAACAATAATTATATAGAAAGAAATAATGAAAAAAGAAGTATTTATTAGTTTCGCATAGGACAAAATTATGTAAAAAAAACATACATCAAACTAAATTGGTTCTGTACGAGGCCAAAAGGGGTAATTTAAGTATGGTACTGTAAGATTTAAAAATGTCATAGCGCTGGATTTCTGGATTCTATTTTCTATTCTATTGGGAAGTCGGTATAATTATGTCATAGCAGTTGGGCATCGTAGCCCAAAAGCTCTAGTACCTAATTGTCATTGATAAAGGCGTGAGATGCAGAAGAATTTATTATCATGTTGTGAGGTCATTCTCAGCCATGAACTACACCCGGATTAATTAACCAATTTTCCGGATACCGAGAAAAACGCTCTTAAATAAATGTTCGGGTCACGCGAGAATTACCGATGTAATCAGTAAATGAAGAAGGGACCTCTGAAGTTACCATTTTCAAAACCCTAAGGTCAACTCAACCGCCTTTTTATATCCGAGTGGCACAGTAACATAGGAAATGCTATAATAACAAACAATAGTTGCTACTTGAGCGCTCATTGATGTTACACAACCTCGCGGTCGCGGTAATGTGTACGAAGTAACTGTTCACAATTGTATGGATGACCAAACCCAAGGCCGGGCTTACTACTCACCAAGCCTGGTATATGTTTTTGATAGTAATGTTTTAAGTTTTCCGCTTAAAAAATACACGAAGCAAGGCTGGCAGTTCTTTGTGCCGTACTGCCGTCATTAGGTAAAGGGTTACAATGACAGAAAATTTTTAGAATTGGAAGTTACTATCTCTCTTCAAACACAAAGGAAGGACGTGGCCAAATTGTTAACGAATTATAGATTTAAATCAACCCCATGACAAAATATTTATTTTTATTAAGTATACCTATTATAAGTACTCAGGGGAACCCCGTAATCAACGAACGGATTTTTTCATCACTAGTTAAATTCTACGTTTCTTTTCAAAAATACGTTATATTGAGCATTGTTCCAAGTTTCTCACGGAAAATCCAATTGTTTTCGTGACTGACCGCGCCACCTGGTGAGTTATGTTTGAATTAGTATTACTTCAGTGTCCATTGTTTCCTCTATTTTCCGACAGAGGCGCTAGTGTAGCTCAGGTTTATTTACAATCAACAATTTCGTAATAATTGTTGTTTGTACAATATTGATGGATAGTTGTTATTATTACATGCGAAACGCCTTATCGCTTATGTACCTGCCTAATTACATTATTTCCTTTTTTACTAAAGACTGATTAAAAGAAAATTGACACACAACGCAACGTCTGTGTTTCCGAAGGGTTAGGTACAGGTGTACCTACACAATAGTATCGAGGCATATTTCATCAGTTAGGATGTCACATTTTATTTACCTAATAGGGGGCAATGAGTCTATTGCCGTCTACCGGGCACAAAGCGGCTTCCGGGCCGCTACTGAGAAATCCCAAATGGAAAAGTCCAATTATAGCATTGATCTGAGAATCGAACCCAGGACCTTATGATCCGTAAGTAGGTCGCGCCCACTACACCAACGAACAACAACAAGATAAACTATCTAACGTTTGTCATCAAATGAGTGGTCTAAAACTAGATTTTTTACAAAAGTATCAAGCCTCATAACTTTATAAGTATATAAGTATTTTCAAGACTCTTAAGTCAATCTACTATATAGTTAGTCTAATTACGAATTTATGCTAATTTTATTTCCACAAATACTGGCAATGTACCAACCTAATACACGATTTTACTGATATAAGTTTTTACAATGAAATAAAGTGGATGCTTGCCGCATCACTAAATATCCAATATCCTTTTTGTTTTCAAATGGTTATAGAAGAGATATTTCATGTTTTATTATTTTTTTAAACGTAGCATTCAATCATTACTGGCAATTTATTATCTACATTTAAATGTACTTATGTTAATAAATGATTTAATTTCGCACTTAGGTACGCCCACTAATTGAGTATTATGCTGCCAGCATTTTTCAGCAATGTAAAATCATCCTTATTTTTAGAAAGAACATTCATGAATGTCAAAAAATAGTAGTCCCAACGGTAAATTATTTCTAACTAAGTACATAATTATGTAGAGAGCTGGGAATTAAAAGCAATTAACCTAACTAACTGTACTAAACAAGTCACCGTAGCGCGAAAGCTTTTATGTTATCCGAGGTGACAGAGCCGTCTTTTCTCTTTTAATTATTTAGAAGCTTACATAATATGTAATAAGTACTAATAGGGTATATGACAATGAATTTTAAAATTAGTCCTTCAGATAGATTTCCAAAAAATTATTGGACACATATTTATTTCTTTTTTCACGTAAACAAACAAAAAATGAAGACGATACAATGCGTCGAAAACTCGTGTGACGTCACATTTGAGTACATTTTTTACCAGAAACTGACGTCACCAGTCACTTTCTGCTAAACCAGTCAATCATGATCTTTGACGCTTTTATCTTCGTCAATTTTTATTTATTTGATGAAACAAAAACCAAATATCCCAATTTTTCGATAATCTAACTGACAGACTAAACAGAAATATATTTTTTTTAGTCACGAATAATCCCTATTAAAGGGATGGGCGAGGTGTAGTGTAGAATGTGTAGATAATAGCCACCACTATAATACATACAGCTCGTAGATAACCACCCACATTGTGGAAGAAGCATATAAAGGGTGTAAAACACCTCTTCACGAAGCCGAAAGGCACTTGTTCTGCCCATCATTGCGATCATTTTTTTGTTCTACACCATATCTGAGAACCTTCTAGTTTCGGAGATATGGGGGGTCAAAGTTACAACTTTTTGACAACTTTTTTTTTTAAATACAAGTTTTTTTTGTAAGATTTTCACTTTTAACACCTCCACGATCCCCGCACTATTCAATCCATCCACCAGCACAATGGTTTAAGTGCGTTACATTGAGTTCTACCACAAAACATGATTTATAACCTCAAAAAGAAAAGTTGTTTTCCAGCAATATTTTTTGGGTAAAGTTACTTAGTTTGATGTACAAAATGCTTGGTTAACGGCTTCGTGATGAGGTGGTTTACACCCTGTATGAACACGAATTTGTGTGGTATACTGCCACAAAAATTACAAGGCAAGGTAAAATCGACTCCTCATGTTACCCAGGGCATAATAACGAATCAATAAACACCTTATTCATCAAAATCGGATGAATAGTTTAGACGCTACAGAGGAACATACGTAAGTACAAAGATACATATACATACTGCTAAAATCATAACCCTTCCTTTTGGCTTCACCGTAGTCGGGTAAAAAGGGACGCTATTGCTATAGGCCACAAATCTAGCTGCTATTGAGCAGTTCCAACGTAAAGTCAAATTTAACTTGTTTGCATATAGCTGTTATGACTTTATTTGTCAGTTGTCACGTTTCAATAATAAACAGCAAGCACATGTTTCGCGATCGGGCGACCCGGTAATCTACTAACTGTAACAGTATCGCATTAAGAGGAAACAATTATAAGTTATCTCATGTAAGCATGCTTTCTCAGTTATGGATATGCACATTTTCAACACAAACAACATGCTGTAGGTAGGATCTTAATCCCCAATTACTATAAGGATATGAGGTTGATTCGTGAAAAAAACCAGCAGAAAAAAGGGATACCAGAGTGATAATACCTAAGGTACGTGGGTAGATTCAATACACTACACTACATAATCACTTCAATGATATAGAGTCACATTGGAGTTTTAGGTTAAAAGTAATCAATGACACAACGTAGAATCGTATTCTACACATTCCTGTGTTGAGGTCAACACATCCCTGAAAATGTTTCACTGCGCACATAATAAAGATCTCATCAAGGCATTGTCACTTAACTTCTATTAGTTAAATTATAGCACAAGTTAACAAAAAGCTGTCGACTTACCTCCGGCTGTTGTCTTCTGCTGGAGGAGTTTGTTTCTTCCCACGCCATAACAGTAAACAATCGAAAGCCCCTTTTTTGAACGGCCGCGGTGGCATTAACATTTTCCAGCGCTTTCTAAAATCAATAGTCTTTGAACTTCCACTTTCACTAGCATCCGCACTAAGGATATTCGGTTCTGAAACACCTTTTCTTAATTCACTAACACTGTTAGGTTTCTTGGTAACCTTTTCAAAGTTTAATGTCAACACAGATCCACCAGGAGGACATGTTTTTCTTTTAGATAGAGGGGTTGACGTAGCAAAGGATCTATCTATGGACCTATCACACTCTAAGCCACTGTCCGAGAACTCGGAAATGTCCGTAACACCTTCGCAGATGCTGTGAAGTTTAGGCCTCCTGTTTGGCATGTTTTGCACGACTGTTTTGGCGTTCAATATACTATTTTGTTCAAAATTTTTACTTTTCACGTTGTGGTGGACATCGACGAACGCTGTGACGTCTTCGCAGCTTTTGGTGTTGTACTTGGATAACGTGAAGTAAGGTTGGGCTTTTTGTTTCGGGTCCGTTTCAACGTCCATCTCGCCAATACTTGTTAGGTTGTCCTCACTTTTCGATAGCACTTTGAGGTTTGATAATTTCTTAGCTCTCGGTGGGCGTTTTGGAGATGTGTCAGGCGTGTGTTGGCGCACAGAATAGGGTTCGTCCGCTCTCTTAGTGGGCTTGGAGTACTTTGCGATAATTCTGTTTATTTCAGCGTTGTTCTTACGTCTATGTGTGTGTCGTTTGAAGTTGAGTGGCTGTTGATAAGAGTCGGCTACAGTTGCTCCGGCGACCCTCGCTGACCTTTCGCGCCATTCGGCCACTTTGTCCTCTATCAGCCTCTGCAGCTCGAGTGCGCGCATCATTGGCCCTATCTCTGGCATTTTTATGAGCTCTTACAATAAGGACTACTCTATTTGGCGATCTCTTTGGTAGTTATCACAAAACTACTGTTGATTTGCACAAAACTGCATAATTCTGCAACAAAACATAAAAAAACCAATCAAAGCAAATCGTTTCCCTTCAACCGCATATCTAAGGAAACATTTGCATTATAATGGACTCAGTCACGAAAGGTCTTCGTATTTCGGCGTTTCTTCAATTAGTGCCCTAGTTAATCAACGGCTCTAATTAGATGTGTAGAAGCCCTTCAAATTCCATAGTGACACAATGCTATTGCAATTTACAATGTGTGTTGTATGTTGATCGAGATCGACGTACATAACTATCACAACGTTATCTGCTTATGTATTATAATAGGTCTATTTATTTAGCGCGTTCTAGATGTGTATAAGAAGTGGTACGTCATTTACCTACCTGCGTACTTATATGTGAAGACGTCCTACATAAATATGATCCAATTTTTTCTTTTATAGCACTGCACTTTCTGATCAAGTGTCAATGATCCTCTCGTGCGCCACATCAAGCAGCACGGAATCACACTTTTCCATACTCCTAACCGTTTCTGTCGCTCGGAACCGTCATCTGCTAGAGCGGGAGTGCTATCGGACGCGCCTGTCTGTATCGATACCAGCAGGATTAGGAGTATGGAAAGATACGACTCCGTGTTGCAAGATGTAGGGTAACCCTAAGTAGCACAACATCAGAATAGGTATCGTCAGTATTAATGAATCGACGCTGGTTGTTTTTCATAATTTCGGAACGTCTTTAAAAATCGTAGGAGTAAGGAACTAGGTTAAAGATAAAGTTGCCTACAAACACGTTTCCTAAATCTAAACAAAACAAAGAAAACAACATAGGGCTCAGAATACATCTAGCACGTAGCAGAGACATACAACACAAAAATAATGCCTTGATATCTAACTGCCAATTTGAGAGGAAGTGCCAACCGCGATTTCTAACGTCCTTCCGAAAATGTGTACCTAACCTCTAGGTACATCCTATCACCGGTAATGGGCTATTACACAAAGTACAGGAACTGTGTCGGAACTATCGAATCTTTATCGCAAGAATCTTGATAAGAACTAACCATTCATATTTGTTTGGCAATATTTCAAGGCAGACTTTAGCTGTTTTCTATATTGGAGCCATTAGAGGCTCCTGAAATTTTTAATTTATGTTACTAGGAACATCTGCGGTAGATCACTCTATGAATTCAGTACGTAAAAGTTTAGTGACTAATATAGACTACTATAAAAACAAATTAAAAATAGTACTTACATACGCACATAAAAACTTTTTTTACACACGTCACGGCTATTCGAGTTGAGGTATTTGTAAACGATCAATTTATCGATTAATTTGAATGAATACCGACTGTTTGATTAAATTTTACGAGAGGTATAGTCGCGAATACAACGTGTTTGACAATAACACTCCAGTTTTTTTTACCAAACATTCCAAACAATGCATGTAGAGGTAGTCTGATAACAGATAACATGTATCGCATGAGAGAACAGAGATAAATTCGATTATTTACGATGCCAGTAGGTAAACACTTTGTTACTTCAAGAGTTCAAGTATTTTGAAACTGTTTTCAAAGACCACAATAGAGCACAATCGTAATCTAACAGTATGTATTGTGTAAAAGCAGACTGTATAACGTTATCCGTCATTACGTAATTTTATTCTCGGCAGCTGAGTATGTAGGTCTTACCTATACGCGTTTCGAAATTCTAATCAGTCTTTGCGTGTAAACACCATAGATATTTTGGACTTCTTCAAACTTCATGTCAGGTAAGCTACTACTACTACTTCTACTCTTGTAGGGTACCTACTGTTTATCATTTTGGCGTTTGTTTTGAATTTTGGTTGTACAGGCATGTAAAATATTTGAGTCAGTATGATAAGACAAAGCACACGATAAAACAAAAGAAAATGAAATCATAACTTACACAGTAGAGCTTGCATATCAGCAAGAGTCAATTAGACTTTCAATTGAAACAACACTGATCACTGAAAATCGGCGTTTTTCTACAAGTCATTATGATCGCTTAGAAGTACACTAAGTTTACACAATCCCGGCGATGTTATGGTGCGTCAAGGCACAAGGCACACGTGTGGCGAGGGCACGTGCAGATTCCACAGTGAGGCGAGCGTTCCAGGCGAATGCTCCTGCACTTGACTCAGCCAGCAATAACCACGGACCGGCCCATCCTGCCTCCACCGCAACAATGGATTAAATAGAGCATCCACCATACTATACTCTCATTATTGTGATTTATCATTACATCACAAAACGCCGTCACTGTGCACATTACCGTCATGTTTTCTTACTGATTAAGCTGTGGGTGTTTCCTTTTAATTGCGAAGTATTATAGTAAATAAAGTATACTGATATATTCTTTAGGGACACCATTATCATCCATTTAACGGTTACCAAATTTTGAAAGAACTTGCGTTACACAACCTGTGCCACAACTTACGGTACTAGGTCTTAAACCTGCGTTCTAATTTCTAACACCATGGAATAGCTAATTGCCATTATCTGTTTTCATGGGGCATTGTTCGGCGCTGCGGGCGTGACAAGTGCTTCCGCCAAGTTCATTGTCGTACCGGGCGGCGCAGGCGCATGTCGTTGTCGCATTCGTGCCCCTCTGTGACCCCAACCTTATTTAATAGACTTTCGACCACGGACAAATCCCTAGTTATTTTTATTATGCAATCGTTAGACCTATTTTTGGTTGTCTTCGTATAGACATGTAATGAGGAGGTACGAAACGCATGTGACTAAAATACTGATGGACATTAATGTTGATGGATGAAGAGGGAAAGAAAGGCCAGAGTAAAGATGGATGGATTGTGTGAGAAATGATATGAAAGAGAAAGGAGTAAATGATGCCGCGACGTCTGACAGGGGTGAATGGAAGAAGAAAACGTGTTGCACCGACCCCAAATAGAATGGGACAACGGCAAGAAGATACTGATTGTTTTAACAAAGTCGATCCTGACTTCCCAAGTGGAAAAACAGGCTTGATCATTTTTTGCCTTTTATTATTATCCTGGCAGAGTAGTTGTAGAATAGCGGACACATATTTTATCTTATGTTAATCCTTTCTAGCAGTAACATCTAAGTACTCGTCTAACTAGTCCCACAAGATAGGTAGCGGATGGATGCGTCTATTATAAAATCTATGAGAGCATGTTTGCAACCCATGTTTTTTATATTCAAATAGCTATATCCCTATAAGTAACTAAAGTGTTAAATAGGCCAAACTATAATGAGGATATTTTGATGATGCCAGTATCACGTCAACGCTTGATTAATTGCAAGGTTACCGTGTAATTAACCACTTGAAAAATAAATAAAAAATAACACTATTCTGGAACAACGGAACTTAAATATTTGTATGAACGGCTAGATGACATTAAAGAACCTATATATGTCACACACATTCACGTACCTACTTACATCCTATAATAAAGGCAATGAATATTATGTACGTAGACCGACCATAGACCCTGACCAGAAAAGAGAATATTATGCACTTTTTGCCCCACTTTTACTTCATTCATTCATAACAAATAGAAAAAAGTGGTTTTTACCTTTTATTAAATTACTGTATTGTTAGTTAGTTTTGCATTGTGTCGATGACCACAGAAAGTTTTTTCTCTTAAGACTGAACACCTATGTACCTTTAAGGTTATTAACGATAGGTAGGTATACTAAACTCCTAACACAATGCTGCTGAAGACTAGTCGTTATTGCAGCTAGTGGATAACCAAGTCACCATATAGGGTACATGGACCTTATTCAGTTTCAAACGTGGTCGTCATCGTCATTTTACTTTTTGTCTACAATAATAAGAATTTTCTTCATGCCAATTAAGTCGAACACACCGAAAACATGTTTTGACTTCAGAGAACTGAATAAATGCCCCTAGAAGAAATCTACATATAACATGTGAGGAACATTGCCTTTGTGCTGAAGATTATAAGCCATTACCTGCAATGCAACCCCTGTATTTGACCTTTCAAGTCGATCAAATCAGTGCTTACCGATATGTGCGTTTTTTTACTATAGAAGAAGACACTCCCGCCGACACTAGCCGTTAATACAAAATACGACAATAAATCCCACATCCAAATCTCTTGCACCCGGACACCCGGAGTACTGCCCTCTCGAGCACAAGTCAATTGCTTGAATTGGCTCGAATTAACAGCCACACAAAAATCTAAATATAGATGATTCAGCTGAAATAAGGATAAAGTCTCGGCAATTAATCAGACAGTGGAACGTAATACCATCAGTGTAATCCTAGGAAATATTTTAGACGTTACTTCATTAAGGGGCACAAGGCTAGCGGGGTTTTAGCACATACTAAGCCATTCCTTTTCTCCCTGGAAAATAAAACTAGAGCAAATATTCTTTTACTATAACCAGTCTAACCAGCGGGTATCGTATGACTCAGTACTAACTGGGTCGTGGAGGTCAGACAGGCAGTCGCTTTAGGTAAAATACTGGCATTCAGCTTTGTCCGCTTATACTGGAAGCTGAGCCCATCATAATTGGGAAAAGGTAGACGATGACAGTACCTATCGTATGCGTAAGCTATCATCATAGGAAATTCAGGATGATTCCTCAAAAGATAAACATCGAGACGAATAAGGAAAACATGGTGTGAAATGAGTAGAAAAATATTTAATCGCCTTACATCATTCATTATATTTAACGGTCATGTGTCAGGAAACCACTCTGAATGCATCATCCTCTAGGATGCTTTATTGGTAAACCCATATAAGGCAAAAATGTTTTTCCTGTTTGACTACCCCTCCTCAGTCAAGTGATAAAGATATGACAAAAGGCTCCAGACTAATCCTTTGTCTTTACAGGATCTCAAAGAACTATCCATAAGGGAAACCCCCTTTCGAAAGTCCCTCTCACCACAAAGTAGTCATACAAACTCAATAATTAAATTAAACTCCAGTTGCGAAAGATTTGAAACAGTCCCTTTATAGGGCGGTGACGAATAATATCCTCGGACGTCCCGGCAAAATAACAAACAAATAAATGCGTAATGTTTATTCCAATGTTTATTTTAAATTGTGGCTAAGAAATTAAATCGATTGATTTTTTTTCGATAAACCTACGCGTATTGAGCTGTGGTATTAGGAATGTGGTATTATGTATTGTGGTCATCGGGGGCTATTTTAATGTTTATTCATAAATCCGCTAAGTGTTCTTACTTTTAACGAGGTCACCGCAACAAATCATCAATATGGACAAGGACATAACTTTCATACGCCACTTTCCCTACTCGGCAAATCGATCACCGGATCCTGCGCATACCAATCGCGCTTGAGCTTCTAACTTCACCTAATTTTCTTTAATTGTCCAGAGACAAACAATGAAGCATCGCCGGTGGCATTACTATTCAGTCACTGTCCGCATACGGGACCGTGCGTAGCATTGTCAAGGCATACGAGGTCTCGGTCTTTGATCCCAAATCCGATACAGAGAAAGTAGAATTTCACCCAAATAGCGAATTGCACAATTTGACCAAATGAATGGTACGCGTTCAGGGTTTTCAATTTTGACCAACCATGCGTGGAGTTTTCCCTTTTTTGGTGAAAGATTATGTCAGAAAATACTATAAAATGTATTTTTAAGCATATACGATTTGAACGTCGATTATGCACGATTATGTTAACTAAGTACTTACATACATTTAAACCAGAAAAAGATATGCGCTTCAGTAATGATCGTGTTTCGAATTAGCACAAACGTCCACAATCATATAAGTCCAGAATCAGTTAACTCCCCACACAGGCGAAGAACCAAGTTGTCAAAGCACATATCTTTTCTGGAAAATAATTTCAAAGTTATATATTTTAGAAACAATATACCTACATAATATAACGTACACCTACTACATTCTACAATAGGTACCTACAGCAGATCGCTCTAGCACTAAATATCTGTCTAGAAAAGCATACACAACAATTACAACAAAGTTTTTATTAACTTATAATCACAATAAATAACTACTTATCTAGAAATAATTTAAATAAATAAGTCTTTTGACTTGGTTCAGACTAATTTCAATGGCACCTGCTATAACAATCCAATATAACGATGACCGTTGACAGCACTACACTGCGAGACGTTTAGGAAGAGTTTCCCCTGGAAGAAAAATAATTACTATTAATATTTGGGATGATTTCACGATGTAAACAAAAATACTTAATTGTTACCATAATCGGAAACGGGTGAACGTATTGGTACCAATATCGATATACGAATTTATACTTGGTTCTATTTATAGGTACCCACAGTAAAAAAAGAAACGGGGTAAAAAGTATGACGTTTTTATCAAGTGAAATGAACCAAATTACTAATTAACAGTTATACATATACTTTAACGCTAATTGGATTGACGTTGTTTAGTCTATAAATATGAAACTGTTCTGTATTGAATTTACGGTTTTATTCACCTGAAATAGGGTTGAAATTCGTAGATGTCGTCGATGACTCGGCGCACGCGACACGTGACGCCGCAGCCCGGCTGTTGTTGTCCGTATACGGAGATGGCTCGCTCCAGCAGCTGATGTACCGATGTTAACTCAACCACTGTCACGAGAAAAATATTTGTTACAAACGTAATACAACATATAGGTATATCATACCGATTGTTTGCACCTGCACATCATAAGTAGGTCCCACATTTCACCAGTTCTGTTAAGTTCGAGAACTTAGAGGGCAAGTTTATTGACATCATCCAGGCACAAATACAGCTACAGGCTCAGGACTGATATCTATAAATTCTTAACGGAAAAACCAAATTCCCGCCCTTTCTGAGGATCGAACCCAGGACCAGCGAGACCGGCAACTTGACCGATTCCAAATGCATGAAAAGGGAAAAAGATAGGCGGTTTCTTTTTTTCTCAATTTTGTCATTGTGTCCTTGGGACAGCTCTCTCTCTCATCTTTTATCAACTTTACAGGACATAGGTACACAAAAACTTGAAATCATCAATGATTGCGTAATGAAATAGCAATAGCTTCTGTGAAGAGTATTTTTTCACAGCTACTTTAACAGTGACTCACATTTCACGAAGCACTTGTTTAGTCGCTTCTTAAACATAACAAACACAAAAAAAAAAAAATACAGACGAATTGAGAACCTCCTCTTTTTAGAAGTCGGTTGAAAAGATAGCGAATTGCTCCATTATAAAGTAACGAGCGTGACGTCCCGAGTTTGATACCCAGATGTGGCAGTGTTATTAGTTTATGACTAAGATGTTTGCACATTTCGGAAGTTCTTATGTATTGTCTTCGATCGGGCACAAATCCAGAATCAAGGCTGTTACTTTAAATTTCAAATTGGAAAACCGAATTAACACTTTTTCCGGATTAAACCCGTCCTGGGTTTAATCCGGAAAAAGTGGTTCATCCACAGCCCAACTTCACCCACTGCTGGGTATAGGCCTCTCTTTTTTTGTGCCAAGCTCCACGCTCTGGTGCCAACCTCATCCAGGATATTCCCGAAAAAGTAACAATATCGTCTGCTCATCTCGCCGCTGGACGACCAACATAATAACACATAGGCATCGATTATAGCACATAGGCATATTTCAGAGAATAGCATGGGAGTCGGTTACATTGCAGATGGGACCACTTAATACCAATTATTAGTATCTAATATGGCATTCGGGGAACTATGTCCTACCAATCGAGGAATACAGATTGAATATTATCTAGTTCTTCGAAACGGTCAATCTCTGTCGCATTTACTAGGTTACTAAAGAAGTCTGAAGGAGTTCTATTTCTTGGCTATCTTCCTTTTATGCTATAGTCCCGAGTATAATGTGCTTCAAAAAACCATCCTAGATGACCTGCTCCCGGTCGGAAATTCAACACCCAATGATTAAAAAAAGTAAATATATTTGGGGTACTTACGGTTCTTGTCGCCAAATCTCCGCTCATCTTCATCAACATTACCACCATCACCGCTGCCTTTCTTGAATGAGATAAGTTTCGGTATCACCAACAACATGCAAACCACGGCGAGCATAGTCACAAGCTTCTTGAAAATTAAAAGTTTCAGCAGCAATTTTGCAATGGTCAAGATGTCCAGTTTAAACTTCAGTTTGTCCAAGAATCCTAATGCTGGAGCTGTGTACGGCACTCCATAAGATGGCTTCAGCGGCGGACCATATATTGGTGGAGGTAGAGGCCTGTGAACCGGTGGGCCGTACGTCTGAGCTGGTGGTCCATACGACGGAGCAGGAGGACCATACGACGGAGCAGGGGGACCATAAGACGGCGCAGGTGGCCCATAACTGTGAGCTGGAGGTCCATAATTTGGAGACGGTGGTCCATAAGTGTTCGGAGGAGAGTTGTACGTTATTTCCGGCTCAAACTTTATAGGCGCGCCATAGCTAGACGATGGTGGTGATGGCGCGTAGCTGTTTGATGCCGAAGGTCCAGAGTAACCAGACGATCCTGAAGAGCTAAAACTGCTGTCACTGGAATACGGCGGTGAGTAATCGTAGCCGGATTGATAACTGTCATCACGATTTGAAATCTTTTTTTCTCCATCTTTTGCAGTTATTATCACAACACCTTGTTTTGCCTTCTCAGCTTCAACGCGCGATTTAGAATATGCGTCTAAATACGTATCGGTTTTCGATGCAGTCGATTTTGTTCCATTTGTCGGCCCAACAATTGCAGAAACGCAAGAGCTAACCGCTAATATAACAGCAAAATATTTAAAGATGGCCATGTTGCTGCTAATCCTCGGTCTACCGCCCGAAAGAAGTTGTCGCCATCGATCGCAACTAACGAATGACAAGCGGCGTTGACTCCCATTCAGTTTTCACTTTTGACTTACCGTAAAAGAACCTAAATATGATAATGGAACACAATTAAATTCTCTGAGTGAGCCCAGCGCGTTCCGCATTGCTCATGGTAAGTAGGCGCGCGCGTGTCGCGGCTCGCATGCTAATGGACGTTAGAGACCGTCGCGCCCCGCCGCGAGCCTTGTTGGATGAGCCTCCCCAAACATCGGGACCTTTCATCGTATAAAGAAATCTTTAATAGACCGCAATTTGTCTGTGAAAGTTTTATCGTCGCTTTTATCGGTCATGTTACAAAAATATATTATTTAAATTACATCTGATGAAATATGCCTACCTATTGTGCTTCCTTTCTCTACCTAGAATGGCAAATTTATTTCTTTTTTTATGAAGGCTCTAAACAATAGTTAATTTGTTTGATGTGCAACAAACGCATATCAGCTCTTCTGTTCGTGATTGATGACTTAGGTCTTATTGAATCGGCCGGAAATCAAACCTAACAAGAATAAATAACAGTGAACAGATTGCACCACCTTTCGACTTGAAAAAGCGGAAAAGCACTTGACATTCTATGGCACTCCGGAATTAGATTTTCAAATGTCCCAGGAAGTATACTAAGTAAGTAAGCAAGAGGTTAAATTTAAATACGCATTTAAAATCAAATTAAGAGAAGTAATTAAGTAGGTACCTAATCGAGACTATATCAAAACAAATTGCAGCAGATAAATCAACTCCGAGCATCTTTCAAGCAACAATCTTATCAGACGAAACGAAATTCACCTGTCCTGAGTCTCAGAATAAACGGTTCAAACACTGTATCCGGTAAACATTTACAAACGACCTTACTCATAAGCTGTCATGGACTGTATACTGGTACACCACCTCTCATCATCTACCTAGCCTTTTCCCAACTAATACTGGGTAATACGATACCACTTCGTAAAACTAGTTGTCAGACTTTTGGGCCACTGACTACCTGTAATGACTATCAAAGATGGACAAATGACAGCCGGGACCGACAGCTTAACGTGCTTTCCGAGGTACGGAGGAAACCCAGTATGTAAGGGTGGTCACCCATCCACAGACTAACCTAGGCAAGCACGGCATAACCTAAAGATTGACCCGAGCGGCTGTTATTGCAATCTCTATGGCACGTATTCCAACGGTGACGAAAAGACGTAGGTAGGTGAAAATCCCAACCAAGAAAAACTTCAGCTCTTATCAACCAAAGATTCATAGCAGTGAAACAGCCTTCACAATGCATTTTTAGTGTTCAAACTTAACATCAACACGTCATAACAAACACTGCTAATGTATTTCGCCAACTTCTATTAGGTGCTATGTATTCTCTGGCGACTTCGATTAATTTGTAAAAGACGGCGAAGTGTTGAAAGGCCTAGTCCGTATTAGTTTATATATCCATTAACACAGAACCTGAATTTATAGTACCTTAAATCAAAGTAAATCAAAATATTGGGGTTTGATGATGACGAGATGGGGACAAAACGAGTAATAGATGGGAATATTTACGTTGAATGTAATAATCTGGTTTACATCATGAGTCTTTTTAACCCCCGACGCAAAAACGACGGGGTGTTATAAGTTTGTGTGTGTCGTGTGTGTGTGTGTGTGTGTGTGTCTGTGGCATCGTAGCGCCCGAACGGATGAACCGATTGGATTTTGTTTTTTTTTGTTTGAAAGGTGAATTAGTCGGGAGTGTTCTTAGTATGTTTGATAAAAATCAGTCCTAGATGGCCGTCGCCACAAAATGTCGGATTACATTATCTATTCAACAACTTCCTCAATAATAGGCTTGACTAGTAGAATACTATATACACTATGATAAATTGAAAACCTAAGATGGCTGGCACCACAAAATAGCGAATTAACGAATTATTTTCTAATTAACTTTAGGTACAATGTGTCGAGGGCTTTTTAATTTAATTTTACTTGTTCCTAGAGGTAAAACTCACCGAAATTGAAAGTTGTATGAAAAGATTTTTCTGGATATTCAGGGCACTTGAAGAAAATAGGTACCGATTTTTTTTGCGCTTTTAATTTTGTACCTACTACCAACAGTATAATTTAAAACTGCAATTTTTCATATTCATGGAAAAAGATTTGTAGCAGTACATTTACGGGTGTATAGAATATAAATAATAAGCGCTATTTACTTATGTGAAGCCTAGCCTAGGTACCTACTTAAATATTGATGTACTATGCAAAATATTGCCGATTCTTTGTGCACTGTGTTTTTCATCTAATTTTTGAAAATCCCGGACGTATAGAGCGCTTGAAGGAGAATGATCGACATGATCATCTACTCGTAAAGCTTGGCATGCAAAAACTACACAAAGAAATAATAAAAGAAAACTTGTGTTCTAAGTTACGTACCAGTGTTGCAATTAGTTTAATTATATTAAATCTTCAACAAAACGAATTAAAAATCAGCGTTTTATTTTCACAAATATATTTTTTTAGCCCTGTTTAGCTTTCGGTGCACGAAACAATGAATTTTGCCAACATTTCCGACAGCCAAACGTATTGGGACAGGCTCCAAAATGATAAAATACAAGTTGTATGGTAAAACATACGACAACAGCATATATTGTATTTAAATTGTTGCCGATTTCTACTGATCAGCAACGCACAGGTGTGTCATTTTCACTTGCTAAGTTAAACGAAACTAAAAGACCTTTTCAGTTTACTAAGTTATGCGGTTTGCATTTTCATAATCGTGGTCGCAATAGCAACGTTGGTTGTTATTTCAATACCTTTTAATATACTTATGTTATAGGTAATATCCCAAATACAGCATATTGGTCATATTGAAGTGAAAACTTCTTTAGGCGCGTTGAGCACTTTTTGGGTGAACAAAAATCATAAAACTCGGGTGATCGTGAGTCGTGACTTAACGGTTCGTAGCACTTGTAGCCGATCCGCTACGGTGTAGCACCACTTAGGCGTGCGCCGGGCACAACCCGTAGCAGATATAAATTATTTAGTTTTCACTTCTACCGGCAGTCTCCAAAGACTGCCCATCCATACTGTTTTTTTTTTAGAAACAACTTCCGGCCAAAATCGGCCATTTCCTCTACTGCTCAAAGTATCTGTATTAGGCCGCCGAATTAATAGTAGATAAAAATGTTGAAAGGAACCATGAACTTTGAGGGAAAAAATATAGCTGCATTTTAGTTATTTTTTCAAAGCAGTTCTAAACGAAATCCAAGTCTAAACTTTTTTGTTAAACAATAGGCTTGTTTCCACCATCAATAAATTGCAAATCTATTTAGTCCGTCAGTTAGAGTATTAGAAAATAATGGACACGTATTTTTTGTTTTTGTAAATCAACGAATATTGACAAAGATAAAACGCATCAAAACTCGGGAGTGGGGGCTCGTGACGTCAGTACTCACTAAGAATCATACCGAACAGTGACGTAATGGGAATTTTAAAAGCGTCGTATCTTCGTCAATTTTGTTTTATGTGACAAAAGAAAAAATACGGGTCAAATAATTTTTTGATAATCTAATTGACGGACTATAATTAGATTTTTTCAGTTAACAAGCCTATTATTAGGTACTTGTTCCATACTATTGCATTGAACGATATTGCTACTGAAGGTATAAGACATTATGATGTCGCGAAAAGATAGTACCTCAATATCTTCCTGCCCTTGTCCTATTCTAATTGGGGTCGGCGCAATACGTTTTATTCTTCTATTTTCCCCTGTCAGGCGTCACAGCATCATTTACTCCTTCATTATTTACTTCCATCATTTACCCTTTTTGATATTAGTCCTCAGTCCTCACACAATCCATTGATCTTTTCTTTGGCTATCCTCTCCCTCTCCATCCATAAACATCCATGTCCATCACTCTTACAGTCACATGCATGACATCCCTTCTCATTGCATGCATGTCCATACCAAAGCGAAAATATAGTACCTAAACCTATAGATAGAGTAAAATATCTTCACGCATTTTTAACTCTTTAAACTCGTGATTTATTGCAGGCGCCGCTAAGCGTGCAGTCTGTGAATATAAATATATTTGATGCACAGCTCACAACATTGTGAAGAGAATATTTGAATGAATTTGAGGGAGAAAGAGAAATTTACTTTTTACATTATTTTGGTACTGTGAATAGGCTTGTCTCAGATAATTTCAAAACATTTGGTTCATAAATTATAACGTTATAAATTCATCTTTTAGACCTAACCAAGTAGTTTCGAGAGAACAAGCTAGAATACGTTAAGAAGAACACATGCTGCGCCGACCCCAAATGAATTTGGGATAAGGGGAAGAGAATGATGATGATGAGGAAAATAGAATAATTTATATTTTCCTTACCATCATAGACTCAAATATTTTCTAACCACCACTAAAAACCCCTCAAAAATAAGTTATTTATAAAATGAGAACCACAAATAAACAGCGACCATTTATTCCTACATATTTCTAAAACTACTGTATTATTCAAAAGGATTAGTACCAGTCAAGAGCCTATCTTCAAAATACTTGTGACGTTTTCTCACTTTCTCCTCATCAGGTTTTGCAAAAAATGAACTGATTGATTTTGTTTTTGCCTTTTTAGTGTTTCCTTCATCATCCACATCCTCAAAAGTGCAGGTAGCAGCTTTCTCTTCTAGCATATGTTCAGCTGTTGACCAACTAAACCTGACCAATGCTGGATACCCAAAAACATTGTCAATTTGTTCACGGATAAACTTTTTTGTCTGTGGATCTGAAAATAGAATGTTTTTATTTTATTTTATACTGTTCGGGAAACTTACAGGTAATAAAAACAATGCTCTTAAACTATACGAATTCAAAGGCCATTTACAAGTTTCAGCAGATAAAAAACTGGTATTTAGTAACTAGATCTGTGTATTAGATGGTAGACTATCAACAGGGGATTAACTTACAAAAAAAGCTAGGTTCTACTCACACTCTAACAGCATTTCTTAAAACAAACTTTTCCTGTTTTTGTCCATTGACTTACCTCCTGGATATCCACTACCGAATTCAGTGTGTGTTATTTCCAACCCTTCACGGAACTGCCATACTTTTAAGGCATGATCTCTTGTTACCTTTGCCACAATACTAGCTGCAGACACAATAGGGTATATTGAATCAGCTTTCTTTGCCACCTGAAAATAATACAAAATTTTATTAATTTAGGGATTATAATATTGGAACAAGGATTATGTTTAGGCCCCCATTGAAGAGCAGCTCAGGCATAAAAATAGATTTAAGGCGATTAGACGAGTTAAATTGGCAACTCTATTTGTGGTGGTTCAAACTTCTGCTGCTGTTAGAATAAAGTTCTAATCAGCTTGCACTACCACTACAAAGTGGTTGTTACTAGGGAATGCAATCCGGACTATCCGTGATCCGAAAAATCCGGACTTCGCCACATTTTTACTCGACTTTCAAATCCGGATTTGAAAATCGAATCCGGATTTTCTGAATAATAAGATATTGTTATTCGTGGGCTACATTTTCGAGCGAATATTCGAAAATTTGCTCATAAGCCGAAAGCCTGAAATTGATATTTCACTTGGAGGCCGCTTACAAGCATATTCAGTGCATTCAATTTCGATTCAGAGCGAGCTTTTTCCGCAGCAGGTATTGAGTGTAATCAAATTTGTAGCAGGTTAAACGATAACGCTTTAGATGCCTTATTGGATTTTTCAACAGCAACTTGCCTTGAAATATTAACATGTGGAATCTGAGGTACCATACTACAAGTATGTGCCCGACCCAGTTCTCGAGAAAAACCATGTCACGTTGTACTAGGATCACCTATTATGGGGTGCGTCAGAATTCCTCCACGTTTGTCTGGCAGCTGCTGGTCCCTCTCGATACGTCTGGAGGAAAGAGCAGCTGCTGGGCTGGTGCACCCTGGGCGCGACAGTATCCTTCCTCGAGGAATGAGAAGAAATTCTCATCCCTTGGGAAATGTTACTGTCGCGGCTAATATTCTGGGGAGGGGTCACATCGTTCGTCGTGCGATGACTTGCGGGTCTATCGTGCGGGGTTCGATGTGCATTTTGGAGGATTTCGTCATGTACCGTGCGATGGCTTGCGGGCTTATCGCACGGTACGTGATTGATGATTCACTCCTCGAGGTTTCGGGGAGTGAATCAGGGTTGGGGATCTTGGATCGCGGCATTCGTCGCGCTCTGGTACGCGTCTGCCCGTCAGACGTGACTGTGAGCGTGACGAATCGTCCTGGTGGAGGATCAAGGGGGAGGGGGGATATATGTATGTATGTATATATATATATATATATTATTTTTATGTGTATATGTTTATATATTTATTTAGATGAAAGTGGGGAGTCAGGGACCGCACCCTTCAAAGGAACAAACAAATAATGAATAAGTCGAAATGCAAACTAATACCCCAGGGCGGTACCAGCTGCTCAGCAGCTGGAGAATCCGCCACGATCCCTTCGGGATCGTCTGCCCCACCGTATTCTGGGGGGGGCAACATTTCGCTTCCGTTTGCCAATGGCAACAAGAGCCGAGGAGGCTCAGGATCAAGGTCTTTCGAAGACCCCAACAGCAGACCGGGTGAGCGCCAATCGGCGGACGCAGACGCAGTGGCAGACTCTGGCGCTGTGTCACAGAGGACGGGAGCAATGGCTCCAGCAGAACCAGGCGTGGTTCTTGAGAGGGCGAATGTGTTGTCGGAGGCCGACGATACAGCGCACAGAACAGTGGACGGCGCGTTGTCCAGCGACACCACTATGGTAGAGGTAAGTGGCCAGCGAGATACGGGTCGCCTTGATGCTGAGTTGTCGGGTCGTATTTCCGAAATGCTCGCATCTCCGGGACCTCACAAACGGCCTCACGAAAACGAGGAGATGTTGCCACCTCGGAAGGTACCTTCTAAGGCGACGACAAGTAGAGGGCGGAGACCAGCCCGAGATAGGAGGGGTAGGTTCCTCCGAACCGGTACCCCACGTGGTTCACTCTCTGAAGAGAGTGAGTCGGACTGCCGAAGCGAGTCGCCGGCATGCCAAGTGGCCGTCAACACGGTTGTAGAGGAGAGTGCGGAGGCGCCTGTCAGCGCTGAGGTTCCACGCATGGAGCACAATTCCTCTGCTTCTGCAGAGGAACTTGAAAAAAGTGCCCTAATGGACATCGAGGTGGTTTTGGATACCACTCGGAAGTCCAAAAACTTAAAGGGCACATGCCAGCGGGCCATCAGAGAGGCAGCAGAGCGGGTTAGACTGGCCATAGAGGGCCTTGCCAGCAGGAGCTCCAGTGAGGAGACCCGACGGCTCCACCTGCTGAACGAGCGACTGCGAAAGGAGGTCGATGCCCTCCGTCAAGAGATGGTGGCTCTTCGAGAGGAAGTCGTGAGTCTCCGGGTGCGACCGGAAGGTCCGCCGCAGGTGGAGCCCCAAGTTTCCAGGTGTTCATCGGCTCCTGAGAAGTCCCACCAGCAAAGGCCACCAATGAGCGAGATGCAGGTGCATGCCATCGTTTCCCAGATCGGGAAAATGATTGATGCTCGGTTTGCGGGCATCGAGGACCGCCTCCTGCCAGCGAGGACCATTCGTCCGCCTCTGGCAGCGGACCGCAGAAATGCAGCTGCTGCTGCTAGTGGCGCTGGCGGCGCAGACAACAGGCTGCCTTCCGTGGCCCCTCAGGTGTCTCCTCAAGTGCCTGAGACGCAGAGGGAAGCTCCTCCGAGTGGATCCGTTCCAATGGCCACCACGCGAGTCCCCGATACAGACCCATCGGCGTCTGCCAGTGAGGGCTGGCAGAACGTGGTGAGGAGGAAGAGGAATGGGAAGCAGAAGAAGAAGAACAAAGGTACTTCTCCTTCCTCACCTCAAAATGCTGCGGCGGTCCCTGCCGCTCAGGGAAACAAGCGGTCCAGGCCCAAGAGGGGCAAGAACGCCAAGCGAGGTCTCCGTGCGCCAAGGTCCGCTGCGGTAGTGCTCACCCTGCAGCCGGAAGCAGTGGAGAGGGGCGTCACATACGCGGCCGTCCTCACCAAGGCTAGGCAAGCCGTGAACCTGGAGGAACTTGGCATAACGGATGTCAGGTTCCGACAGGCTTTAACCGGTGCCCGCATGCTGGAGTTTCCAGGGGCCGAAGGTACTGCGGGGGCAGACCGTGTCGCAGAAAAACTGCGAGCGGTCTTCGCAGAGGAGGTCAGGGTCTCCAGGCCGACGAAGTGCGCTGAACTGCGCATCTCGGGCCTTGACGACTCTGTGACTGGGCAGGACGTGCAGGACGCGATCGCACGTAAGACTGGCTGCTCTCCGGATGCGGTCCGAGTCGGTCCAATCCGACCTGGCCCGGGAGGCGCCAGCTCTGTCTGGACCCAGTGCCCCGTCGCAGTGGCCAAGCACCTGGCCGACGCCGGCCGGCTCTTGGTGGGTTGGAGCTCTGCCAGGGTCGTGGTTCTGGACGCTCGGCCAATGAGGTGCTACATGTGCTGGGGGTTGGGTCATGTATGCCGGAAGTGTGACTCAGGCGTCGACCTAAGCAAGCACTGCTTCCGCTGTGGTGTGCCGGGGCATCTGGCATCTGCGTGTTCCGCCAACCCACACTGCTTACTGTGCGCGGCGGCGGGACGACCGGCTAACCACGCCGCCGGCAGAAAGGACTGCAAGCCGCCAGTCCGATCTACCAGGGAGTCGACCACTTCCAGCGCAGTGCGATCGGAAGAACCGTCGCAGGGGGCGATAATGATTACGGACTAATTATGGACCCGGTACGTAATCATTCTCTCCTCCAAGCGAACTTGAACCACTGCGCCGGCGCGCAGGACTTGGTTCTACAGACCATGGCGGAGCGCTCGATTGGTGTGGCCGTAGTGGCGGAGCCATATTTCATCCCAGATCGCCCTAACTGGGTAGGTGACATGGACGGCCTTGTCGCTATTATCAGCTCCTCGGCGCCACTTTCAATTAGAGAGAGGAGTCGAGGATTTGTTGCGGCCACCTGGGGGGACATAATTCTCTTTGGAGTTTATTTCTCCCCAAACAGGAGCTTAGCGGAGTTTGAGGACTTCCTGGACCACCTCGGGACCTCGGTTCGACGAATGATGCCGTCCCACGTCATCGTAATGGGGGACTTCAACGCGAAATCCAGCGCGTGGGGGTCCCCCGGGACAGATGTCAGAGGGGCAGCGGTCGAGGAATGGGCGGCATCTGCAGGCCTCTGTCTTCTAAACAGGGGCTCCGTTAACACGTGCGTTCGGCAGCATGGGGGGTCTATAGTGGACCTATCGTTCGCTACCCCTGCTGTCGCAGCACGGGTTCAGGGCTGGCGGGTCCTAGAGAGTGTGGAGACGCTATCGGATCACCTGTACATCTGTATGGATGTCTCCACCTCCTCGGGCCCAACAGTGTCTCCACGACCTGACGCTCGGCAGTTCCCGCGGTGGGCGTTGAAGCGGCTTGACTGTGACCTCCTAGAGGAAGCAGCCATTGTACAGGCTTGGCTGCCCTTACCGCCTGCTGCAGAGGGAGTCGATGTCGAGGCTGACTGCTTTCGCCGCGCCATGACGGCTGTGTGCGATGCAGCCATGCCTCGCTCCCGAAGACAACCTAAAAAGCGGGCGGTCTACTGGTGGTCCCAGGAGATAGCAGACCTCCGTGCGGCCTGTATAATTGCCCGGAGGACCTACTCACAGGTGCGCAGGCTGCGCCGCCGTGACGAAGAGCTGGAGACCCTTCAGTCCCGACTGTATGAGGCATACCGTAATGCCCGAGGGGCTCTACAGTTGGCGATCTGTCGAGAGAAGGAGCAGTCAAGAACGGAGGCGCTGGAGGATCTCAACCGGGACCCCTGGGGGCGTCCGTACCGTGCAGCGCGGAAGAAGCTTCGCACCCAAGGCCCCCCGCTGACGGAAACCCTCCAGCCTCAGTTCCTCGTTAGGGTCGTGGAGACACTCTTCCCGGATCGAGCGTATCACCCTTCCCCGACCATGGCCGATGCAGAGTCTGAGCAAGATGCGGAGATGGAGACTCCCCCAATTTCCGACGCGGAGATGGAGGCAGCAATTCTGCGGGTGCGGTCCAAGAGGACTGCCCCTGGCCCAGACGGGGTGCCTGCAAGGGCGCTGGCCCTGGCTCTGGAAGCGGCCCTGGGAGACAGGCTTAGGGAGCTGTTTGACGCTTGTCTGACATCGAGACGGTTCCCTAAGGCCTGGAAGGAGGGTCGACTGGTGCTGCTGCAAAAGCCGGGGCGCCCCCCGAAGTCTCCATCAGCGTATAGGCCACTTGTCTTGCTGGACGAGGCGGGGAAGATGCTAGAGAAGATTCTCGCTACCCGCATCATCCGGCACTTAGAGGCTGCTGGCCCGAACTTGTCGGACGCCCAGTTCGGATTCCGGGCAGGGCGTTCGACAGTGGACGCCATCTTGCGGCTCAAGGCAGAGGCGACGGATGCGGTCGCACAGGGTGGGGTGTTGTTGGCGGTGTCTTTAGACATAGCCAATGCGTTCAACACCCTGCCATTCAGCTGCATCGAGGAGGCGCTCCGCTACCATCAGGTGCCCATCTACCTGAGGCAGCTGGTAGCAGACTACCTGCAGGGTCGTTTCATCTGCTACGAGGGATGCGACGGCCGTGTTGTGCGCAGGGCCATCACGTGCGGTGTTCCACAGGGGTCGGTCTTGGGTCCGCTCGTGTGGAACATTGGCTACGACTGGGCGCTGCGATGTTTGCTCTCCCCCGGGCAGGGCGTCATTTGCTATGCCGATGACACTCTCGTCACGGCCCGGGGAGGGAGCTACGAAGAAGCGGCACGCTCGGCTGTCGAGGGCGCGTCCCTAATCGTGGGGCGAATCGAGGCACTGGGCCTCAAGGTGGCGCTCGAGAAGACCGAGGCCCTGGTATTTCATGCACCCCGACGCCGGCCACCGGCTGACGCTCACCTTGCCATTGGTGGTGCGTCAATAGCGGTGCGGGCAAGCATGAGATACCTGGGCCTGGTTTTGGACCGGAGGTGGAACTTCGGCGAGCACTTTGCTCAGCTTGCGCCGAAGCTGATCGGCACGGCGTCCGCCCTCAGCCGGCTGTTGCCGAACCTGGGGGGACCGAACGTCGTTTGCCGACGGCTTTACACGGGGGTGATCCGCTCGATGGCGCTCTACGGGGCCCCGGTGTGGGCGGGGTCCCTGTCTGCCCAAAATAAGGCTCTTCTGCGAAGACCGCAAAGAGTCATGGCAGTCAGGGTCGTACGCGGATACCGCACTGTATCTGCGGAAGCAGCGTGTGCCCTCGCGGGCACGCCCCCGTGGGATCTGGAGGCGCAGGTGCTCGCCGAGGTCTACTGGCGTGGCGCGGACCTGCAGGCGGAGAGTGGCAGACGCCCACCGCCTGAGCTGGTCACGAGGTGGCGTAGAGAGGCCCAAGCCCAAACCCTGCGGATTTGGAAGGTTAGGCTGGAGACGCCCAGTGCAGGTCACTGGACAGTGGGGGCTATCCAGCCGATCCTAGAGGAATGGGTGCGGAGGCGACACGGGACGTTGTCCTTCCGCCTGGTGCAGGCGACTCCCGTGTGTCACCAGTGCGGCTGCAGCGAGGATACGGCGCTTCACACCCTCGAGCATTGTCCTGCTTGGGAGGTGCAGCGCCGTGCTCTCGCAGCAGCAATCGGGGCAGACCTCTCCTTGCCAGCCGTGGCCAAGGCCATGATCGACAGCAGGGGGTCATGGGAGGCGGTGGCGTCCTTCTGCGAGGATGTCATCTCGCAGAAGGAAGCGGCGGAGCGCGTCAGGGAGGAAGACTCCCTCGCTGACGCGATTCGTTGCAGGAGGACAGGGCGGCGGAGAAGGCGCCATGGCGACCTGATACCGCCCTAGGAGGTGCCAGCGGTCGATAGATCGGGGAGTCTATCGTCGTCGCGTTGCACGGCCCTCACGAGTGGAGGCGATGTCTCAGGTGAGCCCGGACATCGCCGAAGGAGTTGGTGCCCGGAGACGGGCTGCGCTGGTTGGGTCGCGAACGTCATGCGTAGCAGTTCTCGCGGCCCATCCGCAAAGGCGACAGTAGGCTCACGGCGGTGTTTTTTAGTGGGTGCAAGTCCCACATAACCAAGCCGTCTCCCCGGACGGTGCGGTATGCGTCAGGCATTTTTCACCGCTTATAAAAAAAAAAAAAAAAAAAAAAAAAAAAAAAAAAAAAATGGATCACCTATTATTAATTTACTATTGACAGGACTACTGTCGCCAATAAGCCGGACATAGCGGATAGACCGATCAGCATGGCGTTATAAAATAATAAATAATATTACCACGCCACACAATTCCCAAACCACTGTAACTCCTGAAAGCCAGAATCAACAGTGGCGACCACCAGAAAAGCGCCGAGACAATGAAGCTCAACGAAGTCCCAGAATAATGAATTTAACTGCCTTGGATCCTGCAACGAAATTAATCAGCAAGTATAGGAAAAAACCGTAATTTACACTTCCCTCCATATCAGCAGGAGACAGAACGAAGCAAGGCCAGTAAGCACAATGGGACCTTTACAACTGGGATAGGCCCAAACGACGGCGACGAATGTCTGTCGAGGCTTTCTTTAGGTGGTTGGATCAAGGGCTTTTTTCGGGAGGCAGTACTCCTCAATATGGCCCGTATGGTGAGGAGGTTCCTATCTCTGGATCCCCGGTAACCACTGGTGGTAGCTTGAACCCTGCTCCCGACACCGGCGGACACAATTTTGTTTTTTTTTTAAGAATTAAAAGAATGTAAAATATAAATTTACAAAGAACATAATGGCTATAAAACGAAACCAACCAAGGTATTGAATTTGAATTATTTCAAATGACAAAAGTTTAAAAAATCATATGATTTAATTTTCCTGTGTTTATATTTTAACCCATTCACACAAAAATAAGAAACATCGTATAATAAACGAATATGGGCAAATTTGTTTATTTTCATGAAAAATCCGTAAAATCCGGATAATCCGGATTAGACCAAAAATCCGTTCCTTAAAATCCGGATTTTGAAACTGAACGGATTTGCATTCCCTAGTTGTTACGTCAGTCACTGCGGGCCAAATAGCGCGAAATGAGTGGTTTCGATCGATTTACAAAAAACTATTGATTAGATTAAAAAACTAAAACACTATCATGCTAATATATTGCTTGTAGAATTATTTGCCAAAAAATCAAAATGATCGCATGCATATTAAGTATGTTTTTTTTTTTATTGAAAGATATTTTTAGAGATAAGTTCGTGATTTTTTTTATCGAGTCAAATTAATTGTATTATGTTTTCAAAACACTATCATGCATATATCCTGAAGAATATCGATTCTGAAACATAACTCCGCCATATGAGCCGCCGACAGAATGTTTCGTTTAAAAGTTTTACAACGACAGTACCTTTCCGCTACGAACGTGGCATATGCTGCTGAACTTAAGTTCAGCAGCATATGCCATCAGGAAAATCCGTCAATTCACTGATGTAGATACCGCTAGACTAGTCTATTTTAATTACTTCCATAGCATAATGTCTTACGGCATTTTGCTGTGGGGACGGGCTGCTGATATTGAGTCTATATTTATTCTGCAGAAAAGAGCCATCAGAGCCATATACAATCTTCGTAGGCGCGATTCTCTAAGGGAACTGTTTAAGGAAATTAACATCATGACTGTATATTGTCAATACATCTATGAAAACATAATGTATGTCAGGAAAAATCTGCATCTTTTTGGTAAAAGAGGTGACAGACACAATTACAGTACTAGAAATAGAGACCAATTAGTTCAGCCAGGCTTCAGACTCGCTAAAGTAGACTCGTCTTTCATGGGGTACTGTTTGAAATGCTATAATAAAATTCCACAAAGCATTCTTGAACTAAATGAAACCAAATTTAAAACATGCATTAAACGCACACTGTGTAAGCAAGCATATTACAAATTGGACGATTATATCGCTGATAAAAATGCTTGGCTCAATGCCGGTCCTGCTCCACAAGGACAGGGGCGCATAAAGGGATAGCGCTAATTTGTGTTGTTGGAGCTGCTGAAGATTGTACAACTATCTTTGCATTGTATAAATTCAATATCTTTAGTATTATATAACCTCATATCATATTCCATATTGTGTGAGTGCTATGTACTAGAATGCTATCATTCGCTGGAAACCTACGTTTTTTTTTTTTTTTTTTTTGACTTGAATGTGCCCTGGCGGTTATGAGTATGTCATGCTCACTCAAATGTCTCGCTGATGGTGGCGCGTGTGTCGGACCATTTAGTTCCCTTCAAAATGGTTGAGCTGAATGGTGCTGATCCATGCGTCATGTTCGTGAACGGGCGCTGTCAGTTGTGACTGGTCATGTCTTAGTCGCCATGGTTTATTTGAATTAATTATTTTGTTTTTGGGTTGTATTTTGTTTTTGTTTTGCTATGGACACTTTTATCGTGCAAATCTTGCTACATTGTTCTCACATAATATACCATCTCAACATGATTGATGTAACCAAGATTTTGTAACAATATTTTGATTTAAAAGAGTGTCCATGGAGTTTCTTGCCCGTTCATCTCCATAGAGATCTACGCTAGGGAATGGGCAACTACAGTACTTTCACAGTTTTTATGTCTTGTGACTGGGACTGTAGCTACATTAAATGTTCATTTTTGTTTCGACAATTCAAAAGTGCCTGTAACTGGCCTACTTGAAATAAATGCTTTGATTTTGATTTTGAACGTTTCGCCGACAGAACGATTAATTTATAAGCGAATCGACCACAGAATCTTTCACCAAATAAAGATTCGTCGACCACACTGATTTAGGCTTGGTTTAACACTACTGACTAAATCTAAACATTATACAATTTTTTTGAAAGATTAAATGAAAAATATATATTATGCAAATGAATATGACTTTCCCAATACACTTCCTCGAAAATGTACAATGACAATGTGGTGGTCAAAAGGTTTAATAAAAAAAATTGCGTACTCAGAAATAGTCAGAATAAGTCAGAATCAATAAATGTAGTGTTGAATTTTTAGCTAAAATCTAAATTTTCTCTTTAAATCTTAAACGTACGAGAAATTGAATTTTCTACTTTATCGTTTATTGATTTTGGTTTGTTCCACTATTGTATGTACTTTTAGAATATATTATGCAAAACGGGGGAAGTCGGAGCAACAGTTAAGTCTGCTAATATTCCCTCCAAGGAAGTGGTCAGTACATGACAGCCAACTTTCACATAAATACCATTATCTCAAAATGCGCTGGAGTCGTGGCACAACAGGTGGAATACCTTATTAGGCCGGCGAAAATGGAACATGTATAAAACAATAGTGGAGTTCCAGAAAAAACAAAAGTACACAGAATGCACTATCGAACTCATCAAGTCCTCGGAACCAATTAATACAAAATAATGTATCCGATTAACTTTAGAATTGTTTTTGTTAATCACAGTTGATTTGTTGCGTTTTTGTTTTGGTAGTAATAATGTTATGTAGGTAATTGTTATCAATAAAAGTTTTTTAATTTGCATATATATTTTTCATTTCATCTTTCAAAAAAAATGTCATAATCTTTAGATAGTCAGTAGTGTTAAACCAAGCCTAAATCAGTGTGGTCGACGAATCTTTATTTGGTGAAAGATTCTGTCGTCGATTCGCTTATGAATTAATCGTTCTGTCGGCGAAACGTTGGTAGCGGAAAGGTACTGTCGTTGTAAAACTTTTAAACGAAACATTCTGTCGGCGGCTCATATGGCGGAGAAACGTTTGTCGGAGTTATGTTTCAGAATCAGAATATCATATATTTTTCTGGTCTTGTTTATAGCAGTGAATCATATACTTTTAGTAATTATAAAACTCGCGTGTAGCTCATGTAATCGCCTTAAGTACAGACTGTTCCCGATTTAATGAACATGGGTACAAGTGGCCCATGTTGTGACCGTGTGAATACTAAAATACCAGTAACATTTTACTTGAACTCTTAATGACACAGGGCTGACTTTTGCCTTGCTCAGAGGCTAATGTCCAAAATGCACAGTGTTCTTTTGTTAACGCGTTTTTTTTTCGGAACAGATTATAAATGTATGTCACCGTAAAATTGTCAAACACGTTAGATTATAAAATAACTAAAGAGATTGTAAACTCTCGAAATATTGTCAAACGAACATACTGCTTACAATAAAACGCATTATTTTTCGTGAAATGCATGCGATGGTAGTCAACTCACGCGGTGTGGAGGGAAGGACGTCCCCCTTGCCCAATAGTACCACTCTCATAAAAAGATAATGTACCATTCCTGAGGAATACCGATTAACCTAACCTAACCTTAAAACACTTTATACTCCCCTAAAAAGCGTAGTCGACGGAGCCCCGCTTCTCGGGGCCCCATTTCCGAGTGCAGGGTTTAAAGGAACCTAACTAACCTAACGAGGAGGGGTCCCCCAAGTCCCGATTATGGGGGCTGAGATACTTCAATATGTTCAATTGACAATATTTCGAGAGTTTACAATATCGTTAGAGAGATTACAATCTAACGTGTTTGACAATTTTACGGTGACATATACAAGGTGTAACATAGACTTACCTGTACAACCTCTCGTGTGGTGTCTCAGAACCTGGTCATGGACACAAAGAATGTTTCTTTTTTCTTTTGTGTAAAAAAAAAAGCAAATTTTACAGGCCCCTTCCCTGAGGAGGCCCAGGGCAAATGCCCCTGTTGCCTGCTCATCAGGCTTTTGGGCCTATTAATGCAGTGCATTTGCTGGTAGCAGACAATACATAATAAGGAGGAAGATGTAAAAAGTGCTTACAGTTATCTTGTAGTTAGGGAATATTGCAGCTAACTTGGCTTGGTACTTCTCTGGTGGACCAACAGTATCCACATACACCTCAGTTATGTTTGCACCACTCTCTGCTGCCTTTTTAATTAATGAAATTGCAGAATTCATAGAAACCTGAAATGGCAATAATTCAAATAGGTATTAAACACCATAATAAATTCAAAGAAAATAATATTATGAATATTTCAACTAGTATGCTATGAGTTGAACTCAGCCCCGGATCTTCAATTTTTTTTAGGAGGGGCAAAAACTGATAAATGCCGCCCCCACTTACTTACATTTATTTTTACCTTAATCATCCATATAATTTCAGCTATCAGATGTCCACTAATTGATTGAAATTTGGACATAGCCTACATAGGCCTTCCGGAAAAAATGCATCCATCGCTGTTCTTTCACGTCAACCAGCAAACCCATTGTCGACCTAGCAAACGACCCAAGAGCTAGACTAACCCCACACTATACCGAAGACATCCCAGACGTCAGCCTGTACGAGATTAGGATGGCTCTGAAACAGCTCAAAAACAACAAGGCACCGGGTGATGACGGAATTACGGCCGAACTCCTGAAGTCGGGTGGAAAACCGGTACTAAAGGCCCTTCAGAAGCTGTTTAATTCCGTCATACTCGAGGGGAAAACGCCACAGGCATGGTGCAGGGGTGTGGTGGTACTCTTCTTCAAGAAGGGTGACAATGCCCGGTTAAAGAATTACAGGCCCATCTCACTGCTAAGCCATGTCCACAAGTTGTTTTCAAGAGTCATCACGAATCGTCTCGCGCGCAGGTTTGACGATTTCCAGCCACCCGAACAAGCCGGTTTCCCAAAAGGCTTTAGCACCGTGGACCACATACATACGCTTCGGCAGGTTATACAGAAGACTGAAGAGTACTGCAACTTGCCTCTGTTTAGCGTTTGTGGACTACGAGAAAGCCTTTGATTTGATGAGACCTGGGCTGTACTGCAGTCTCTCCAACGGTTCCAAATTGACTACCGGTACATCGAGGTGTTGGAAGTGTTTGTACAAAAACGCCACCATGTCAGTCCGACTTCAGGACCAAGACTCGGAACCTATCCTTCTGAAGCGAGGTGTAAGACAGGGAGACGTCATATCTCCGAAACTGTTCACCGCTGCACTGGAGAATGTCTTCAAGGTTCTGGACTGGAGAGGGCTAGGCGTCAACGTCAATGGCGAGTACATCACTCACCTTCGGTTTGCCGACAATATTATAGTGGTCATGGCTGAGACCATGGAGGACCTCAGTACATTGCTCGATGACCTCAGTAGAGCTCCCGAAAGAGTGGGTCTAAAAATGAACATGGACAAGACGAAGGTCATGTTGAATGCCCATGTCACACCCATTCCTATCAAGATCGGAGACTCTACACTCGAAATTGTGGACGATTGTGTATACCTAGGACAAACGGTCCAGTTCGGTAGGTCTAACTTCGAGAAAGAGGTCAATCAATCGTCGAATCCGACTCGGCTGGGCAGCGTTCGGGAAGCTGCGCGGTATCATTCTCGTCCAACTTACCGCAGACGTGTCTCAAGACGAAAGTCTATGACCAGTGTGTGTTGCCAGTGATTACATACGGGACCGAAACGTTGACGCTCACAATGGGCCTTATCAAAAGGCTTAAAGTCACCCAAAGGGCAATGGAGCCCAGGGCTATGCTCGGAGTTTTCTTGCGTGATCGAATCAGAAATGAAGACATCCGCAAGAGAACCAAGGTCACCGACGTAGCGCGAAGAATTGCCAAACCAAACCAAAAGTGGCAGTGGGCAAGGCACATTGCTCGCAGAACGGAAGGCCGATGGGGCCGAAAAGTTCTGGAGTGGCGACCGCGAACCGGAAGACGATGCGTTGAAAGACCTCCCACTAGGTGGACCGATGACCTGGTGAAGGTTGCGGGAATCCGTTGGATGCGAGTCGCACGGGACCGGTCAATGTGGCGACACTTGGGGGAGGTCTATGTCCAGCAGTGGACGTCTTTCGGTTGAAATGATGATGATAATAAAAATAAAAATCAAATATTTTATTGCATTTGTGAATTGAAATTACAATTTTACTCGAGATTTTTGTTTAGCAAATAAATCTATGGCCTTGTCATAATAACTCGTGTGCAATTCTATTTTCTATCGCGATCGCTAAGATTGCAAGACTCGATAAGCGTTCTAGCCCGGCTAGCATGGGCAGGGGATAAAAATTTTATCCACCGGTTATTTCCACTTTTGTTTGAATTTTGTCCCTTGTCAGTGGAAATAACCGGTGGATAAAATTTTATCCCCTGCCCATGCTAGCCGGGCTGCTGGCTCATAGAAGATCGCAAATTATTTTTAATTAGTTTTAGTTATTAGGTGCGTATTTGGAACTATGCCTACGCGCCTCGCCAATAATAAATGTTCGTCTCACTCCGCGCTCTGGGTATCGGTCGTGTTAATATGACCATGTTTCTGTACTTGTACTATTATTTATTCCGTAGTCAAAGTTAAGTAAATGATGAGGTCCATCCGTCTGTAAAGTGTAAATTTGGCCGCCCTCTGAACTTGCCGCCCGGGGCATAGGCCCCGGCTGGCCCCCCCCCTAGATCCGGGGCTGGTTGAACTTTAGAATAAATCATCATTAATGATGGGGCTGATGTGAGACATGAGAATCAAACATGCATCTTTAAACATTCACAATTTAAAATCATTTCAATATCACTGTTAATATAATTCCATAAGGCAAGTTTAGTTCTAAAGGTAGGCCAAAACACAATGTAACATTTCAAATGAATAAGATTGAAAAATATAAACCATTTCACAAAGTTAGAGACAAGGAAAAGAAAACAAAGTTTTAAAAGATACTACTATAATAAGGGAGAAGTTATACAAAGCGGACAGGGTGCACCCATGTCACTGTAGATAAAATGTATGGTGCTCTGGAACGAAATTGCCGCGCGCCTGCGCCGCTTCTCCCTAAGAGGTAAAAAACCAGTACAGACCTCATTTAAAGAATGTTTTGCTCTTCTGTACATTGAGTTTGAAATGTAATTTGGAGAAATCACTTCAGCAACCCATCCAACATTGTTCAAGGAACTCTCCTCAGAAAGCATTTTAGTAAATATGTCATCTCGCTTTTCTTCTGTTAATGCTTTTGAATCAGCACATCCAAGATCTTGCAGTACTTTAGTTTGGTTCACAGGACAATAAGCCACCCCATACACCATTGGACCTGAAATAGAAAGTTATTGACATTAATTCTTAACAATACTGTTGATTAAGGAACAGTATACCTACGGTAAGACGCGTCGTCAAAACCAGAAACGACATGAAAGGTAATACCTAGGTCTGTCTTCAACCCCCACCGTTACGACTACGTGGTAATTGAGACTATTACACTTGACTGATAGTTTTATTAAAACATGTTGACCTCGAGCATCATAACGCCTACACTAAGTCCACAAAATGTACTTATCAGATAGCCATGAACTGCCTTAATACTATAATTCACAAGTATTAATTACCTAAAACAGGCCCCCGTCCTGCTTCGTCAACCCCGAGCATGCATGGCTCAGTTTTACAAACATCTGGAACACCTGAACAGTTTATGAAGTTGTTAAAGTTGTCGTTGGACTTTATGAGAGCTTTTAGTTCTTCCAGTGATTTTATCATTTTGGTCTTTTTATTATGTTTTGTATCAATGTTTTTTCAGTGAATGTGTATTGATGTTTACTGTTTGTTTATCACTTTGACATTATGAATTTATGGCATGCTAACGTCAAACTTTTTCTTTCGGTTCGTTTCCCGCCAAAATATTGGAATGTAAAGAAAAGTGTTACCAGACATAAAAGCCAATATGCAAACAAAACGACGACGGCACAGATGGCAGCATTGCAGCAGCAGTTTATCCAATAAACCCTTACAGCCTTATTACAAAAAGCGGTTTAACTAAAAAACCTGGTTTAAACTTCTATAAACTATGGTCTTAACAAAAATGGTATTACAAATCGTGGTTTTGCGATAAACCTTATACTATATCATGGTCTAACGCTAAACCTTGGCGACCCCTAGTTTAAAGAAGGTCTAAAACTTTGACAGATCCGATTTTGTGGTTTAGACCACGGAACAGAGAAAAACAGCCCTTCTAGGTTATATCATCTTTTTCATTATGTTTTGTTCTTTAAACTCGAAAATCAATTTAATTGATATTATGGATATTGAAGACACACACACAGGAGAAATTTAATCGTGTTTTCAGATCGTTTTCTTTTTTTGTTAATCCATTTCACATTAAATTATTAAAATTACTTAAATTGGTAAACAATAAGGCAAATGTTCTATTAGAGACCTAAATTGTAAAGCTAAATGAACTTTGTTCAACCAACCGATTTGTTTAATAGTTTAATGATATGGTTTGTTTCATTTAACGCGCAAGAATGTTACGTTTCGATCTACGTACATAAAATTTTTAAAAAATAAATATGACATTAAGGAATATTTTTAAACTTAAACAAAACTACATTCGACGAAACAACTAAATAATGTTTAAATAACCAGGTTTCAATATTTTTAACATTCCTAAACATCATCTAATCATTAACGTATTATAAAACGTTTTCTTTTCTGGGAATACGGAACGTTGCAATTGAATGATATCATGGTGAACGAATGATTTTTCTGTTAATCTGTGGTTGATGGTTCAAATGACAGTACTAAGGTCCATGTTCACCGAAAAGATAACAGCCTGATTAGCTAAAAACAGCTGTCACTGTGACATATTACCATACAAAAATGTGTTTTAAACAGCTGTTTTAGATAATCAGATTGTCATCTTTTTGGTGAACATGGACCTAAGTAGACCGAGGTTTTTTTCCGTCTTTTATAAAAACTTCCGTAAGTACCAGGTTTAAACCAGAACTAAAAGGTCTACGTTTAGTACGGTACTAACGTTAGTTCTTACATTCGTATTACAAATCGTAGACCAACAGAGGACTACTTAGTACCAAAGACAGTCCCTAGTTCAAATATTATCCACAGATTATAAGCAAAAAAATATTTAAACCATTCATTCATGCGTTCAGCGTTCTATGTGCCGCTCCTTTTTACACAATGTTGTTACGTAAATTAAAGGAAAACTATTTTATAAATTGTTATTTGTAGTGGTAAAAATTATAGCTTTGGTTTTTTTGTAGCCTAAGGATTTTTACGAAAACTAAAATAATAAAATTTAATTATGTACTTATTTAGTGAGGCCGCATATGTTAGGTACCTTTCAGTACGTTTTTCCTTGTTCCACTCATCCACTGACTTTTGCAAATTGCAGTACTAAGAAGTAGGGATGGGCAAGTGAAAAAAATATTCGATAATTATCGAGTGCAAAATATCGATATATCGTCAGTTTTCACATGATTATTCATACATATTCCCAAAGCATTCGTATGTTGAAGAAAGAAAGTTATGCGATAGATTTATAATGTGAAAATATTTTACAATCAAATTCTTGTTACAATGACACATAAAAATCAAAAATCAAAATATTTTATTTCACATAGGCCTAGATTGGCACTTATAAAACGTCGAAAAAGCTGCTCGGTTCGAGTTGGTCGATTCCATGGAGAAGAACCAGCAAGAAACTCCATGGTTACTCTTTTCAAATCATTTGGTATTGTGTAATCCTGTGCAGTTCGCGGGACGTCAACGGCGTCGCACCGAGAACACTGGTGCCCCCTCGCGGAATTATTACCACAACAATTCTGTGACGCGATTGGTTGATATTCTCATAATCTTATTGGTTTTTTTAGGGTTCCGTAGCCAAATGGCAAAAAACGGAACCCTTATAGTTTCGCCATGTCTGTCTGTCTGTCTGTCTGTCTGTCTGTCTGTCTGTCCGCGGATAATCTCAGTGACCGTTAGCACCAGAAAGCTGAAATTTGGTACCAATATGTATATCAATCATGCCGACAAAGTGCAAAAATAAAAATTTAAAAAAACATTTTTATTAGGGTACCTCCCCCAGACGTAAAGTGGGGAGCGATTTTTTTTTTAATTTTGACCCTGACATGTGATATATTGTTGGATAGGTATTTAAAAATGAATAGGGGTTTTCTAAAATCATTTTTTGATAATATTAATATTTTAGGAAATAATCGCTCCGAAAGTCAAAAACAATGTGTCCCCCCCCCCTCTAACTTTTGAACCATAAGTTTAAAAAATATGAAAAAAATCACAGAAGTAGACCTTTATATGAACTTTCTAGGAAAATTATTTTCAACTTGATGAGTTGAATAGTTTTTGAGTTATATAGCACTTTTTCAAAAAAACGCAAATGATAACTTTGTTTTTCATACAAATACTATGAAAAACAAAGTTATTTTTGCTGACGAAAAATGTTGGTATTTTTAATGGTCTGGGAAGCTACGGAACCCTACAGTGAGCGTGGCCCGACACGCTCTTGGCCGGTTTTTTATTTTGTTAATGTTGATTTTTTATAATGTACGTGTTTTTATTGGTTAGCATAAGTTAGTAAGTAACTTTTGAAATTGTATAAAAGACGCGCCTTTTGCCAAATAAATCATGCATTCAGTAACTCATAACTGTCATCGAGACTATATTCTTCTACATTCTGAACACCAAACCATCTTCCTTAAAGTACTGCTACGATTTTTTGGCATTTTTACTCATGTAATGTACGATCGCTTGACCAAGATCGTACGGAAAATGTACGATTTTTATGTACCTTACCAGTCTGGCAACATTTCATAATGAACGAATGTGCTCCCCTGGCAAGTATGGGTTTCAGACAACCTAACGCATACCTAGTTCATTTACTTGAATGAAGACTCTTTGCCCAGACATTTAGAGGCTGTATTTGCTTGCATTTTTACGAAACTTACTATTATTTTCTTTCTGTAATAATTATTTTGCGACGTCAAAAACCTGTTGTTTTCGTTAGGAATAAAAAAAACTTAGAAACTGTTTATCAAATGAAACGCTGAAGGGAACATTAATAGCCAAGCAAAACGGGCCAAGTGCGAATCGGACTCGCCCATGAAGGGTTCCGTAGCAGATTAAATGAAATGTAAATTGCTGTTTACGATTTAAGACGTATTAAAATAAAAAAAAACTACTTACCAGATCTCGTTCAAACCAATTTTAGGTGGAAGTTTACATGGTAATGTACATCGTATATTTTTTTTTAGTTTTATCATTCTCTTAGTTTAGAACTTACAGGGGGGGGGGCACACATTTTAGCACTTTGGGAGTGTCTCTTGCGCAAACTATTCAGTTTAGAAAAAAATGATGTTAGAAACCTCAATATCATTTATAAAGATCTATCCCTAAATACCCCACACGTATGGGTTTGACGAAAAAAAAAATTTTGACTTTCAGTTCTAAGTATGGGGAACCCCCAAAATTTATTGTTTTTTTTCTATTTTTGTGTAAAAATCTTAAGGGGCCGGCGGAGTATGCGTTTTTCATACAAACGTAATACCAAAATAAATATGACAAACAAACATATTCTTAAGGTAGTGTGTATATGTCACCGTAAAATTGTCAAATACGTTATATTGTAATATCTCTAGCGATATTGTAAAGTCTCGAATTATTGTCAAATGAACAATACTGCTTACAATAAAACGCATTATTTTTGGTGAAATGCATGCGATGGTAGTCAACTCACGCGGTGTGGAGAGAAGGAGGGGTCCCCCTTGCCCAGTGGTACCACTCTCACTGTTCCCAAATACAATTTTTGAAAGTACAATGACATAAAGACGAGATAATGAGGAATTTAAAATTTCTATAGAAAATTGATTTTTCTCAGAACTCTTGTTTAAATCAGTGTACATTCAAAATATGTGTTTGGGAACCTATATATTCTGTAATCCAATCAAAATAAATACACACTACCATAAGAATATGTTTGATTTACAAATTATTTTGGTATTACGTTTGTATGAAATTCGCATGCTCCGCAGGCCTCTTCATGCGGTTCACAGAATACATCTACTTACCAAGTTTCGACAGCATAGTTCTTATAGTATCGGAAAAAAGTGGCTGTGACATACGGACGGACAGACAGACAGACAGACAGACAGACATGACGAATCTATAAGGGTTCCGTTTTTGCCATTTGGCTACGGAACCCTAAAAACGAAAATTGCACGAAGCCAACAAAAGAAATATTAAACACTACAGAAAACTTTTATATGCCTACTATATAGTTTTGTTGCAATTTTTTTTTCTAATTTTAAACGAAAATTAGTTACTTGTAATAAAACTTTGTACTAATGTTGTATGTTGTAATGTTGTACGATCTTTTCATTCAAAATTTCCTTGGCACATGATTCTTTTGTAGTTGGCGGTGGCGTACGATCACACGTTTTTTGCACCTGGCAGCCCTGTGCACAAAAGAGGATTCAATCTATATTACTTACTATACTCTATGAGGCAGCCAAAGAGGAATCCTCTATGTGAACATTGAACCATAGAGTCCATTTAGGAGAGAAGCAGTGTTGCCGTTTTGTGTGTAATTACACATTTTGTGGGTAATATAGGCTTATCGTGTGTAACCCGTGTGTAATAAGCATATGTGTGTAATTGTGTACAATTACAATCGGTTTCAGTCACTACAACTTGTTCTAGCTCGGTTAGGTAAACGAGCGTTGCCATGATAATAATACAGTCAAATATCGTGGGTAACATAACACGTACAAAACTGTACATACATAATGCGAAACATCTTAAAATGGTTGCATTATACCTGAGATGACAGTTCTTTGTAACCATCAAATTTTACTTATCTGTGGTGTTTGAACTTTTGAAATTCTGTCCTTTAATCTAATAGATTGTTGTAGTCTTCGGTTTATTTTGAATTTTTGAATCGATCGGTGAATTTGTATTGTAAGTTGCAATGATTAAGGGGTAAGCGTCAGTGTAGCCCGCTAAATTCAAATTTTCTTACGTTTTTTGCAATTTGCAGGCCAGTGCCAGGTTGAATGTTTATAAAAATATCGTTCGCGACTGTAAGACGTGTGTAGTGACGTGTGAATTATGATCATCGAAATCGTCAATACAACCCTCCAAGCTCACAAAAGTCTAGAACGACAATGACGTTGAAAAAAATCGTTCCTCGACTTATATGAACTTAGAGGTTTGGGATTTTGAGGATTTAAATTCTGTAACTACACAGGTTTTACAGTCGCGAACGATATTTTCAACTTCATAACCTACCACTGGCCTGCAAATTGCAAAGAACGTAAGAAAATTTGAATTTCGCGGGCCACCCTGACGCTTTCACCTTAATTGGCTCAAGAAATATAATCATAACCCTTCTAATTGCCTATCTGAAAATAAAATAATTTTGAAAATTGTGATCTATGTAGTTCCTGCAAAAACAGATTTTAAAGATGGCTCTATGTTTATCAAATAACACTATACAGGGTGTAAACCACCTCATCACGAAGCCGTTAACCAAGCATTCTGTACATCAAACTAAGTAACTTTACGCAAAAAATATTGCTGGGAAACAACTTTTTTTGGGGTTATAAATCATGTTTTGTGGTAGAACTCAATGTAAACATGTCATCATGTCAAACACACTTAAAACATTGTGATGATGGACGGATTGAATAGTACGGGGGTCGTGGAGGTGTTAAAAGTTAAAATCTTACAAAAAAAAACTTATATTTAAAAAGAAAGTTGTCAAAAAGTTGTAAATTTGACCCCTCATATCTCCGTAACTAGAAGGTTCCCAGGTATGGTGTAGAACAAAAAAATGATCGCAATGATAGGCAGAACAAGTGCCTTTCGGCTTCGTGAAGAGGTGTTTTACACCCTTTATGATATTATTTAATCTGCAAACTTGGCGGTCTGTTTGGTGTGTAATTGTGTGTAATCAGGGAGGTATGTGTGTGGAATTTGATCGAGGAGCAGTGGCAACACTGGAGAGAAGAGAAGTGCATAATATTTTTAGATGTAGAAATCAAAGGTGTCATCTGAATAATTACTACAAAAATTATATTGATCGTGAACACTTCAGGTAAATACAGCATATTACTTATTATTATTTTGTAGTTAGTGGCTTGTAAGTGTTTCAATCAGTAATTTATGTATACTCGTTTGTAGGTTAGAGTAGTGCGATCTAATATGCAGAACAACCCCCAGGAGCTTTCATGGCAGGCGATTCAGGCTATCGTCGGGGTTAAACTTCCACCAAATGTACTACGTTTTGACGATATTGGATTCCACTTAGTCAACAATACGGTTTCGAGCGCTGAAGACTCTGATTCGGATGTAGAAATAGTCGAAAATGATTGGGAGTCTGATAATAATGTGTCCTCCAGACCCGATCATTCCGACAACGAAAAAACTACGTCGCCCGATAGGGAACAGAGCGAATCGCCTATTTTACGTCTCGTAGAGCCTGATAATAATAATTCGGGTAAAGAATCATTAGATTACAGAGAGTATGTCGAAAAGATTGATGCTAAAGATATTTCACCAAAGGAACGTATGACACAAATCCACATCGACGATGCGGATAGTTCTAACGGTAATGTTATGTCGATCGAAAACTATTTGGAGGTCACTTTATCAACAGACTCTGAGGCTAGTCATACTTGCAACCAATGTAACCAAATATTTTCAAATGAGAATTCACTCGCCTCACACAAGTGCAGTGCTAAACCCACCGAAGAAAAAAAGTACCCCTGTCATGTGTGCTCAGAAAAATTTCCCAGCTACTGGGACTTGAGAAAACACCTCAGTAGCCATTTTCCTGGAATGTTGGAATCTAAGTCAAGCTTCTGTCATCTTTGCCAAAAAGACTATACAAAAACTGGATTCATGAATCATTTACGTAAACACACGGGTGAGCGACCATTTGTCTGTGAACTTTGCCACAAGGCTTTCTCTCAATCAAGTTCACTATCAATACACATGAAATTCCATCTCAATGTGCGAAAGCATGCTTGTACCGTGTGTGAAAAGAAATTTGTTACCAAAAGTGAACTATCTCGCCACATGACAGTGCACACCAAGCAGAAGTCCTACTATTGTGGAGTTTGTGACAAAGCTTTCACTCGCTCGGATAACATGAAGAAACATGAGAAAACTCATGGGTAAAGTTTGATGACAGAACTGAATGAGAATATGGAACTGTGAACAATGTCATAATATAACATGCAATTCAATTGCATTTTAATATCAAAATTGTCAAGTTAAGAATGTCTGGTCAATTCTGTTGCCAAAAACACTGTGGTATAATACTTTTCAACAAGCTATGATTTCTGATTCTCTTATTGCCAAAAAGTTAGTTATATGTTTGTTAAGATTAGAACTTTTACATTGTTTTAAAATTAAACCTATCATGATCTAGTTCATATTTTAGTCATTATGGTGTGTTTCTGTGTTTATGCGAGTGTTCTATCACTCATGTGTGCTGCTGTAATTGCTTTCAAGATTTTTTATTTATATTATTTTCAATTGTATGTTTGGGTTAATATTAGTGAATTAGTAAAATGTCTTTGCAGGTGCTTTACAATAAGGTCACACATATCTCAATCCAATGTTGCCTTTTAGATATGATAAAGTGATATTTTAATATGTGGATATTTATATGTAGGTGGAATGTCCAAAGGTCCGATAGCCTTATTGTAATGTTTACATTAGATAAAGGGAAACATGTTTGTTATTCAATATGGGGCCTTTCCAAAATGTGTCACAAAGTATATTTTTGTAACCTATACTATGAGGTACTAAACTACCAGTTGAAGTGAACTTTTGCCAAATTTTAGATAAGTATTTCAAGTGATTTTTATCACTTTACTGTGTTGTAACCAAAGCAATAACATTTTTAATGTGCCTATTCTTTATAATAATAATTATTATAAATACGAGTATACCAAATAATTTAATTATTAGTCTTAGTAGATGTAATATACTAAAATCAGTGGTAACTAGTAAGTTACCTCATAACTTGAAGTGGAAGAAAAATATAGGAACTCATATTAGTTTTCCTTCTTGATGGTCTCCTAATTTGTTAGTTTTATGACACTGAACAACTATTCTATTATATTGATACATTAGTTAAGGTTAATGAAATGAGTTCTTGATTAAACATCACAAATGTTTAAACAGTGCACATATTTATTTGAAACTGTTAAGGAACATTAGTAAATTAGAATACTTTACTATATAGGCAAGGGTATAACTCCCTGTGCTATAAGACTTTTAAACCAAAATAAGTAACGAAAATCCCAAAGATATTGTATTGTCATATTTTATAATTGGCTATAAAACCAAAGGCTAAAATTAATTTATTTTGTGCCACTTGGATTTCATAAACTGGTTGTAATATAATGCCTTATAAAATTGTCTAGATTTATTAAGTCTAAAATAGACAATAATCATATTTTAATATATTTATTATATTTAATTTTTAGGTATTTAACTTTGCATGACTTGTTTGTAGGTTTAAGAAATCGATATTGAGCCAAAAGTAATAAAAACGCAAAATCTACAAGACTGACGATAATATTCAGAGTAGTATTAACTTGTGCACAAAATCAATTATTTATTCATACTGTTTATTGCAATTTTCTATTTATCAAATTTGCACCTTGTTAAAAACTCATCATGACAATTAGATTAAGATCCGTTTGATATATAATTTGAAAATATTTTATGGAAATATGTAATGATAATATTGCGATTTTATTAAAGAGTTGTTTGTTGCAAATTATGTTTTATTTCAGAATTGAATAATATTTTTCCCTTTGTTCTAGGTTGCACTAACGATGTCTGCAAGGTTACGTAATCTTAATACCTATGAATTGCATAAATACTTAGTTAATGTTTATTGTCTCAATACGAAGGGATCTGCCAGATCTTTGAAGCGAGACACTTCCAGAGACAGAACAGACCTCGATATTATAAGAGAAAACCACAAATTTGTTTGGGATGAAGACGATGTTGCTGATACATGGGAGAAGCAGTTAGCTAAAAAGTATTGCGATAAACTATTCAAAGAATATTGCATTTGTGATTTAAGCAGATATAAAGAAAACAAAGTAAGTTCAAGAAAATAAGGCAACACAAAATTCCCCAAGTAAATAAGTAGATAAAATCAATTCACACGCAACTCTCAAAATAAACCAAAGTCCGGTTATCGCATTCGTAACTAACAGAAATCATGCCGACTAAATATATGCCTTCTAACGGGTCTAAAGGTCACAATGGAATATATGCGATAAAGGCTCTCCCCTAATTTTAAACGGCTGTGAGATGGGGACGGATCCCTTATGTAACTCATTTTTTTGCCCGCGAGACCTTCCTTTGTGTTGTATGAGTAGGGAGCGCAACAAAGGCCGTGCTGCCTTTCTGTAGGCTAAATATAGCTCTATACATTCACCCGCATTGATACACAGTAACGCACATCTGGCCATTCGTGCCGCAGCCGATCCCTATTTGTCTCACAAAATCAATGACAAAAAAGGCACGCTTTGCTCTCACGCTCGTAACAATAATATTTTCGAAATTAGATTAGGTTCCTGGTCTATTTAATTACAACATGCTAGTCGATATTTTATTGTAGGTTTAATGTAATTAACTATCTATTTATAAAAATCAATGTCTGTTCGTTCGTACCCTATAAACTACTGAACCGATTTTGAAAAAAATTTGCACAGGTATTACACTTATTACGCAAGAGGTTACTGAAAAAAAATGGCATTGCAATTATTGTAACGCATGCCGGGCACACTAGTATTATACAAAATTCATTGTCTGCACAATATTATCAGAATTCGTGCATGATCACTCTTTGTATAGCTACCTTACCTTTACCTCCCGCTGTCCTTGCAATCTTTGATGTCTTATATCCGGTGCAAATGCACTGACCTATGTAGAATTATTACTCTCTTATGATTTTCGTGCTTGATCCAATGATTTCGCTAGCTTTACTGTTAGATGTTTCTGTACCTGTCTACTATATGACTAAACAGGTTAATTTTGTACCTCTTCAATTATATGACCTATGTATGAAACACTAGGTAGCACTACGATGGCGCATCGAGAAAGAAGTAGTACTCGGGAAGGGTCAGTTTCAATGCGGCAATAAGGTGTGCAACAAAAGCGATGGTCTAAGATCCTGGGAAGTCAACTTCGCCTACGTGGAAGATAACGAGAGGAAAAACACTCTTGTGAAGCTTCGTAAGTTGGTTGTTACCTATCTTAGATTTAATACATTGAGGCGGAACGGTTTGGAAGCAAATTCTTATGCTAGTTCCGCGGCAGTGCAAATTGAGCCTTAATAATTATGTAAATACTTTACAAATGTACAATGTAGATGTACATATCTATCTTTATTATTGCGACTTGCTTATGAATCGAGAAGTAGTAGGTAGCAGGCACGAGTGTGTGTTACCCTGGCAAAATGTTGTGCATTTGAGATGTGAGACCTTAACAAATAATTAGAGTATCATGAGGAGCAATTTGCTTACTAATAGCAAAATTTGCTTGCATTAGGTATAGTTTTAAAGTTATTTGAGAAAAACACATTTTGCTGGAGTAACGTTTGAAACGTTACCCTGGCAAAATCGATTTTCAAAAATTCGTTTAGCCCGGAACCGAATACATGAATAGATAGCATATGTTGCGTAGTAAATAGCAAAATTTGTGTGTGATATGGTTCTCGAGTTATTTAAGATTTTGTTGCGGTAAGATTTTGGGATACCCCAGATCTCGAAAACGGCTCAACGCAGAAGATTGAAAAAAATACCAACAAGAGACCTTAATTTGCTTAAATTAGTTTAAACATTAGTTTTTGATTTGGTCGTCGTAAACCAATGGAATTAAATGGTTTCAAAAATCAGATAAAAACGGATTTGCAAGTAAACATTTAGAACCAAATAAACAGCTGTAAAAAATACCCATGGTAGACGCTTATAACGTCAGGAAAATTTGATTTTGTAACTTTACAGGATATGAAGATAAAACAAATTTGATTAATTTTAGACTGGTCGTACTTTAGCGATGAAATACGCAATTCCTAAAACACTAAGAAACATGTCATACGGTAAGCAAATTAAAATGTTTCATGAACATTAATTCCTGTTAATTTTAGCTTTCAATTACGTCTGTTACGAAAGTTATACATACCATGTCTACCATCATGGGTATCTTTAAGGGGGAAGCTCACACCCTGCCCGCGAAATTCAAATTTTCTTACGTTTTTTGCAATTTGCAGGCCAGTGCTTGGTTGCATGTTGATGAACATTTGATTCGCGACTGTAAGACGTATTTAGTTACAGAATTATAATCATCAAAATCACCAACACAACCCTCCAAGTTCATATAGATCGAGAAACTATTTTTTCAAGGTCAAAGTTATTCCTCGATCTATATGAACTTGGAGGGTTGTATTGATGATTTTGATGATTATAATTCTGTAACTAAATACGTCTTACAGTCGCGAATCAAATGTTCATCAACATACAACCAAGCACTGGCCTGCAAATTGCAAAAAACGTAAGAAAATTTGAATTTCGCGGGCAGTATGTGAGCATTCGCCTTAACAGCTGTTTATTTGGTTCTAAGTGTTTTGGTTTACTTGCAAATCCGTTTTTATCTGATTTTTGAAACCATTTAATTCCATTGGTTTACGACGACCAAATCAAAAACTAATGTTTAAACTAATTTAAGCAAATTAAGGTCTCTTGTTGGTATTTTTTTCAATCTTCTGCGTTGAGCCGTTTTCGAGATCTGGGGTATCCCAAAATCTTACCGCAACAAAATCTTAAATAACTCGAGAACCATATCACACACAAATTTTACTATTTACTAACATTTAGGTACTACGCAACAAAAGCTATCTATTCATGTATTTGGATGCGGGCTAAACGAATTTTTGAAAATCCATTTTGCCAGGGTAACGTTTCAAACGTTCCTCCAGCAAAATGTGTTTTTCTCAAATAACTTTAAAACTCTAATGCAAGCAATTTTGCTATTAGTAAGCAAATTGCTCCTCATGATACTCTAATTATTTGTTAAGGTCTCACATCTTAAATGCACAACATTTTGCCAGGGTAACACACACCAGCCCGGCTAGCATGGGCAGGGGATAAAAATTTTATCCACCGGTTATTTCCACTTTTGTTTGAATTTTGTCCCTTGTCAGTGGAAATAACCGGTGGATAAAATTTTATCCCCTGCCCATGCTAGCCGGGCAGGCACGATCTGAAAAGTGCGCAGGAATTATTTATAAAGTACATGTAGGTCCGATTTAAACTGGCACAAAAGTAAACACATCTACATACAGATTTATGTATATGTCAGCGTAACATTGTAAAAACCGTTAGATTGTAATATAACTAGAGAGATTGTAAACTTTCGAAATATTGTCAACTGAACATACTGCTATATGATGCATTATTTTTGGGTAGATTACAATCTATCGAAGTGAAACCGTAATATTGTGAAATGTATGCGAGTCGCGCGGTCTGGAGGGGCTGAGGAAAGGAGGGGTCCCTCTTGCCCCATGGTACCACCCCCATAAAAAGATAATGCACCATTCCTGAGGAAAACCGATTAATGTAACCTATAACCTTAAAACACTTTATATTCCCCTAAAAAGCGTAGTCGACGGCGTGGAGGTGCCCGAAGTCCCGATTATGGGGGCAGAGATACTTCCGTCGCATGCATTTCACAATATTACTGTTTCACTTCGATATATTGTAATCTACCGAGAAACAATGCGTTAAATTGTAAGCAGTATGTTCATTTGACAATATTTCGAGAGTTTACAATCTCGCTAGATTAGATAGATTACTAATCTAACGGGTTTTACAATTTTACGGTGACATAATAATATATAGTTTTAGTTCACGACTGCGCGTGACTTCTTGTTGACTTTAAATTTTCCAAAAAGGTAAGTCTTTCGTGTCCAAAGGCACACATCTGTGGACCGCCAAGTTACTCGTATAACCTCTTGCTCAAATCCCAGTTGTAAATACATACTCCTATACCAGCATAAAACTCGCAAAGTGCGTGTGCGTTACTCTGGCAAAATGTTGTGCATTTGAGAGGTGACACACCATAACAAATAATTAGTGTATCATGATATATGACTAGCAAAATTTGTGTGAATTGTAGTTTTAAAGTTATTTGAGAAAAACACATTTTGCTGGAGTAGGTAACGTTTGAAACGTTATCCTGGCAAAATCGATTTTCATCAAAAAACCGTTTAGCCCGGAACCAAATACATCAATAGATAGCTTTTGTGACGTAGTAAATAGCAAAATTTGTGTGTGATGGTGATGGTTCTCGAGTTATTTAAGATTTGGTTGCGGTAACCTTTTGGGATTTCCCATATCTCGAAAACGGCTCAACGCAGAATATTGAAAAAAATACCAGTAAGAGACCTTAATTTGCTTAAATTTATTTAATCATTAGTTTTTGATTTGGTTGTCGTTTAACCAATGGAATTAAATGGTTTAAAAAAATCAGATAAATTCGGATTTGCAAGTAAATTAAAACACTTATGACCAAATAAACCTAGCTTTTAACTAAAATTGAAAATTCTAGGTCAACCGGAAGTACCCTATAGGTTTTGGGTTGAAAACTTATACGGTAGTTCCCGTTGACCTAGAATCACGAAATTTGGCGAGAAGTAAAGAAGTAGGTAATAGTACATGTAAAGGGAATAATCTGAAAACCGTAAATATGTAGTAATAATTTAAAAAAAGCGTTTTTACTAGTACAAACTTATTATTTGCGGTTGGTGCAACAGCCGTTTCATGGGATCGAAAAGCAAAGTTAAGTTTGTCCGTTAAAAAGTTTGTACGGAACCCTTGGGGTGCGAGTCCGACTCGCTCTTGGCCGGCTTTTTTCTCTTTTAATACTATACCTCTTCTCAATTCTATCATGCGGGACGCTCTAGCCGACGACGCCTGCACCGCTAAATAACGCTTTGTGGTACATAAATACCTCCTAGACTTAACGGAAGTGTGCTCAGCGCTGGTCAAATAGATATCGATCAGCAACTACAGTCGTTTAAAATTGTTAGGTAATTTAACAGGGCTACATTTTATTCTTTATCTATTAGGTAGGTAGTTTAGCTATTTCAATTTGATAATGAATGAACGAACTAGTAGCTTACCTACTTGTTACAGAAAAAGTAAGCCATCCATCATAAATAACCCATGAAATGATGGGCTTACTGTGGGTAGGTAGTAGGTACTTGACCGACCACAAGTTCGTTGAAGCGGACGTGAGGTAATTACGCCAATTGGATCTCGTTGTGCATCTGCCACTCCAAGGGAGGGATAGGTAGGTGATTTCCATTTTAGAGGGACATAGCCTTTATTTGCATTTATTTACTACGCAGTTTCCATAAATGTAGGTATTGCGTAATGTGATTGCACTGCACAATACATTAATAATTTTAACAGTCAGTGCGTTTATTTAGGCATCCAATTTAGGTGTCGCCTAGTGTTGCTGAATATGAAAATATGGGTCAGTGGGTCGTCGTAAGGAGCGGATTGGGTTGCATTTTCGATTCTTGTAATTTTCTTATTACGTACCTAGGCTGTTAAACAAACTGCTATCTACGGTTAGAATGTAACGTTTTCAAACCAAGTAATGCATACGTACCTACATCTCTTCAATAGGTTTATGCCCTGGATGTTCTGAGCTGTTAAACTACCGATCGAAGAAACGTGAAGTTAAGAGGCTCAAGAAAAGTCAAAAGAAATCTAAAAAGGAGGCTAAAAAGCCAGAAATAGAAGAAAGTGAAGACGAAGAGGAAGAACTGATTTTCCCCGGTACCCCAGAAGAGCCAGAAGAACCTTCCACTTCGGAAGTAGGAGACGCGGAACCCGATGAAGCGGCGTTATGGAGGAGAGGTATGTACAGACGTCCTTTAGTATTCCACGAAAGGCAACGCAGAAATTATCCAATGAGAAAGTGGCGACACGGACCGGTTCCAAAAAATGTCGTCGGCGCCATTTTGGATTTTCATTTCGACCTCCTTTTCACTATCAGCGACCCCAAAAACCACACCAATGACGAAAAATCCAAAAAATGTCGTCGGCGCCATTTTGGATTTTCATTTTGACCTCATTTTCACTATCAGCGACCCCAAAAACCACGAACATGACACCCATGATGAAAAATCCAAAAAATGTCGTCGCCGTCGGCGCCATTTTGGATTTTCATCTTGACCTCCTTTTCACTATCAGCGACCCCAAAAACCACACCAATGACGAAAAATCCAAAAAATGTCGTCGGCGCCATTTTGGATTTTCATTTTGACCTCATTTTCACTATCAGCGACCCCAAAAACCACGAACATGACACCCATGATGAAAAATCCAAAAAATGTCGTCGCCGTCGGCGCCATTTTGGATTTTCATCTTGACCTCCTTTTCACTATCAGCGACCCCAAAAACCACACCAATGACGAAAAATCCAAAAAATGTCGTCGGCGCCATTTTGGATTTTCATTTTGACCTCATTTTCACTATCAGCGACCCCAAAAACCACGATAACGATACCCATGACGAAAAATCCAAAAAATGTCGTCGGCGCCATTTTGGATATACCTATATATTATTTTGACCCCATTTTCATCATCAGCGACGCCCAAAAATTTATAAAATGCAGAGGAATTATAACAACTAAAAAAGTGATTTTATCATTTTAAAAAAATAAATCTGGATGGTAAGTATGGTAACTTCCAAATTTTATACGATACACCGACCATCTATCTCGTTCTACCACACGCATACTTTCTTTTTCTGCCCCTGCCGTAACTCGATAATCTTCGGCTTACCTAGGTCCCTACAAAACGGTACTGCTAGCCGCGAAGTCACGTGTGCGCGTCCATACGATTTTAGTTCTGAATTCTAACACCCGAGCTCCGGCTTACTTGGCGCTACCTGTTTCTTTCTTTATAAACTTTTTTTTTTTGCCTTTTTGTAATTACATAGACACAACGTGTAGAGTCATGCCTTGTTCCCGAAGGTAAGCCGCCCGGTAGGAATGGGCTTCTAAGGTGCCTTCGGGCCTGCAGCCTAGGCTAGCACGGCTTAACCAAAAGATCGACCCGAGCGGCAGTTATTATTTAGCCACGACTGTTATACCAATTTAAAATGTAAAGCTCTAAATTACGTTACAATTATAAATAGGTACGTTAAAATAATCGTAACTTTAGTAAAATGTTTAAAATATTTAAACGTTGAAAACGTATTGTGAGTATACACTACAGTAGACAGTATTTCGTCCTATCTCGCTCTTTTTCCCGTTTTTGTGTTTGTGGAATACCTACCTAGAGATAACATAATACTGTACCTAAAACTTACTCTGGGTAAGCTCGCTTCCTAGATCTCATCTACCTATCGCTTTTGATCAGGCGAGATAGAGGGCAAGAGCTGACCCATTTTATAGTAAAAAAACAGTAATAGCAATCGTACTAGGTAAATCGAGTGGAATAATATCATAAGAATAGAATAGAATACCTACTCTTTAATAAGTACACCATAAAAATTATAAACAGGTACAAAAAAAAATAATCATTTTACAAGGGGTGACGCAATGGGCGTTCTTATCGTTATCAGTTCTACTTTAAACCGACTTTAACTTACGTCACGGGCAACTCGTTCCAAGTAGCTCATCTATACAAACGCATCAATCTCTTTGTTACTTACCGTAAATGAAACGGAGCGCAGCGATCTATTTGCCAGCGACTAGACATTGTGTTCAATTAACTAACTTTGCGATCTAGCTCTTGGACTTTACCTTGCTTTTGAACTCATCATATCTTCTAAACTAAGACGCGATTAAATCTTCTCTAGGTGGCCTAGTTTTTGAGATGGATGTAAATGTGGCCAAGCTGGGGAGACACTCTCCAGATCGGCCACCTGTAAACCTTTATCTTTTGAACCAGTCACCGACAAATTCTGATATTAGGCGACAAAGGGCTATGGGCACAAATGTATGGAGTCTGGTCCTGGACCCAATAGATATAAATAATGTGGCTCAGGTTGGCTGGACAAATCTTCAAAATAGCTCGCACTTTACTAGGTCAATAGGGCACTTTATGTGACGGCTAAACACCCTTATTTCAGAATTTGTGACGCTACAGAATCTTAGATAATCGATCGAATACGGGTCCAGCCATCTTGAAAAACCACTTTTCGCTGGTCTCTCGATCTCGGTAACGGAAGTGATTTTGACGACTTTTTGCATATCAACGGGCGTCACATAAGTTTGTGACAGGCATCGAGCTAAAAGTTTTGTGATACGTACAGTGGTTTAGTAGAGAAATGCAAAAAATCTGTGCCAGCCATCTTGAATTTACGTAAAAAACTTTTGGCTGGCACTTCCGAATCTCAATAACGGTAGCGTTTTCGAATATGGTTCCTTTACTAAAACTTGGTGACGCAATGTGTGACAGTAATAACGTTTGATTTATGGCGTCACATGCAAGGGTTTACGAGAAATCAATAAAAACCTAATGTCCAGCCAACCTGAGTTCAAGCTGGCTGGACACCTGTATCTCCGCTGCCTGATGATCTACGACCTTCAAAATGTGTTCAAAATGTTGTGACGGGGACGATAATGATAACCTGAATTTGTGACGGAGAAACTTTGCGTAGTTTCAAAGATATTGATCATTTAAATTTTCCCATATAAACACTGCAGTAGGGTTACCAATATTGTGGGTTTTATGTAGGACTGAGTATATTTTACGGTGCGGTGGCCCAGTGGTGGCGGCCCCGACTTACGTTCAGTAAGTCGTGGGTTCGAACCCAGGCTGGCGCATTACTTTGTGTAATTTATTACATCACCGCTGCTCTCAAAACGGCGAAGGAAAACATCGTGAGGAAACCGGCATGTCCTAGAACCATAAATTCGAAGACATGTGACATCTACCAATCCGCACTGGGCCCGCGTGGTGGATTATATAGCCCATTCCCTCTCATAGAGAGGAGGCCTATCCCAGCAGTGGGAACATTAATAGGCCGATAATGATGAATGATGAAGTATATTTTATGGTGTTTTCTTTAATGGACGAAAATCCGTGTACTGGTGATACTAATAAGAACAACTGTAGATATTTAAATCATTAAAAAAGACAAAAGTGTAGAAGTGAGGAATGGGGGTAATTTTTTAATGTTATTGATTATTTACGTGCAGATTTCTACTCTTTTTAGTAGGTAGGTATTGGTGTTTTTCATGGTAAGTACATAGATAGTTAATGTGTCAGGATAACTAAATAACTAATGCTCTAAGGTATTCAAATAAAATCACATTTATTTGTACCTATACAGCGTTTCAAATGACGACGATCAACTCCATTTCAGTAACCCTCGCCTTGTACCACAACGTTGTTTTTACCACCGCCCTAAGTGTTTGAAGCGCAAATGAAGTCGGTGGTCATTTGTAATATAGCTGAATATACTAAAATATTCTTCAATACCTATCTAAAAAAGACAATTATTACACAAAATCAATCACAGCATCAGTGTTCATTTTTGGTTTTAATACGTACTACCTAGTTAGCTAGGTGATTTTGAATCAATAAGTTGCGTAAAAAATGTACAAAATATCTGTGAACGGAATGTAATACTTCCATGATAGCTGATGTTGGTGTCGCCATCTATTGCTTAAAGTTGGTACTACTAGGACAACTGGTCGAATCTTCTCTTATTATGTTGTTGTCTTACCGCAGATTAATCAAAAGTTGTCTTACTCTGATTAGTGATAACACTTCGAAAAGTACATACACTGCAGACTGTCGAGTTTAGTTCTCATTTTCAGTTATCTAAGATAATGAACTAAACGCGAAATACAAGTGGGCTCTCTTTTGCAGCGCTGGTAGTCAATTATTATTTTGAATTAACACATACTTACGCTTTTTATTGCAGGAAAACCTTTTATTCCCACGGATAAATCAAATACAAAGCAGGCGTGGCTGCTACCGGCTGATTAGTATTTTAAAAAGAAATCCTATAATTATGTAAAAAATATGGTCACCTCACAATATTAATGGATGTTTGTATGGGAAAATTTAAATGATCAATATCTTTGAAACTACGCAAAGTTTCTCCGTCACAAATTCAGGTTATCATTATCGTCCCCGTCACAACATTTTGAACACATTTTGAAGGTCGTAGATCATCAGGCAGCGGAGATACAGGTGTCCAGCCAGCTTGAACTCAGGTTGGCTGGACATTAGGTTTTTATTGATTTCTCGTAAACCCTTGCATGTGACGCCATAAATCAAACGTTATTACTGTCACACATTGCGTCACCAAGTTTTAGTAAAGGAACCATATTCGAAAACGCTACCGTTATTGAGATTCGGAAGTGCCAGCCAAAAGTTTTTTACGTAAATTCAAGATGGCTGGCACAGATTTTTTGCATTTCTCTACTAAACCACTGTACGTATCACAAAACTTTTAGCTCGATGCCTGTCACAAACTTATGTGACGCCCGTTGATATGCAAAAAGTCGTCAAAATCACTTCCGTTACCGAGATCGAGAGACCAGCGAAAAGTGGTTTTTCAAGATGGCTGGACCCGTATTCGATCGAGTATCTAAGATTCTGTAGCGTCACAAATTCTGAAATAAGGGTGTTTAGCCGTCACATAAAGTGCCCTATTGACCTAGTAAAATGCGAGCTATTTTGAAGATTTATCCAGCCAACCTGAGCCACATTATAAATAGTATAACGTTAGAAAGGTATATTCTCATAGAGCACGAATAGGTATGGCGCTGGACCTGATATGTTGTCCGATCGGAGTATGTACGCGTACCTTGAATATTGAATCATATTGTGATTACCTTTAAGTATTTTTGATACACTTTTCAAACTACAGAACCGATATTAATGGAGCTTAAAATGAAAAGTATATTACCATGGTGTTATATTTGATGGGTACATGAAATAGTTTTTTTTTCGAATATGAAATCATCAAAATAATGACTTCTTCCGAGCGTAATGGAGTGTCAGACAATTACTGACTAAAACCCATCCATGTTCCTTCTTAGCCGTTTTGTGTTCCACGGCGGCGGTATCTCTTTCAAACAGTATTTTCTTTTAGCTGACATATCTTTGAGGCGCGCTTGGAACACGAACACGTTAGTACTGGATAATACGATACCCCTTGGTAAGACTGGTTGTTAGACCTTTTGGGTCACTGACTGTCAAAGATTTACAAATGACGGCTGGGACCAACAGCATAACGTGCTTTCACAGGCACGGAGAAAACTCGGTACGTAAAGGTGGACACCCATGCCGGGGTTGCGGGCCTGTTCGAAAGAGATACCGCGGCCCCGGAACATAAAGGGCGAGGAAGGAGCATGGATGGGTTTTTGTCAGTAAAAGTCTGACCAAAAACTCCCTCCCGCTCCGCCCAGAGTGGGAGAAGTCATTTGATGATTTCCCATCAAAAAAAAAAAATACGAAAAAAGGATCCACAGACCAACCTAGACAAGCACAGATATTTGGATTTCGACTAATTAGCGACAAATTTATCGTGTTATCAAAATTAAAAGCAGTGATGGTGGCCAAGCCAGTGTCAGTCACACAGCGGCGGCCTTACCCATTGCGAGGCTCCGGGCGGCAGGTCTTTGCGAGGCCCTTTGTCCTACGGACCTATGTGATGCGAAAGTAGTTCTGGTTGTGTGGTAGGTATTCGTTATGTTTGGCGAGAACTGCTAAAGTTATACAAATAAATAAAATTTGAGTTTTAAAATATTTTACGTACTTTGAAAGATTTACAAAATTAACAAATACAGAGACACACGCTTTTAAAGCACAATAATCTAACGAATAAGCTACTTCATTTTCGATTGCTTGTTCTTCAAATACTTATGTTTTAATAATTTTAAGCCTCGAAATACTCAAATCAGCAGACGCAACCGTAACAGGTGTGGTGGCAATAATTCTCAAAACTATTTCGATAGTGGGGTAAACTTCAGTTATTTTTTTTTCTATTAAGTATTTCAGCACCGAGATAATGTCATCGTTTCCTTCATACACACGGATGAACATATTCAGTTCTTCGTACAATTCATGTCCATCAATATCACATGATTCTCCTACTGTCATAGATATTTGCAAGTCGCTGCATTACTTCAAAATCACTATCACTAATTTCCTTTAATCTTTTTATATTATAGGTACATGAAACCAAATATGATCTCATGATGTTTAAGTGCCTCAAACTTAGGATGGCAGCTTGCGCGCACATTGTCGAAAATAGCATAAAAATAGTTTATTTTGAAAATCTCTTCCGCGTTCAATTCATCTTCATCTTCCCCTTCACAATCATAATGCCTTTTTTACGTCGTCTTCTGACTTCTTTAAAACTGTCTGTCAATATCATTTTCCTCGGCTATTTCTCTCGCTGTTACAAGGGATGACTGAAAACCATTTCTCGATATTTATAGAGCCAATTTGTGAATGCGTCTAGGTGTTCTATAGCCACATCTAAGTGCATGTTTTCGCTTTGCCACATTTTACTGATAACATTTATCTTTGTAAGACTGTCATATGCTATATGACAAGTGAAACTACAAATTCGTAGGTAGTTATTTCCTTTTCTATAGAATTGCATTCACTGACCAACTGAAAATCTGTTGTATTTTCTGCTAAATCCTTTAAAGCATTAGTTGGTATTAAACGGCCTACACCGATGCTACCCTGCACTCCCATATAGTTTCAGAAAGTGGTTTTAGCGATAAGGATTTCTCATGAGCATTTAAAATAGCCCACCTCTGACTTGAGCCGACAAACAGAGTGTAAATGCAACCTTTGTAGCAAACCAAAAAAAGATTTTGGTTGGACACAAGACGATACTGCATCTTCTAGGATGAGATTCCAGCTACGACTCCCACAAGGTAAAAAATAAGCAAGGGGACTAATTTCAATAATAAGTTTTTGGACACCACTTTTTTCACCACGCATTTTGGCACCATTATCATATCCTTGGCATCTGCAGTTTTGCAATGATATACCTAACTGTTCTAATTCTGTGATTATTTAATTAGTCACACTCTCAGCTGTGGTTTTTTCGACAGCTATGAAACCAATAAAATGTTTCTTCAATTTCAGCTGTTTCTGTATTAAAAACCCCGAGCGATAGATAGAGCGATTATCAATTTATTATATGATTTGAATGAATGAATTAGTTAACTTTTTTTTTAATTTACCGTTATGCTATAAACTTAATAAATAATTGAGAACCCTACTCAAAAGTTTACATTAAAAAAAAATAGTTAAAAAAAATCTATTTTTTTTTTAATTTGCTTGCCGCGAGGCCCCTGCAAGAGCGAGGCCCCGGGCGATTGCCCTGTTCGCCACCCCCTAAGGCCGCCACTGCAGTCACACTCTGTAATAGCCTTATATTTCTATTGTTTTTTTTTTCTGAATTTTCAAGTACTTGACATTGTACAGTCACTGTTTAATTATAGTGTTGTTTTACTTAGGATTGCAAGAAGCTGAAGAGAGGTCTCGGGAGGAAGAATTTCAAGAATACTTAGAAGACTTATTACTGTAAATAAGTCAAGTAAACACGTTTATAATTTAATAAATCGTTTTATTGCATTCTATTTTACAGTAAGAATTGTTTATTATGTAAAATTGGAATAACAATTATTCACAAACATGATTTTCACAAACAGTAAGGACCTCCCAGTAACGGTCGCGTTGAGCTAAAACATAACTACAATTAAATCTGTATACATTTATATGAAACTCACATGTCAAAACAACAGAATGAAAAGCACACCGGTCGCTTCACTCCGAATCGAACCTCAAGTATTAGAAGTTCCTTACTGTGGCACATATAACTATGAACATATACGCAAAACATACGACATATATTACATTGTAATGTTAACCATACACAGCCGATGAATGGACATAGGGATTCAATTTGTAAGTAGAAAAGTTTGAATTAATTTATCAGTTTGTTTCAGACTTTTCCACAGCACTGTTTCAAAATTGTAATCACATTCACAAAATAGCTAACAATTTTTGTTGCCGTCATCCTACCAACATACTTAAAAAAAAAAAAACTATAAACTGATAAACAACCTCAACAATACAGTAGTTTTAGAAAATAACTGCGATAAATGTCTCTTCCTAATAACTTTTGTTTAAATAACATGATGTAAATAAAAGTAAATCTAAATAATTGCAGATATAATAGTCAGATTTGTATAAAGTGTTAAAAAACATCGATAAGTAATCATAATTCAACAGAAACAAAAGTATAATAAAAAACATCTCAATATCAAATCAAAGCCTCATTCAATCATAATTATGACTTGGAACTATGTTACAGTAAAATTACTTATACATAAATTAATTGAATATTCGTTTGTAAGAAATATTTTCACTTCATCCATGCTAATACTTCAATTTATTAGTTAACGCTATGGTTTGTATCTCAACATTCGGATGTCGCTGAAATATAGCTTATTCTGAACATGTTATAAATTGGTACAACAATTCACTGAACATGTTCCGCTAAACATATCAATATAGTTTAGGCTCTATACTCGTTTATTTCATTAAAAATAACAGAATACACGAGAACAAACGAGAGAGAACGAGCAGTGTTACATAGACCGTGCAGCGGCCATCTTGTGTGCCAATAATTAATAGATGATGCTAAAAGACCTATAAAGGATTATTTAGTGGTCGCAGCCTTAGCGAAAGTGATTGTAGTCTGCTCTTCGTCGTCGGAATAGTCCTCATCGTGTGTGTGCGTGAGCTGGCGCGGCGTCTCCGGTCGCATGTGTGGCACCGATGCCGAAGCGAGCTGCAAGCAAATTGTACTTGTTAATCTGAACAAGCCGTTGCAAAATGCAATTCATTTTAGGTTTTAACTACTGACAAAGTTGCAAGTTACTGGGTTTTCATGAGTTTAAAAAGCTAAAACGGTATACTTGTGGTGATTATTTTTATTTTTGATCTCAAAACGGCTACTTTTAAGTTTTAAGAATTTCTTGTTAATCTTCAAACACAAAAATGCACAATATATATACTTAATGATTATATCTAACCCCAAGATAAAAAAAATACATGACATTATACTATAAATTACCAATTTGAAAACCTTTATTATATAAGTACCGCTTTGTAATAACTTCGAATAAAATCTGAAGTTAAGACTTGCGATGATGATTGATGACTGTATAGTAGTAAAATAAAATTATAAATAAATAAATGTTTACAAATACAAGAGTTTAATTGTATCTAAAACTCCAATATCACCCCACATTCGTTAAAACATTTACTTACTTCCTTCCTTTCTGGTTGCTTCTTTTCAGTATACTTCTCATCAATATCCTTTAATGTCGAGCTGGATGACAAGTCCTCGTTAATATCAGCCATACCGATGCCGTGCATTATACTTGAATTTCTGGTTCTGAAAAATAATACATTTACAATAGAATTCATTTAGACGTCATAGGTTATTCACGGATCACGGATGTAAGTCTTACGACATGAACAATCACCAAGTTTTCGGAGTTTCTGACTACAAGATGAACAAACAACAAATTTTTGGGGAGTATGTAATATCAATACATATTATAAAACAAAGTCTCCCGCCGCGTCTGTCTGTCCCTATGTATGCTTAGATCTTTAAAACTACGCAACGGATTTAGATGCGTGTTTTTTTAATAGAGAGTGATTCAAGAGGAAGGTTTTAGTATGTAATTTTACGCGGGCGAAGCCGCGGGCATCGGCTAGTATATAATAAAATACACCGACGTTTTTAGTGTTGATAGACTCAAAGTTTGATCAACACTGGCGCACAGGCGAAACGAAACGTCGCGGCAAGTATTCCCACAACAACAACAGCACAGCAACACAGTAACAGTATAATGGTCTTCAAGTAACATTTCAAAGGTATTGCTCAGCCCGATGTTGGAAGGGCTTAAAAGATTTTTGTATGAAGCGTGGCTGGATTACTTACACCATTTTTTTTTTTAAGTAGCGGCCACGCATGAGACCTATATTAATCGATAGCTGGTATTAACACAAACAAGTTTTGTATGGGGCAAAATGTTCTAAAGTGTCACGTTTCCAAGATATGAGCTATCAAAGTTAAAGTCCATTCACTGATGACATCTTCGGCACAACTATAATTTGATCAGACAAAACTTGTTTGTATTGCTGACAGCTATCGATTGATATACGTTTGGTCTGATCAAAGTTAAAAACAAAAAAAAAATGGCTCCCGCCGGTCGTCTAGATAACTGAGCACTTTCAAAATCGCAACCTTCTAACCAGAATCTGCAAGTTGCTCTAAAATACAGCCTTGTGGAATCGGAACTGTGTCGTGCCCGATCGTTCTAGAAAATGGCGTTATTGCATTGTACTAGGAGCGATCTATCATCACTGACCAAAACAATTGTAGCCAATTAGCCTGGGGTCTAAAATGGCCGCTTTAATTAGCAGAACATAAAATGAATCACGTTAAAAATTTAAAATTCTAAAAATGGACTTTATAGTCATAAACATAGTCCGTTTTAAGATTTTATGTTTTAACGTGATTCATATTATGTTCTGATAAAGCGGCTATTTTAGGCCCGCTGATATATTGGTGGTGGATCGATTAGTGGCGCGTAATGATTGTTGACATAACGGTCTCGCATGACGACAACCTCGTGAAAGCCGAGAAAAATAAGCAAATCAAGTATCTTGATGGCTCGTGACGTTGTCGAAATGTGAGATGTAAACTCGGCGATCATAGTGTCGATAGTTGTGTCAGCCAATGTCTTAATTGCCTAGAGACGCGACGAACACCCGAGGAGGCTCTTGTTGGGCCGTTGGTTCAGTGGCCTGATTCAGAAAGTGGTACTTCCTGACACGGTGCGAATTGCTAGGAGGTTCCTCTCTCTAGAACCCTGACCTATAGCTTGGACCCTATTTGTTTGTATTCATATATTTAAATATATATAAAAAAATATTTAAAAGTGTATAGCTATTTATACTGGCGTTATCTAGAAAATGTCAAAAGAACAATCATTTCATTAGGGCTAATGTCGGGTTGATCAGCTGCATTGCAAACAATAAATCTTTAGATTTAAAATCGTATGAATTAATATTCTGGCGGGTAGTCAACTGTTTCATAATAATTATATCAATTATGTACCTAGAAAAGGATTTTATGGATGGAGTGACATGAAATCATTTTTTTTTTGTAATGGTTTTACTTAGACACACATGATAGTCATACAAATAATGTACAATTAATCATTAATGCAGTGGCAAAGAATATTATGTTTTAAAATATTTTTATAAAAACATATCTGACAGTTCTGAAGACAGGCGAACTCAAGCGCTAATAGATGTATATTAAATATACATACAAGGTACGACAATAAATGAAATCATTAGTACGCTCGCGGTCATATAAGAAGGGTCGAATAATACAAAAATCCCTGAACTTGCTAACTTTATTTCACATTCACAGAGAATTTGATTATCGTATACAATAAAAACTTAAAATATGATCTACAACGTTATTTAAAAAAGTTTTTTTTAAACCTGCAATTTAGAAATAAATTCGAAAAAATGCTATAAACAAATGAATAATAAATTGGATTTTAATTCATTAAGTATGCAGAATTGCAGACTGGAAACGTCATGCATGAGATATACGAAGTTTATTGTCATCTCCAGTTTGTATATATTATTAGAATGTCAATTAACTACATTTCAGTACAAATTCGCTACGAGTTGAACTAATTTGTGAAGGTACTTCTTGAGAACGTCAGAAGCTGTTTTCTTCTCATATATATTTCTGTACACCTTCTGATTATAGGGCACAATAAGATCCATGTCGACCATCGTTTATTCAATATTGTGCTATAGTCAATAATCTCTGTTTCATTTCACCAGTTCCACCACTATGATCCGGATGCGCGAAGACGAGCGCACTCGCGCGGTATCGCGCCCGTTCCCAACATAGCGCGCGTCCTTGCGACGTTTCTTGTACATTTTGACCGATCGCTTCGCTTCAACTCTTCGTAAAAGTGAAAGGAGCCTAAGGGAAAGGCGAAATTCAAATTTTCTTACATGGCAATTCTGGATGAGTTCGTTTGTTGATAAAAATACGATCCTCGACAGTAATTTTGAATTGAAGGAATATAAACTTCAGAATTCTGGTTTAAATGGGTGCTATGATTCAATAAAATGGAAACAGATAAATGTACAACAGTGCCAACGACTCGCCTTTCGAGGCCACCGATCATCAGTATGCTTGAGTTAAGCTTATGCATGCGAAGTATTTCTAAATATAACATACTGAGTACTTGACAACTATATTCTTTCGGTTATGAGGTCACTCCTCTTTTAGTAACCTCATTAGCGAAAGAATGTACATTTTATGAAATATTATGTGTCACAAATACTGTTTCGCTTTTTTGCATCGTGTTACGTTTATACCTATATCGATAAAGGCACGCTACATGGAAGAGGTTGACCAATACAGAGATTAGTCTAAATTTATTGTGATCTAATCTAAAGCCGTGTACAGACACCTCGAGGCAGGTAGTTGTGCACGCTTCAGGCTATGTGACTGAACTAATTGACGACGTTCGTCGAACTCCTCCACAGAGAGTCGAACTCGACTACTAGTTAAAGGTTTGCACGATACACAGCAATGGATAATACTAGGAAATATAAGGTCTAAATTCTTGTCGCGCTGACGATCGGTCGCGTACGAGTATACATTGTGCTCTTTATAGCACCATACTGTGACGCTGACGTCAGCGGCGACCGCTTCGTTGGTCTAGTGGGCGCTAAGTGTTGAAAATGTGGTGCGGAGTTCAATTCCCGGATCGGGTAAAGTGTTATTCACTTTTTCCACCAGGAATTCCACAGTAGCAGCCCGGAGACAATGGATTTATGCTCGGTGGGTAGCCTATGCCATCATGTCCTCTATTACATATAACTGGCGAAATATGGGTAAACTATAGGTCGCCTAAACCTACAGAGAAATAGGCGTGTTATGTAGAATGTTAGCTAACCTGTCGATGGTAGGCTGGTCGAAGGTGAACCGTTGTTCGTGCGCCACCGTCGACTCGTGTGGCATGAGCATGGCGGGCGCGCGGAACATGTAGCAGAACGGATAGTACATCAGATTCAGAAACGACGCCGCGTACAGATCTGCGTACCTCACCACCTGAAATTACAGTTATAAAATAAATAAATATCGCTGGACATTACACACAGCTCCATCTTGTGCCACACTAAGCAACGAGGCTTGTGTCGTAGACAACAGATAGTTGATATACTACAGAAGACGACTTAGTCATATAATATTAGGTTATTATAAAATAGCTGTGTATCAGAGAGCTGTGGTGGCTCAGTGGTTGCAGTCCTGATTTACGAGTTGTAGCTCGGTGGGTTCGAAGTTCGAACCCAGGCTTCGTAAAATTTATCAAATCACCAGTACTCCCAAAACCGTGAAGCAACACATCTATACACCGTGTTCCTGAGGATATACATTAATTTTGCATAATACTTCTATGTACGCCTGACGGAGGGAATCGCCGTCGAGGTACAACGCGGCGAAGGTGGTGTGACGATCTGATCTTGTTTGCGGGGCGAACATGGCCAGATATCGCACAAGATAGAGAGGTTTGGAAGGACAAAGGGGAGGCCTTTTCCCAGCAGTGGGACACACGATAGGCTAGGAAAAAAAAATACTTCTATAGCTCTTGTTAAACATATCGTACAAAGGAAGTAGTAGTTTAAATGGCATAGTTTTTAAGTTATTGGTAATTTAAGTTTAACCAATTTAATTATGTTGTGCTGTGAGAAAGAGTCTTTATGTGTGAGATGTTGCCACTTTGTGCAACCAAAACTATAAAACTGAATTTAGAAGACTGAAACTGATTTTTGATTTTTTTTTTGAAGTTTGAGGCATTTTGTGTTGTGTTGTGATAAAATGAATTTGTAATCTAAGATGAACACGATATGTTTTTACTTATTGCCACTAAAAGTGAAAAAAATGGTAAAAAATAAAAAAAAAGTTTAAAAAAAATGGTAAGTAAAAAAAATATATAAGTAGTAAAAAATGGTCAATTTAATGGTCTGAATAACATGCCGAAGTTAATGTATAACCTCAGGAACACGGTGTATAGAGGGAACTGGCATGTCCTAGAAAACTCCCACTCCTACTCAGAGAGAAAAGGCCTGTGTCCTAGCATTGGAAATATTATAGGCTGATTATGCCTTGAAAAATAGCTTTCGACCACGGTTTCACTCTCTTGTGGGGCATTGTATCGGGTTTCAAAAATAGCCTAGACTTTTTTGGCTATAAATGACCTGTTTGTAACAATCAGTTCGATCTATTGCTCCGTAGCTGCATGACGAAAGGAACCTACACAGTCAGGGGCGGATTTCCCTATAGGCCGAGTAGGCCTGGGCCCAGGGCGGCTAAATTTGGTCGTTTTTTTTAGTAGTTGCCCACGTGCCTACGTGTAAAAACTCAAAAATGTGTCCATGTAGCACCCCGCAATAAAATACATGTATGGCGAATACGATTATTACAAGTGTTGCTCATCCAACTGAACTGCCACTAATAATCGTTCCCAGGATCCGATCCACCCTATCGTTTTTTTTTCATTTTAATTTAATTTCTATACTTAGTTTATTTAATTTTTCATGCTTTACAGCAGTAGCTGACCCACGCAACTTCGTCTGCGTCACATAAAAGAGATAATAACCTTTGTTTGATTGATTTAGTTTTTTATTTCCGACTTCTGAAGCTATTTTTAATTTTTTTTTGTGTGAAGACGGTTTTATTTTTTACAAAAGAGTTTTTTATTTTTCACTTTTTAGTGGTTCATATGTGCTTACCCTTTCACAGCGTACCGGCGTGATTTTTTGTTATGAACTGGTGTAAACAATAGACAGACATGAGATTTCAGCAATCCCAGTACATTTGCTATCATTTATTGAGGAGTTCTGTAGCCTATCTCTGAAGTTCTTCATCAGATCTGTACCAAATTGAAACGGGATCACTCCGAGAAAGTACTCTTCCTAACACAAATCGCTTCTTGCGTGCCTATACAATTTGAAGAGTTCCCTCTATTTTTCCAGGATCCCATCATCAGTATCCTGATCCCTTTTAAACAATAAAAAAAATAACAAAATCGGTCCAGTCATCTTCGAGTAATCGGGGAACATTGAATTGAGAACCTCCTCCTTTTTGAAGTCGGTTAATAACGACGTTATGGTAGGTGACTCAAATATCCGGATAGCCTATAAAAGATTTGGGCGAGTATCGTAAATTTGCTCCTAAGAATTGAAGAGTTCCGTTACTTTGTCATGGATCCCATAATCAGAACCTAACCAAACACTCATCAAACAACCCTTGAAGTACACCCTTTCCAATAAAATAAAAAAAAACAGTACATGTCACGGTAATAGGCTTATCCCCAATAAATGGAACTTAACACACCTAACTGTCGAAATCTGCGAGTATTGTACACATCTGCATACCCCCTCAGAGCAAATAGGCGTGATGTTCTGTCATGATGTTTTATAACAATAAACATCCAAGCGATTGCAGCAATCACTGCAGATTTGACGTCTAATTTGGAAGAGTTCAATTAATATCTCCGAAGATCAGCATCAGATCTTAACCAAATTGAAATAGGACCACACGGAAAGTACCAGCTTTCAAATAAAAAAAGAATCTGAGGTAACAAACACAAAAGGAATAAATATTTTATCCTCTCCGCTCCTATTGGTTGTTTGTTATAGCTTTTATCTTTCCTCGATGAATTGACTATCCAACACAAAAAGATTTTTTCAATTTCAATCAGTAGTTCCTGAGATTAGCGCTTTCAAACAAACAAACTCTTCAGCTTTTTAATATTAGTATAGATTTACAGCACATGGGGGGCGGCAATCTTTCGTAGGCCTAGGGCAGCCAACGTATCAAATCCACCCCTGTATACACACACACAGTCCATTTCATGTTACATAATTACTCCGAGAGACTACCACTAGAATCTATTCGTAGAATCTAGTAGTTCAATGTAGCTAAAATTATTGGGCAACATTTAAATGTGAACAATAGGGTATACGACAAAAAAATATAATTAGTCCGTCAGTTAGATTATCAACAAATATTTGACCCGTATTTTTTCAGTCAAAGTCAAAATAATTTATTTGCAGTAAATGTGGTACAAAAGGTGGTAGTCAAAACTTTTTTCTTTTGTTACATAAACCAAAATTGACGAAGATACGGCGCATTTAAAATTCTCAATACGTCACGCCTTGGTATAATTTTTAACGAGTTCTGACGTCACGAGCGCATCAAAACTCGGGAGTGGGGACTCCCGAGTTTTGATGCGTTTTATCTTTGTAAATATTTTGATTTACAAAAACAAAAAATACGTGTCCATTATTTTCCAATACTCTGACGGACTAAATATATTTGCAATTTTTTGATACTGCCATTATGCCTATTACAAAGATACGATAACCCCGATATTCAATTGTCTAATAATAATATTTGAAAAAAAGACTATCGTTTTGGCACCAGATTCGACTCAAGTTTCAACTAAATTCTAGTGACCTAAATTGTTTCTTTCGTTTTGGCATTCTTAGTACTTTTCGTCAAACATTACAAGTGGCAATGTTTTGTCAGAAGTTATTTCATGTTTATTTAATCATTACTAACTGTTGACCGTGTATCCGCGTGAAATTGTTATAAAATACAATTTTCATTGATGCTCCGCTCCAGTTGGTCGTAGCGTGGTGTTATAATAATATAGTCTATAGCCTTCTTCAATAATCAATGGCCTATGCAACACTAAGAGCGATTTCGCACTACGTCCGATCCGAATCCGATCCGAACCCGGTCCGGAGTAATCGTAGAACTATTTTTATGGTAGTTTACGCACTAGGTCGGTCCGTCATCCAATTTAATATTGTAGTGTATTTTCACGGGTACGGATCGGACTCGGATCGGACGTAGTGCGAAAACACTCTAACAGTACCTAGTTGCTGAGATTAGCGCCTTCAACCAAAATAAACTCTTGAGCTTTATAATATTTGTGTAACGTACTGAACACTATGTATGAACAAACAGTGACAGTGATAAAACATCATAAACAAATTACAATGATGTCCTTAATGTACAAGTATATCCCTAATGGTCCCTACTTCCTGTCGCTTGCGTGTGAATTCATTTGAAAGATAACTGTGAGTGTGATTGTGTGAACACATAGATTAGTTAAAACAAAAAGTATTTATTATATTATTTCGCTCATTAAATACCCATAACAGGCTTTTCCGACTTTGACCTCACGTTGATGCAAACGACTTTTACAAGGAATTTTGTTTACAATGTAAATATGTCGCCAAACAAATGTATAAATATGATGTTAATATTTATATACTGCATAGCAATCCCACGTCGTTGAATCATTTGAGATAAAAAAGCACAAATTTTATCTGAAATCCGAATGTGGATTTGAACTGGATGTCCTTTCCATATAACTATGGAGAAATCCTTCAGGGTCTTATAGACTTTAGACCACACTGCGATGTGTTCCTTTAATGGCCAAGGGGCTGCCGAAAACATAATTATGTCCCTACGAGCATTTACTGTCCGAAGCAAGGGCTTGTACATACACAAAACTGCGATGCAACGTCGCATCCTAAAAATCTACGAGCTCCCACGACGCATCGTCAAAATTTGCGAATTGATTCGCATCGCGCATTCCTGCGATGTTACGTCATACTTGTACAGTTGACGGTCGCCGAAGAAATGGTCACCAGAATCGTGGAAGGGAGACGCCTTGCCGCACGAAATCGCATCGCAGCAATTCGTGTCGCAGTTTTCTGCATTGGGAATTCGCATCGCGCCGATTAGCCGTTTTGTGTACAAGCCCTAATAGCTTAAAATAGATTCATGAAAGTTTTCTATGACCAGTAACTGGGTTGTGAATTTAAATCGAAAAAGGTCACAGTCAGTCTTTCCATGTTAAATACTGGTATACAGCTCCAAAGTTAGTTCAGGCATGCCGCATGGCAGATGGTACATAATGATGTTTTAGTTGGCAGTATAAATATATCGCACCTGTGACGAGAAGAACGTCTGTCTGGATCCGGAGCGGAACAGAGATCCGAGCATGCCGTACGCCAGGTCCATCTTGTGCGTCACATCGCGGATCGACGAGCGGAGCTTCGATATATCAGGCTTCTCCTTTGTGCTCGAGTCCAAATCTCTGCAAAACAGTTATACATATTATACAAAAGTCACAGACATTAAAAAACCGAGCTTATTTAAGGAGATTATGAAATCCTGTCTCAATATCATTTAGGTATTACGAAACGAGTTGCTATCAATTGACTTGGAAACGCGATAAACAAAGCATCGTAGTACTGGTATTTCATGTCCATTCAAAACGATTTTTATGAATTGTCAGTTAAACACGTCATTACTTTATAACAGAATATACTAAAAGCGTTCGTTAAAACCGTAGGCAAGTCTAAGTATACATACTTGTACATATGTCCTAGTTCCACGTCAAGGTCTTGCAGTTGCTCAAACAGCTGACATTTGTCGGTCCACACATGCAGCTCCTGAACTAATTCTGGAACTATGAGGAAGGTACGCCAACCTCCAATCTTCTTCGACTTGAGGATGTCACCGAATATGTGATCTCCGACGTACAACACGTCTTTACCCTTCGCTCCGATCATGTCGGTAAACACGTCGCAGGAACCTAGAACAACATGTTAATTCGTTTATATTGCTTTCTAGTAATCATCGCGGTTCTTGACTGAGTGTTACAAGGCTTCTCTATTCATTTGCATATTTTCCTTCACTTTAATTGTTTTGAGTTATTTTTCGCTATAAATTGTACAGAAAATATTCACAATGATAACGAGTTTGCAAAAATAGTTTCCAGTGAAATCATCATTTATTACATAATGCGAACGATAACGATAGGGGGTTACTAACCATCTCATGGACTTATGTCTTTCATCATACTTTGTTGTTATGTTGATTTGAGAAGGATGATTTTAAAGAAACAGAATCTTGGCATACATTGGCTGGACACAAACCATTTGGCACGTTTTTGCAGAATACGTCTATATGGAAGACTTTTTATTTATATAGGTAGATACCTGTATTAGCAAGCGACTATCTAGTCTGGCTTGGCTAGTAAATTTTTGTGTATTGTATTATTTGTTTGTTTTATGGGCTTTCGTTGCATGACATTAACCCTTAATTACTCGCGTGGGGTATATTTAACCCCACGGCGTATTTGAAGTGTCGTATCTCCGCCATTTTTAAAGCTACCTCCATGCCGTTCTTAGTAGCTGCCTAAATACCTTCCCCCGCCGCGAATCAGTCGTGAGCGCCTCTCCGTGTCATGTGGTTGTGTCAGGAGATCGCGTCTGGGGTATATATTGCCCCACGCGAGTATTCGTGCAACTTTTTTTGGACGACTGAGTTCTATTGAGGATCCTAAGCCCCACTTTCAGTGGTGGTCCATCGACAACTTATAAAAGGTGCCATATCTGTCCAAGGTCGAAGGATAAAAAAATAAGATTTATGTGTGCCAAATGCCACCAGTAAGTTTGTCACGACCATTCTACTATGATACGTGATAAATGTATTGATTAAAAAGTTCCTAAATTCAAGTTTCATATCTTTAAAAGTTTATAACAATGTTCATTAAGGATACTTACTAATATAATTTAGAACAATGTTGTCTGTTTCTAATTTTTATAATAAAAATAAAAGTATGTCATTAAAAATATGTTTTATTGTACCTTTAAAATTGGGGTTATATATTCCCCACGCGAGCGTAAGTGTAACTATATGGACGTGAGTAATTAAGGGTTAAAGATAAAGTGATAAAAAGTCAAAATCCCAGCGAAAGAACAGATAGTCTCTACTAGCCATGACTTTGTTCATCAGTTGTCAATATTTATAAAATTCAGTTAACGCTCAGCAGCGGCTTTACCTCTATCTAAAGACATGTGTCATATTGTTCCACTAAAAACTTCCAATAGCAATCCAATAGCATAATTATGACAATAAACGTGATAATATAATATAGCATTCCAATTAAGATAATATTATCTGGTTCGCAAGCATTCATGTTGCACGGTAGTGCGAACACTCATGACAAGACGCGACAAATTATACAACTTACACACTTTGCCATTCTCCTGCGATTATCTTAATTATTTATTTATTACATTAATTTTGGGTTGGCACAACATTTCTTCTTTTTTCATATTTTTTCTTTGGTATTCCCCTACGTGTATAGCCATTCACATTCATACAACCTCCCTCGAGACATTTTGCTAAAATTAAATACTCCGCATCACATAGGTATATCCCCCATGAAAACCGATTACCGCAAAACTTGTCAGTCACTAGTCCCACTTTCAAACTACAACTTACACGAATAATAACTATTCAAGGTACATTTACATAATATCTTTATATGATTAACGATAATTATTAGATAATATGATACCACTTTATCTGTATGCGTAATAAGTACCATTTAATTGGCATCCTTATCTATAATGTATTCGTCCTATTTCGTCTTGTGAATATCTTCAATACCTATCGATATTATTTAATCTTAAGAAGATTGAATAGGATAATTAATCATAGTTAATAATAAAAATTTAATGCAGATAGCATCACTGTTTTTGGAAACGACATGGAAAATTATCAATTAAGTACTTTAAAGGTATTTTAATTAGTAAACATACATAGACGTAGATATCAAGAACTGCGATGAAATCATTGTACCTTCTAAGAAGTATAAACGTTCGATGTAGACTTTTATTGTAACTACTTATCAGACATTTACAATATCTTGATGGCAGAAGATAAGAGAGGGAACTGGAATTGTTTACGTTCAAAGACACACTCATGGTACGAGTATTTTCAAAAAGTACGAAAGTCGTATTCGACATTTTTAGGGTTCCGTAGCCAAATGGCAAAAAACGGAACCCTTATAGTTTCGCCATGTCTGTCTGTCTGTCTGTCCGCGGATAATCTCAGTGACCGTTAGCACCAGAAAGCTGAAATTTGGTACCAATATGTATATCAATCATGCCGACAAAGTGCAAAAATAAAAATTTAAAAAAACATTTTTATTAGGGTACCTCCCCCAGACGTAAAGTGGGGAGCGATTTTTTTTTTAATTTTGACCCTGACGTGTGATATATTGTTGGATAGGTATTTAAAAATGAATAGGGGTTTTCTAAAATCATTTTTTGATAATATTAATATTTTAGGAAATAATCGCTCCGAAAGTCAAAAACAATGTGTCCCCCCCCCCTCTAACTTTTGAACCATAAGTTTAAAAAATATGAAAAAAATCACAGAAGTAGACCTTTATATGAACTTTCTAGGAAAATTATTTTCAACTTGATGAGTTGAATAGTTTTTGAGTTATATAGCACTTTTTCAAAAAAACGCAAATGATAACTTTGTTTTTCATACAAATACTATGAAAAACAAAGTTATTTTTGCTGACGAAAAATGTTGGTATTTTTAATGGTCTGGGAAGCTACGGAACCCTACAGTGAGCGTGGCCCGACACGCTCTTGGCCGGTTTTTTTTTATTCCGTTCTGTCATTAAATCATATTTTTATTGCATTTTAGCAGTTGGTCCTGCGCGCCGGATCTCCGGTCGTGTCGGATTGCAGTACTGTCCGACAACGAGAGTAAGTAATAATGAGAGAGAGGGAGAGAGAGAGAGTAGGTGATGGTTTGTCTGCTGTGAGATTGGCCGCCATGACCGATTATGGTTTGGAGGACTAATATTCCGTTCTTTATGGCGAATTGACTTACCTCCAGAATAAACGAGTTCCTCGTGCAATGAGCCGACATAATGGCCCATCTTCAGGGCCCCCGTCTTAGTGTCTACCTGTCGTAGCGTGGTACCTTCTCCGAAGAACAACGGCTTCTTGGCGTCTACTACGATCCAGTCGAAGTAAGTCTTCCAGTTCCTGTGGGGCTCGCCAGGCTATAAAGAATAATATGAAGTATTAGCCATAGCAATTCATGAAATGCAGTCACATAGTGGGTGGTGAAATCGGACGGTGTAACCGAGGCAGCTTATAGACTCGTTTTTAATTGATTGGTCAGAGAGAGCAAATTGCAAGGCTTATTAAAAATGCTAACATATCAGTAAATGGAGAAAAAACATAAAAAAAACATCGGCAACAATTAAACTCATCTGTGTTATTCTTGCAATGAGTAAGTTCAGCATTTTTGTATGAAACCGTTTTCGATATTTCAGAGTACGCTCCAAGGTAGAAGTTGTTTGATACGTCCTTTCACCCCAAGCAAGATTGCCAAAGAATTTAAAGTCAGCCTGTAGATACCTATCTTTATACACTAATAGTGTTATGAACTGATAACCTTGAAGTTAAGAAATACCTAACTCTCGATAAAGATGAATCTTCAGAACAATATTTACAAAATTATAAGTAACCGAATTATAAATACGACATATTATCGGTTAGTGTTCTATTGACGGAGTCGCCTGACGATAACAGTTTATGTGACAGCTGTTTTAACTCACAATATGTGATCAATCACTTCTATGTTCAAACGTGATATGCAGCCATAACAATTATGCTAATAAAGCTATTTGGTTGAAGACCTATTTACCTTTGCGCCGTACGGAAAATCGAATAGGTACTCCATAACTCTATCGGTGAAGTTGTATTCACTATTCGTTAGTATAAAGATCTTGGCACCGCTTGCTTTTATCCTCGACAAGAACATTGGCAGTCTGTCGTCTTTCTTCAAGTATAATTCCATATTCTCCGTAGTCTTGTCCTTAAGGTCGCCATGAATATGGATGTAGTCGACTGCATTTCTTACGTCTTGGAAAATCGATTTGAATGACATAGCGAGATCGCCACATCGAACCCCATAGTTTGTTCTGCGGAAGATTTTTATTTACAGAAGAGGTTTGGTAATAATGTTCGAACATGACCGCTTCATGTCGTTTACTTCTAAAATAAACTAGGGCGGCCATATAAGAGTACTGCACTAGGCATTTGTAGGTCGACGATTGGAGTGCGAATTACGTAATGCGAAACATGTGCGATGACTTGTTGAGTGACCGTTATTGGCCCATTCACATACAGGCGGAGAGCTATTACTGAGTTATAGCCGCATTAGTTAAATTATAACACAATTAATTAATTAAGTATGGAATTCGTTCAGCGAATCGTCAACCAACAATATAATCAAATAATGTTTTAATGTATGCCAATTTGCACCTGTTTTATTTATGGATACTGTTAAGAGTAAAACAATTTATTCAGTTTAACAAGTGACCCTAAAAGCGTCCTTAGCCCATAGCTTACCTCTGGTATTGCGGTGAATTAGTGAAGAAATCTATCAGACAAGCTATAAGATACGTTTCTGGCAAGTTGAACAGCGTGTTCAGGACATACACTCTTGACTCATCTAATGTTAAGAATTTATTAGGGTACAATTCGTATACTTGTGAACTGAAACAAACAAATAAATGATAACATTCTCTCCAAAACTGTCTAGCAGGTTCTAAAACAGATTAAGTAATATACTTTGTGTATGTATGCAGTTTCCTACTGTTCTTTCTACAATAGGACTGACTAAATAATGTACAGTTTATTCTTGCACATTTTACCGAATAGGTATGTCGTGCGACTCAAATTCGGAATTATAATCTCTTTTGGACTATCAGGTCAGTTCAATACTGGAAGGTCGCATTGACAACTAGGTAATTGACGTCATAGATAATACTAACTGATACTGACATAATTATGGTAAAGTGATCGTCAAATACGGGCTGGAAAGGACATCGACGCACAAACGGTTACCAGGTAATTCAAAACCTCGCCACATAGAAATTTTTCATCGACAGTTATAAAAAAAAACAGAATGATGACCCTCCAATTCTGAACAAACATATTCTTTTACTTACATAAAGTTTACATACTGCTAAAATCTATAAAGCTGTGACCGCATAAGACAAATAACAGCCCAACATACTAAAATTATTATAAATTCAAATGTGTACTTACTGCTTCAAGAATTCAAATCCATGGACGCATACTAAAATATTACCATAGGCATCTACCTTGAGCAAATTACCGTATAGTGTGTCGAACCATAGACCTCTGAAAATAAAAAGATACACAACCTTTAAAAGATACTTGCCGTTGGCAACTTGGCTCGCCTTCGTGATACACACATGCTCGTGTTGGCCTGTTTCGGCAGGATATGGTGCAGCCCGAAGGCAAAACATAAGTTCGATTTAGCAACCTGGTCTATGCACCCCTAGAACAATAGGTAATACACACCTTACTGGAAACGAAGGGTCGTATTCAAATTCCATAATTTCCTTTGGGTAACCTTTGCTCACTAATCTCTCTTTGGTCAAATTAAATCCTAAAGTTTCATATTGCGGCGATTTGTATTCTGTAAATAAAAGTTTTGCTTAGCATACAGTAAAAATCGAAAGTGTACATAATAGTAAGTTCGTGGATGGATCAATGAGAGGTTTTCTTTTTGAGAATTAAAAAAATATAGTTTCCAAGAACTCGGTAGATAGCGTTGAACCGACTACGTTACTAGGTGCCAAAGCGCTTGAAAAAACACGTCACGTACGCTCGTTGACTGACACTTTCGGTTGCATAAGCTTCCAAATATAACCATCAGGTCCAAGTGAAATTATGTGATGTTCTGTTCCTTGCAGCAACGTCCCGAGATCTGCGCCATCTATCCACCGACTAGGGAAGAGTTGAAAAAGAATATCCCTCATTCTCTACACGGTGAGACGACTGTCGAGGACCCGGGTAAGGTGAGTGACGAATTTAAGGGGCCAAATAACAAATAAAAGAGCTGTGGCTACTCAGTTTTAAATCCGGATATGATGAGATACACATAGCTATGTTGTGTCGTTACGAAAAATATGACACTATGTTTTATACATTCCTAGCGTATTGAAGCCGTGTTTATACTCTAACTGGTACCAATAGTCGTCCAATGGTGCGGGGAACAGAAGCTAAGACTCAATACTAAGCTGGTCAGTAAACTATGCCCCTAATAAGAGCAACATTCGTGCAAAATCAAGGCGTGAACGAGGCCATAGCGGCTCTAGATAACGCCTTTGGAAGGCCTAAAGAGTCTGTTATATTTAAAACATACCAGCCAAGGTGTAGTCCATATCAAAGCCATAAAACTTAACATTTTCTAAATGCAGAGATCTGTTGACAAAGATTCTGAAACAAAGAAATAGTGAACATTACTTTCATGAGTAGTTTATCACTATGCTTATAATGCGTTAAAAATATTATAATTATATGTATGTAATACATGTGTATAATAAAGTCTATACATTGAGGCTCAGTATATACAGTACCTATCCTCCCCTCCTCTTAATCTCACTTCATTTGTAGATTTTACCTAAGTGGTAGTCTTGGTTACAAAGTTACATTATTAACTTACATAATCGTACCTAAGCTCATACAAGTTAATCATAAGATAATTTATGTTTCGTTTATTTCGAACCTGAAAAAGTTGAGCCCCTTGTACATAGGAAACAAAAATTTTGACACCGAAGTTGGGAGGTTGGATTCTTTTGGCAACTTATTTACCATGAATACAAAAGGATTTCAAGTGCGCGATCTAACAGCCACCTTTACTGCGGTCTTATTGGCTCGCTGACGCAAAAATGCGGCGTGTATCATCTCCGTAAAACTTATTTATTCTACGTAACTTACGTTATCTACGTAACTTCATGTTTAGTGGTATAAAGCCACTGTAACGTCAGCGAAATTTTTCTGACGGTTTTAGTGGTCGGGACGTTACAGTGGATAGGCGGACTTTATGCCACAAGATATTCCCTACTAGCCAACCAACGTTGCTTCAATACTATAGGTAGTGAGTTTTTAACTAACAATTGACTTGGTCTATCCACATGACGCCAACGTAAATTAAGAACGCTCGTATACGCCGCCTCGGTCCAGGCCATTTTTGGTAGAAAACACAATTCAATTCACAATTTTATTTTGGATATAGGATGGTGTGCCTTTTATTCTACTTGACTAAGGCAACGCGACTCTTTTTTTGAGATATTCTATTGAGAATAATACGATTTTTATTGGTACCTGTGTCAATTTGTCATAAATCACTAAACTTGACACTCTTTCACTGACAAGAAGTACCATCATCTAGTCAAAATAGTTCCTATATTCAGCCAGAAACCTTCCAAATAATTTAAAAAGTTAGAAACTTAGAATTTTATTTTACTCTCGAGATTTTGTATTGTGTTAAAAGTTCCGAGATTTTAAAGACTCCACGCAATATCTAAATAGGTACAGTGCCCTTTTTCCTGGTTGGAAGCTTCCTTGCAAGAAGTGTATCAAGCGTACCTCCTACTAAATCTATGGCAAATGAAATACGAAGGCATTGCATATTAAGAAGCTTGGTTCTTTGTTCGTGTAGTAGGGCTCTTACAATGCCATCTCCTCGATAGTTTGCTGAATCATCTAAATACCTCGAAACAAAGAATGAATCGATACTGGATGCTTTATGAACAATAAGCGCTAAGCTTAGAAGATGGGGAAGTCGATGACGCTCGGGAGAGTCTAGTCTACAATAAGTTTGAAATATGCCCATTTCACTAAATAAGAGCGCTCCGTTGGATTTTCAACCCTCGGTTCATCAAATGAAATTCCAAAAAAGCAGTGCCATAATATTCATACATTGGAATACCTTTGGTTTATTTGGTCGTATTAGTGAAAACAGGTAATAGAAGAAAGCAACATAATACCTAGGTTTACATAATGTCTAGGTTCGTAAATATATATTTTGAAAGAACAATGATATAAAAACGAGATATGAGGAATTTAAAATTTCTATGGAATGTAAATTTATTTTTCTCATAACTCATATTTAAATCAATGCCCATTCAAAATATATATTTGGGAACCTAGATATTATGTAAACCAATCGATATAAATACACACTACTTTAAGACTATGAAATTACAAATTATTTTGGTATTACGTTTGTATGAAATACGCATGGCATGCTCCACGGGCCTCTTAAAGATAAGGAAGGTTATAGTCAGCAAACAGCATTATTTCGTTGAAGTGCCGTTTGCCAGATGAGTGCATCCCATCACGGTGATAATATACAGTGGAACGGTGTACAAGATTCTGGCATCTGGCAAAGATAGAAATCTGTAGATACAAATTTATTTGCAACGTAACCGTAACTACAAAAAGCTGTAAAATCTCTGAAATACTTCATAGGTCTCTGAAAAATATCAACAGTGTAAGTAGTACCTGGTCTATGTCAAGTACAATTTTATTATTTTAATTGCAGGATTTGCAGGGTTCGAGGATATATTGCAAATAGGCCGTAAAGAGTGCCGGATACGATGTACGACTGTCGATTAGTCAGGAGGGGTAAACGTTTGTAGATATTAGTTAGGCATTTAACTACACTCATTCATTGTGTCGCATTTTTTCCCTTTAGTACGCGAGGTGCTTAGTCAATTCGGACGCGTCTGGGCCTCGATTCTGCTATTACAATAGTGTCAGAGTATTCGATCATTGATTTCATAATGATCAAGTTATGTCAAATTTTGACAAGTTTGTTAATTCTTCTATCATAATGGCGCCATTATGACTTCTCAATGAACAACCATTGACACTCCATTGAAAGAAATGTCATAAAATATTAATCTCGTACTATGAAATCTGGCATGAATAAATGTTCGCATTTAGTAGTAGATTTCGAAAACCATTTGTACTAAGGGTTTTATAATAATGACAATACGAAAATGCCATTAAAACACAATTTTATTACGAGACCATTGACCGACCATTGTGAATTTAGCAGATTACGAACTTTAAGCAAAATGACAATGGGATGAGAATGGAATCGTGTTGGAGTGACGAATTTATTAAAATACTCGTAGCAGAATTAGGCCCCAGTAGTACTGTACGTGAAAGTTCTCTAGTTAAACTTCATTATTTACTTGAATTAATTTTCTTTTAAAAATGACTGCCATAGGTATGTTTACCTTAGTGGTTTTTGTATTTCAATCTGTGAGATATTATTTATTTATTATAGACTGATTTCTTTCAAGTAAAAAATGTCACAAAAAGAAAAGAATCCTATCGGATTTTTTTCGGATACATCTACACCATACATCGATACATCTAAGGCTTTTTTATTTAAATTGTTTATTTACAAATTGAACTATTTTTGTTGCATAGGTAGGTACTTTGATTGTTGCATTTTATTTTTTTACACGTGTTCACTGTCTATACATACGAGTATATGCGTAAAAATACAAAAGATTTAACATGCTATAAAAATTCAAATAAGTTTCGGTTTCGGCCGAAACTGGGACCAAGACCGACGGTTCGGTTTCGGTTTCGACTGAAAATCCTGTTTCGGTAGGACACTAATATCAAACAATACAAAAATGGTTTAAAAATGTTATTTTAATAAGTAATTTTTAGCATTTGTTACTGTATTTCTACTTCTGAAATGTAGATAGCGTTGGATTAGAGATAAAACATACTCTAATCCATAAATGGCATTGGCAACACTTCTGCCGGCATTAATGGCGTCAGTCGTGATTCTAATAAGTACATAGTCTGATTCTAAATAAATAAAACATTTCAGTTTTTTTAATTACGTTTATGTAGCACATATGCAAATAGTTTAAGTACATAAATAATACAAAAAACAAAATACAAAAACAAACAAAAACATACAAAATGGATATATATCAAACTTGATATAATATATCGCATATATATCCTAAATATCCGATATTTTGATGTTTATAAATATCGGATATTTTCGAACCCTGGTTAAGTAATTGAAACCAAGCAGTCATAATATTTGCACGTCACGCATCGGCAGTTTTGGCTATTTCCATAAAATTCCATTTAGGAAAAAATCTGGGTAACGATTACGCTTCTTCTAGGAAACAGATTTAATTGTGACTAGTCAGCTAACTAGCGCTAACACGCCACCCCACATCCGCTCCGCTGTTTCTTAGCATCAAGTACCTATATAGATAAGAATTACGTCACTGCAAAGACGAGGAGTGTGATAAGGATTGATATAATGCCTATAGTGACAGCTGTATTCAAATTGTCTGGCTTAAAACATAAGCATTATCAATAGGAAACAGAGATCAAGGATTTCAGATGCTAGTTTCAAGATTATGTCACTTTGATCTCCAACTATAGAAAACATCACGTTCTATGTTAGAAATAAATCGGCGACGGAATATAATGATTTGCGTGGTACATACTCGTAACTGGTAAATTGCGTCATTTATCCTTACACGAGGTTGTGAAATTAATTATACATAGGCGCTCTTTACACGCATACCAACCTATGTGAGTTCTTCTTTCCTTAATACAGGTATTCTCCTGTATTAACGGATATTCACTTTACATTATTACTTTAGCCATACCTATAGGTAATATGTATCAAACATTACCTAACTACTAATCGGCCTTATACATATTTGTTTAAAAACTGGTTGGTAACAAACTTTAGTACTTTTAGCTAAATCGAGCGGTCACCAGTCATAACAGCTACAGCAATGTATTTAGTTATTTTTGGAACACGTGTCGCGCAAGGTGAAAAACTTCATGCAAGTCAGGCGATAATCCAGAGAGAACGGAACGCTGCTGTTGGCTCCAGTTTGATGTCCATTTAATCATTATCATAATTCATAATGCAACGCGTTTTAAATTTCTGACTTCCACGCCTACAGGGTACGAGAAACACGCACCTCATCGAGTGGATTCCAGAGATTCCAGCGTTTTGCCAACACCGAGAGTAGGACGTTTGATAATTTTCGTTGATCATATCAATATTCGTTTCTTACAGTTTATTTTAGCAGAACTGCGAAAACTTGTAGCCATGTTATCGCGTCACTTTCCTTGAAATAAAAGAACTGGCACACGTGTAAGACGTTTAGTCATACGTATCCATCCTCCTAATAAGCGCAAAGGGCAAAACAAACTTTTGGAGTAGCAAGAGTTAATAAAGCTTCCACAAGTAGCGCAATCCCGACATCTCGATCTTCTGAAATTATCTTAATCAAGATTCTCATTATCGTGATATTTCTCTACCTAATCAGTTCTTTTGGCGATCAAATTAAGGACAGCAATTGCTAAAAATATCTTCATTGGTCAATTCAAATACCCCAATTAGTGTGTCAAAGAGTATCACCCACCCCACACGAGTTTCGCCTTTCAAATTTGAAGGTTACTAAATCGAGGCAAAAGGCAAAATCAAATCCAATGTAACTGGATTGGTCTTTCACAAGTAATCCGACCAAAGGTCAAGTAAACAGAAAACATATTTGTAGAAGAAATTGTATTACAGGATTCCACAGTAATATTTGTTTAGTTCACTCATGAAAAGAGCGATACAAACCACTCGAAAAGTTGAGGTTCTAAGATGAGGGCCAATTAAAAGTTTAAAGTTAAAAAATACCATTCGCCAGAAAGCCCACGGAAATTACGGTTTCTTTCTTGCAGATAAATGAATTGCTTGCTTCGCTATGTAGCTTGAAACAGGTCTAAAAATCTTTAGATGCTTGTGTACAATAATTCCGCACTTTCGACCAATATCTCGAGACCAATTTTATTCAATTACCAGTAAGGTACTATCATAGATTTCTTTTATTGCACTTCAAGCTGTGTCTAGATTATTTTAGAAGCACTTTGAAGCCTCTCTAAACAACGTGGTATCACTGGTATCTAATAGCTCGGACTGCGTTGAAAGATGATTTACATAAACGCTAGAATGCATTGGCCTTAACTTAATGGAGTTCAGGTCACAAATATTTCAAACTATGCAATTTCGTATTTCACATAATGAAAAAAATAAAGACGATTTATTTTCGAGGAAACAGTTACTTTCCAGAAGATCTTAGATAGTGTTTTGTCTCTGTCAATTCCCGGATTGAGCCAAATACACGAGTCGGTGTTGTAATCGTAATTCGTAAGCCTACGTCCTAAACAGCTTCCACTTTTTGAAAGCGAATTCCTCGGCATAACGACTGAAGGTGGACAGCTTGACGTTGACGTGCACTTTAGTTTAGATCTTTCCAATGACAACGTTTTGGAGTGACTGGGCTGATTTATGCCTCAATTTCATTGACTCATGCCTAGACCCGATAATTGCATTCCACGATGAGATTGGTTTTGTCACGCACTGTCTGGCGATGTCGTCTAAATTCGAATAATTCATTTTTTTGACCAACCAATGCCTTTTTTTTTTTTTTTAGGATGGGAAATCATCAAATGACTTCTCCCACTCTGGGCGGAGCGGGAGGGAGTGTCAGACTCTTACTGACTAAAACCCATCCATGTTCCTTCCTCGCCCTTTATGTTCCGGGGCCGCGGTATCTCTTTCGAACAGTCCCGCAACCCCGGCAGGCTTCGGCCCTTGGGGGCCCCTCTCTTCTGTTGACATCTCTTTGAGGCGCGCGTGGAACACGAACGCGCCGTCGACACGGCCTGTCGTCATTAGACAGACGGACGGCTAGCTAGCCCATAGCTAACCGTCCACGACCAACCAATGCCTGAACTCTGTTTTTGGTTAAGAGCCTCAGAGAACTATATGGCCCCTCTAATGTTATGCTAAATAGTAACTTGACCGATACAGAGAAACAATGAATTTATAGCGTTCTTTAAACAATAACACAGTCCAGATGTATACAAACAATGAAGCAAACGACGCTGCGTCACTACGAATTCAACACAATGAAATTCATACACTTTCTTATACTTACATGTTTTTAAACACAACATACCGCAGAATTTTAAGTATCGCATCGTCACTGAATATTTTTATTATTAGACCTGACGGCTGATTTCAGTCCCATAATACTTTTACATACTGTTTACTGTAGTTGGTAAATAGATATAATCCAAGGTTATATCAACTCACTCGTTTGGCGCCGCCGTGTTTCTGTTTCCTGTGCCATATGCCGAACCGATGGCTATAGACTTGTCCACGAAACGATACGAAGATCCGTTCGCCATGGCCTGTTTCTCCATTGTTATCGATCACAAAAATACTAGTTTTTTACACCATTCACAACACGAAATGAGGTAAGTGTTAATACAATCAATTACTCATACACTTCAAGATAACGTTTTAGATTCTTCAGAATTGGGTCTTTTCACTATAACTTTACATTTATTTTCACTGTAGTAATTTCGGTTCACATCACACGTCTCGCATGATTCACTGCAGTCGTTTTAGTGAACCGCAGGAAGCATTTGAGTGGATATCCTTGACAGTAACAAGGTTAAAGAGACCGGTCCTCTCGTCTACATGCTGACAGCGTTAGACCTAATATATGAGTTGGTTAGCCTACTTGCATTTCAACTGCACATCTATTGTTTGTGAGACTTCTTTGTTAGTCACAAGTCACAAACAATAGTTTCTGTTGATTCATTACATGTCTACGCCAGGAATGACTGTATTTTGGCATGTATAGATGTGCTCTACTTTATAAGCAGCCAATCCAATGTTTGTCATAGCTTTGTTTAAACTGCATTGACTATAACTTAAACTACTGAGTACCATCCTGTTAGTATCAGACCTGCATGATAAGCAGACCTAAATCTAGAACTTATTCATTGATGCCATGTCAATAGATCTAAACTTGTTTTATACAGACTTTGTATTCAGAATTTCAGACACATTAATCAAAAGAGTTTAGCTAAACAATAGCGACGAGGTGAACGACATCGTTTCCCTCATAACACGTCCTCTATAGAACAGATACACGTACACGTGTTTTTTATTAAACAATAGAAAAAGTTAGTTTATCGCCAGTATCCGAAAAGTGTATTTTATTTATGTTCGATAGATCAATACTTTATTAATTAATTTACTGTCCGTAACTAATAACAATAAGTAGAAACATATTCTGATTAAAATTATATGAAAGTATAAAACTACGGTCGCGTGTTTTGCTATAAAGATCATTTTGTCTGGGATAGGATGCAGTGCAAGGCGCATGGGAGAGAGGGTGCCAGGGGACCAATCAATATGATCCAGGAATAAGTATCTGCGTTGAGAATTTGTTTTCATGTTTCCCTCTCTACTAGGGAGGGTCTACGTCTATTCGTGCTTTAACAACAAGCCACTGAAGTTTCATAACACGGAAAGAACTATAAAACATTTTAAACATGAACTTATATTGTCACTTACGGGATATCTTCCGTGATTAGGTGACATGGTATTATTAACAATTTTTTTACAAAAACACTTTTAATTCTTGCAGTTTTCATACACTTTAAAGAAAATCAAACAGTGACAAGAAATAACTATGTTGTAAGTATCTGTTTTCATTCTTAACACCTTGCATAATAAGCAGGCTTTCAAAAACAATAATACTTTCCCTTTAACTAACATACCAAAAATCTAGGACGGTCAACAAAACAAGTAAAACTGGATGTAAACGCTTGCACAACAAAATAGAAATTATGAATTAATGTTATTTGCACAGCATAGTGACTCGCCGCCTACGCGTTAAAATAACAACCTTGTTACTGTCAGAATAAGTGTTTCATGTGAATGGTATTTTATTATAGTTGGAAATTGAACAGAAAACACTACCAATAACAACCAAAAATAAGAAAACACCACCACTATGTCAAATTTGACATTATACTACGTTCGCGTTGACAACACACGGTACACAGATGCACGTCACGTATCAGAAATCGCGGCGATAACCGAGTTCTATCAATTAATTAGAGTTTATGTGCGTGCGATATAGATCGGCGAGGGCGTCGCGTACACTGACGTTCTCTCGGAGTCGACGCTCGTCTATACATCTAAGGCCCCACGGTACAATCACTTCCCCCGCGGCCGTAGCTAACAGCTGATTCGCCAACTTCGATTCGGTTACTCAGTACTCAGTAGTCTCATAGCCCGCTAGTCGGTGACGGTGAGCACGACACGAATTATGCGAGCTAACCGTTAATCTCGAACAAACAAAATACTTATGACTGTAATCTTTATCTTTGTTATAATAACAAAGGTGTTGACTGTTTTCTAAAGTAATTTTTTTGGGCTCTTTAATTCAACTAAGATCATCTGCGCTAATGAATTGTTATTGCATTTAGCTGCTGAATGTTCTTGTGTTGATAAAACTCGGGTCCTAAATAAATGGTCAACAGATATTCTATCAATAAGAGAACTGGATGTTTTTAGAAGACACTAACTGGCGGCTAAGAAGTTAAAACATGGTAAGTAGTATCTAAAACGCTTGACTAGCTTGCTTGCTAAAAAATGGTTTTAAATAAGAGGAAAATAATACAATACCGTTGCAAGACCTTCCTTCCTTATTTGATATTTTTACAAGTTATGACAGTATCTCCCCTATGGACTAACAATATGCATAACTATTACTACAGGGAGAGCTTTGAACGTAGAGAAAGAGAACCCAACCACAATACGTGGATCACAGCCAGCTTCTGGGTCTAAGCGTTTCTCGATTGGGCAAACGAAAATACCATGGTTTTCTGGATTTCTGAATCCAACGGTGCCTGGCAAATATGTGCCATGTAACTGCGACAGATGACAGGATATTAATATTCCACGGATAATATTTAATCTTCAGTTCGGTCACTTGATTAATATTGAGAATTAGGAGCTTGTCTAACCTATCAACAGTCGCCAGTCACGACGTTCAATGACGTTCTACGTGGGTTTTCGACAAAATATCCAGTTGATACCATTCAATGGTTTGAATTAAATTACTTACTAAAACTAACATGGAACAGTGGACACTCTTGCATACTTTCTCTCACAGAACATCAGTCAGACATATCTGCATAACCTTACTCCATTCATCCGCAAACACATCACATTCAGGGTTGGCAATCAGAAGGGCGTTGAGTGTCTTAAGAGTACGAGTTACGACACACTGGAGATTCAGCTCTTGCGACAGTTTTAGATGACGGTGGAGCGAACAGATTATGCCGGCGGCACTGGCGGTGTCCGATATACACTTGCGTGCAAAAAAATCAGCCCACCCCTTTATTTACTGTTTGAGAGACGATGTTTTCGAAAATTATAATTCATCATGTAATTATTTTTTAGTATGTGAAAGTGCACAGAAAGTATCCCGTACAAAGGGAGAGCGATTTGCGCAAGCTTGCATTGAAGAAAGAGTAGCATTTGGAGGAGGTTCATGAACAGTTTGGGGCGGTAGCTTTTTAGATGAATAAAATCAAACTTGAGTTCGTAACCGGGCCTCGTCTTGGCACTTTGACTGCCCACCGCTACATTCAGGAGGTGCTGGAACAGCGTGTTATGCCATACGCAGGTTTTGTAGGCGAAGGATTCATCCGCATCAGTTCGCGTTCGCCAGTATCTACACGAGTTCGAAATTCCTGGTTTAATGTTATTATCTATTACCTGAATTTCTTGAATTATCTTGTTCCAAATGGAAGAGCACGGGGTGGGTCGATTATTTTGCACGCAAGTGTATTTGTCGACAAATAGCCGACAGAAACGGCTATGGAGCTCAGGGCAGCCGATTAGTTCCCGTAGGGTTTCACAGGCTACCTTGAGCTGCTCAGCACCTCTTCTCACCTACAAGGAGTTAAAGCCCAACGTTCCTAACAGATAGTTGGTACCTATATATCTTGTACCCAGAAAGGAAAACAGTAAAATAACCTTTGGAAAAAGCCTCTTAGAAAGGTTTTCTGCACCTTTTCGAGCATCAGTGTTGGGGCAGCGGTGTAAGGGTGCCAAACACAGGCACTAGACTCAAGTTTGCTTCGAACCAGAGTGGTGTATAATAAACGAAGAACATTAGCGTTGCGGAAGTCACGAGCATTTCGCATCACAAAGCCCAGACGCCTGAAAGATTCCTTCGCAAGGGTAGAAATGTGGTCTTTAAATGTCAGACAGCGGTCGAAAGTTACTCCCAAATCCTTTACGGTCACTCGAGAAATTACATTACTCCCCAATCTGTAGTTGAAATGGATTGGTCGCAACCCTCTACCGTATGTCATGACGTGGCACTTGCTTGTGTTGAAAGGAAGTTTATTTACAATGCTCCACCTATAAACGGCATCAATGTCCTTTTGCAGTCCTCGTCCCATCTGATTTGTGCAACCAGTTTTAGATCGTCGGCGTATAGCAAGCACCTGGCAAACTTATCCTCTGTTCCCAAATCATTAATCATGATCAGGAACAGAGGTGGCCCCAACACTGATCCCTGGCTCACGCCCGAGCGGGTGTTATAAGGTTTAGATTCAAAGCAACCATGCCTGACAAACTGCTTGCGATCTCGAAGGTAGTCTGCAAAGAAGCTGAGAAATCCGGACGAGAAACTTATGGCCTCTAGTTTTGACAAGAGTACATCGTTGTCAACTCTATCGAAGGATTTTCGGAAATCAAAATATAGAACGTCGACCTACCTCCCGGTGTCCAAGCTACTGGATATGTAGTCTACATGGATGAGCAAAATCGAGTCTACGGAGCGACCCGGTCGAATACCGTGTTGGGCATCAGATAAATCCTATTAACGCGTTTGTAAATCACGGTGTGGAGAATATGCTCGAAAACCTTGGCGACGGTTGGGAGGATAGCGATGGGTCTGTGTTTCTCTACCGATGTTTTATCGGAGGTTTTAGGAATGGGAGTGACTCGCGAAGTTTTCCATTGCTCAAGGTATACGCCGCGACTGGAGGCAAGGTTAAAAATATGACACAGAGGAGCTGCCAAGGTGTCATTACATCCCTTAAGGAGAAAGACAGATAAATGGTTGTTGGCGTTTTTAAGAAAGATTGAAATGGGATGCATTGGATTTCCAAGGCTTACATAGGTTGCAAGATTCGCTGTTTGTACAGTTAATTCAGTAGACAAATCTATAGTTTTTTTGTGTGAATAGCTGCGTGGATTAAAAATCACGACCAGATTAAAAAAAAAACAGCCTGTTTTTTGATTCTCAAACTGAAACTGTAAAGATATCTTCGCATTGTGAACCTATGCACACGAAGACCAAGTAAACTAGTTTATTTTGTTTTTATTATATTTCTGTCATTTCATCTCTAAAATTGAAAGCCCAAAACGGAGTATTAAAAATAAATTACAATAGCTAGGAAGTAAACGAGTTTTAGTCACACCAAAGCATTATTTTGTTCTTCTTATCGCAAATTGCTGGGTGTATGACCGACTACAGGTAGGCACGTAGAATCTCATAAAACGACGGTTTAGATCCGTAATGAATTACATACATACAAGCAAATATTTTTTAGGAACAGCAGCAGCTTCAAGGTCCTTGCGAAATAAATTGGACTTCCTTTCAGAGATTATTTCTTCTTTTGGGATTTTGGACACTTTGGGAAGGGTGGATCGAAGAGTCTTTACAATAGGGAGTTTGGTTAGACCATATAGAAGGTATTAAAAAGTAATTCAGTTTATACATACCTGTGCTCAAGCACTCTTTTATCAAGCCAGGTCGAATGCATTGTATTATACGATACAGCGATACTATCGAGTTCGACCTCCCCTCGACCCAAAGGCTTGTCTACACCGGCCTCTGATTTGTCGGGTATCTCAACGGCTTCATCGCCAAGAAAAGTTACCACTGGTTTTTTATTCTTTCCGGATGAATTTGCACGTGCGCGTATGTCTTGCGGGTTTAATGGTGGCGATAGAGGATACGCACTTTCGAACCCGTCTGGCATTTTTTAAATTTTTTATTAAGTAGTTATTTGAACACGAAGATAAGTCAATCTAGTTTCGATGTTAAACTACAACTGGCGTCATCAGAATAACACTGAAAACAAGTAGACGATAAAGATAACCTCGCGAGATGATAACTCTTGACCGGGCCACCAAGTGATGTAAATATTAAGCTAGAAGAATATTTACTTTATGTTCGTTTTAATTTTGAAAAACAACCATATAAAAGTTACAAATAAACTCGTTACTCGTTAACTCGTGCTAACAATAATGAGGATCAATTTTATAATGAGACGCCGCGTCGTCGTAATGTTAATGTTATTTAGGGCCATTTTTTTTTTGCTTTTCTGCATGTGCATATTTTTCTGCCCAAGCCTGGGTTTTCATGACATGAACACTATTTCGCATAACATTAAATATTATGAATTTCCGAAAAGTAACGCTTAATTCCATAACTTATTTTTCAGCATTCTACGTCAGGCCCCTGTCGAATCCCACATGGGCTGAGGGACTGTTCGAAAGAGATACCGCAGCCCTGGATCACAAAGGGCTAAGAAGGAACATGGATGGGTTTTAGTCAGTACAAGGCTGACACTCCCTTCCGTTCTGCCCAGAGCGGGAGGCAGAGTGATTTGACGATTTCCGATCCGAAAAAAATAAAAGCCCCCATCGCACTGGCGTTATACGAGCACTGAGGGGCGTTTTTCCGACGAACGTCTGCACTTGCCACTCGCGAAGTGAACGTCGCGTCTGCGCAGCGTTTTTAGTGTGCGACGATATTTTACGACGTTGGAGAAACGCTGACGCTCAAACGCCAGTGAAATAGCGGCCTTATAGCTACGCGTTTGAAGTGTCTGGATTTAATATCTGTTGCACCTTTTTAAAATGTTGTGATCAATAATTTGTAATGATTATAAAACTGGATTGCTAATCGGCTTTTGTTGCTGACCATACAATTCGCCGACGAAGATATGTTAGAGCAAAGCGCAGTACGGTTTTGAAGGTGTTAAAGTAAACATTGCATTCCATAAATAAATGGTTTGTTAGGATTCCGAACCCAAAGGGTGAAAACGGGACCCTATTACTAAAATCCCACTGTCCGTCTGTTTGTCTGTCACAAGGCTCAGGTATCTCATGAACATAGGTCAGAGTAGGTAGATTGATTTTTGGTACTTGTATCATAAATGCACACAGAAAGATTAACATGGATAAGCCTTTTTTCCGGACAGTAATTCCGGTATTTCCGGATTCAATTAAATATTGTTGATGTTGGTAGTGATATTATTACTAAATTCAAAATTTAAAAGAAGGTATGATATGAAAACTTAATTAATTTATTATTTATCTGTTGAATAATAAAAACAATCGAATTCCGATCGAAAAATTAATATTTTTATTTAATTTTTAGCCTTTTTATGGCCACAACTTTTTATAAATTGTTGCACAAACAAAAAATAATCAACCAATTCCAGAGGAATGTCCATATTAATCGGACGTTTCGGATCAATGACCCCAATTCAATCTACCTACTCCGACCTCTGCTCATGAACCATGAAACTAGACAGTTGAAATTTTCACAGATGATAATTAAGTGGTTTTATTCTAAACCTTAACTAGTGTTTCTAGTGAACACCACAATTAAATAAACATAACAGTACTACAATCAATGTAACATTATAACTACTCTCTTACCTGTGCTCTGCACGGCGATAGTATTTCTTCGGAAGCTTCTGATTTTCTTGATTAAGATCACAGTCTTTGTTGGAACAAACATCCATGTTTTTTGTTTTATTTGTAGTTTTCTTTTTATATAAATTAAAACTTAGACTGAAGTATCTTAGGGTCGATTGTGTTCTTAAAATAATACTTTGTAGATTGTGCCCGTTCATGCAGACTGTGATTATTGTAAACTTATGATATCATGCCTGAAAAAAAACCTCATTTTTATTTTTGTTGTGCATGATTCTATGAAATAATTCATTTATTTATTTATTATTATTTTATTTATTTATTTACACCAATTATAACATTCTTCATGTATCATACATAATATTTTGTAAATATTCAGGCAACGTACCTAATTAGTGTTAAAGTCAAAGTAATTTATTTGTTAAACATAGGTAAAGGTACGTGGTATAAAAAATAAAAAAATGTATATCACTATCTAGGTCATATTTATTTGGGTTAAAGAATATTTTGGACACATTCGGCACATTTGACTATAACAACAATAGAGATTGTATTGTTTTGTACAACGGGCTGGTGTCCGCAACTCCATGTCAAAGCGCGTATGGGCTATAATCCACCACGCGGGCCCAGTGCAGGTTGGTAGATGTCACATATCTTCGATTTTTTTGGTTCTAGGACATGCCGGTTTTCTCACAATGTTTTTCTTCTGCGTTTTTGAGGGCAGTGGTGATGAAATAAATTACACAAAGTAATGCGCCTGCCTGGGTTCGAACCCACGACTAACTTTTCGTAAGTCGGGGCCGCCACCACTGGGCCACCACTGCTCTCAACAATGGAGATAAATAAGTGTTGCTTTACTAAGTACCTACAAATCATTTTGAGATGATATAACATTGCTTCTTAGGTTCCTATGTATAAGAGAATAATCTTATCTTTTTGGAAACTTCCTGACAGATTTTTTAATTACTTAGCAGATGAAGGATGCTGAATAAAAGTTTCAGTGTAAACAAATGATTGAAGTTATTGTTTTTACATAATAAGTACTTGCTAACTATTAACCAGGGTTTTTTTAAAGCAAGATTAAATAAAAACAATAACATCATTACTGAAAAAACAACAAGTAGGTAATCTTAACTACTATAATTTGAATAGTTTTGCTCTAGCTGCTAAGAACTAACAATTTACTTGGCAACTAGATTCTATGAATAAAACATGGAATTTATGAAATATGTAAGCTCCGTTACTGTCGGGCCACAACATTATAAATAGAATTACAAGCAAACCTTACTCGAAAAATAACGATTACTAAAATATTAGATAACTACCTCATGAAAATAACTTAATTTCTACTGCTGACCTTAAAACACAAAAACGGCACGTAATCTGTCTTCGGTACTACTAAACCCTTTCCTATTGCCAAACACTAACTAATTTTAGCATACAAATATAAATAACTTCTTCACACTCACCACTGAACTTGGTCAGATTATGACGAATAAGGGATTAAAATAATTACAGGAACTGAATTATTTCCGGTATTCTTGCTTTCTTAGGCGTAAAGACTATTATAATTTAAACTTTCTTCATTAACAACATTGTGAACTGCTGTTTTTTTTTTATTGCTGAATAAATAAATGGTGCAATGCTGTACTGCTATCACTCCCTGTAGATCTGTAGTAGAGTAGATGCTTATCAAAGTAGGTACACAGAAAACCAAGAACAGTGTGACCACTTTAAATGTGCCGATCAAGGTGGCGCTGCTTGTCAAGAAGAAATGCAACGATATGTCAAACTTGGTACATTTATTTTAGTTCTCTGTTTTCCCGCCTGCACAGATATGTAGGCACGAATTTTTGTATTTGTAAAGTAAGCTGTAGACCGGACTTTCTAATAACAAAAATCTCCCCTGAGTCATGCTCTAGAAGAAGTAGGTAGAGGTACATTTTGTTACTACAGCTATTTCACAAAGATCCGTGAAAGACTGTACGGTTCATCCAGTGCGGCTGTCTGTACCCAGTAGACGAGTGGAAAGAGATCTCTGAGATCAATCAGGACCCATGGAATCATTGTTATGAAATCGTAGATCAGATACCCTGGATAAACTGTAGTCTTGCAAGGGAATACAAAACGTCGTGGCCAAGGGTGCGTGTAATCTGTGGTCTGCATGACATTGTTGCGTTCACTGTTGCGTTGGTTGGATAAACGTAGTGATTATATACTCTGTGTTGTTGGATTGACACTATTGACAGTCAGTCACGTCAAAATCACATCATCATCAGTAATCATCAGTTACCTTTTTGTGTGTGCGATTGTCCGACAATTTTGTAAATACTCTAATAAAATTATAAATTAAACATCTTTTAATTAAATTTTTATCCTCAACTATATAGTGTTGACAACTGTTTGTGTAAAACCTGTAAATGTAGCGATGGCTTACACAGAAAAAGTGTTATTGAGTGGCACCGCTCTGTCATTTCTGTTCTACGAATGTGTAAACTCTGCTAATAGTCAGGTATTCATATTTTATTGTAATGTTGTAATTTGGTCTTGTTTCACTTTTTCACTTACTCGAAATGTTTACTTCCAGGAAGGCTTCTTAATCGGCGACGTGACTTCAGAAGTAACTAATCACATTTCCGACTCTCAGAGTGATAATGCCCGTTTAGACACTCAAATAGAAATCAGAACTGTACTTCCGATGCCGTCAGTATCACTGTTTTATTTCCCGACTGGTCGAATAAAGGAAGATGTCCTGTCGGATATACTTTCGAGCACTGCCAACGAAATTGTTGGTTGGTATAAATATCGAAAGAATACCAACATCAAACCTACTTTTAGGGATAAATTAATATCAAAGGGGTTGCAAAAATACTTTGAAAAGTACCATGGAAAGAAACATTTTGTAACTTGTAATTTGTCAAACAAATTATCATCTGCTGGATCCACACATACATTTATGTACAGATTTGGCAAAATTAACTGTCTTGATATATATGAATACATTGAGGACATAACAGCCAATTTAGGTGAAAAATACACTGGATACAAGAAATCGCATAGATTGTCACCACATAGTATATTCAATAAGATTGTAAAGGAGAGTAATGTGCAAAGCAGTAACACAAGTGATGCAATTTTACATATTCAAGAAGCTGTGGATGTGAGACTTGTCAGGGAAGCCAAAATGGCTGCTAAAAATGAGTGTACAATCAGGGAACTAGAAGCAGAAATCAAGCAAATGGCCACTATATTATCAGACAAACACTCATATGAATTACAAACTACATACAAAAAATGTGTTGAGGAAAAGACAATAAACCGGGAAGCTGAGATGGCTAAAGCATGTTTGGAGGCATTAAAAATTCCTTTGAAAGTTGATATATTGAATCTTAAAAATGTCCCTATGGGCTACACTTATGTTGATGTGGAGGATTCAGTGCAGTTAATGAATGAAGTTAAAGAAACAAGCCCAAGTCCTCCTCTGATAACTTCAAACCCTGCAAAACAAAAGCTTAATTATGCCGCTGCATTAAAAACCAAACAAGACATACCATCTACTAGTGTAAGCATTTTGTTTGTCATTTTGGGGTTTATGATTGTTTAAATGAGGCTTGCCCCATAATTTGTACTTAATTTTTGTTGTTATTTAAGCATTGGTTGGTAAATGTTCTAATAACTACACAATTAATATTCATGTTAATTATATTTACAGAAAGAAAACAATGGCAGTGAAGACTTGATTATCTTTGATGTTGAAGATAACCATATGAAAAAAAAGCCCTTGATAATAAGTGAAGATGTGAAGTGTGGTGATAGTTCACCAGAATATTAACAAGTGCCTTTTGAGTTAAGTGTTTAAATATTCAATAAGTTACCAATTAAGTGAATCTTTTCATTGCTATATTATCACTTTTGTTTGTTACTAATACTTATAAGAAATCCTAAATATACATGATAATTTTCTTCAGAATACATTGCTTATGTTGATGCAGATATATGTACATGATACCTTAAGAAGGGCGCACGCTAGGCCGTACCGCGTCCAAGTCTAGTGTCGACCGTGCAATTTTGTATGGACATACTCACGCTTTCGAGCCGCTACCGAGCAACGGACAATGGATTGTCCTACGGTCGACAGACGGCTGGGACCGCCACAACCTAGCGTGCGTCATCTTATAAAGGTGTTTACTTTTTCTATTATTGTTGATTTATCACATTACCTTATTCTCTCTTGTTACGTTAGTCTGTTGGCTGAGCGAATTACAAATGCATTGGTTGATTTAATGAGTATGAAACACATCTACTTATCTTTATTGTTTTGCCTTAATACTTACTAATAGGTTTACATCAATACAAATGTAAATAAAGACCATAAGCAATTTTATTTAAACACACATAGACCTTTGAATAATGTTGAACAGTTGAACTAACATGGATGGTGATAAAGCAGCAGGTCTGATCATGTAGAGGTTGTCTTCATTGTTTGAAGAACCATATTATGCAGTAGACTAGATGCTGGACACAGAGGGTTGGATGTTAGTTCAGAGTCATATTTTCATTAACACAATGATGTACTGAATGATGATATAGTAACTGCTGTAGACAATATAGTATAGCCAAGATTTACATCATGGCAGATGATGCATCACAAATCACTTTATCGGACCCACAGACATACCCAAGTGTAACTATATTGAGGCAGTTCTTGGGGATCTAATCTATTATCATCCTTGTGTTTTCCCATTCCATAATAAATGAGTTGGGGTCAGTAAAACATTTTTTTTTTCTTCCATTCTCGATGTCAGTTGTCACATTTATTTGGGACCTGAGTAATCAAAAAAAAAAAGAAAGATATATTCTGAATAAGTTATTTTATGAATATCAAAAATAAAACATGGCACAATAAAATACAATTACGAAAGATTACACCTTACTTCACTAGAGCATTTCTTTTGGCATAGGTACCTACATAAATTTCATGAACATAACAATATCTATTTACATAAATAAACTTGATGTAATTTCAAAATAACAGCTTTTTACTGAATACAAACGAAACGAAAATACTAAGTGCTTTTAACACAAAAACATTTTGGGGCAAAAGGGGTTTCAACCTTTTGGCCGGATTATTTTCCGCCATTTTTTTTTTTTTTCAAAGTAGCGGCCACGCAGACCTATATTAATCGAAAGCTGGTATTAATACAAACAAGTTTTGTGAGAGACGAAATGTTCTGTGTCACGTTTCCAAGATATATTCACTGATGGAATCTTTAGCACAACTTTGATTTGATCGGACACGCATAAAACGTGTATCAATCGATAGCTGGCAATCAATACAAACAAGTTTTTTCCCAAACAAAACGTTCTATAGTGTCACGTTTCCGAGATGAGATATCAAAGCTAAAATCCAATTACTAATAGCAACTTCAGCACAACTTTGATTTGATCAGACATGCATACAACGTGTATCAATCGAAAGCAGACATCATCATCAAATAGAAGTTGTGCTGAATTTAAATAAAGGAGTTTGAACTTTAAGGCCGGATTTGTTTCCGCCATTTTGTTTTTTTTTTCAAAGTAGCGGCCACGCATAAGACTTATATGTTATCAATACAAACAAGTTTTGTATCGGGCAAAATGTTCTAAAGTGTCACGTTTCCGAGATATGAGCTATCAAAGTATCAATCGAAAGCTGCCATCATCATCAAATCAAAGTTGTGCTGAAAATGCTCAATGAATTTACTTAAACTTTGAAACCTCATATCTCTGAAACGTTACACTTTCGAACGTTTTGTTTCGTACAAAACTTGTTTGTAGTGATGAAGTTGTGCTGAAGATTCCATCAGTGAATAGACTTTAACTTTAATAGCTCATCTCGGAAACGTGACACTTTAGAACATTTTTGTCTCTCACAAAACTTGTTTGTGTTGATACCAGCTATCGATTTATATAGGTCTTATGCGTGGCCGCTACTTTGAAAAAAAAAGCAAAATGGCGGAAAAAAATCCGACCACGCTTCATACTGAAAATACTGTTCCTAGCCCTTTTTGTCTGTCTGCTTATTCAGACTAATCTCGGATACGGCTGGACCGATTTTGACGGGTCATTTAGTGGCAGATACTGATGATGTTATAAGGAGTAACAGGGTTTTATTTTAGAAAAAGAATTAGGGTTCCAAAAAAATTAAATGCTGTAATATTGTTAACAAAATCTGATTCAAAAATAGAGAAGTTATATATTTATAATAATTTCACGCGGACGAAGGTCGCCGTCAACAGCTAGTACAGTAGGTAATAATAATATGGTATGTTTGCCTCATTTCTGATTGTTTCACTGATTACACCATACCTACACTTATTTTGGTACATAATCTCAACAAGGAATGCCTTTTATATTTTGTGTTATTCATGGGTTACAAGCATACCTATTAATTTATTTATAAGAAGAATAGCAGTCATAAGAGAATTTACTGAAGATCATCTAATCTATTCTAACTGGAATGTCCAGGAATGTCATGATTAATATCTTATTAAATCAAATGCTATGAAAAATATTTAGTTTTAATACCGCTAGCCACTATGTAACGGTAAAGATAAATTAGAGAATTCAAAAAAGTCCGGAGTTTACGAATTAGTGTGCAATGATTGCAACGGGGTCTATGTAGGTCAGACAGGCCGTGGTTTCGAAATTAGGTACAGGGAACATGTTGCCGCTTACAGGAATGGCCATCCAGATAAATCACATTTCGCAAAACATTTAATTGACACCGGCCACTCCTTGAGCGACAACAATTCCTATAACATTTTGCATGTTTGCGATAAGGGTTTCCGGTTGAGTGTGTTGGAACAGCTAGAAATATCAAAACATAACAATAACAATGCATATACACTGTTGAATGACCAAACAAATTTAATTCCATCACCACTTCTAAGTATGATTGCAGGTAGTTCGGCACAGATGTCTTTGTGACGTTGTATCGACCGTTATTAAAGCGTCATCGAAACGGTATATAAAGGGCCGACAGCGGCAACGGTGCGTCTAGGGCGATAATCCTCAGCTCTACGCGCCTCCTCCCACCGCGCCTGACTCTTCAAGGCGCCGACATCGATTGGGCGCCCCAGGCCAAATACCTGGGTGTGACCATCGACCGTCGGCTCACCATGGGGCCACACGTCCGCCAGGTCGCGGGCCGGACTAGGGCTGCCCGCGCCCTGCTCCGCCCAGCGCTCTCGTCCCGACTCCCGGCGCGCGTCAAGTTGAGTGTGTATAAAACATATATACGCTCGATATTGACGTACGCCGCCCCCGCCTGGTTCGCCCTCACTAGCGAGGGAAACAAGAAGATTCTCCGCGCGTAACAGGCTCTTGCGCTGCGGACCATAGTTGGTGCCCCTCGCTATGTGAGGAACGACGTCATCCAGCGGGATCTCGGGATTGAGAGCCTGGACGACTTCATCCGTCGCCTCGCGACGGGAATGTTCGCGCGTGCCGACGCATCTGCTTGGCCCCATGTCAAGCACCTAGCGCCCTGGCATGCGCGCCCCCCTGACGCGAGGCGCCTCCCCCGCGACCTGGTAGCGGACGCTGACCCCACCCCACCGGATTGACCCGGGTAAGCTGTACCAGGCTACACGCAGCTTACCTGCACAAGATGACTCCACACATTACATACACCCAGCTGCGTTTCGTATTCTAGGTTAATATAGGTACGACACGCAGCAAAACCACACACACACGTCTCTACACACACGTAGACTCACGCGTGGTCGCGAGTCGCGGGCCCACGACACACGCAGACACTGGGCGGGGTTACACAGTACAATACCGCCCACACACACACGTCGGCTCCTTAGTCCGTACCACTGCCGGCTAGTTCTGGTTAGTGGGGCGGGCGGGAACCACACATCCACTGTAGGTGCGCTGTAAGTCGGCACCTCTGCCGCTGGTTGTCCTCCGCCGGGCCTCCTCCGGGTAACCGGAGGTCTCACCTGGCGGGGACGGACCGCCGAGGTACCGTGAAGAAAACAGCGCTGTGTGACAGCGCTGTGGCGCGCCTACAGTTTACAACATAGCAACCACACACAGGACCGCATGTTGCTATCATGCGGCCCACAGGACCTGGACAAAGTCCAACAAAGAAACGGGCTCCGCTGTAGCGGGCCCAGGTATGGCTTCCGCGGCCAGGGGGCGAAAGCCTCGGAACCGCCTGCCGCGCCCCCTTGCGGGGGCGCAGCGAATGCTATGATGGTGCGTCTAGCTCATTCGAGCTGGAACGCTCGACGAGTCAACAACTCCTGAGGATGCCCCGTGGAGGGGCGAAACACGTGTCGAGTAAAGGTTTGGTTGCATGGCATGCTAATTATTTCTCACTTGTTTTGTATGTGTGCATATGCATGAGGGCGGGAGGGTGGGCCCATATGTGCATGTGCATATGCATGACGGTGGGATTTGTGTCCTGCTTTCAGACCTGGATATTTTTGTCTAGCGGTATTAAAACTAAATATTTTTCATAGCATTTGATGCCATGGATTTCCGCAAAGTAACGCCTGATTCCATAACTTAATATCTTATTCCTAATAACATAATTATATCAAACAGCTACTTCTTCAAGTCTTGTCAAATTCGTATGCAAATGGTGCGTCCACCCACATCACCTTTCAAATCGTTATTTCAATGTTTGTGAACCAAAAGTTTGGTTGGATACGTGCTTGGCAAGCAGTTCTGTATCATATCGTGTATCATAATGGTTCTTTGTGTAATGTATCACTTGTTGGAAGTGGAATGTTGATTATTATTTGACAAGAGCACTCTCTTTCGAAAGCTCTTTAACAATGTTTGTTGTGTGACAAACTTCAGACAATGAGTAATTTTTCGAGTAGCATGTTTAAAAAAGTTTTGTTACCATAAGTATTTCTCCAATTAGATATCAGAGGAGCTGCCAAAAATTGTACAATTCTGTTTTAATTGTAACAACTGTATTATTATTTAGTCACAAACATCCTACTAAAGGGTAGATACTAAATACATGATATATTGCACAATAAATCTTCTGCTTAAGAGCGCGTATTCCAAAAGTTGGCAACGTTGCAAATAGCTGTCAAATATTTACACGTTTTAATTAATTTGGCAATTTTACTGTATGAAAATAAGAAATATGGCTCTGTAGTGGACTAAAAAATTGATAAGGGAATGCAATAATTAATATCGTAACACCGAATATATAGTTTTAGATGTAAAAAAAGTATTTGGGAACTTGCCAAATGCATTTTTTACACCTGAAACTTTCACAATATCAAATTTAGGGTTTTAATAGCAATTCATATTCAGTTTTTTAGTGCACTACAGAGCCATATTTCTTATTTTCATACAGTAAAATTGCCAAATTAATTAAAACATGTAAATATTTGACAGCTATTTGCGACGTTGGCAACTTTTGGGATACGCGCTCTTAACACTTTCCCAAGTATACATCGGCACAGATTACTACAGATGTGTCACTTCCCAAAAACAATCAAACAAATGTAAAATCTATGCACGAGAGAATAGAGTACATTTTAACTGGCAGCCGCATCGCCCAGGTACTTTTATAATAGCCTAAACATCGCGTGTGCAAGCAATGTACTGAATGGTTACGCGCGAGAGTTTATTTTGGTTTATCTGACGCTAACACCATTAAAAGGTTACTGTCAGTCAAGCTCAATAGGGTTGCTACTTGCGAGTTTCGGCACAGTTAGGTAGGTATGCGTATTTTATGCATTTGTTAAATTACATTATTAACATAAATATCTATGATCCTCAAGGAATTTTGTTTTTATCATCATTAGATTACTACATACACCAACTGGACCAAGACCTCACCTCACCTCTGTCGGCGGTTGGTTTGGATCGTGTAGTATGCTTTTAACCTAGTAACCGACCAATTACTGTCGCATACTGTTACAGGCCCTGCGTTACGAGTCTTTGTAAATAGTAAAAAAAGTCGCGCAACGAATTACGATCGCTGACCTTGAATGCGTAGTGTGGCTATTTTCTGAGTTTGAACGTGAGTAAACAACAACGCAAACATCTTTCTACCGAGCGATAAGGTGAGTGAGAGTGATGTCAGGTTTGATATTCGTCTATTTATCTTGGTCGTCTAGTAGGCTCACATCCCCCCCGAGTATCTCGACACATTTCCAAACTTATAACCTACCTGATCATGATCAGTTAAGCGGGACATAGGTACTTGAATGACATAATAAATAAGCACATCACAAGCAGGTAGATAATTGATACTCGTAATTAACCCTAGATTCATAAACATTATGTAGGAATAACACTATTCATAAACATTCGATATTTTCACTTTTTTTCATTACCTTTCGACGTCACGCGGTAGTTTATGAAACGTGAGGCTCTTATCACTATTTTCATTTAGGCAACCAAAAGCTATGCAGTATTTGCTTGTCTTCATAATTATACAGTATGTTAGTTTAAACGAGGGACTTATTCAAACCCGCAATAGTCCATGCGTACATGATACTAATAAACATATGAACAAAAAGAAAACACTAATACATAACAGATAGATCCATACCAAAAACTTCGCCTAAGTTTCGCAACGTGTGCGCAATGCGCTTATTGCAGAACATGTGTGCGGGTCAATGACCTTTCTAGGTATAATCCATTTTCCCTTCATACTTTAAATCTGGCTTTGGACAGGCAAATATCTAGGTAACTAGGTACTGACCGAATGTTCGCAGTCGTTGATTGACACCTTGCATAATAATTAATGGTTCCTCGCACAATATCACTAGATAACACTTAAACATGAACCATAATCCCAATATTCTTCACTGGAAGACGTAATTTTTGGTTATTCAAGAACACGTTTACAGGACACTCATAAATATCGCGAAGTAAGCGTGGTTGTTTGTTAAATGCGATACGCGGAAACGCAATATTAGACAGACATGAAGTAACGGCGCTCGCGCATACACTGAGGTCAGCGCGGGGTGGCGCGGAGATGTGCCCTGTCGGTGCATCGGGGACATTACAAAGGAAAGGGCGGAGTTTGCGCACGGAGCTCAGGACCGGCACGTGTTTTGCCGCGTGACACCTACTTGCGCGCTCAGTGTCCATGAGTAATGTATTTATTTAGACAATAATATTTTTTACTTATTTGGATTGAGAATCGAATACTGAATACCTTCCCTGAATATGTCCCTCGTTGAACCTAACACGCTGTATTATTATCTTCAGTTTTACTTGCACGTGATCACACGTAAGAAAAATAATTACGATACGGAGCGCGTGCAATACGGGCGGCGCGCGGAATCCGACTGTAGCGACTCTAGCGACCCCCGAGCGGTGTGCGCGTGCCGTTTCATACCTACACTGCGTAGTGACACATCTGTAGTAATCTGTGACATCGGTAACAATCTAAAACCTACATTAGTCAACTTGCAGTACTATCACTAATAAAAGTTCATCCTTACTATAGAACATTGGCAAGAATTTCATAAAATGTGTTAAGAAGTATTAATAAATGGAGTGAATAGGGGTTGATCCTAATGCATTAATCAAGTAAAGAATTCAATAACACTCGCCCATCCTGGGAATTGAATCCTCAGCAATCACTTAACCAACGAAGCAGTCCATGGAAATGGAGGTTAATTCACTTCATGTATTAGTAGTTCGTATTCTAAGTATGTATTAGAGTTAGAGTAAATCAGCCGCACCGGTAGCGACTTCTCCCGCTAGTTCGTGCACCGAGTGCGCGAGGCGACGCGCTTGCTGCACTGCTGTAGATGCCGGCAGAAGACCCAAGTGGATGCAGATCAACTCCTTGACTGACACGCCGCGGGAGTCATTAGGAAACGCCAGCTCAAGGAGTTGTCTGTAAAATAAGTTAGGTAAGATAGAAACATTGCATAAACTTCATCACTTCGGGCTTGATTAATTAGTTTAGTTTGTTATCCCTATGACATGCCTTATTACCCTGTTTTGCAGTAGCATAAGCTTAAATTAATCATAAGCACAAGGACCAGTTTCCACCAAAACGGAGTCGAGTGGATCGGTGCATGGATGTGCAAGATTCTTCAAATCACAGGACGGATTACAGATTTTCTCTGTCGTTCACTCTTGACGGAATGGTCGTGGTCATGAGAGGTCGCCTGCAACTACGGTCGCTGCCTTCGCGATCCTTTTCCACCGGTCTCTATCGGCCGCATGGCGAGCACATTCTGCCAGAGGAATCTTGGTGACAGATTTAATGGAGTCTGTCTAGCGGGTTGGTGATCGACCACGTGGTCTCGTGCCTACGACTCTACCCTGAATTACCAAACGCTCCATGGAATCATTGTTGCGGGTAACGTGACCAAAGAATCTGAGGATTCGTAATTGCACAAACGGCGATAGTCTTTGGTTAATATTGAATTCTTTGAGTAATGACACGTTAGTCCGATAGGTCCAGGAAATCCTTAGCATGCGCTTCGAACACCACATCTCAAGGGCGTCAATCTTGCGTCGGCGTGAGTGTCCATGTCTCCGCACCATAGAGGAAGATTTACAGCTTTTACATAAAGTACATTAATAATAATAATAATAAACCATTTATTTCAGGTAACAAAGACCCATAGATAAATACCTTAACCTAAAAATACATACTAATAACAATTTTTGTTAGTGTAAGTAACTTAAAACTATGTTAGTAACACTTCACTTGCACGATGCTTTATGCCAACACAACAGCATAACAGGCAACACATTATTGTATTCTACAATACGGTGGATGATACTCTGTCGTCCTAGCTAGGCTACAAAATAGCCTGTGTTTAGGAGACACAGTTTCGATCCTTAGTAACTAGTTGGGTCTGGTACGTGCTACATGTGCATCGGGATGGGCATGCAATATCGGGAAAACCAAGGTGTTCTTAAGGCGAATTTTGGTATTTTTAGTTACTCGGCGGTCTCTCCAGATTTTGTCCAGCCGATCGAGTTATGGCGCAACGTCGTCTAATCTCGGTGTCACATAGTAGAACCCAAATAGATGTAGCTGTTGACGACTTCACAGTTGGCAAGTGGTGTGATATCTGGGTTACTCTCGTGAGCTCTATCCATTATCATCATCTTGGTTTTTTCGCGGTTCAGGGAGAGTCCAAACTTTAGACTAGTGGTTTCGAGTATACCTAACAAATTACTAATATCCTCCTTAGACGACGCCAGGAGGGTTGTATCAGCAAACGATATACAGCGCACTATTGAACTCTCTGGCTTTCTCAATGATTTACCTGAGCATAAGTATTTGTTCACAAGTGCCGCGACTTTTGACGAAACCCGCCTGTTCCGGACTTATTTCCCTACTTATGTAAGCTTGAAGCCTGGTGTTTATTATATGCAGTAGAATTTTACTGCTGTAAGATATTAAAGAAATAAGATTGATTACAGATGCGATGTGAAGAGTGTGTAAAATATGAAGGTTGGTCGATAACCGCATGTCTCCTCTTCAGTCCGCTTTGGTGGAAACTTGAGTGTATCTGGTGGTAGTTAGTACCTGTAGAAGGTGCCTCTGATGTCCCCAGGCGGCGGCAGCGCGCGCACAGCGGCGGGGTGCGGCGGCACGGCGGGGCGCACGGGAACGCCGCGCCGCTCCCACCACACCAGCGCGCAGCCGTGAAGTGCGCCGCGCCGCCACGTGGCCGCGCAGTAGCCCTCGCGCACCACGGCGAAGCTGCGACACACTGCCCGTCGCACCTGCCAACGACAACTCCACTGTACTTGGGTCTGTTACAGTGGATGTTTTATCTCTTGGATAAACGTTATACGTTATGTGGTAATTTACGGGCTCTTACTGGTCCTGAACGCCTGGTCAGACTTTCTTTAGATTATCACCTCATCAAATTTTATACTTCATGCATGTAGTTGTTTAAAGCAATGATATTATAAGTAGAAAAGGTGTAGATAGGTTATAAGCGGTCAGCAAGCGGCCTGTTAAAATGTGGCTAATTAGCCAACCTTGACCTCAGTGTCAATTTTGATAGACGTCATTACCAATCATAGAGTAAAATTATGCCTCAGAAATAGACAAGTCATTTGCTTAACAGTAGGTACAAATGATGGCACTTTATTTATCCAGATTTTTGTTATGATGAGAGAGGATAAATGCAATAAGTATTATAAAACTACTTACATTGAAATAAAAAATTTAGTCTCGTAAAGAATAATGTTTTTCTTTAGGTACAATTCAATTTTAGTGCATCCAGTGCAGTGGCAAGTAGCAAACAGAGAAATGAAGAAATCGTTATTGTAAAAAATCGTATTCTAAAATATTTTTTGTCGACTTTATTACGAGTAGGTATATTTATTTTAATTAATTGAAAGACCATGACGTGACGCAAACACATACTTTAAACCATCGTATGCTCTTATTGAAAGCTGTTATAGAATGTAATGCCGTCCGTCCGTCTTCACTATGAACATAAAATGACCCCAAGTAGAATAAAAAATCAAAAACCGACCTTTGTTTGATCGATTTACTTAGTTTTTTGTCACCGACTTCTGAAGCTAAAGTTATTTTTCACTTTTTTGTTTTTTTTTTTGGAGTCGGTTTTTGATTTTTTATTCTACTTGGGGTCATTTGATGTTCATAGTGAAGACGGACGGACGGTATTACATTCTATAACAGCTATTTTTTTTGTAAAAAAAGTTTTTATTTTTCACTTTTTTTTTGTGGTTCACTTGTGTTTACTCCTTCACAGCGTAGAGGCGTGATGGTGTATTATGAACACGAGTTCATAATATACCATCACGCCTCTATGCTGTGTGCGCTGCGGTGTGTTACACCAGTAAACAATAGATAGACATGAGATTTCAACAATCCCAGTCCATTTGCTATCATTTATTGAGGAGTTCCGTTGCCTATCTCCGAAGTTCTTCACCAGATCTTCACCAAATTGAAATGGGACCACTTTAAGAAAGTACTCTTCCAAAAACTACCCAAATCACATCAAGTGTGCTTATAAAATTTGAAGAGTTCTCTCAATTTCTCCAGGATCCCATCATCAGATCCCGACTTGATAATTATGGGACCACCTGGAAAGTATACCCTTTCAAACAAAAAAAGAATAATTCAAATCGCTCCAGCCATCTTCGAGTAATCGGGGAACATACATAAAAAAAATAAAAAGGTTCCGACGAATTGAGAACCTCCTCCTTTTTGAAGTCGGTTAAAAAGACAGAAAAGAAATAAACTAAGTTTATGTAAAGGTCACTGGTGCTATTCGAAATGAGTTTATTACAACGCTTTATTTGATATTATTTTTTAATAAATCTACTTTTATTTACTTACTTTTAATGCATTTTTACTACTTCATTACTTTTACTACATGAACTACTCATGGGTGAATCGCATTTTTAGGCATACACGGTGAAAGGTAAAATATCATATCTGATTAATTTATTCTACGTTTGTCTCTTTTTCGCTCGCGATAATTAAATCATGCCATCCTACTTTGACTTGTGATCGTAATGTGACCGTACATCAAAAATATAAATAATTATCTTCATCATCAAATCAAAACAATTTCTATTAACCAAAAGCTACTATACAATTGACGAATATTTTAGCAATAAATTTCAATAACAATGAAAACTATTTTTTATGTAATGCCTAAAATACATAACATTTAATTTATTATAATAATGTAATTCGTGCAATATAAAATAAAACTAAAAACCAAATATATGAATCCTTATTTAAATACCATAAAAGCAAATAATACTATTTTTAATAATACTATTTTAGTTAAATATTATTATTTTTATTCTTAACAAACAGCGCCTTCATCCTCTCTCCTATTAAAAATTAACTTTGCCGTGCCCGACAGGGTCCATAATTGATTCCATATTTTAACATACAACAACTGTTACATGTACACATTATGGAACGCAATCAAGTATTGAGTAATGTAGTGTGCTATGTAATATTTAGATACTCATGTGTGCATTTGTGTGCCGTTTCTGAAGATCGAATTTTGTGTAGGTAACCTATCGACGCCTTTTTTACTTTTAATATAATTGGTTTATAGTACCTATACAAAAAACAAAAGGCCCGTATTGACATTTGTTAGCGTAATAGTAATAAAGTTCAATTTCCGATAGCGGTGGGTGTCAATTTACAATGAATTTTGCGGCCGTCAAAACGGACTTCTTAGATTTCGTCGACTCTTGGTTGTTATGGCCTCAAGATCTATCTACGCGTTAATATGACGGATGGAAAAAGTCCCTGAAGCGAAAATATTACAAGCTGAAGCCGACTCGATTAGTCTGCGTTTGACACGTAAAAAAAACTTAAGGCTGTAGGTATATTCTGAAAGTTGATGGCCACGTCGTTTATAGATGTCCCATTTTAGGTTATATCGCTCTATGTTGCACTACAGCACAACCACTAGGTGTTGTTTCAGTTTAAGGGCGCTTTCAATGTAGACGTTTCGTGTCGCACCATGCGGCGTCGATAAGCGCTGCAGTACCGGCGCCGGCGCCGCACCGCGCTCTTTTTATGAAAACAAACGAACGTCCGTACGTAGTACGACAAACGCACCGCTTCAGGCGCCGCAGCGGTGCGACACGCAACGTCTAAATTGAAAGCGCCCTCAGGGGTTAAAAAGGTCTGCCGGGGTTGCGGGACTGTTCGAAAGAAATTCTGTGGCCCCGGAACGTAAAGGGCGAGGAAGGAACATGGATAGGTTTTAGTCAGTAAAAGTCTGACACTCCCTCCCGCTCCGCCCAGAGTGGGAGAAGTTATTTGATGATTTCAAATCCGAAAAAAAGGGGTTGAAAAGGTGAACATAGAACGACAGATAATTTCGTTCAGTAACATTAGTAAAATGACGCGCCAACACTAGGCGTTACTCAATTTTGAACTTTACCGTATCTGGAGCCAGCATGTCAGCACAGTCAGCCATGTCGGGAGCCAGGAACCGTCCCACAGTGCGGTCCACGTAGATGAAGTGGATGAGGCCGGGGAACTCCTCCACATACTTGTGCAGCGTTAGGGAACAACTCGCATCCGTCTCACCCGTGCTCAGACACTCCCACATTAAGCGAAATCATCGATTGCAACATGACATGGATTGTTTTGTGACCTCTCTTTTTTGAAACAGAAGGTTCATCATTGTTGATCTTATAATGGTTCATACAATTGGCAATAAGAGTGTCACAAAACAATTAAATACAATGCTATAAGCATGACTGCGGATAAATATGCAAAAGCATAATGCAGAAAAGAAATATTGAGAAGCCATCAAAGTCAACTCGGAATTTCCACTATATGGATCGAAAGATCGTCGAGGTCGACTCTAGCTAGTCTGATACCAGTGTTACGAGCTGGGTATGAGATAAATTAATTACTACCGATTAAACAACACAATCACTTTATTAATCACAAAACAATTTAAACTTAATCACAAGTACACTACAATACACTACTGATCACTATTCGCTTAGATATCGCACTTCAAGTTCACTTCGATTCGCTTCGTTGTGTAGCCAAAACAAGACTGACTGTCGCGGCCCTGAGCGGTCTATTTATACTCGCCCACAGACACACCAGAATAACCTCGAATATTCTAGAGGGTCATAGAAAACACTAACAAAAGAGTAGGTAGGTAGGTAGGTAATTATTATTACTAGCTACTTGTACAACACAAACAAATATGAACCGTATGCCCTAGGCGTACGGTCGAAATTCTAATGTCTTTTTATAAAGAGGTCGCGAGTTTGTAGGTACCTACCCAACTTTGAAAGTAATAATAATAGAAATCTCTCGAAATTCCAACGTACACATACTGTAATCACGTGCTTTCTCGAATGTTCTAGTAGGTCCGATGTAACACTGCCCCCTCCTTAGACATGCTCGTCCCGAGCATCATTAGTTCCGTAGTATCGCGCCAACCGGTCTACATGCACAATCTTAGGCGCACCTCGTGGACCCTTCTGTATTCGGTAGGTGACATCGTTGATCCTAGTCACGACTCGGTATGGTCCATCCCATTTTGCTTGTAACTTCGGAGACTTTCCCTTGCTCCGCCCTGGGTTATGCAACCACACCAGTGAACCCTCGTCGAAACCCCTACCGTTTGCCTTCCGATCATAACGGGTCTTCATCTTCTCAGACATCTGTTGGCCGGATTGTCGGATATGCTCATAAACATCGTTCAACTTATTACGCAAGTCGTTCGCGTAATCTGTTACACTACATGGAGCATCAGGGGGAGTTCCAGTGATTAAATCAGCAGGTAACCGTAATTCCCTTCCAAAGTTCGCGAAGGCTGGCGTCACAGTCGTACTTTCGTGGACTGCACTTCGATAAGACAGAAGAAACGGCTGTATGTGCTTGTCCCAATCCCTTTGCCGGCTTTCCACGACCTTCGCCAGATACCTCTCCAACGTTTGGTTAAATCGTTCCACCATTCCGTCAGATTGTGGGTGGTAAGAGGTGGTTCTGGTTTTATGGGTACCCATCAATCGACAAGTCTCTTGAAATACTTGCGATTCAAAATTCCTTCCTTGATCGCTGTGTATTTCTAAGGGTACCCCAAAACGACAGAAGACTTCCTGAACCAATTTATCTGCGATAGTTGTAGCTTCTTGATTAGGAATGGCGAAGACTTCTGGCCACTTTGTGAAGTAATCCATGACCACCAGGAAGTACTTGTTTCCGCTCTCACTGACTGGAAATGGTCCCGCAACGTCAAGTGCTATCCGTTCCCAAGGGGCTCCAACATTGTATACTTTTAATGCACCTCTGCTGCGTGTATGGGGTCCTTTAACGGCCGCACAACTGGTACATTTACGGCACCAGTCCTCCACATCATCTCGACAGTGGATCCAGTAGAAGCGTTCTCGAATTTTTAGTAGAGTCCTTTTTACCCCCATATGTCCTCCTGAACATCCATCATGGTAGAGCCGTAGAACATCCGGTACCTTAGCTTTAGGGACAACCATTTGTAGATGACAGCTGTCCCCTCTAGCGTTTTCCCATTTACGGCACAAGACTCCATCCTGGATTACCAAGCTGTTCCATTGCGCCCAATAGCTCTTCGTGATGGAACTCATCGCAGCCACATCACTCCACTTGGGTTTAGGAACACCAGCTTTAATCCACTCGAAGATCGGTTTGATGTCCGAGTCATTTTGCTGAGCCTGCTGTAGGGTCTCCTTCCATTCATCGCTGAGATCCGTTCTAAGCATCCTCACGGGCACTACTTCCTTAGTCTCTTGCCTGGCACAGTGCTTACAGTCTTCAGGACAAGGTCTTCTCGACAAGGCGTCTGCGTTACCGTGAGTTCTCCCACTGCGATGTTCTGTTACGAAGTCAAACTCTTGTAGTAGTTCAATCCATCTCGCCACTTGCCCTTCTGGATTCTTGAACTGTAATAGCCACTTCAGTGCAGCATGGTCAGTTCGTAGTAGGAATTTACGTCCCAGCAAATATTTACTGAAGTGCTGCAATGTCTTTACTACAGCGAGTAGCTCCCGTCTTGTAACGCAATAATTTCTTTCTGGTTTCGATAAAGACTTGCTGAAGTAGGCTATTACAACCTCCCGGTCTCCTTTCCGTTGAGACAGCACGCCCCCAATTCCAGTATTACTTGCATCTGTGTCAACTATGAAGTCATTTTCAGTGTCAGGATATCCCAAAATAGGTGTATTGCACAGACGTTTCTTTAATTCCTGAAATGCGACGTCGCAGTCCTCGTCCCAACAGAATTGCCTCTTTTCCTCAGTGAGTTTGTGCAGAGGTTTTGCAATGTCGGCAAAATTCTTGACAAACCTTCGATAGTAGGAGCACAAACCCAGGAATGCCCTGACCTGTGTCTTGTCTTTCGGAACTGGCCAATCTTTGACGGCGACTACTTTTTCTGGGTCTGTTTGAACACCTTCCCCCGAAACTATGTGTCCTAAGAAGTTCACTTGCTGTCTGAAAAACGAGCACTTCTTCGGGCTTAACTTGAGATTTGCTGTTTGGATTTTTGACAGCACTCGGTTGAGGTTTTTAAGGTGATCTTCAAATGTACGGCCCACGATTATTATGTCGTCCAGATAGACAAGACATGCGTCCCCAATCAATCCGGCAAGTACTTGCTCCATCAGCCTTTCAAACGTCGCAGGAGCGTTGCACAAACCGAAAGGCATAACTTTAAACTGCCATAGCCCTTTTCCTGTTGAGAATGCAGTTTTCTCCTTGTCCTTGGGGTCTATTTCTACTTGCCAGTAGCCACTCTTCAGATCAAGTGTGGTAAACCACTTCATACCAGTCAACGTATCCAGTGTGTCATCGATCCTAGGCAGTGGGTAGCTGTCCTTTTTCGTGACGTCGTTCAGTCGCCGATAGTCCACACAGAAGCGCATACTGCCGTCCTTTTTCTTTACCAGGACCACAGGAGAACACCATGGACTCGATGAAGGCTCTATAACACCGTCCTTCACCATTCCCTCAATCATGGTTTCCACCTCTTTTTCTCGTGCAACTGGCACTCTTCTTGGTCGCTGACGGATAGGTAACTCGTTACCTGTATTAATCTGGTGCTGAACAAGTCCAGTTCTCCCTATGTCAGCATCATCTGAAGAGAAAGTGTTGGCGTACTCAAGTAACATCTTCTTAGCCTTCTCCATTTCTCCTTTATTTAAATCGCAGTTTTCCAAAAGCGTTGACACGTCAAATTTTGTAGTACGAATTTTATTTCCGGTAGGCACATCTTGCAATTGACGCATCCAAGCTACTTCCTCGCAAGCGCCGATCAAGGTGCCCTTCTTAATCACATGCTCCTGGTCACTTGGATTCAGTATGCGTACTGCTGAGACGTTGGTGGCCTTGACCAGAGTTCGTGCCATCTTCCATGGGAAGTCATTGTTCAACCTTTCTATCAGAACACTTCGATCTTTTTGTCCAGAATTCCGTGGCAAACAAATTGGCACAATCGTTTCTGATCTGCGAGGAAGAACAATCTTCTTCAAGCAGTACACTTTCCCTGACGGTGCACCTTCCATGAAGACTTCCTCTGAACCACATTTCAGTACTCCTTGATCAACGTCGATCTCACAACGATATTTCCGCATGAAGTCCAAGCCCAAGATGCAATCGTCCACTATGTCGGCCACGATGACATTCTGCTTATAAAATCTGTCACCCAATTTTAACTCTACCTCCTTCTTGCCTCTGACGTTTATGTGCTGACCCGTAGCTGTTAGTAATTGTATACGGTCGTGCTTATTGAAGTAGTCCCCAAGAAACCGACTTGCTAGTTTAGAATTGACGACCGTGTGAGAAGCTCCAGTATCCAACGTCAGTTTGCATGGCGTTCCATTGACTTCGCCTTTGATGGTCAGGCTGTTCCCGTCATGTGCTTGCGAGATCAAGATTCTCGGGGCTCTTTCAATACCAGCCAGCACCCGCCCCCCAGTCCTGGCATTTACTCGTTTCCCTGCTGTGGCTGGGCAGTCACTTCAGCCACTCTTCCCTGCTGATCTTCTCTCGGGGTGCTGCGCTTAGGACAGCTGGACCGAAGATGACCCCTTTCTCCACAAGTGTAGCACCTAGGACTATACCCCTGTGGGCGGTCGCGTACAGGTGATGCTACAACTTCCCTGACACGGTGCGTTCGGTGGTCTTGCCTCACTGCCTCTACTTCTAAGGCATGGGCCAAGGCGTCCTTCAAGGTCTCATGATGCCCAAGTCTCACGGCAGCTCTAACTTCTAAGTCACGTATTCCATCAACGAAGGCCTGTACCAGATTTCCATCAATTAGTGCAGGGGCAGACTGGTAGGCTTTCCGAACGAGTTTTTCAACTTCCAGAGCCCACTGCTGTAGGTTCTCGGCACTCCGTTGAAAACGGTCCTTCAACTTAGCACGGAATACGTGCTCCAGGTGCGCGTCGCCGTATCTGGACTCCAACGCCTCCAGCAGCTGCTCGTAGGTAACGTCCTTGCCGAGCGCCTCCAGAATAGTTAGGGCCTGGTCTCGGAGGCCCAAGGTGAGCGCGGTCATGGCTTGTGGTTTTGTCCATCCATTCGCCTTCATGACGGCCTCAAACTGTATTTTGTACGCCGACCACGAAGATGTGCCGTCAAATGGAGGCACTTTAAAACCACGCGAAGATGGTGCAGCAACCACCGAAGTTACAGCCCCGCCTTCTGTCTTCAGTTCGCCCAAAGCCTTCTTTACCCCAGCAATCTGAACTTCGGCCTCCGAGATGCGATTCTCATGCTGGCGGACCTGATCTTTCATCACTTTCAGGTCCTTGCCGAAAGTTGCATGCAGATCCTTGATGAGGAGCATCTGCTCGTCTTGGCGGCGGACCTGTTCCTCTTTGTCTCGCTGCAACTGCTCTTCCAACCGGCGAGCCTGCTCCTCTTGACAGCGTGCTTGCTCCTCTTGACGGCGAGCTTGCTCCTCTTTATCTCGCTGTAACTGCTCTTCCAATCGGCGAGCCTGCTCCTCTTGGCGGCGAGCTTGCTCCTCTTGACGGCGAGCTTGCTCCTCTTGACGGCGAGCTTGATCCTGCAGCAGCGCCATTAAGGCTGACAAGTCTGGCGCCACTGATGCTGGAGAAACTCCGGATGGGCCAGCGACTGGCTGTGACGTAGGCTGGACACCACCCGGTATCTGTGTCGGAGATTCTCCGAACCGCCGCTGGTCCATGTCCTGCTGTCGCTGACTCCTGGTACGGATACCCTCCGTGTCGTCCTTTGGTAGAATTGGCATAATTTATCTCTCACTTCTGACACCAATTTGTTACGAGCTGGGTATGAGATAAATTAATTACTACCGATTAAACAACACAATCACTTTATTAATCACAAAACAATTTAAACTTAATCACAAGTACACTACAATACACTACTGATCACTATTCGCTTAGATATCGCACTTCAAGTTCACTTCGATTCGCTTCGTTGTGTAGCCAAAACAAGACTGACTGTCGCGGCCCTGAGCGGTCTATTTATACTCGCCCACAGACACACCAGAATAACCTCGAATATTCTAGAGGGTCATAGAAAACACTAACAAAAGAGTAGGTAGGTAGGTAGGTAATTATTATTACTAGCTACTTGTACAACACAAACAAATATGAACCGTATGCCCTAGGCGTACGGTCGAAATTCTAATGTCTTTTTATAAAGAGGTCGCGAGTTTGTAGGTACCTACCCAACTTTGAAAGTAATAATAATAGAAATCTCTCGAAATTCCAACGTACACATACTGTAATCACGTGCTTTCTCGAATGTTCTAGTAGGTCCGATGTAACACCAGTTTCTACATGATACAGAGTTGATAAGGCTTACTTAGTTCTTGCTTGGTCGTGAATATTTTGAACCAATCAATACTGCCAAGCTCATCCTTTACTGTCATTTTGTGGTGTTACGTTGTGTACAGAGCACAATCATGCATTTATACTAGGTACCAAGCTAGATCGGTTTTATCATTGGGTTCTGATTAAGACCCTTATCAATATTTCAGTTCTCATATGTATATGTCACCGTAAATTTGTCAAACACGTTATATTGTAATCTCTAGCGATATTGTAAACTCTCGAAATATTGTCAAACGAACATACTGCTTACAATAAAACGCATTATTTCTCGTGAAATGCATGTGATGGTAGTCAACTCACGCGGTGTGGAGGGAAGGAGGGGCCCCCCTTGCCCAATGGTACCACTCTCATGAAAAGATAATGTACCATTCCTGAGAAATACCGATTAATATAACCTAACCTTAAAACACTTTATATTCCCCTAAAAAGCGTAGTCGACGGAGCCCCGCTTCGCGGGGTCCCTATTTCCGAGTAGGAAAGGGAGCGAGGAACCTAACTAACCTAACGGGGGGGTGCCCCAAGTCCCGATTATGGGGGCAGAGATACTTCCGTATGTTCAGTTGACAATTTTCGAGAGTTTACAATACCGGCGCTAGAGAGATTACAAAATAACGTGTTTGACAATATAATGGTGACATATACATTTCACAGTAATTGAAGGACTTGACTATTTGTTGTATGTGTGTAAATAATGCTATCAAGGACATGATCATGATATAAGCAGCTTGGGATACTATGCGCTTCAGCTTTTATTGACACCTTCATCTGTCTGGTTACGCGCTACACAAAAACAGAAGCGCAGGTACAATTATAAATAAAATATTGTATGAATGCATTTCCTATTTTCGGTTTTTGAGCCCAAACTAAAGTAACATTTTCAATTTCAAAAAATCTTTGTTTCAAGTCTCAAATACCCAAAACGCAACTGGCTCATTATAGATATGACTAAGGTAAACCAAAAACTGATATGAAAAGGATATGATCCCAAGCTGAAGTATCTCTTGGCTTTCACGCAAAGAAACTCGACGTAGGGCGACAATATTGCTCTCAAGTCTTTCAAAGGTTGTTCCATTTTCAAGCTGGGGATATCGGGCTTCAACTGTTCAATGACGGCTTCCAACGCCGTGTGCATCGCTGTCGCCGTTGTCTCAGGAGTCAGTGGCGTAGTGGTAGTGCAAGATTTACGAAGTTCCAGCATACGACTCGTAAGGCGGGCACAAAGATTGGAGTTTGATTTGTTTTTACGCAGCGCATCTGTCGTCTGAAGATGAACAAAATATTAGAACATCAATTTTACTGTGGATTACAATATAGAAAATTCTTTCGTTTAACTATGTTACCTTTTTCAAAGCTGCTTCTAAGGAATCCAATGTGGTTGGCAACAACTCTAAATTCCTTTGCAACAACAGTCGTCTTAAATTGGATAGTATTTGATTTGACATGTATGCCGAAACGCCGACTTCTCTGTAATTTAAGAAAAAGTTTTGTGTTAAACTCAAGCAGACACTCGGCAAAATAAGAACAGCCGCTCGGGCCGATCTTTAGGTTAAGCCGTGCTTGCTTAGGTTGGTCTGTGGATGGGTGACCAACCCTTACATACCGAGTTTTCTCCGTGTCTCGGAAAGCACGTTAAGCTGTTGGTCCCGGTTGTCATTTGTCCATCTTTGGCAGTCGTTACAGGTGGTCAGTGGCCCAAAAAGTCTGACAACCAGTCTTACCAAGTGGTATCGTATTACTCAGTATTAACTGGGTTGTATTACCAGTATTTTACATGGAGCGAAGACATAGTTGGGAAAAGTCTAGGCAGATGATGACACTCGGCCGACTGAGTTCAAAGTGGTGAGGGCAAAGAATTTCTAAAAGGAATTTGAATAAATAATTAAATTAAAATTGGGGGCTTCCATACAACAAACATGATTTTTTTCAGATTTGTGTAATCATCATCATCGGCCTATTAATGTTCCCACTGCTGGGACAGGCCTCCTCTCTATGAGAGGGAATGGGCTATATAATCCACCACGCAGGCCCAATGCGGATTGGTAGATGTCACATGTCTTCGAATTTATGGTTCTAGGACATGCCGGTTTCCTCACGATGTTTTCCTTCACCGTTTGTGTAATGTTGTATAGATAATGGTAGGGAACCATTCGTGCGCAAGTCCGACCTGCACTTGTCCGGTTTTTTTTAATAAACGACGATTTTTTAGGGTTAGCCAGAATCACGTACTGACTTCAAGTTAACAGGGTGCTCCCGTGGAAGTCCTTTACACTCTGTATGCCTCTGCCTCGGTATGCTCTGTATGCAGTTGCCTATGACACCCACTGCACTGACCTACCTCAAATCCATATCAACAACGACGACGAATGTTATCCGCGGTGCAACTTCTGCCAGATGTATCGAATGTGGCGAACAAGGACTGCCTGCTGGTCCCGCGCATAAATTAACTACAGCACTGTTTTCTGTTGATAACCCTGAAACATTTCTCTGATATTTTAACTTCGAACACAATATGATAACAGTTATAGAATTAGGCGTGTGCCACACGCAAGCTTCGGGCGAAAATAAATTTGCAGTCCTAAAGTAAAAAAATCTAAAGAACTGGCGTCGGAAAGCAGTAATTAGAGTAACAGGGAAGAAGGAGAAAACGGAAGGTCTGAACTGTGGGATATCAATCAACTTAGCCTAACATAATACAGTGTTCTGCTGGATATGGGCAGAGACCACTACCAAACTGCGCCATAATACCAGTACTCAGTCTTTCGCATCCAGTCTATTTCAGCCACTTAAGCGTCTTCAGAAGTTGCTGCCATTTCAGACAAAAAATACTCTTGCTCAGTCTCTTCTTCTTCCTCTTCTAGACTATGCTGATGTCTGTTTCCTTGATGCGACTGAGGAATTTCTTGATAAGCTCGAGCGTCTACAGAATTTGTGCATACGCTTAATTTTCGGGGTTTCATTTTCGGGGTTTTCATGTCAAAGCAGCTGAAGTGGCCACCTATTCAGCAGCGTCGAGAATTCGAGATTCACACACTCTCTCTTTTTGTCTTTTCTATTCTTCATAATCCTAAAGATCCTTCGTATCTTCGGGACCGCTTCGAATTTCTAGTTCCTAGGTAAACCTTGTCGCTCATCTTCATCTCTTCTCCTTCGTTTCCCTCCCCACTCCTCAAGTCGGTATGATGGTTCTTTTACTGTGCGTGCTGTGCGCTTTTGGAATTCGCTTCCACACTCCTTCAAAGTTACAACTTTTTGACAATTTTTTTTAAATACAAGTTTTTTTTGTAAGATTTTAACTTTTAACACCTCCACGACCCCCGTACTATTCAATCCATCCACCAGCACAATGTTTTAAGTGCGTTACATTGAGTTCTACCACAAAACATGATTTATAACCTCAAAAAAAAAGTTGTTTCCCAGCAATATTTTTTGCGTAAAGTTACTTAGTTTGTTGTAATGCTTGGTTAACGGCTTTGTGATGAGGTGGTTTACACCCGGTATTAATCGGTATTTCTCAGAAATAGTACATTATTATTTTCATGAGAGTGGTACCATTGCGCAAAGGGGACCCCTCCTTCCCTCCACACCGCGTGAGTTTACTACCATCACATGCATTTCACGAAAAATAATGCGTTATAATGTAAGCAGTATGTTCGTTTGACAATATTTCGAGAGTTTACAATATCGCTAGAGAGATTACCATCGAATGTTTGACAATTTTACAGCGATATTAACATGTAACTTGATTTGATTTTTATGAATTCTCATAGATGGCACTGCTTTAAAATTGTCTTTATACTACTACCATTCTTTAAACTATGTTTCTCTGCCCAAGTTACTTAAATGGCGTAGTTTTTATTATGTAAAGCTAGATAATAGCATGGCTTACTCAAAGACACCATTTAAATATGCGTCGTTAGATTACACGCTGTCACAGAATGGGTAAGAAAAATAAAGAATCACAGCTCCGCCCCCGTAGGTGATAGCGTGATAATATGTAGCCTATATGTTGACCCGACCTCTTAGTAATATTCATTTGAAGTAAATCCATGCAGTGCTTTTTGAGTTTATCCCGGACATACATACAGACAAACAGACAAAAATTCTAAAAACTATTTTTTTGGCTTCGATATCGATTGTAGATCACGCCCCAAGTATTCTTTTTAAAAAATATTCAATGTACAGTTTTGACTTTCCTACGATTTTATTATACAACATGTCCCAAAATTCAACGATAAGCCAGCACCGGAGGATAGACCTGCCCATGACTACTCGGGGAAAAAAAGAAAAAAAATATATATCTCTTTTTTTTTGAAGTTATAAAAAAAAAGAAGAAATTCTTAAAAAAGTGAGACCTTTTATGATATTTTTCACTACCATGACCACACTTTTTTAAATATTTCTGTTATTTTTTTTTATAGGCAACCTGAATAGCACTGCTATCTACCACAATTCTTAAAAAATCCAGAATACCTCTAGTTTTTTCACGTAAATTAATGAAACTTAATTTATTCCCTAAATTTTTTGAAGATTTTTACTTTTAATCAACTTTAACTCATCGTGGTGTAAAAAAAAGTATGAACACTACTATGGCAAGTTTTTTTATAAATTGACGCAACTAATCAAGATTCCAAAATGGTATAATACTCTAGGAAAATCAACCACAAAAAAATAATATCCATACTAGTTCAAAACAAGAACCAAATTCCTTAAATTATAGTTGACAGTAATCACTTTCACTGCGTGCCCAAAATGGGTTCTTGTTACAATTTCTAGGAATTTGAGTGGGGCATACATACCTTAGAAGTTAGAGAGAGATAGATAGATAGAGATATTTACGTTAAAAAGAGACAACAACAGGGCAGGTAGTGGGTTCTTGTTACAATTTCTAGGAATTTGAATGGGGCATACATACCTTAGAAGTTAGAGAGAGATAGATAGACAGAGATATTTACGTTAAAAAGAGACAACAACAGGGCAGGTAGAGAAGCTGTTATTATTCTCAGAGCAAGTCAGTTCAGTACGCTCTGCTCCTTTGTTTACTGCGCACCGTTCCGTATTCAACTGACGTGGCTCTCGTACGTACTAACGACTTTTGGCTTGGCTTTTTGGACTGGAATCGATCTGCAAACTGAACTGACCTGGCATTATCTTGGACTACGATTGTGTGTTTTGTGACTACGATTGTGAGTTTTGTGATTTGGAGTTCTGGCGCATTTTGGACTGTTTAACGATCAACATGCCGCAACCATACACACCACAGGAATACGCAAATATGTACCTCATCTATGGAGAAACCCGATGCAATGCTAACGCTGCTAGCAGACTGTATCGAGAAAGGTACCCAAATGCTCAAAGATATCCTGATTATCGAGTGTTTATTAATGTGCATCAAGCGTTTTCGGAGGGTCGTATGCCATCCAGTAGGAGAAACGCTGGAAGACCTAGTTCGGATCGTGATGAAGAAGTTCTCAATGAGATAGAAAATGATTCGACTACTTCGGTACGCGCCATAGAAGAAGCTACAGGAATCCCGAAAAGTTCTGCACATCGAATTTTACAACGTCACAAGCTTCACCCATATCATTACAGGCGTGTGCAGACGTTGTTACCGCGGGACTATCCATTAAGAGTCACATTTTGCCGTGTGATGCTGCAAAGGCACAGGGAAGATCCCCAATTCCTGGACAAAATTCTATGGTCGGATGAAACAACATGCAAGAAAGATGGATATTTAAATCTACACAACCTACATAGTTGGAGCAATGAAAATCCGCACTTGATGAGACAAGACAGATCCCAATATCAATTCAAGGTTAACTTATGGACCGGCATATTAAATGGAAAAGTAATTGGGCCCTTTGAGTTACAAGGAAACTTAGATGGCAATAGTTATTTAAACTTTTTACAAAATGACTTGCAAGAATTGCTAGACGACGTGCCCTTAAATGATCTCCAAAACATGTGGCTCCAAAATGATGGTTGCCCAGCACACTATGCCCGCCCTGTGCGAGAATATTTAAATCAAGAGTATCCAGGGCGTTGGATCGGGCGACTTGGTCCTATCTTATGGCCACCTCGTTCACCCGATTTGAACCCCCTGGACTTCTTCTATTGGGGTTGTCTTAAAGACAGGGTCTACTCAAAACCCATTGCGTCATTGGACGAGCTTCGTCGAAATATCAGTCAGGCTGCGGATCATATTAATCGCAGAAGATATGCAAGACAAATAAAACGGTCATTTTTAAGGCGATGTCGTGCATGTATTATTGCTGGTGGCAAACAATTTGAACATTGGTTATAATGTTAATAAATTACATGAGAAATTGTTTGACCATTTATTTAAATATTAAACATTTTCCAAGAACTAATACTTTTTATTACCTGACCGTCATTTGGCCCCTGTTTAGAAATAATAGGAACATTTTTTTTTTAAACTTGTTTGCCTAGAGTATTATACCATTTTGGAATCTTGATTAGTTGCGTCAATTTATAAAAAAACTTGCCATAGTAGTGTTCATACTTTTTTTTTACACCACGATGAGTTAAAGTTGATTAAAAGTAAAAATCTTCAAAAAATTTAGGGAATAAATTAAGTTTCATTAATTTACGTGAAAAAACTAGAGGTATTCTGGATTTTTTAAGAATTGTGGTAGATAGCAGTGCTATTCAGGTTGCCTATAAAAAAAAATAACAGAAATATTTAAAAAAGTGTGGTCATGGTAGTGAAAAAACTTTTTTGCAAAAAATAAAACCGACTTCAAAAAAAAAAACAAAAAAGTGAAAAATAACTTTAGCTTCTGAAGTCGGTGACCTTTGTTTGATTGATTTAGTTTTTTTGTCACCGACTTCAGAAGCTAAAGTTATTTTTCACTTTTTTGTTTTTTTTTTTGAAGTCGGTTTTATTTTTTGCAAAAAAGTTTTTATTTTTCACTTTTTAGTGGTTCTCATGTGCTTGATATACATGGAAAGTGCATACCGTTACAATTACATCAAGCCCAAACACGACTAGGGTACATTGTCTCGTTTTGGAGTTCCGTGACTCTTGGCTTCATCATCAGATCTGATGGTAGAATGGTTCTTATCAAACGCAAATGCTTCCCTTGTTGTAGAAAATACCAAAATCGCAACACGTTTTCATATAAAATTTGAAGAGTTCCCTCGATTTCGCCAAGATTCCATCATCAGATCCCGACTTGGTGGCTATGGGACCATTTGGAAAGAATACTCTTTCCAACAAAAAAAGAATTTTCCAAATCGGTTGGCAAGCGACGGAGTTATGCCCGAACAAACATAAAAAAAAAAAAAAAAAAAAAAAAATAGAAACATCCGAATTGAGAACCTCCTCCTTTTTTAGAAGTCGGTTAAAAATATCATAAAAGGTCTCACTTTTTTAAGAATTTCTTCTTTTTTTTTATAACTTCAAAAAAAAAGAGATATATATTTTTTTTCTTTTTTTCCCCGAGTAGTCATGGGCAGGTCTATCCTCCGGTGCTGGCTTATCGTTGAATTTTGGGACATGTTGTATATGTATAGATATTGTTACATCGGACCTACTGGAACATTCGAGAAAGCACGTGATTACAGTATTTGTACGTTGGAATTTCGCGTGCTTTCCATTATTATTAGTTTTAAAGTTAGGTAGGTACAAATTCGCGACCTATTTATAAAAAGACATTAGAATTTTACGCCTAGGGCATACGGTTCATATTTGTTTGTTTTGTACAAGTAGCTTATTATTATACCTACTCCTTCTTTTGTTAGTGTTTTTTATGAAGCAGTTATATAACCCTCTAGAATATTCGTGGTTATTTTTTGTGTGTCTATTGGCAAGTATAAATACACCGCTCAGGCCCGCGACGGCCAGTCTTGTTTTGGCTACACAACGAAGCGAATCGAAGTGAACTAGAAATGCGATATCTAAGCGAATAGTGAACTGTACTGTATTTGTGATTAAGTTTAAATTGTTTTGTGATTAATAAAGTTATTGTGTTGTTTAATCGGTAGTAATTAATTTATCTCATACCCAGCTCGTAACAGTATGTAAGTGTATCTTTACATTTCCACTGCGAGGATCGACCGGAGGACACGGTGGAGCACACGGTGGAGGTCTGCCCCGCGTGGGCGGAGCAACGCCGTGTCTTCGTAGCGGCGATCGGCGGCGGCGACCTCTCGCGTCCGGCCCTGGTTCAATCCATGGTCCGGAGCGAGACGGAATGGGAAGCCGTCACCTCCTTCTGCGAAGCAGTCATACTAGCGAAGGAGGTGGCGGAACGCGAGAGGGAGAGAGCCTCTCTTCCCAGCCGCCGCGGGAGACGTACCGGGCGTCGGGGACCACGTGGTGGCTACCGGCCAACGTAGACGCGGGCCTGTGGACGGCTAGCTATGGGCTAGCTAGCCGTCCGTCCGTTTAATGACGACAGGCCGTGTCGACGCCGCGTTCGTGTTCCACGCGCGCCTCAAAGAGATGTCAGCACAGTGAAGGGGCCCGAAAGCCTGGGGGCCTGCCGGGGTTGCGGGCCTATTCGAAAGAGATACGGCGGCTTCGGAACATATAGGGCGAGGAAGGAACACGTTACATATTGTATATAAATTGTATGTATTACGTATATTATATTGTATGTATTAGTTTAGTGTATAAAATAAGTTATTTTAAGTTTTTAACTGTATTGTTTGTGCACATAAGTTCATCCTCTCCTGCAAATCTCGCAACTCAAGTATGGTTTGCTGTAAGAAAACCCAATTCTGGGTTAAGCTCGCCGTTGTACATAAGCTATACATATATTTTAATTTTATTTAAGTATATTTTTGTTTGTTAATTTTTGTGTGCAATAAAGAATAAGAATAAGAAATAATAACAATGATGGAAATTAGTCAATATCAGAATACTCACAAGCCATCACATTATAAAACATATGAATACGGGTATTTATTGCGAATTTACTTTTAATTTAATCCCGACGTTTCGACCGGATTGAAAAGAAAAAAAAGTTTGAAAAAGACTCACAAGGCAATCGATTAATTTCCATGTTGTCTTCATCAGAGTCATCACTCTTAAAATCCTTCCAATACTCTTGTGCGGCGATGCACTGTATGCTCAATAAAATCAAATCTGGAGGCGATAAATCTTCACTTCCGCGGCTAGAAAACATAAATAGCTGATTCAAAAGATGTAAAAAGTACGGGTGCGGATTGCCGCCCGCCAGGTTCAATAATTATACTTTAAGCACAAAAAAAAATTGATTTGATGGTGGTGTCCTTAAAATTTAGTAAACTTGACCTGGCCAAAAATAAGGAAATATGTATTCCGTTATCAAAAAATCATCAGCTCTAAAGGTGGTTAAGGGGCCGGCGGAGCGTGCGTCGTTCATACAAACGTAATACCAAAATTATTCGTAAACCAAACATTTTCTTAAGGAAGTGTGTATTTATTTCGATTGGATTACATAATATCTAGGTTCCCAAATAAATATTTTGAAAGGACAATGCTATTTAGACGAGATATGAGGAATTTAAAATTTCTATAGAAAACTTATTTTTCTTATAACTCTTGTTTAAATCAATTTCCATTCAAAATATTTATTTGGGAACCTAGATGTTATGTAATCCAATCAAAATAAATACACACTACCTTGAGAATATGTTTGATTTACAAATTATTTTGGTATTACGTTTGTATGAAACTCGCATGCTTCGCAGGCCTCTTAAGGCGCGTCTTTTGCCTGAAGACAAGGTGTACAATACACTCATTTTTGCTTCAAACAAATTGTTATGTATTTTTCTATGACCTTACATAAATAAATAGCTACATAAGATAATAAGCAGAAGAAGTATAACATCACCAACTGCAGAGCAAGTCATTTGTTTTTTTCAAAAATATCATTCACACTTGCCAGTACAGAAAAAAAAAATAAGGGGGATTACATACCTAGAGTAAAGTGCCAGTAATTTATCCCCAACAAACAACATGAGATGGCTGTGCTGATGGGGTAATTTGATGTCTTTGGATGCACTTTTCAAGGCATTCAGAGCAGCCATAGTTGCTCCACTTTCACCGATCACACCATTGGCACCGGGGATTGTGTCGCCTTTGGTGCGGCTGTCCAGAAGTACTGACAGCCAGTCTTGATAAATTGAAGAATGAAGACTGTAAAATTAGACTTTATGTTAAAATTCTCAAAATAATGCTTTTCCCTGACATGGTACTTTAATAGTATTTAAAGTATGTCAGGGAAAAGCATTGAAATGATTTTTTGCAACATGTCGTAAATATTATAGAATTCCATTCATCAGACCAAGCAATTGTCGCAAGTTCAGTGTTGACCTTGTTCATAATTACAGAGATAAAAGTTCAAATATGGGATTTTATTTTGCACAGGAGGAAATTAAAACATTCTTTGAGATAAGAGGAGATTAGGGTTGAAGAGAATGCTGTAAACCAGTGACAGAATAGATATAATAATAATATATTTATTCAAACTTAGAATTCGCACGAAAAATACAATATGCACAATAATGCACATAATAATAATATGATTACTTACAGATTAATGTTCTGGCCACAAATGTGTTGAACAAATGTTTTGAAGTCCAATAGTTCACGATGGGCATCATCAACATGGTCCTCACTGATTATCATGAACACATGATCAAGCCACTGTTGGATATGTCAATGTTTAAGAATTGCAATCCCTAGAAGACTGACTCTAAATTGGGCATAATTAAGGTCCATTAACACGATGCAAGTTTATTGCCTGTTGCATACAATAATATTGAAGCAATAAATGACTGGCATACTTGAAACAACATGTCACATTCTTGCTCTACTTGGGCAATTTTACCCTTCAAAACTGTGCTTGTTACAAACAGCACATTCAAAAGAATTGATTGTAATCAATTCTTTTGAATTTTTTGTAAAATTGGATTCTCTCTTCATTTGCAAATATGAATGCAGTGAGTGAGGATGTGATGATTGTTGCTAATATACAGGGTTACTGGTAATTCGACGTATTCCTTGCAGGACGTTATAGTAGGGTTATAATGCAAGAAATTAAGCCACCAAATGTTCTACCGAAATTCAGTGGTTTTTGAGTTAGGTCGACTTTTAGTTTTTTATGAAAAATCCCAGATTAAATCATTTAAAGCCAATTTAAAAACTATTTACGGCGCGAATGTACTGGAATTTAGTTATTATCATAGCTGACGATGCAGCAGACCTTTTGAAATAACTAAAAGTTCTAAAAATTGTACACCTTTAGGAAAAATCACTTATGAAACAATTTCTTTCTGTAATTTTTGCCATTCCGTCATAAAAAGATGTTGTATAGTGAAAAAAAATAATACTACGCCAGATGTACAAACTACTAGAAAAATATCCTTGTCTTATTAGCTCTCTAAAATGGTATACCCAAATCTTATTGAAAAGTTATGGACTACGTTATGAAAAATGTTTTTGATTTTGTAAAAAAGGAAAAAAAAAGGTAAAAGGTATGCGGAAAATCAAAGACAACAATTTCGTGAATTATTATTATTTTTAATCAATTTCACTTTTAAAACTTTAATTAGGTACTCATTTTTACACGTCTTGTTTGTTTACGTTTTACCAGTGTGCCACATTTTTTTTCGGTGGACTCGTTTTAATGATCATGAACAAAACATGCGCGTGTTCACCGAAATGTTCGCGCACATTTATGTGAGAGCACACGTAGTAGCGGTGGACTCGAGTCAGCGAACACGCATTCTCTGTTCGCACACTCAATTAAATAGTCTAGGGGACCAACCTTCATTTTATCATTAGTAAGCTTAGTAACGTGTTGTCGATTAAAGTTACGTCAAGACCATGACCGTCTTAGGTTGCCAAAGTATATCGCGATAATGTGCATACTTTGGCAACTCAACTCAATACCATCTTATCTTAAACCAATTCGCAATGTTTCTTGTTCATCTACTAAGATTCCTGAACAGTATTGAAAATTAAATATTCGCATCGACTGACCAATGTCAGTCGAAAACAAGATTTGCAGACTGTTTGCAATAGGTTTTTTAGGATCGGAAATCATTAAATAACTTCTCCCACTCTAGGCGGAGCGGGAGGGAGTGTCAGACTTTTACTGACTAAAACCCATCCATGTTCCTTCCTCGCCCTTTATGTTCCGGAGCCGCGGTATCTCTTTCGAACAGGCCCGCAACCAAGGTTTTTTTTTTTTTTGCCTCATTTTCAATTTTCTCACAACCTATGGTACCTATTCAAAATTAACTACATACTGTTTTACATTATTTTTTTTTCAAATTACATCATGCATTTATTTTAAACCACAGACTAATTATTTACAATACATACACATTAACTCTATACTAGAAATAAAAATATGTACAAGTATCAAAAAGGGTTACAGGGCATCGAAAAATTCGTCCACATCGCTGCCAACAGGAAAAGTGCCCAGAAGGCTGGCAGCATTGCCACGTTGAATGGCAATGCTGATTCTTTGGCCAAAAAAATTACATTATTTAAATATAATCAGACGGGTTAGATCAAAACAAGATGATTATTATTATTATTCCCTTTATTCAATTTTTTAACAAATTTTTTACATTTTTAAATATTGACAAAAAATACATGTCCCAAAATTCAACGATAAGCCAGCACCGGAGGATAGACCTGCCCATGACTACTCGGGGAAAAAAAGAAAAAAAATATATATCTCTTTTTTTTTGAAGTTATAAAAAAAAAGAAGAAATTCTTAAAAAAGTGAGACCTTTTATGATATTTTTCACTACCATGACCACACTTTTTTAAATATTTCTGTTATTTTTTTTTATAGGCAACCTGAATAGCACTGCTATCTACCACAATTCTTAAAAAATCCAGAATACCTCTAGTTTTTTCACGTAAATTAATGAAACTTAATTTATTCCCTAAATTTTTTGAAGATTTTTACTTTTAATCAACTTTAACTCATCGTGGTGTAAAAAAAAAGTATGAACACTACTATGGCAAGTTTTTTTATAAATTGACGCAACTAATCAAGATTCCAAAATGGTATAATACTCTAGGCAAACAAGTTTAAAAAAAAAATGTTCCTATTATTTCTAAACAGGGGCCAAATGACGGTCAGGTAATAAAAAGTATTAGTTCTTGGAAAATGTTTAATATTTAAATAAATGGTCAAACAATTTCTCATGTAATTTATTAACATTATAACCAATGTTCAAATTGTTTGCCACCAGCAATAATACATGCACGACATCGCCTTAAAAATGACCGTTTTATTTGTCTTGCATATCTTCTGCGATTAATATGATCCGCAGCCTGACTGATATTTCGACGAAGCTCGTCCAATGACGCAATGGGTTTTGAGTAGACCCTGTCTTTAAGACAACCCCAATAGAAGAAGTCCAGGGGGTTCAAATCGGGTGAACGAGGTGGCCATAAGATAGGACCAAGTCGCCCGATCCAACGCCCTGGATACTCTTGATTTAAATATTCTCGCACAGGGCGGGCATAGTGTGCTGGGCAACCATCATTTTGGAGCCACATGTTTTGGAGATCATTTAAGGGCACGTCGTCTAGCAATTCTTGCAAGTCATTTTGTAAAAAGTTTAAATAACTATTGCCATCTAAGTTTCCTTGTAACTCAAAGGGCCCAATTACTTTTCCATTTAATATGCCGGTCCATAAGTTAACCTTGAATTGATATTGGGATCTGTCTTGTCTCATCAAGTGCGGATTTTCATTGCTCCAACTATGTAGGTTGTGTAGATTTAAATATCCATCTTTCTTGCATGTTGTTTCATCCGACCATAGAATTTTGTCCAGGAATTGGGGATCTTCCCTGTGCCTTTGCAGCATCACACGGCAAAATGTGACTCTTAATGGATAGTCCCGCGGTAACAACGTCTGCACACGCCTGTAATGATATGGGTGAAGCTTGTGACGTTGTAAAATTCGATGTGCAGAACTTTTCGGGATTCCTGTAGCTTCTTCTATGGCGCGTACCGAAGTAGTCGAATCATTTTCTATCTCATTGAGAACTTCTTCATCACGATCCGAACTAGGTCTTCCAGCGTTTCTCCTACTGGATGGCATACGACCCTCCGAAAACGCTTGATGCACATTAATAAACACTCGATAATCAGGATATCTTTGAGCATTTGGGTACCTTTCTCGATACAGTCTGCTAGCAGCGTTAGCATTGCATCGGGTTTCTCCATAGATGAGGTGCATATTTGCGTATTCCTGTGGTGTGTATGGTTGCGGCATGTTGATCGTTAAACAGTCCAAAATGCGCCAGAACTCCAAATCACAAAACTCACAATCGTAGTCACAAAACACACAATCGTAGTCCAAGATAATGCCAGGTCAGTTCAGTTTGCAGATCGATTCCAGTCCAAAAAGCCAAGCCAAAAGTCGTTAGTACGTACGAGAGCCACGTCAGTTGAATACGGAACGGTGCGCAGTAAACAAAGGAGCAGAGCGTACTGAACTGACTTGCTCTGAGAATAATAACAGCTTCTCTACCTGCCCTGTTGTTGTCTCTTTTTAACGTAAATATCTCTGTCTATCTATCTCTCTCTAACTTCTAAGGTATGTATGCCCCATTCAAATTCCTAGAAATTGTAACAAGAACCCACTACCTGCCCTGTTGTTGTCTCTTTTTAACGTAAATATCTCTATCTATCTATCTCTCTCTAACTTCTAAGGTATGTATGCCCCACTCAAATTCCTAGAAATTGTAACAAGAACCCATTTTGGGCACGCAGTGAAAGTGATTACTGTCAACTATAATTTAAGGAATTTGGTTCTTGTTTTGAACTAGTATGGATATTATTTTTTTGTGGTTGATTTTCCTAGAGTATTATACCATTTTGGAATCTTGATTAGTTGCGTCAATTTATAAAAAAACTTGCCATAGTAGTGTTCATACTTTTTTTTACACCACGATGAGTTAAAGTTGATTAAAAGTAAAAATCTTCAAAAAATTTAGGGAATAAATTAAGTTTCATTAATTTACGTGAAAAAACTAGAGGTATTCTGGATTTTTTAAGAATTGTGGTAGATAGCAGTGCTATTCAGGTTGCCTATAAAAAAAAATAACAGAAATATTTAAAAAAGTGTGGTCATGGTAGTGAAAAATATCATAAAAGGTCTCACTTTTTTAAGAATTTCTTCTTTTTTTTTATAACTTCAAAAAAAAAGAGATATATATTTTTTTTCTTTTTTTCCCCGAGTAGTCATGGGCAGGTCTATCCTCCGGTGCTGGCTTATCGTTGAATTTTGGGACACGTTGTATATATAAAAACATTAACAAAAAATACAAAGGGTGTAAAACATCTCTTCACGAAGCCGAAAGGCACTCGTTCTCCCCATCATTGCGATCACTTTTTTGTTCAACACCATACCTGGGAACCTTCTAGTTACGGAGATATGGGGTGTCAAAGTTACAACTTTTTGACAAGTTTTTTTTTAACTACAAGCTTTTTTTGTAAGATTTTGACTTTTAACACCTCCACGACCCCCGTACTATTCAATCCATCCATCAGCACAATGTTTTAAGTGCGTTACATTGAGTTCTACCACAAAACATGATTTATAACCTCAAAAAAAAAAGTTGTTTCCCAGCAATATTTTTTGCGTAAGTTACTTAGTTTGATGTACAGAATGCTTGGTTAACGGCTTTGTGATGAGGTGGTTTACACCCTGTATATAAAAACATTTTATTATTATTAATACAAAATTGAGCTTATTTGAAAACTTGCCTGTCCACGGACAGGCAAGTAACTGAAATTAGTATTTTTGGTACTTATCACAATAACCAATTTACATTTTTACGGATTTGATTGTAAAAGGTTGAGGCAAACATTTTGGACATGGGCTCTCGTACTAACATGTTTGCACACAAAGTTACCAATAGCTTTGCCAGTGAGATTGATAATGATTAAAAATAAAATAGTGATCACGGAATTGTTTAATTTGATTTTCCGAATACCTTTGATGAGATGAACGCCTTCCAGTACTAAATCAAAAAGGATTTTCATAATGTATCCATGACTTCTCAATAAGTTTTATACCATTTTAAATAGCTGATTAGACAAGGATATTTTTAAGTGATTTGTACATCTGGCATAGTATTATTTTTTTTTCATTATACAACATCTTTTTATTAAGGAATGGCAAAAATTACAAAAAAAAATTGTTTCATTAGTGATTTCTACTAAGAGTTTTGAATTTTTTGAACGTTTAATTACTAGCAAAGGTTTGCTGTGTCATTAGCTATGATAATAACTTAAAATTCAGTACATTCACAGCGCAAATCGTTTTTAAATTGGCTTAAAATGATTTAATCTGGAATTTTTCATAAAAAAAACTAAAAATCTACCTAACACAAAAACCACTGAATTTCGGTAGAACATTTGGTGGCTTAATTTCTTGCATTATAACCCTACTATAACGTCCTGCAAGGAATACGGCGAATTACCAGTAACCCTGTATATTTGCTTTCAAGTTTTTAAGTAGAATCTGCGTGTAAACAGTTGCTTTCAATTATTGCGCTTAAATTAATGCATTCAATGCACTTGTATGTTCAAGAAAATCGCATCATATATTTTGTTAATTTTGAGTTTGATTTTATTGTTAAATTTCTTACTTATGTAATGTTTATGTAAACCGGAAGAGCGGAAGTACCTACTACAAGTAATTTTTTGCTCAAAAGGTACTTCCTATCATTTGATTGTTATGTCATAAGTATTAGAAATAAAACTTTTTTTTTTTAATATAAATGAGGCTTTATGTTGGCCAATGTAAAATATTTCCTATTCCAACTATCCAATATCCTATTAGTTTATTTTGCAATAGCAAATACTTAACCATCACACAAATGCTGTATGCAGGCAATTAAAATAATATGTCATTAATACTTAGACTTACCTCGTCAAAAACAATTGTAGTCTTGTCTTTACACTGTATGGAAGAGTATGTGTTTCCAAATTGTGCTGCCATAACCCGCTGAGATGTTATGATAGGGGCCAGCAGTTGTGACACAGTATTGTTGTCCGTTACATCTGTTTGATTTTCCTGAGAGGATTGAAACAAGTTTGAGTATTGATTGGGCTTCGTAATCTGACATAGGTTGGTAATATAAATAATTTGCACTTAAATGTGAAAATACTCTTCCAACATTTACCCCAATCAGTAATTAATATTTATCAAGAAAAAAATGCGTCGTAATTTATTATTTATTCATACTGTTTCTTTATCTATATTGTTTCATCATCATCAGCCTATAATGTTCCCACTGCTGGGACACGGCCTCCTGTCAATGAGAGGGAATGGGCCACGCGGGCACAGTGTGGATTGGTAGATGTCACATGCCTTCGAATTTTTGGTTCTAGGACATGCCGGTTTCCTCACGATGTTTTCCTTCACCGTTATGAGAGCAGCAGTGATGAAAGTAAATTACACAAAGTAATGCGCCTGTCTGGGTTCGAACCCACGACTTACTGTTCGCACAGATATTATAGGCTGTTCGTAAGTCGGGGCCGCCACCACTGGCCGCCACACTATCAAACAATAAATGTTAAAATAATACTTGCCTGAACACCAAACGTCTTCATACGTTCGATAAAAGCAGTGTCCCATTTTCCGAATACCAAATCGTTGACAGTATCAAATACCAATGCAGCCTTCATTTTTATAAGATAATTTATTGTGTTATAACGTTAACTACTTATAAATAAAACTGGCTTAAGACTGGCACTTTCAAAATCTCATCCAGACATGAGATGGAGTCAATTTCGATGAAAATCCAATTAGTAATTAATTAGTACATATATTATGTTGTAATGTTTGTACGAAATTCCCTTGCGCATGAACAAGTACTGAATTACACAAACTCAATTACAACTCAACTCGACAAACAACAATAATCAATAAAATGTACTGATCAATAACGTAATTTCAGTTTATTTACTTCGATTTTACACAATTGCACCAAGACGTAGCTTTTAATTTTGACAATGACATTGACTTTGTTTGACCATACGTAGTGATTATATACTCTGTGATTGACCATGCCGTGCTCTCTTAGAACATTGATTGGAGCCTGCTCGAAAATTTTGTACGGAAACTAGCGCCAGCTATCCCTGAGGATGAAATTATTTACTGGTTGGGTTGCCACTTTATAACAGTGAAAAGATTTCATTGAAAATAACAATTTTGAAAAATTAGATTGAGAAACCATATTTATTTAATCTACACTGTAGGGAATACACCCACATTTAGTTTATGTATTTGTAATGCATAACACACAACACAAGACATTTAAATACAAACACATTTATTAACATGTATTTATAATATTCACATATTACACATCACCGGCATCCTGTATGACAACATCAATATAATGTCGGATGATGCCGGGACGCTGTACACTGGAATCGCACCGCGGCCGAGCTACGTCATCGTGACGTATTGCGAGCGAGTGCGGTGGGAGGCAGCGCGCGATCGTTGACTGTCCTCTCCATGACCTTCAGCCGGTACTAACCACACAACGGCGCGTGCGCATAATTCTGTGGCTCTTCGAATAACGCATAGTTTCCGTGATTCGCTAGTTATCTCGTGTTCACCGTTATTCATAAACTATTCCTCTGTGTTTACTGTGACTCTGACTATCATCTCTGTTCTCCTTCTTGTTTTGTGTTGTGCGTGTGAACTGTCTCTCTGCAATAGAACTGTGAGTACTTAGGCAGTGACTTTTATTTATACTCCTGCCTACCCCACACACTCGACACACCCCACACACCAATCTAAGTAAATATAAAAAAAATAAAATAATTAAATCAATTAATGATAGAGACGTATTTTATTCATGGTTACACTATCAACCATCTGTCATCAACTGACAACCGCCATAGCATGCAATAGGACAGCTATTTTGCACTGATTGTCATTAGAACGTGTAGCCCATAGACTATATACTATAAACTGAGAAGTGTAGCCCGTTGAGGACTACCACTGACGATCGTAAGATCAAACCTCGGTCACGACACACTTTTTGCATTTATATTGTTAGATTTCGATTTAACCACCACGGATAGAGAGCGCTGCTTGTATGATGACGGAAATACGGTCGAGAGTACCGTATAATATCTCATTATATATGTCACCGTAAAATTGTCAAATTCGTTATATTGTAATATCTCTAGCGATATTGTAAAATCTCGAAATATTGTCAAATGAACATACTGCTTACAACAAAACGCATTATTTTTCGTGAAATGCATGCGATGGTAGTCAACTCACGCGGTGAGGAGGGATGGAGGGGTCCCACTTGCCCAGTGGTACAACTCTGATGAAAAGATATTGTACCATTCCTGAGAAATACCGATTAATATAACCTAACCTTAAAACACTTTATATTCCCCTAAGAAGCGTAATCGACGGAGCCCCGCTTCGCGGGGCCACTATTTCCGAGTGCAGGGTTTAAAGGAACCTAACTAACCTAACGGGGGGGTGCCCCAAGTCCCGATTATGGGGGCAGAGATACTTCCGCATGTTCAGTTGACAATAATTCGAGATATTACAATATCGCTAGAGAGAAACACGTTATATTGTAATAAAACGTGTTCTGCTGCGTCTTTGACATTGACACTGACAGACACTTTAGACATTGAGGCCGCGTTCCGAATTAGTCTGTAAACGATATGAGCGTCCATAAACCCGTTCCGAATTACTGTGAAAGTGTGAACGCAATATCGATGTCAGGCACGTATACAGGGGTGATAGTTATGACAGCTAAGAACTGTCATCAGGTTTTTTACCTATCTCGGAACGCGACCTTTATCGGAACGCAGCCCGTGTTGTACCACAGAGTATATAATCCCTACGTTTATGTTGTACTGTTCTTTTTTCAGGAGGTGGAGATCTCAACTGTTAAATATAGGAATACACGAAGAGTAGATAGTTCTATTTATAAGTCACAAAAACTTTAAAGTGATTATATACTCTGTGCTTTAAAGTTTCAACACGAGTGTTGCGTAACAACATAGGTGGTCCATAGATAGTTTTCATTTTGGAAAAAAAATATTGGAAAATTCTTCATTGAACGCGCATATTTTCTAGTATTGACATTCATTCATTGACACTGACAGAAGTGACAGATCTCATCTACCTAATCAAATTATTTGTCTTTCACAGTGTATGTATATTTGCATAATATATACTGCCCAACGAACTAAGCTTGTCGAATTATTAATGAAATAAAATTTTAAAGCGACGATGGCAACCAAAAAAGAAGCTATGGTAATTGATTTCTAATCTTCTGCTAGAGACCTATATATTTTTGAAATAAGTAATATTATTAATAAACCTGTCTGTCGTAAAATCATACTAAGATAAAAGTATAACCTTACTTTTAAAAAAATATTAGCTTTATCTATCAACAATGAACGCGTATACCAAGTTTTATGTCCATTCTATTATCCGTTGAGGAATTCTCTCATGAGGAGGCCATCCTGGCTGCAGTGATCACGTCTGTCATAAAAATATATTGTTACCAGAACCAAAAGTGAGTGTAATAGTTTCAACTCAATGGGGACTATCTGGCATGAATTCGCCTAGAGGCGTTTGTGTGGGTAGAGTAAGGTCTTCAGAAAAGTCAAATATCATAGTGTTTGCATGTTGCGAGGTTATTTACAAATTATTTTCACTAATATTCACGATTGTGTTCAAGAATGAGCCATTCCTGATTAATTAAGACTTGAAGATTTTAAGTAGATAAGTATGATCTAATTTGTTAGGAGGGCAAATTATATTGAAATGATTTACACTTGCTAATTCAACAATATTGTAAATATGTTTCAGAAGTTTACACTGATGTTAGACAAATTGAAATAAACTTGTATTGAACTTAGTGATACTTCCTTACATTGTAAGTCGCTCCCGCTGTCTGTTTATATGTATATGCTATATTGCACCTGTGCGAAGCTGGGTGGATTACTAGTTAAAAATAAAATTAATGGCAGGACCTTACTCGCTGGTGGCACTATCTGGTGAGCTTAAAAACGATAGCTCTCGTTGGTAGGGATGTATTGGTTTGAAATTCAGTTGCTAGATTCGGTCAATAAATACTTCAATAAGCAAGCTAAAAAAATATCAGTCAAATATCTGATTGATATTTTCTTTTATTATATCAACAAAACAACACGCTTGTACTTGTCAAAGGTTTTAGCAGAGATGTATAGTAACACCTTCATTAGATACTATGTCCTGTGTTCCAGGAGGCAAGCATAACAAACAATGATAAATGTACTGTTAAACAGTTTATATTTATTTTTTTCAGAAAAAACTTACATCTTTGTGTACTGTAACTCTTGGCGGAACATTAACATATCAATTTATTTACTACAAAAAAGATTTTGATGGATACTATACTCATGTTCTGCAACCGCTTAGTCAATATCTAAACCCTGAATGGGCACACAAGCTCGGGGTGGCAGCTATAAAATATGGAGTCTTTCCTCCTGCAAAAGTTAATGATCCACAAGTATTGGTAAGTTAGTATTTACATACACATTTTATTCAATTTTCATTTGGATATTTTTTACCTGTTCTCCAAAAAGGATTAAGTATTAGTAATTGAAATTAGATTCTATTTATGAATCTAATCTCAATGCCTAATAATACCCTCACAATCGGACAGGGTTTTTTTAAATATTATATTATTATAATTATTTAATTATAACTTTTCAGAAAACAAAATTCCTTGATTATGAATTAAATAATCCTATTGGAATAGCGGCTGGTTTTGACAAACATGGTGATGCTGTAATAGGTTTGAGAAAGTTAGGATTCTCTATTGTGGAAATTGGCTCAGTCACACCAGAAGCACAACCCGGAAATCCTAAACCAAGAGTTTTTCGTTTACCTGAAGACAAGGCAGTTATCAACAGATATGGTTTCAATAGTGAAGGTCATGATCAAGTGTACAAAAAAATAGACATGATAGAAAAATCACTACTGGATAAAGGATTATTGGGAATCAATTTAGGAAAAAATAAGTTGTCTGATAATCCTATTGAAGATTATGTTTTAGGTATCAAAAAGTTTTCAGATGTAGCCGATTATTTTGTAATAAACATAAGCAGGTACAAATGTGTTTGCTAAAATTTCATAATAAAATATCAATCACCTTTTATTATTTTTGACTAATCAATTTTATTTTACAGTCCTAACACTCCAGGACTAAGGTCATTACAGAAAAAAGAGGAACTGTATCACCTCTTGAAAGAAGTCAATAAGGCAAGAATTGCTACAAAGGCCACTAATAATCCTCCTTTACTTTTGAAACTTGCTCCAGATCTAAGCAACGACGAAATGAAAGAGATTGTTTCTGTAATCTTGAAGAAAGAAAGTAAAGTGGATGGTTTGATTATATCTAATACTACAATTGACAGACCTTCACTACAGAATACTGAGTTTCCGAATGAAGCAGGAGGCTTAAGTGGAAAACCACTTGCTGTTAAATCCACAGAAATGATTAAACAGATGTATAAATTGACCAAAGGTGGGTAATATAATATTTGACAATATTTTTCAGTTATTGTGCTGGGAGACTGTATAATGGTCATTTATAAAGTTTAATACAATTTCCTGTCTTACAATAGTCTCCTGAAATTCTTAAAGAAGTAAATAAATAAACCAATGTTATTTCAGGCCAGGTTCCCATTGTAGGTGTTGGAGGAGTATTCACAGGTCAGGATGCCTATGATAAAATATTGGCAGGTGCAAGTGCCGTACAAATATACACTGCTTTAATCTATCATGGACCACCAGTTGTCACAAAAATAAAGAATGAATTAGCTGAACTGCTCCAACGTGATGGATATAGTAATGTCAATGAAGCAGTTGGAAAAGGAATAACATATTAGAACGTTAACCTTTTGACCGCCATAGTCACATATTCGTGACAAACAAGCGCGTGCCCTGTATGCCACACCAAATATGTGACAAAATGGTAGGTGTAATTATGGCTTGACGTGGAGGGCACGCGCGTGCATTTGTACTCTGGAGGTGAAAAGGTTAAACCTAATGAAATACTACCTCAATGTTCAAGTTTATATTTAAAGTTGTCTAGATGTTTACATATTTACAAAAAATATTGAATTCTTTATAATTAATTAAATTATGTATGTTGTTCTTTGATTATTAGGAACATGTTTTCATTGCTGATTTCCTTTTATTCCAACTCCATCTGAAAAATAATTTATAAAAAAATATGATAAGAAATAAAATCCCAAATACATGGAGCTTTTCAATATTTTTCATTTATTGCTTTGCCTACCTTCTTTACCTTGTATTTTACACTTAGGCAGACGATGCTGAATGGCAAGCTTACATTCTTCTAAATTTTCAACACTCTCCAAGTTAAACAACAAGAGGGATTCCAGTTTATCAAGAACTTTTATTTCTTTCAACCCAGCATCTGTGACATTAACACACTTTGACACCTGCAGCTGCGTTATTGAGTCACGTCCATAATTGAGGCCTTTTAGAGCCCTGTCGTCAATGTAGCTGGCATTATGAAGGATAACTCTGCTCAGCTTTGTGCATCCAACTTAAAACAAAACATAGTTTTAGTGGAAAACTGGTGGTCATTAACCTTTTGACCGCCACAGCATAAACGCTTGCGTGTGCCCTCCATGCCAAGCCACAATTTCATCTACTATTTTGTCACATATTTGTGTCGTTTGGCGTACAGGGCACGCACTTGCTTGTCACGTATATGTGACAATGGTGTCCAAAAGGTTAAGCATGTTGTTTCATTTGACAATATCTACCTTTTGGTATGCTGGAATGTGAATCACCACAATCCCAGTATCACTATCAGAATGTAGACCCAGAACAAAGCAACATTCTTTTTTTTTAAATATAATGTTAGTTGGATTTGTGTATCTGTCACCGTAAAATTGTAAAACCCATAAGATTGTAATCTATTAATATTTACCTCGGGTTAAATAAGTATGGATTTTACGAATTATTGTTCGTGTACACATATCACTGACAGACAGTAATATCATCTTGTACACAGCATTACCTACCTAAATGAGGAAAGCCATAATGTGAAATTGATGAATCAGTGCCATCAATTTCTATTAATTTTGGAACTTGCGTTTTTTCTGGGGGTAGCGAGTTGTAATCAGCCAATTTTCTTCCACCGTCCCATACTACCTTCCCACCATTTCGCAGCACCCATTCAGCACATGTACGGTCTGGGCCGAATTGTTTAATGCGGTCAACATCTGGCTTATTAAAACTCATATTTACAAACTCCCAAAACGTTCTGACTTGGTTTTCTCTGGGTACAAATATTCTAGGAGCAACCGCTCCTAAAATTTTCTGAAAGAAAAAATTGAATTAAAATGAAAACTGAAATAAATAGCAAGCGAACGTAAATGTATCCTTAACTAGCACGAAAACAACGTACGTAACGCAAAGAACACAGCATTTTACAAAGGTACTCAGAATATTTATGAAATGCGACTCAAATTACTCAAAAAAGATTTTTAATATCTAATTTGGTACATGACCACACTAGCAAACAATTTATTTTTCAAATTTTCATAAACATCACACTTCGTATCACAGTTGATTGATTGTCAATTTGTCACTGACTGTCAACTACTGTCAACAGTCAACTGTCATATTGTTTGAAAGGTTTCATTCTCTTCATTCATTCTTTTTTTTTTTTTCGTAATTTGTGATTTTTTGTTATGCGGGCTCCACATTCGCGCTGCCAACAACCGTCAAATTCGCGCCCGTAGTTTTGCCGCGAAGTCTTCGCGAAAAACATGTCCCTCCACAATCGCAATCGGTCAGTTTAGTTCGCGCGCTCGTCGAGAATGGATGCCGAACGTAGATAATACACTATATTATACAAGAAAGATGCGCAACTCTGGTTTTCGTTTTTAAAGCTGTGTACCTAAACTGTTAGATGGCGCTGTTAGTTTTTGTTCAACCAAATAAATACAAAAAGTAGTGAGGATTCGAACTTGTGCACTACTATTCACAAGGCAACCGCTGTCACCGCTAGGCTATCTACTTCACTGACAAGATGTCTAAAATAGCTGTTCTCGTTATGACAGTTGAAAGCTGTCAAACAGTTTAAAAGTTGGTGTCCTTAAACACACAGATGGCAGCACGATGGCACTACAACAATTAGGTGTTCTTTCACCTTTTTTTTGTAAGTCCTGTAACTGGACATTCGGTTCTTTTTTTTTTTTTTTTTTAATTCAGTCATTTCTATAGATATTCATAAGTTCCTGCATTCGCATCCATGCTTCATGTTCCTTCTTCGATCACTTCGTTTTTTCTCATGTTCTTTGTGTTCAGGATCTCATAAATTGGGTTCGGCATAGTAGCATTCGATCTATACGAGTTCCAGCTCATTCGTCCAGCTGACGCTCATTTTGACGCAAACGTAAACAAATCCCAAAAAAACGTTTTAAAGCAGCGGTGGCCCAGTGGTGGCGGCCGCGACTTACGAACAGTAAGTCATGGGTTCGAACCCAGGCAGGTACATTACTTTGTGTAATTTATTTCATCGCCACTGTTCTCAAAATCGGCGAAGGAAAACATCGTGAGGAAACCGGCATGTCCTGGAACCAAAAATTCGAAGACATGACTGTGACATCTACCAACCCGCACTATGCCCACGTGGTGGATTATAGCCAAAACGCAAAATACGCGTTTTGACGTGGAGTTGTGGACACCAGCCCGTTGTAACAAATACAACAATGTTTTTGAATTCACACGCGAATGTGGATGCGTTGGCTTCTAAAGTAGGTTCGCGCTTCGCAAACCCTTTGAAGCGGGCGCAAATACCGACACTGAACGTGGAACAAGGCGCGAACAGGGGCGAATCCCGTGAAAGGGCACGAAAGCCATCCACATTCACGGTTCGCGGTTTTCATGGGTGTTCGCGGCGCGAATGTGAAGCCCGCATTAGAATGATTCTTTCAAAGCATCAGTTTAGACCCGCTACTCCATAAATAAGTTACAAGCAATTTGCTAAAATATGCATGATTTAGAAGAATGCGAAATGTATTTTTTGAAAATACATTCCTCATTCTTCATAAAATCGTATAGAGGAATTGATGTTCAAAGAGCAGGAAAATGATACTTAATTATTAAGAATATGGTCAAAATACGTTCCGGATCGCACAAAATAAAAGACATCTGCGATAGCCAGAATCCATATGTGTGTATATTCACATATACTGTTATGTATTTGTACACTCATCGTTTTGCTTCGTTTTGCTTCGACTTCCATTGTAATTCCTTATTCCATTGTAATAAGTAATTTTGTTTTTGAACTCAATGCTCAGCAATGTTAGTCTACGGGCACTATACACTTTCTGGGAAGCAATTGTTTTGTTTTATTTAGCTCTAACAAAATGTCGTTGCGGTATTGCATTTTAAAAATGCGTAGGTCGATGCGGCATCGGCCGGCCCGAAGTGCGGAATGTCAATAAACTATGTTTCGTTTTCGGATAAGTACTTATTTTATTTAGCAGGTATCTTCGTGTTCTATTATTACTAATATAATTATGTTTTCCTATTTGACAAAAATGTTTATTGTATATTATTTATTTATTACACACTTAAAAATGCCCAATTAATATAATATCATTATTTATTTACTACCTACTACCCTCATCCGTGTGTCACTGCGAGGGGCCTACTGAAAACCAGCGCCGAGTGTTTTACACCCAGCATAAATGCTGAGTTGGCTACCCTTTCGTTATGGGCATGCTCAGCGCAGTTGAGCTGTTTTTAATTAGTTGTTAAGCTGTCTGCTGTTATAATGTATATGTATGTGCTGCTCTATTGTGTTGTGATGTCCATTAACGAATAAAGGATTATTCTATTCTATTCTATTCTACATGGTTCTATAGCAAAATGTTTTAACCTTTTAACCACAGATTACTATATTATAAGCTAGCTACAGATACGACAGTGACTTTTTGGTAGTTTCCAAAGGGTCCGTTTTGGCGCTGTTGTAGCCATCGGGGATTTGACAGAAGTATATAGATAAAGTTATGTATGTAAGTGTAATAGTGATTGCATGAATCTTGTTATCGATAACTAGTGATGCTCTTTTATATCGACTTTTTCATTGATATCGATACTTTAATGGCCCCTTCATATAGTTGATTTATTTTTGAGGTTCAGGTAATCATAATAAAATAAAAATGATAATTTATATGTTTTATATTTGTAAAAACATTTTTAAACTAACTGATTTAATTTTTTTGATGGCGTCAATCCAAAAAGAATGATGTAGTGAGTCTTCTTTACAGCTCGTCTTAATTTTCTCCTTTTTCCACCACCAGGATAGCCATTAACACTGTCAAACAGTTCATCAAAAAATTCAACAACTTCAGCTGTTGTGGCCATTGAAGCTCCAGAATCTAGACCATGTAATTTATCTGAAAATAAGAATAATGAACACATTAGTAAACAAATACCAGTTTTGTAGAAATGGAGACACTTTGTATATGAGACGTTACGTTGCTGGACTGTTAATTATAGCCCTCGCAGTTGCCACAACAACTAAGAAATGTACGTTAATAAAGTAAAAAAAAAGGTCCGTCAGCATGACGCACAACAAACAATTTTACTAAGGGCACTAAGGAGCCCCACACTGCTAAGAATATTTTCTGAGGGTGCCACAATGTAGAGAATTTCATTTCCTATATTGGATTAAAATTAAAACATTAGAAGATATTTTATGTATGTATATCTATACCTGCCGTTCCAATCAAAACTGATGATGTTATGACACTGTGATCTTGCTCCTCGGAGTAATTATGATCAACTGTACCAACCAACCAACCACCCTGAAAAATTGAGAAATATTGCTGTATTTATATAAGTTGTACTCATTTTAATAAAACCAGCCTATAACTGACCCACTGCTGGGCAAAGGCCTCTTCTCAACAGAAAAGGCACGAGCATTGATTACCATGCTTGCTCAAGACGGGATGGCGAGATGTACTCATACTTATACTAAAATAATACTGATGAATGGGACTATATTTAGATAACCATACACACCAGTTGTAGTACATGTAGATCCGCCTCATCTTGTGCCTTGAAATAATTATGTTCAAGTATTACATCCCACCCTGGAAACATATTTGATACAGTTAATACAGTAATTTTTAATATTTCGAAGTTGATTTTATGTTTTCCCTATAGGTACATTCTGTATATGTTTTTTGTATATGTCCGCTATAATATGTTCTTTACGTTCGGTTGGTTTCTAGTTGATTGAAGTTTTAATAACAAAAACTTATAACATCTCAAATCAAGTAATCAAAATAGTCCTCTTTTTACTTGATCTGAGTACTTATAACAAAACGACTTGTACATAACCTAAAAAGTTTAACAAAACTCACCAGCTACACTAAGCGGAACGCCTTATGCAACTTCTTCTGTTTTTCATAGACACGTTTCCTGAGTCCAATGAGGACGGAATTTGTTGGCACTAGGAAGCCATCCACAGATTTCTAAGGTCATTGTTCTTGGGAAACTCACTGATGCATTGCAACCACCTACACAGCACTTTCGGATTCCCATGACGAATAATCGCACATTTAACATGCACAATCAGTATTGTCTCAAACTACAGAGGAAATTGTGTATCTCAACTCAGTAAAATACGAGGAAAATTAAGGAAAATACACTCAGAGGTTAGAATTCTCTGAAGATTTTTGACAATGAGCGCATTATATACTCAAGTGTCATTTGATTATGACACTGAGTATATAATATCCAAGATGGCGGCATGGCGCCGGCGATGCTACACCAGCGCCAAAACGGACCCTTTGGAACTAAAGCTGTCACAGCCGTGCTTTTAACTGACATGAGTGCCTGTGTTGTCCTACGTAAGAACCGGTGTTACCATAATATAAAGAACGGAACGATAAAGTAGGTAACTTAAATGTGGGGCACCGAAATACATCACACCAAGCTGTTTCAATGATATTATTATAGTTGGTTCGGGAACAAGTAAAGGTCACAAGAACAAGTTCTTAGTTTAAGAAAAAAGGCAATTATTCCAAACGAAATGAGAAAGAGAGATTTACTATAGAATATCTAAATAATAATTAATAATAATTATTTAGATATTCTGTAATTGTCAAACACGTTATATTACAATGTAACGTGTTAGAAGTCCACGATAAGTAAGAGTCCAAAGTATCTAGTTACTGTTTTTGGAAAATTGTATGCCTTTGTATCAATGGAGACACATTTTTAACAGACCGTTTCACAGCAGAATTTAATATAATTAGAGTTCATGGATTTCTTTTTGAAATAATTTACTAGGAGTTAATGAACACAGTACATACGAGTAGTTCTTATGGCTACTTACATTTGTTTCCAATGAAATTATTGAGAAGGCTTGACTTTCCTGTACCAGCGCTCCCAATTACCAGAAATTTAAAAAGATATTCTGTAATAATAAATAAATAAATGTGAATTCTAGAACGTATTTTACATTGGTCACCACGTAAATATACAAACAGAATTTATGACAACAACAAGATACCATATCGTAAGATTCAGACAACATCATATACTCAAGTGTCATTTGATTATGACACTTGAGTATACAGGGTGTCTCATTCAAATCGGTCAGTATGGAAAGTCTGAAACTATTAGACATAAGGAACCATGTCATCGATTTTAATAACAAGAAAAACTGCATTCATACTCTTAAAAACTTCTCGTAAACGATGTACTCACATGATTAATTCCTTCTTCTTCTTGTAAATAAAATAATAACTGATCACTACAGTAACATTTTTTATTATAAATAAAATCCTCTATAAAAACATCGTAAGCTCACTAACACATAATAATTTCAATGTTTGTTCCGAGACATTTTTCTTACAACTGTTTTTTCTCTCTCAAACAAAAATCAACTTCGAAATATTTCAAACCAATACTCGAACTCAACCATAAAGCTATACCATAGAGTTTATGGCTGCCAGTGACAAAGAACATAAAATTCTATAAACTTAGTTCTACAACACATGCATTTTAAAAAACATCTGTACTCCGTTCGGGAATCGAACCCGGTTACTTTGAAAAAAAAAAAAACCTACACTATTTCTATTTAGATATCGATTGTGTAGGTCTTAAGCAGTAAATATCTGTATAAAACATGATGTCTAAAATGAATAAAATGCATTGTTTCCACATACTTTAATTTATTTTAGTAGGTGCTCGAAGTGACCACCGCCTTTTTCAATACAATACGAGTATTCAACACGTTTTGGTAACGAAACGAAACGGACAGACGACGAACGACGATCGATCTTACAATTGCATTTTGTATCTTCATGTGGTGAATTTGCGTTAAAATTTGGCCAATAATGTATGTAATGCAATGCCAATGTCATATGTATGTAAAGCGGTGTATGTATCAAGTTGCAACATCAGCAAAGAGGTACAAACAACCATAGAGACAATTTTAAGTACCTGAACTTGTTTAATATTGTAAACGTGGTCAGTTCAAGCACCTACTAAAATAATTGAAGTATGTGGAAACAATGCATTTTATTCATTTCAGACATCTCTCATAGTGTATCATGTCTTATAGTTTCAGACTTTCCCAAACTGATCGATTTGAATGAGACAGCCTGTATAATGTTATGTGCTTGACAGACAATGATATTCATATTACAAAACCAAGATGGCGGCACGGCGCTGGCGGGCGATGCTACGCCAGCGCCAAAACGGAACATTTGGAACTAAAGCTGTCACAGCAGCGGTCAGTGACGGATCGTCTACAGTTGTAATAAGTGGTACTTACAAACTCCATGCAGGGTCCCTGTCACTGTCAAGTCCCAATCTTCTATCGGTCAACGGTCATTCATTCTTTTCTACTTCATTTCATTTCATTCGTGCAAAAAAATGATAAATTGAAATATGTTGTGGAAGCAGAAATATTTATGAAACTTCGCAGTTACTATTGTTGACTGTTTAGATAAGTGTGAAAATTAAAAGATTGTGTTTGGAGGAATATAAATATCATTGTATTTATACCTTAGGAACATACATTATGTCTGAATCTTACGGTATGGTATCTTGTTGTTGTAATAAATTCTGTTTGTATATTTACGTGGTGACCAATGTAAAATACGTTCTAGAATTCACCTTTATTTTTACAGAATATCTTTTTAAATTTCTGGTAATTGGGAGCGCTGGTACAGGAAAGTCAAGCCTTCTCAATAATTTCATTGGAAACAAATGTAAGTAGCCACTAGACTACTCGTATGTACTGTGTTCACTAACTCATAATAAATTATTTCAAAAAGAAATCCATGAACTCTAATCATATTAAATTCTGCTGTGAAACGGTCTGTTAAAAATGTGTCTCCATTGATACAAAAGCATACAATGTTCCAAAAACAGTAACTAGATACTATGCAATTTTTTTGAATTCATTGTGCCGTTACATCTCTTGCTTCATTATATCTAAGAGTGATCATTATAAATTAACAAAAAATAAGATGCTAATCTAAAATGTGTTCCTGTCTTGATATCATATTATATCATTGCTGCAAATATAACTAATATTAGTTAGAATATTTTTGTGAATAGCCTAGGTTGCCTAACTTCCACTATTTTTATTTTTATTCAAAATAGCTACCAAACATAAAACCTTTATTAACCAATAACTGGTAGGTATCGAAACAAACAATTTTAGTTTAATGTAAAATCTTAAGTGTCACATTTCCGCGATATAAACTTTCAAAGATAGAATCTGTTCACTGATCTGTTATGAGATCCTTGGTACAACTTTATTTATTTATGTGCACACAAAATACTTAAAAGGACAATAATTATATTAACATAGAAAAGCACAAAGGTACTGCTTATTTCAAAATAAATTTCTTCCAGCAGACCTGCGAGAGGAAAGTTAGATAAGAAATGTAGACAGCGGGTACAAAAGTCAAACAAGAAAATTTAAATTAAACTTAAAACAAAACTGAATCTATGGTATTGGCATGTAAACTGCTTAATGCATGCTTACATGTTAAGCTGTTTACATTACATTTTGGTGACGTAACCAATAAACAAACTAATAAAAAGCACTCAAACTCAAAAAACATAACTTATCACTTTCATCTTGATCACCTGTACAGTAAGTTTCTTTCCTGTTTTAAAGTACAGTTGGTAGTTTTAGTTTTTTTTAATTAAGGTGAAAGTGTCAGGGTAGCCCGCTAAATTTAAATTTCTTCAGTTTTTTGTAGTTTGCAGGCCAGTGACAGGTTGTATGTCGATAAAAAAACGCGACTGTAAGACATATGTAGTTACAGAATTATAATCATCAAAATCATCAATACAACCCTCCAAGTTCATAAAGGTCGAGGAATGATTTTTTCAAGTTGCTCCACCATTGTGAACGATTTTTTTAATCAAAATACAACATATCAATGCCCTGCAAATTTAAAAAAACTCAAGAAAGGGGTTTGAACCACCATTTTGAAGTTTTTTCAAAATGGTGGTTGGCCACGCATAAGACCTTTATTAATCGATAGCTGGTACCAATACAAACAAGTTTTAATTGACACAAAATGTTCTAAAGTGTCACACATTCACATTTCCGAGATATGAGCTATCAAAGTTTTACTAATTCATTGAGCATCTTCAGCACAACTTTGATTTGATGATGATGCCAGCTAATTGATAGCTGGTATACACGTTTTATGCGTGTCTGGTCAAATCAAAGTTGTAATCTGTCTGTGCTATCTGTGATTGGATTTTAAGTTTGATAGCTCATATCTCTTAAACGTGACACTTTAGAATGTTTTGTTTCATACAAAACTTTGTTTCGTACAAAACTTGTTTGTATTGATGCCAGCTATCGATTGATGTACGTTTTATGCGTGTCTGATAGTGATAAAATCAAGGTTGTGCTGAAGATTCCATCAGTGAATGTCCTTTAATTTTGATAGCTCGTATCTCGGAAACATGACAGTTTAGAACATTTTGTCTCGTGTAAAACTTGTTTGTATTGGTATCAGCTATCGATTTGCGTGGCCGCTACTTTGGAAAAAAAATCAAAATGGCGGAAAAATATCCGGCCACGCTTCATACAAAAATGTTCCAAGCCCTTTGAATTTCGCCGGCTACCCTGACGCTTTCACCTTAATCTTTATTACTTACCAAAGAATAGTTGGGAAGTTGCATTAATGTATTTTGTATCTATTTTAGTCACTGTACATCTAAAATATAGCATATTCGTCAGTTCAGTTTATGTAAGGTGAATTCTTGTGATGGAATCCTATACTAAGGTAGCAAAGGGAATAATAATTGTAGGTACTTTCATGCCCTATAGAATGGTTTCAATTTTGCCACAATATATTCTTTGACCCCCTCATTTCAGAAATCTGTTTTTTTACTTTAATTTGTTTTTACAGTTAAAGAGGATAGATGTCACACAATTGGAGTTGAATTTGGTTCTAAAATTGTAAACATCGGCGGAAAGTCTACTAAACTCCAGATATGGGACACTGCCGGTCAAGAAAGGTTTCGTTCAGTCACACGATCCTATTATCGTGGAGCCGCCGGAGCCCTACTTGTGTACGACATCACGTCTCGAGACTCTTTCAACGCACTCGCAAATTGGCTTAGGGATGCCAGAACGCTAGCAAGTCCTAATATAGTCATTTTACTTGTGGGAAACAAAAAGGATATGGAAGAATCAAGAGAAGTCACATTCACAGAAGCTAGTCAATTTGCCCAAGAAAATGGTAATCATAACAAGTTATTCAATTTTGTAGCCAAATGGCAAACCTGACTGAATACCTATATTTGTTTTCTGTTTTTAATTCTATTTAATATCATTTTTCAGAACTGATGTTTCTCGAGACCAGCGCTAAATCTGGAGAAAATGTAGAAGAAGCATTCTTAAAATGTTCCAAAACAATTTTGGCTAAGATCGAAACGGGAGAATTAGACCCAGAAAGGATAGGCTCAGGCATTCAGTATGGTACTGGTACTTCAAAAAGACTTAGTGCTCCCAAGAAACCTGCAAGAAGTCCTTCAGATTGTGCCTGTCATGTATGAATAACATAATGTGACATAGAATGCATAATCTGCAGGCAGATAATGAATTCACTTATGTTTTATTTGCGGTCTCACTTTTTGATGCTATTATTATAATAAGTACATAAGTAAGGATCAAAAGTATATGAAGGCAATTTAATTGTGCTCCATTTAAGAATTATGGAAGATGTAACGATCTGATACTGTTCAGATATTATAAATTTATGTATAGCTACACTATTATGAATGTGATTTTAAATTATTAATTGCATGCTATCACATCTTACTATGTATAATGATTATGTTATTTCACTGCACACATCTTGTCCTATCTGTCAGGTTGAGATATATTGAGAGGAGATAAATTAGTTTATTATCTCATTTCTGGGTTTTATTTTAAAACTTTTGAAGCCTTATTAATACAAATTCTAAATTCGGGCTCTGGTTTCAGTGACACTCAGAAAGGGGTTTAAATATTTTTGTACAAAAAGCCTGTCCTGCTTAACTTCCGCCATTTAATTTTATAATCAAAATACTAGCCACACATGAAGCCTGTATTAAACAATAGCTGGTAGCAATCCAAAAAAGTATAGTATGAGGCAAAACCTTCTAAAGCGTCACGTTTCCGAGATTTATATCCTAACAAAGTTACGATCAAACCATCACTATAAGTAGGTACAACTTTGATAGCTCATATTTTAGAAAGGCGACGCTTTAAAAGATTTTGCCACCTACTTATATGAATTTGAATTGACACGTCTAGCTATTAATGAATATAGGTTCCATGTGTGGCTGCCATAGAGTATATAACCACTAGAGAGCTTATAGGCCGATTTCTTCTAAGAACACAACTCACTACCGCGGGCCGGGGGACGAGGAAGAATGCGCGGCTGCAATTGGTCAGTTCAAGGTCAAGTTGCGTACGTATGTCTGGTTAGGGATTGCACGACTTGACTAAGGGAAAATAGTCGATATCGATAAAATGGATCTTAAAATAAACAAAAAATAAAACCGACTTAAAAAAAAAACAAAAAAGTGAAAAATAACTTTAGCTTCTGAAGTCGGTGACCTTTGTTTGATTGATTTAATTTTTTTGTCACCGACTTCAGAAGCTAAAGTTATTTTTCACTTTGTTTTTTTTTTGAAGTCGGTTTTATTTTTTGCAAAAAAAGTTTTTATTTTTCACTTTTTAGTGATTCACATGTGCTCGATACACATGGCAAGTGCATACCGTTACAATTGCAACCAGCCCAAACACGACTAGGATACATTGTCTCATTATGGAGTTCCATGACTCTTGGCTTCATCATCAGATCTGATGGTAGAATGGTTCTTATCAAACGCAAATGCTTCACTTGTTGTAGAAAATACCAAAATCATTGTACGTTATCCTATAAAATTTGAAGAGTTCCCTCGATTTCGCCAAGATTCCATCATCAGATCCCGACTTGGTGGCTATGGGACCATTTGGAAAGTATACCCTTTCCAACAAAAAAAGAATTTTTCAAATCGGTTGGCAAGCGACGGAGTTATGCGCGAACAAACGTAAAAAAAAATAAAAATAGAAACATCCGAATTGAGAACCTCCTCCTTTTTTAGAAGTCGGTTAAAAAAAATACTCATTAAAAATCACATAACAAAATGTAATCAAAATCAGTCAATAATAAAAAGAATAAGAACAATTGTTTCTTATTGATTTTTAAAATGAATTAAATATGTTTTTCGAATTATAGTTTTAGCGTCTTGATTGATCTCAGTCAAAAATGATAAATTAGCGTCTACATAATTATTTCTGAATTATGCATCTTCCTCATAAAATACAATGATTTGTTGATTCTGTTTCATATTGATTATAATTAATATCCCGAAATAAATTATACCCAATTAGAGATTGTAATAACGATCTTTCAGAATTATATTTCGTATTTCTTAAAGTAATATAAAAATTGTAAGTATGATGTTTAATTTTATTTTTATCGATATCAACTTCAGCCATTAAAAAGGTAACGGCTCTGATTTTTACGATAAAAGTACAAAGGGAGAGAAAGGGATAAAAGAATTATAATTTCCTAGTGAAAGAAAGGGACTTTTCCAAAAGACATAAACGCGGGTCACTGTTTCGTGTGTTCTTTCACACTCTACCATTTTAAATAGACCCCTGCGGTTGCTCATAATCTGATTAAATTAAAAAATAATTTCGTAGTGTTCACTTACTGTCTACTGATGAAAAGGTATGCCTATCCTTTTTGTTACTAGATGTCTTGGAATATTTCCCACACCAGTTTACCGCGCATTTTGGCATTTTATGCGTTTTAAATTGTATAAATAAATCGCAACAATTTTTATAATTATTTAGCGTACATAAGGGTCTAACAATTGGTCACAACTAAAATGGTTACTAGTACCGTCGCCTACTTATAGGTGCAAAATTACTAATAGTTTTCGTGCGTCGGGGCACGGTATGCGCAGTCAAGTGGTTTTATAGTCTTTGGTGGCTGCAATGCTGTTGCAATGTTCAGTCAATCTAGTACCTGCATCCGGCCTGCTGGCAACACCAACGAGGGTCACTTTTTTTATACCCCTTTTTCTACTCCCTCAAACTGGGCCAGATTGCTCTGTTCCAGTTTGAGGACAATCAGATGTACTTTGGATATTCTCGCAGTTAGACTTGCCTGGTATGCATCCAGTGATGCACCCTCTCTTAGGTTTAACTTGATGTTATTGTGTCCTGGGGTATCCTTCCGCACATGAGGTTTCCTGGACATAAGCAGTCTTGCTAGGTTGTTAGGATGCTTGGTTAGTCTGTACTGATATCTCTTGGTTTGTCTAAACGCCTCTTTTTGAAGGTAAAAAAAATCTAATATATTATCTGATGTGCTGAAACTCATTGGGCCCATTCAATCTATTGGGAAATTAATTCTATCGGGTAATATGAGCTAATTATGTCAATTTAATTAACGCGCCATGCTAATTCTTTAAATTAATTGATTTAATCAAGTATATTTTTAGTAAACGTGCCAACCTGGTAAAGATACAACCATATTACAACATCTAAACGACTAAATATTCTGTGCACATACTTTTTGTTCAATATTGCCAGCCATATTAACTGAAATAGGGTTCATTTGTAGTGTTTAAAAACCATTTCACCTACTTTTCCTGGTTCGAAGACTGTTTATTTTCAACCGACTTCTAAAAAGAGGAGGTTCTCAATTCGTCTGTATTTTTTTTTTTTGTGTTTGTTACCTCAGAACTTTCGACTGGGTGAACCGATTTTGATGATTCTTTTTTTATTTGAAAGCTAGTGCTTCCCGTTGGGTCCCATTTTAATTTGTTGAAGATCTGATGCTGATCTTCGGAGATATACAATGGAACTCTTCAAAAATAGACGGCAAATCTGCAATGATTGCTGCATCCGCTTGTAGGTTCATTGTTTATACTACATCATGACGTAACATCACGCCTGTATGCTCTGAGGGTGTACGCAGATGTGTACAATATACCCAGATTTCGACAATGTTTGTTACCTCAGAACTTTCGACTGGGTGAACCGATTTTGATGATTCTTCTTTTATTTGAAAGCTGGTGCTTTCCGTGTGGTTCCATGTCAATTTGGTTAAGATCTTACACTGATCTTCGGAGATATAAATGGAACTCTTCAAAAATACACGGCAAAGCTGCAGTAATTGCTGCAATCGCTTGGTTGTTTATTGTTTATACAACATCATGACGTAACATCACACCTGTACGCTCTGAGGGAGTACGCAGAAGTATACAATACACCCAGATTTCGACAGTTGGACGTGTAAAGTTCCATTCAATGGGATCCCGGAGAAATAGAGGTAACTCCTTAACTTTATAGGCACACCAGAAGCGGTTTGGGTAGTTTTAGGCAGAGTACTTTCTCGGAGTGATCCCATTTCGATTTGATAAAGATCTGGTGACTGCGGAAGATAGGCAACTGTGTGAACTCTAAGTAAGTAACTCTAACTAAGTGATAGCAAATGTACTGGGATTGCTGAAGACTCACATCTGTCTATTGTTTACACCAGTTCATAACAAAAAATCACACCGATACGCTGTGAAAGGGTAAGCACATGTGAACCACTAAAAAGTGAGTCGGTGACCTTTGTTTGATTTAGTTTTTTTGTCACCGACTTCTGAAGCTAAAGTTATTTTTCACTTTTTTGTGTGAAGTCGGTTATATTTTATGCAAAAAAGTTTTTATTTTTCATTTGTGTCATGTGTCAGTAAATTACGTTCATTCATTCAATCATATTTAAAACTACTGTCAAAATCTGCTTTTTTTAAGTTGAAGTGGTTGAAGTTTCTTTACGTACCTAATTAAAATGGTGATTTATTTATAGGTGGGCTCAGATCTAATAAAAAATGATTTGTGATATAATGGACATCAATAAGTTTTTAACCAAATCTGATTTCATCACACTGGCACGTTGGTGTTTGAGATGGCCCTGGATATCTACTCACTTTATATGTTCGATCGTTGTTTTGGTTGCGGATTTATGATAACAAACAACAAAAACACACCTGCACATTTTGTAGTGTCAGAGGAAAATATCAAACATATAATAAATTATGATTTTCTCTGGTAACTAACTGGTTTAACTGGAATTATGTTTAATATTGCTTTTATACTATTTTAAAGTGTTCGTGGATCTGCTGGAACGGCATAAGGAATTCTATTGTTTAAAATTTTGTTTAGGTATCTCAACGTGACTTGTGTAATATTGTGTTGGGTAGCCCATTTTTTTAAATTTTCACGAAGTGTATCATTTTTAATATCTTCATTTATAATCCTTTAACTATCGCTTTTTAATTCCAGATTATCATTTTTTTCTTCCACTTCGTCTTCTTTTGCATCTACTAGTATAGATCCATTTTGTATGCATTATGCGTTTTGTTTAGATTTACTTTGCATCGAAATCAATTCTTTTGTGTTCATAAAATCTTGTACGGAACCAACTCCAGTTTGTACATTTCAGTTTGTTAGCACTTTAATAGAACACTCAGTAATTTAAGGGTAGTATAAAAGTTATAAAATTGACTTAGTCGTATAAGGGTGCAACTTATCACTTTTAAATGGTCGTCACTTACAGGTGGTTTTTGCGATTCTAATACGATTAATGGTGGGATAATGGCTCCTAAGTTAAATGTATTTTATCAAAACGTTCGCGGGCTTAGAACTAAAAGTGATGCTTTCTATCGTCAAATGTTACTAAACTCGTATGATATTATTGTTCTTACGGAGACGTGGTTATTAGATGGATTTTTAAATTCCGAATTCTTTGACGAACGGTACATCGTGTGGCGTCGTGATCGAGATTATGTTTTGACCGGGCAATCACGTGGTGGGGGTGTGCTTATTGCTACGCGTAGGGAACTTTCCGTTATATGCCAACCCATCTTCCATTCTACAGCAGGGGATTTATGGCTCAGCATACGACTGAAAAAATCTAATACACGTAAATATATTACCCTACATATTTGTGTTGTTTATTTATGTCAGCAAAACTTAGGTCTTTCTTTTTCTGTACAACTTCGCAATTACCTCACAAAATTAAACCAAGTAGTTATAAGTAACTCTTCTGATATCTTTCTCATTATTGGTGACTTTAACATGAGCGGTATTAACTGGGCACTATCTGACAATCTATCGCTCGCCCCAACGAACCCGAATGGTTCTGATGAAGTTTTACTTAGTGACGAATTATGTACCCTAGATTTTGGTCAGTACAATGGTGTCCTTAATAAGTACGGTAAAATTTTGGATTTGGTACTTTCGAACGAATTGGTTAATGTGGTTGAATGTTCAAGTCCGCTGGTTCCCATCGACGCCTACCATCCGGCACTATTAATTAATTTGGATTTCGTTGAGGCTCCTCTATTAGAGTGCGTGCCACGGGTACAGTATCTCTACGACAAAGGCGACTATGAGTCTATTAATGACATTTCCACTACTGACTGGGAATCCGAGTTTGCGTCACGATCAATTGATGAGTCAGTTAACTTTTTCAATGAAGTTATTCTCAATTTACACGCTAAATTTATTCCACAAAAACTACACCGTCACAAAACGTATCCAACCTGGTACAATTCGGCATTAATTAAATCAATTAAAGAAAAATATAAATATTTCAAAAAAATTAAGACTTACGGCAATATAGCTGATGAGTCAACCTTTAGGCTTCTCCGTGAAAGGGTAAAGGTATTAGAATCACAATGTTACGAAAACTCCTTGAAGTTAACTGAAAAATCCATTAAAGAAAACCCAAAATATTTTTGGACTTTTGTTAAAAAACGACACAACTCAAATGCAGTTCCGAGCACGTTAAACTATATTAGCGAAGCGTTGCGTACTGGAGAAACCATATGCGAAGCGTTTTCTGCGTACTTTCATTCTACATTTCTAGATACCAACCCGAGTCGGGGAGCTTCTTCACCCCCTGTTTTGACCGAATCTACCAGCCTGAATCTGATTTGAGTAGCATTGAAGTAAACGTTGAAGAGGTTTCTAACTTGCTTCGCAAGTTGGATACTTCTTAAGCAGCTGGCCCGGATAACATTTCGTCAAAATTTCTTGTTCGCTGCTCGGCTTCGATTGCCCAACCTATCTCGCTTCTCTTCAGAAAATCTTTGGACACCTGTGTTGTACCTAAACTTTGGAAATCGGCTTTCATAACACCTATCCATAAGAAAGGAGTCAAAACTGACATTGTTAATTACAGGCCGATATCCAAGCTCTGTATTGTGGCAAAAATCTTTGAGAGGATCATCTACAACCAGGTGTATAGTGCTCTTAAAAACTCGTTTAGTTCCTTCCGACATGGTTTTCTGGAGGGAAGGTCTACCGTCACCAACTTAATTCTGCTCAATGATTTTATTACTGACGCCATGGATAACGGTGTGCAGGTTGATGTCGTTTATACAGACTACAGTAAGGCTTTTGATCGTATTGACCATGAGATCTTATTATCAAAGTTATATACTATGGGAATACGAGGTGATTTACTAAGATGGTTTTCTTCTTATCTGGAGAACAGGTCCCAAGCAGTAGTATTAAGCAATTACATGTCTAGTTGCTAGTTGGGTGCCTATCCCCAGTGGAGTCCCCCAGGGTTCATTACTTGGCCCATTGCTTTTCATTATATATATAAACGACATCAACTTTTGCTTGATCTCATCCCAACTGTTGTGTTTTGCTGACGATATGAAAATCTACGCCAAAATATCATCACATGCGGACGTGATTGCACTTCAGGACGATTTACGTCGTCTGGAGGCATATTGTCGTGGGAGTAAGCTTGATCTCAACCCTGCTAAATGTTCGGTTCTAACATATTCTCGAAAGCGCTCAATTATAGCTTCATCGTATAGCTTGGGTGATCAATTACTACCTAAAACGAACTGCGTCCGAGATTTGGGGGTACATCACGATTCAAAGCTAACGTTTGAACGTCATATCGATGCCATAGTCGCTAAAGCATCTAAAGCGCTAGGATTCATAATGCGGCTGTCCAAGTGCTTCAGTCAAGCAAAAACTTTAAAAATTCTTTACTGTACTTTCGTTAGAAGTCACTTGGAATACGCGTCTGAAATCTGGAATCCATGTTATCACAAGTATATTGATCGCATAGAGAGCATTCAGAAAAGATTCATTAAGTATTTGTGTTATCATCAGAAAGTGCCCTACTGATCTGAAGACTACCTCAGCCTCTGTAAGAAGTATCATATATTACCCTTAATTAATCGGCGAGCAATTTCTGATTGTATTTCATTATTGAAAATATTCAACAATTCAATTAGTAATTCCGATATTCTATCCAAATTTTATTTTAACGTTCCCGGAAGGTCAAAACGATGGAACGTGCCATTGCGTGTTCCATTTACGTCTACAAATTACAGGCAGAATTCATTTATAGTGCGTGCAAATAGAAACTTTAATAACATGTGTAAGCAGCATGATTTTGATGCTTTCATAACGAGTGTGTCTTCGGCCAGAAAGTGCTTGAGCCTTAGCTTTTTTAATTAGGATTTTGTTTGTTCAGTATTTTTATTAGGTACTGAATTGTATGTGGCATAAACAATGTGAATTTAGTCTAAGTTTGAATGTTGGCTGTATTGTGTTATTTGTGTTGTTCACTCTCTTTCTTTATAATCTGTTTTTAGAAGTGAGGACTTTTAATTGGCTGTCAGTCTCACATATTGTTTTTTAATCTGTTTATCTTAGCTGTAAGTCTTCCATGGTTAATAAATAAATAAATAAAAAAAAAAGTCATATAGACGTCATTAAGATTAAACGTAGTGATTATTATACTCTGTGATTAAGATCACGACACTGGTTTTACCACTCAATGACGCCGTTTCTACATAAAACTGAATAATAGTCATAAAAATAGTCGTATAGAAGTTAATACGATTTCTGTATGACTGTAATATACGACTAAAAGTTATATAAGAATAAGATGCTCTAAGTCGTATTACACGCTAAATTACTTGCGATGTTTACAACACTTTGAGTCGCATATTTTTTATTTATACGACTGAAATGTTTGTGGGGCAGGCCCAAGCCTACGGTGGCCCACATGGCCTCTCACGTTCCGCCACCTCCTTAGCTAGCATGACTGCTTCGCAGAAAGAGGTGATGGCTTCCCATTCCGTCTGGCTCCGGGGCGTTTCCTCCCGCCCGATTCGGTGCAGGAACCTCTCGAAACAACCGTGTCCGGTCCGTTCAAGCCACTCCTCAAAGAGGAGACTTATCGCCACTATTGTGGCGTGCCCTACACGGGGTTGCGACAGTCGCTCTCTCTATGTCGCCGTGAGATCACGCCGGAGGCACGAGGTCTGTCCAATGAGCGGTGGTTTGCCGCAGCAGCGGAGTTTCTCCCCGGCGTATTAGCGCCCCCGCGCGCCATTAATGCAGGCGCGCGAAGACTATCGCCTCCCATGGCGGCAAACCGGCAAGGAGGCTCGCCGCTTCGTCGTAGATCGTGCCGGACTCACGGACCAGTATTACGGCTACCACCTTTTGGGGCGCGTTCAGATAATGGGCGGCTCGCCGCCTCAAGGAACGCGCCCACACCGGGGCCCCGTAAAGGACCATGGACCGCACGACCTAGTTGCCATCACTAATATTATAATCGTGAAAGTTTACAAGGAAGGGATGCATTTACTTTCTCACGCAAAAACACGGATTTTGAAGGAATTTGTATGAAGGTAACTTGTACATTAAAACACATAAGTAACATAGGATCATTTTTGCTGTACCTACTCCTACTCACGTTCTACATGTCGGCAACCTTGCGAGAAGGCTTACTGGCTTTCAAGAGGTTATTTCTCGTCATGCGGGACCGTTATATCAACAATCATTGCGCGACGCTCCAATCGATCTAGGTATCACTACAATGTTAGGCTTATTACCAACAATAGTCCTCTGTTAGTGATGCTATGTCGATCCCAGTACAACGTAATATTGTTCCCAGTTTCAAAGAAAAGAAAGACCACGTTCTTTCTTCTCGCTTCTGGAGTTCTCCCAGAGACCAGGACCGAGTAGAAAAGTTCCTGAAACTCTTTCAATAGAGATCGTCCTCCTGGTTTCAGAAGCTCAATCGTTATCCCATCCTCACCAGAGGCTTTCCCAGTTTTGAGAGGCGCCTTACACAAATACCGCTGCGCGGTAAATTAAAACTAGGATTTTTTCTTATACAGTGTGTCCGGACATGGACTAGCGATATTATAAATACTTAAGTATAAACAATTTTAAAGTACAATTATTACACCCTAGGCTTGGGTCCAATACACTTACCCGCTATGTGGCAGCCATTTTGTTTTTTTTTTGTTGAAATACGCTCTATGCGAGTACAAAAAAAATCATATCTCTCAAAGTTTTAGTCATACTGAAATAAAAATAAGCTTATTTAAAAAGCAATAATATTGTCTACCGTTTGCAGTACAAAACAATGTGTTCACAATTCCACAACGTTCGAAAAACATTTTTTTTTTTTTGTGCTTTATTACTAAGAACAAAATTCTTAATAATTAATTACGATCTAGCCTAAAAGACTAATAAGTAATTTAACTCTAACTTAATATGTTACGTGATAGAATATGTTAAAACTAAGAATAGTGTTCATTTGCACTTTTACACAAGTCCGTAGCACTTTCTTAGAGTCTAATATAATTTATAAAACACTATGTTCATGTGTTATTATGTATAGCACAACATTGTTACTATTACTCATTCACTTTGTACACTACACTAATTCAAAAGGTTTAGTTCTTTTTAGCCTACGCACTAAGTCTGTGTTGTCTAGCAGCTGGATTGCCTCAACATTCACGTGTCGATGGAGTCTGTGTTCGTGGGCTTCAGCAAATTTTTGGATAATGGTGGTGACGAATTCCATTTTAAGGTCACGATGAAGGTCGTCATTTCTTATGTACCAGGGTGCATTGACAGCATCCCTAAGTACTTTATTTTGGAATTGCTGGATTATTTTGACGTTGCTTTGTTTAGTACAGCCCCAAAGTTGGATGCCATACGTCCAGATTGGCATCAGAATATGCTTGTATAGGGTTATTTTATTATGTATTGATAGACAAGATTTCCTTCCGAGTAACCAATACATACTTTTATATCGTATATCGAGTTCCTGTCTTTTCTTTTTGACATGAGCTTTCCAACGCAACTTGGCGTCGAGAGTAATCCCAAGGTATTTGGCTGTATTAGCATAAGGTACTTGCGAACCATTTATGTAGATTGGGTGATAGTCCAAGTGTTTGTTTGTAAAGTCAATGTGAATTGATTTTGACTCATTCAGTTTGATCTTCCATTTTTGTGTCCAGTCATAAACTTTGTTCACAGCTAGTTGAACTTTTTCTACTGCTTCTCTGTGGCTTGATCCGGTAGCCATAATTGCAGTATCATCTGCAAAGGTCGCAATGGTGTTGTTTTCCAGTTCTGGGATGTCACATGTGTATAACAAGTACAAAATTGGGCCTAGCACACTTCCCTGAGGTACACCAGCTTTTATAGCTTTTAGCTCGGAATATGCGTCCTCCTGCCGTATTCTAAACATTCTGTTAGTAATGTATGACTCTAGGATATCTGCGAATTCTGGTAGCATGCGTCTGAGCTTGAATATTAGACCCTTATGCCAAACTTTGTCAAATGCTTGCGCGACATCTAAAAACACGGTGGCGCAGACTTCCTTGTTTTCAAGCGTTTTTTCAATGATGTTAGTTATTCTATGTACCTGGGCCTCGATTCTGCTATTACAATAGTGTCAGAGTATTCGATCATTGATTTCATAATGATCAAGTTCTGTCAAATTTTAACAAGTTTGTTAATTCTACTATCATAATGGCGCCATTATGACTTCTCAATGAACAACCACTGACACTCCATTGAAAGAAATGTCATAGAATATTAATCTCGTACATGAAATCTGGCATGAATAAATGTTCGCATTTAGTAGTAGATTTCGAAAACCATTTGTACTAAGGGTTTTATAATAATGACAATACGACAATGCCATTAAAACACAATTTTATTACGAGACCATTGACCGACCATTGTGAATTTAGCAGATTACGAACTTTAAGCAAAATGACAATGGGATGAGAATGGAATCGTGTTGGAGTGACGAATTTATTAAAATAGCAGAATTAGGCCCCTGATCTATTGTTGAGTGTTTTTCCCTGAAGCCAAATTGATGATTTGGAATAAGGTCTTTATCTTCTATTATTGGTTTTAACCGTTTCAATAACAGTTTTTCAAATAGTTTTGATAACACGGGCAACAGAGAAATAGGTCTATATGATGATGCTACATGGGGTGGTTTCCCAGGCTTTGCAATCATAATGACTTCAGCAACCTTCCATGACTCAGGTACATGTTTTAATATAAATGCAGCATTGATAAGCTTGGTCAGCTTTACTTTGGCTTTGCGCGGGAGGTGTTTTAAAATTTCACCTGTAATGAGATCGTATCCCGGAGACTTTTTCGAGCTAATGTTATTTTGAATTTCTCTCATTACTTCTGCTGGTGTCACAAGCTTAATTCTTTGGTTTTGGGATACATTTTCACTCTCAAGTATTTCTATCGAGCTTTCATTGGGTTGAAAAGTTTCTTCTAAGTGTTGAGCAAACCTTAACGCTTTTTGGTCATTATTTATTGCCCATTTTCCGTCACTAGTTCTGATGGGCGGTATTTGTGTAATCGGCCTTTTTAGATTTCTTGTCGCTTTCCAAAGGGAGTAATCCGTTGATTTGTCATTGGTTAGCTGCAGAAGGTTGGCATTCAGAGATTCATCCTCAAATTGTAGAATTTTCCTCTTTAATCGCTTAGTTAGGGTATTTAATGATGTTTTATCTCGCGGGCACCTTGTTTGCTGCCACTGCTTCCTTTGTTTCCTTTTCTCAGATAGTAAATCCACAATTTCCTTAGGATAGATAAATCCCTTATATTTACGTTTTAATTGCGGTGTGTTGTTCCACGCACATTGTTGGATGTTAACGATGTATTTGTTTACTTCTGAGTCAAGCTGATCTTGCTTTTTTATAGAAGTTTTAAGGTCAATTATATTATCTAGATCAAGGGCAAAACTTTGCCAATCTGTTAATTTATTAACCAGTGTTAAGTGGCTTTGTTTGAATATGATTTTTTGACTAAGCATTAGTATAATTGAAGAGTGGTCCGAATTCATATGAAAACCTTCCTCCAAACTGACGTAATTGGCGGATATATTTTTACATATAAAAAAATCTATAAGATCCGGTATTTTCTGGTGGTCAGTGCGCCAATACGTTGGTTTACCTGTGCTCATAACTTCGGAATGTGTATCTTTGACTGCGCTTAAGAGCTGCCTTCCCTTAGTTGTGGTAAGTCTTGATCCCCAATGCGTATGCTTAGCATTAAAATCGCCGCCTAGGATAAACCTCTGGCCTAATAGTTCAAAGAGATGTAAATATCGCTCTTTTCTTATCATGTGCCGTGGAGGACAGTATACGGCTGCAATGGATATGTGACAAAATTTGGTTTTAACAGATACTGCCACGGCTTGAATGTCTTGTTCTTCATATTTACACTGCACGTAGTGACTAATGTTCTCTTTGATTATAACCGCGCTACCTCCTCTGGCACAGTTTTCAGGGTGGAGCGAATTATATACCATGTATCCTCTAAATTTAACAAAAGATTGCTTAGTGAAGTGCGTTTCGGAGACCAAACACACGTCTATATTTTCTGTGTCCAGGACCGCCTGCAACTCATTTTGATGTTTGAGGAGCCCATTAGAGTTCCAAGCCATTATTTTAAGGGTGTTATTCATTTTTGATTATTTAAAACAGCTGTTTTAGTGCTGGATTCTAATTTCTCTAATCTCTTGTCAAATGAGGTTATACACTTTAAGATCTGATTAATCTTATCCTCCAGATTCAAAGGCTGTGATCTTGCAGCTTCCGCATAGGAACCAGCGTTGGTTACTTGCATGGGTTTTGCAGTTGACTGGACACTTGCTTTCTGTGCCTGTTTGTCAAGTTTTGGTAAGGGAAGAGACTGTTGGGTAGTTGGTACCGCAAGTTTCTTTTAGAAAAACAAAATGAAAGTCGAAAAAATAAACGAAATTTTATGCGATTCAACCAATAAATTGTTAATTACTACAAAAACACCCCAGACAACGTTTTCATTTTTTTTTACTAAATTAACAGATTTTGAGCTAAGCTCAATACAACATAAAAACAACTGTATGTTTAAAACTATTTGTAATGCAGACGGTAGACAATATTATTACCTTTCAAATAAGCTTATTTTTATCTCAGTATGACTAAAACTCTGAGAGATATGATTTTTTTTTGTACTCACATAGAGCATATTTCAACAAGAAAACAAAATGGCTGCCACATAGCGGATAGTGTATTGGACCCAAGCCTAGGATGTAATTGTACTTTAAAATAGTTTATATTTAAGTATTTAGAATATCGCTAGTCCATGTCCGGACACACTGTATATAGGCATCATAATCATAATAATATGGCATTCCATCGGCGATTTACTTTCTGTAAGGAGTACTATACCTACGCATTATTTATTTCTTCGTTTAATTTCCACGCGCGCCCTTTCATAACCTCGCGCCCCTAATAGGTACGTGCCTAGATTGCCTTAGGGATAATCCGTTATATTCACAAACGCTCGATTCGATTTCGATTCGGAAAGTCATATGTCTATCTCGCTCGCTTTCGTAATGCCAAAAAAAGACAAACATACGACTTGTCGAATCGGAATCGAATCGAGCGTTTGTGGAATGCAAATAAAGTTTGAGTATTGAATAACTATGCTGCTGTCTATGGATCAGAATGTTAAGTCACAAAAATAATGAATGAAAGGGATTTGCATGTGACTAAGGGCCGGTATTTAAGTCCTGCATTTAAGCTAAGTGTCGATTTTAGAAGACAGAAGTGTATTTCAATCCGGATCTTCCTCGCCTTAACTAATCTAGGATAAATCGCAATATTGCAACTTAACAATTCTAAAGAGGACGTAATGTCTTACGCAAATGGATAAAATAAAAAAACCGGCCAAGAGCGTGTCGGGCCACGCTCACTGTAGGGTTCCGTAGCTTCCCAGACCATTAAAAATACCAACATTTTTCGTCAGCAAAAATAACTTTGTTTTTCATAGTATTTGTATGAAAAACAAAGTTATCATTTGCGTTTTTTTGAAAAAGTGCTATATAACTCAAAAACTATTCAACTCATCAAGTTGAAAATAATTTTCCTAGAAAGTTCATATAAAGGTCTACTTCTGTGATTTTTTTCATATTTTTTAAACTTATGGTTCAAAAGTTAGAGGGGGGGGGGACACATTGTTTTTGACTTTCGGAGCGATTATTTCCTAAAATATTAATATTATCAAAAAATGATTTTAGAAAACCCCTATTCATTTTTAAATACCTATCCAACAATATATCACACGTCAGGGTCAAAATTAAAAAAAAAATCGCTCCCCACTTTACGTCTGGGGGAGGTACCCTAATAAAAATGTTTTTTTAAATTTTTATTTTTGCACTTTGGCATGATTGATATACATATTGGTACCAAATTTCAGCTTTCTGGTGCTAACGGTCACTGAGATTATCCGCGGACAGACAGACAGACAGACATGGCGAAACTATAAGGGTTCCGTTTTTTGCCATTTGGCTACGGAACCCTAAAAATGAGTACCTACACAAGAAAAAGTCTGAAAGCGGCAAAAAAATTGAAGAAAATTTGATGAGAGCTAGGATTTTTGGATTTTTAACGATAAGTACTTGTTCATTTATTGCCAGCTTGAAGTGATTTGCTTTTTCAACGACGTTCAGGGGGTCTAAAATGGCCGCTTTAGCAGAACATAATAAGAATCACGTTAAAAAAAAAATCTAAAAATGGACTTTATAGACATAACCATAAAGTCCATTTTTAGAATTTAAAATTGTTGACTTGATTCATATTATGTTCTGCTAAAGCGGCCATTTTAGGCCCGCAGGTAAGGCAAGTCATTGAGGAGCTCGTGGCTAAATAATAAAAAAAAAAAAGTATAAATATCAGCCACTCGGGTCGATCTTTAGGTTAAGGCATGTTTGCCTAGGTTGGTCTGTGGATGGGTGACCACCCTTACATACCGAGTTTCCTCGTGCCTCGGAAAGCATGTTAAGCCGTTGGTCCTTGCTGTCATTTGTCCATCTTTGACAGTCGTTACAGGTAGTCAGTGGCCCCAAAAGTCTAACACCAGACTTACCAAGTGGTGTCGTATTTCCCAGTATTAACTAGGTTGTGGAGGTCAGATAGGCAGTCGCTCCATGTAAAATACTGGTATTCAGCTGCATCCGGTAAGACTGGAAGCCGACCCCAACACAGTTGGGAAAAGGCTAGGCAGATGATGAGATACCGGTAAGGCAAGTCATTAATATAATTAATTATTTATCATTTTTCCAATCGTGTTCATAGACGGAAAAATCGAAGCGGGTTTTATAGTCTTTGGGGGGGGGGGGGTATGTTCGCACATACCTAAATACAGATAAGTTTATAGACAACATATCAGGTTTTATACAAATTTATTTCTGAAATAATAACATTTCTAGGAGCTCCTAGGCCTTAGAGCGTGTACATAATTTGATTACTACCTTATACGGGCTCAAACATAATTTGATTTATTACAATAATTATCTACAAAGCATGTGAATAACTTTCAAAATTAACATTTAAAAAAATATTTCCAAAATATATACCATAACAATATGACAAATTAAAATATTATTTACATTTTGGAAACATCAGTTCTAAACATAAATACGCCTTTCTGATATTTTTAGCATATTGAAATTGATATGTACATTTTCTGCGGGTAGTAATAAAATCAACACATTTATGACCCTCCAGTTAAAAGTGGAATGTGGTATTTTGTTATTTGATGCAGAAAGTTTCCATATCTTTAAATAGTGCATCTAACTGAAATTAACAAAAACAAATCAGAATAGTTTCTTATTGAAATTTTTATATTATTTTACAAATACAATTCTTCATTTGAGCAAACCATTTGAATGAATTGTATTTTATTAGGATTTGTTTTTTTGCAAAATTCTAAACTAATGAAACATTGCAAACTTCAACCATTTTTGTTAGCAATATTAATTATGTTTTACATCACTGTGTAAAAAAAGATTAACTTGTACTTTTATACTCCATCCATAAATTAATGTCAAATTAAAACTTGCTATGTAGCCGTGTGAAATTCACAAGCTTGGCGCGGTTAAATTAAATATTAGTTACGACTAAATAATAATGTACTTAATCAAATCTAACACTGTACACTTACTCCACCGTTATTACTTAAAAATAAATGTAACAGTGTTCGTTACAGCGTGCAGCACACCCATGTAACAATACAACACATACATAAATTAAAATGCACCTATATTATGAAACTAGGAACTATAATTGGGTGTGATTTATTTACTTATATACACTTTATGTAGGTTGTGAAACCATGAACCCGATTATAATTTATAAATAGTTTTCAATAACACTGCTTTTGAAATTGCATTCTTTACTATTGTCAACTGATGGATTTGAACAGAACAAAATATAGGCACACAATCAGTTATCATTAGGTGCCGAATATACATAATTTTTTCTGACAAAACATTTGCAAAAAATAATATACTTGAACTAGTCCTAGTTCTATCACAGTAAAATATCAAAACACTTACGCAACTTCTTTAATTTCATTGAACCAATGTACAACTTTAGAGCTCCATATGTAACTATTTGAATTCGTTAATCGTTTTATAATAAATTGATTTAATTGTATGTAAATTTGATAACTGTATAAAGTTCATTTTTTTTAATCGATGATCAACATCTTGATTGAATGATGGTATTACAAGTGTATACAGCATACATTCTTTGGAGATTCTCACCGAAAATGCGTTTGATTTTGGTGAGAATAAAAGTAGTGGGCAAGGTCTCTCTGAAAACCTATCTTTGTTGACCACAAAGACAAAGTATTACAAAGTTTTATCGTTAGTCTGGTCAGAACGTGCGTATGGTGTAATCTTTTATGTATGCTGTACCTACATAATATAATAAACCAAATATGTACATCATTTATCGAAAATACATCAGTCGACGCGGTCGCTGTATAAAATATTTCTATGAATCAACAATGCATCTAAAGAAGTATTTCGCATAAAGTGTTTAGTTAGTAAGTAATTTATAATATCATCATTCTACTTAACTTTTTCAACAGTTGCTATTAGTATATAAAATTACATATCTACTTAACAATATAAGAGCTTTCTCTCCGATAAAATATACATTACTATATAACTACTTATTGCTAATATAACACAAGTCACTGAAGAGAATTCTGAGCCATGTTACTGTGTGCTGGCAAGGAAATGCTTAATGTAACCGCGGATACCGATTGACACTAAGATCAATTATAATTTGGTAGACTAATTACGTCGATGATGATGATCGCATCTTTAAATCAGTCTTATGCTTTTTATTTCAAAAACAAAAAGTTTAAAAGAGCTTAAAATATTCAAACACTGTTATAGACATAAATAGAACTTTATAAAGGCCAACTCTTAATATCATGACTAGATTTAAGTCATCATTATAAGTACAAACAAATCGCATTTAAGTAAAATTAAGTTAACATGCTGGGAAAAATATTGAATCTTAGTGTCTAACATGCCACAAGATGTAGATAAAAATTTTGCAATTTTTTTATAGCAACGACAATTTGAATATTATTCCAACAGAGAGCGAATGCATGAAGCCGTCGGATAGTAGCACACAGCGGCATTACTATTTAATACATAATTATTCAAACGTGCTAAATAGCCGCCAATTTGTGGCTGAGAGGGTTGACCCATTCATCTGAATGTCATCCACACTTAAAACGAATAGTTTCATGACGACATTGAACGATAAAATTACGAATATCGATAGGTGTAAATAATTTTAAAAATATGTTGCTATTTTATAAGGAAATGATCACTGCAGTGTCTGTTGTTTGCTTAGGCGGCTTACTTGCGAAGGCTCGGAGATGCGTCGCCGCCGCCGGAGAGATCGCCGAGTGCGGAGTGGGATGTGTGGGTGACGCCTACGCGACCGTATTGCTCTGGCGGCACGCCACGGCAGCGACTAGGGCTGCACCGCGACCGCTACCGTCCTCTGACAGCATCAGGTCAAACTGTAATAGGTACAATTTTTAAACATTATTAAATAAAAAAACTAATGGACTGTATGTACTGACAGGGTTGACACAAACCAACTTCTTGATTTTAGGTGCGGACCCGAGTTTTTTCTATGCCAGCCGGATTTAGTTGTTGCGTCTAAATTACGAACTCTAAAAAAGTGAGTATTAATTATGTTATTCAATTTTTTTTTGGAAGAGGCGTCACTCTCATTTTTGCGGAATATTATTACGTCAGCTTATTTCATTATCATCACGAGACTCCACAGTAACGATGACAGTGTTTAATTTCTATCACGTTTTGCGAGTCATGGATGACTCTACCAGTATATCATTATCAAGAACACGTTAGATTAGGTGGAGTGGAGTGGACTCGGTATTTATTCTGACTTAAACGAAGACGACGTACCTAATCACATAAATTATGAGGCAATTGTGTTGAGCCGTACTAAATCCCTAATTATAATTAAATAGCCATTTGACCATTGAAATGATAAGAATCTTCATGAAGGATTAAATTTCCGGTTGTGCTGTATAATACAGCGATTGTGATTACGGCTCACAATCTGCATTATAATATATGTATATGTAGAGTCACAATATCACTATTTAACTTTGAGGGTGTGTCTTAACAAGAATTATAGGCGCTCTCTATATTTTGCGTTGTGTAAATCGTGTGATACAATCTAAATTTCTCAGAACCCACAGATATTATATTTATATGAGGTTCCACGTGCTTATTTTCCCAATATAATTTTCCATTTTCTACAACAATAATATTATACGTACCTATGTACTACCATGAATTTAATAATAGTAAACGTGTGTGTCTACTAAACTATGATTACCTAACTATAAACATTTGACCAAATTCGCTGAGGTGGGTGTGTCGTTTGTTTTATTAAGATTATGAGTCATTGCCCCTTTCGGAATAATATATCAGCACTAACAATATAACATTTTATAATAATAAGAGTTTATCAGTTTGGAATTTGGACGTTGCCGTTGTAAGAAAATAATGAACCTAATCTAGAGCACAGACAAAACTAATGGACGTCATACTCTACTTGATTACTAAAAGGAGATAATGGCGTTATCTATAGAGCTTATTTACGCAAATTTCGTTAGCGTGTGGGTGGAGGCCGTCCGGATATTTTTCCGATAACTTTTAGCTTTTAACGTTGTATCTGATTTGATTCCAATGAAAATTCATTAAATCATATACATCGACGTCACAGACGTTTTGGCAACCTTCACAGTTCCGTTTGTAATAAAGTACGAACTGCATGACAGTTTAAAAATAAGTTTTTCGTTTTTTACTGCTAAGCCTATGATCGTATTTGAATAAAAAATTCTTTGGTGTGAAACTTAAGAGAGCCTAATTTATATTATTCTTGAGAAAAAAAAACTGAAACACGTTGTATTTTGTACATCGGTAAAACCTCAATCTAAAATAATTTTATTAATTGTTGGAAGTCAGGTAGGATTCAACGACCAAAAAAAAAGAGACTAGGTTAATAGATATGAATGGAAGCAAAAGACATGCTGCACCAATAAACATAAATTGATTGATTGAAATTGAAAATAAATTAACCCAAGAGGGTAATGATATTTGAACAAATTATTTTTCAAACATACCTGTATGCCAGGCCGTACAAGTTGCGCGATCTTTTCGCACATGAGCGTGTGGAAATGTGGGTGGAAACGGTAGACGGAGCCGTCGATGCCGACGGTGACGCGGGGCTCGTTCATCTTGTTGAGCAGGCAGGCGATGCCCGCCGACACCAGGTGGGCTGCGCGCCGCGACACGCACTCGCACACGTGCCGAACTGCCGCCATATCCGCTTCGGTGGCATGGGAAAGACCTGTAATTTTAACATTTAGAAGTAAAGCTTCGAGTTCAGAAATTTTATTAACAAGTTTTTTCTTAATCTTTAAAGTATTAGTATTTAAAGTGCCTCAGATTATACCTATGCCAGATATAAATGCGCATTTGAATTTTCCTCTTCGGAGAAAAAAACCTGTTATCGAAAACGAGTAAGTATTAAAAAAAAAAAAGTCAAAAACAGGATTTTTTCTAACAAAACCTCTTTTTAAAACTTCAAGTTTTTAAATTTTGAATGCTTACTAACAATTGTTTTGTATAAATCCATAAATAAGGATTTTGCTGACGTGCCTGAGTTTATGCTTAAGCCAGATTTAAATGCCTAGTTTAATTTTCTTCATCTTCGGACAAAAAATCCTGCTATAGAAAACAAGTTTAAAAAAAAACCTAGTGTGATTTCAAAAACAGGATTTTTGTAGCAAAACCTTTTTTTTTAAACTGTTGTGTCTGCTAGCGAAATATGTTTACAGGCTTTACACAAGGTCGAAGTCTGAGTTTTAAAACATACTTATCGCACACTCATGTATTTGCATGTAAGTAGCTGGACCAAAGTTCAAAGCTCCGTCATTGGCACGGAATCGTGACTAAAGTGGAACATTGAACCTAACGCCCTTTATCGACCACTGTGGAAACCTTATACTTTTCACAATATGTTCATAAGTACTATAATATTCTGTTTTCTTGTCTAATTATCTTGGAACTAATTTGTTCCTGTGATGTCTTACTATCACCCGTTGACATTGTCATGTCAATATCTACTGCTAACTAAAGCTTATTAACACAGCGTCACACAATGTAGTTTATAACTTGACACAGATGTTAACAAGAGATTATTCATTAGGTTTTATTTCAAGGAAACACGTGTTTCACTATACATTTCCTCATGACGTGGTGGGTAAATAATTGCTAACTGAAATTAGTCACATCTGAAGAAATTATCTGGAATGGCAAGGTACTTTCTGGTTCTTGAGTGATTCTGATTACTCACTCATAGACCTCAAGGACCTTACAGTACTACTGTTCCCGCCTTGGTACTAATTAAGTAACTATTAGTTAATTTAGTTCCAGGTACCATATAATTAGGTAGATAACTTTTCAATGACATAGCCTTTAGTACGTTTTTAATAATTAGTGGCCAGAAACTGCTTTTACTTCAATCTAGCACGTTCATAATATTTTTGTTAGTGTATGATAACGTTCTTGGTAACTAAGTGTTTATTTAATTTTAACATTTTATTAGTAAATTGTTGTTATTGAAAGTTTGATTGACTCAAAGTCCAGTTTTTAATTAAGTTCAAATTAATAATGTCGCTTGGATATAAAGTTGTCAAAGCCGCTCAAGGCTTAATTTTGACCTTTATCTATTTTATGTGCGACTTCTATAATAATAATATTATTATGTCTGTGAATTATCATTCAATCAAATTCTTTTCCTTATTTTGATGAAGCCTTTTTCTTATTTTGATTTGAAAAACTGAGCTGACCCGCGCGGCGAGCTTTCTAAGCACTAACTTAACTGTAGAGCGTTTCTTTTTTCGGATGGGAAATTATCAAATGACTCCTCCCACTCTGGGCAGAGCGGGAGGAAGTGTCAGACTTTTACTAACTAAAACCCATCCATGTTCCTTCCTCGCCTTTTATGTTCCGGGGCCACGGTATCTCTTTCGAACAGCCCCACAACCCCGGCAGGCTTCGGCCCTTGCCACCAACCAAACCTGCGTCTTTATCATTAAAATAATTTAATATTCCTGAAATGTCTCAATACGAGTGTTTCTAAATTAGATGCAGATGAAACTATTACGTTTGGGTTTTTTCAAATGTCAATGGAGGAAAACGTTAGTAAGCCCAGTAACGATACAAATGTTAATTTTACCCATAGCTTTCAACGTTATGAAGAATAACTATTTCATTTTATTAAACAGTCACCTCCCTATCTACCCTATTTAAATTTCTTGGAATATTATTAAAATGATAATGTATTCGGAATGGGCGCTATCATAAAGGGGCGCGTCTGTCGCATCATGCAAGTTTGATTCATTCTTTCGCCCTGTGTGGCTCTGATATTGATATACTCTAATCCGCCTCGCTACTAGATATACGTATGTATGCATTACGCATGACGTAATTGATCATGATCACTTATAAAACGAGTTGCGCAACATGTAGGGTTTGGTTTTTATTATGCGGCTTTGATTAGCAGAGAGGTTACATAACTTTTATGTGGAAAGCCTTGTCATGGAGCACGACGACATTACTGACGATAGTTCCATTTGGAAAAATTTAATTAGTATTTTAAGCGTTATCAAAACAAAAGAATTTAATAAGTATACTAACCGAGTTCTTCAAGCACTTCCATACAACTGGTGAAGTCTCCGGGTTTGTCCGACTCGATTTCCGACACGTATTTGGTGTAGAAGCTGCTTTTTTGGAACAAAAGGTCTGAACCGCGGCCTCCAAATAGCAGACCCATCTTTGTAAACTTCACTAACGCTAGTCGTACAATCTCTCCCATGTACATGCCTGAAATCATCTTCTCTTGTCTGAAATTAAAATAAAACTCATATCAAGTACAAATTAATATAATCTTGATCAGATAAAAAATACGGCGTTAAAACCTTACGATGCTTCATGCGCCTTCAGGGCTGATGTAATTTGGTTGTAACTAATGTAAGGTGAGAACGAAAAGGTTTTGTATCGTTATATTTTAATCGCGAGACAGAAAAGAGTTTGTTTTTTTTTCAATTCAATTCAATTCTTTAATGCATATCACATGTGTTTTACAAGATCTTATCATTTGAATAAAGTTCACATGGACCCTGTCGGGCACAACAATTTATAATATTGACAGTAAGTAACATTTAAAAAACAAATAGTTAAAAATTTGTAGTTCGAATATGTAAATAATGTCAATGGATAAAATAAAAGATGAAATAGAGAATAATAATCGAACAAAAAAATAAAATAAAAATTATAGTCGAATACATCTTGTCATAAAAAATAATAATCTAAATACGTACCTATAATTAATAGTCATGTTAGTAAGACTATTTTCAATTGTATGCGAATCGCGTCGGTACTATAGTTGTCGCATATAGCAGGGGAATAGAAAACGTGTTCTGTGACGTGTGCAAGATTGCGATTTAAATCAATATAAAGTCGCACCTTTTCAAGAGATAATAGACTGCGGACCGCCTTATTCTAGTTTTCTTTGTAGGTAACTTGTTTATTGAAACGATGATATTATGTGGATCATGACTCGCTACTTAAATTAAGTAGGTAAACACTAAGATAGCGGGTATCAATATTCTTGATAATGTTATTGTTCAGTGTCAAGTTTGAGGAGAAAAGATAGCGTTTAAGGAAAGTTTTTGACTAAAACCACTAGTTATGGAAATAAGTTCTTACATTTGTTTCCCTTTGTTGATGGAGTTATTGTCGATTTCGCGGTCGAACTCCGTTCGGACGAAGTCGAGAGCTCCATCGTCTCCGAACGCGCCCCATTCAGTGTTTATTAGAAGCTCAGGCTTTCCAGGTTCTCCATCAAATAGTTCACAGTTCTCTGTCTTCTCTACGTAGCAGGCATTACTGCCAGTACCTGAATTGACAATGTCTTATTAAAACACCACTAATCGGAATGTTATGTTACACAAAACATATTTTTAAGTAACACCACAAGAACAAAAGCATTTTACGTTAACCACATAGAACTTATTTACTTTACAAATAGTTAAGTAATCATTATAGGGTGTGCAAAAAAAAAACAAAATTATTGCTTTTAATTAGAAATTAATATGGCTAAATTAACAGTTTCTTCGAAACATATTAGTGTCAGTGCCTGTGACTAAAAATAACCTTATACCCATCATTCGTATTTGAAAATTGTTAAGAGTAGGTTATTGTTAAGTATTAATCATGCGGTAATTATGGAAACCTATGGTTGTTAGTAATTATGATAAACAATTATTTCTGCACACCGTGACGACATTAAAAACCAATGGCAAACCCAATGAGATCTTATGAATGTTGTATAGTAATTTTGAACGCGATAGCGTATCGTTTTAGGCGTGTGCAAATCCAAATTATTACCGACTGTAGCGGCATGCCGTTTGCTATGGTTATTGTATATGCAACCTACAAACTCACAACACCCAGTTAAAGCGATATCAAATACGTAGTTACACTAAAATAAGGTAAACCTACCAACGATGAGTCCTATTTTGCAGTTGTGGTTTTTCCACGCGCATGACATCAATGTACCCGTAGTATCATTCAGAATGGCGCATATGTCAATCTGTACGTCCTACAAGAGTGAGAAAACATGCGTTTTAGATGTGAGATAGATCATCATTCCAAGTTCCAGACATGAGAGGTTATGCTACAACAGTTTTAGGTTGAAGATGATTTATTCGTAGAGACTTTCAAAGAGGGTGTGTCAACTCGTTAGACAATGTTTATAGATATACAATGACGATGAAAAAATTATGTTTATGGAATTATGGCTATAATTTATGATGGTTCGCTACCTGTTTTATTAAAATTTTAAATATTAGTTGAATAGTACCAATTTCACAGTTCGGTTTTTTTTTAAAGACAACAGTCTTAAAAAAAAACCGAACTGTCTTTGAAAATCTACCAAAGTTCAGGTTGTTGTTTTTTTTTGGTAAAATGAAACGGAACAATTGAAATGTACATTAGAGTTATAACTTGAGCGTTAACTTGTTTTATCACCAGTATTAAACAGTGTACGTAGAAAGGTAAAACAGAGACAGCAGCACACGTTTAAATAACAATGGTATTGTAGGTATATTATTTTAATGTGTTGACATATCTTTGAATAGCTGTTTGTTAAATACGATGAGTAGCAAAACATTGTGCCAACGTTGCGCGGTGCCTCCAAAGTTTATGGATTGCATGCTTGTAATCTAAGCGGTTTGATTTTTTGTTCATAAGTTTATGTGGCGCGATCATAATGACAGGGCAAAATTATTATGATATTTGATGTAGTGATTACAACAAAATGATCGGTGATATCGTTTTTAAGTATTTATGAAATATATGGCCACCTAATTATTTTCTGTCAAATTTTAAGTGAATTCCGGATATTTTTTTGTCATCCACTGTAACGTTTTGAAGACAACTAATAACCGTAGATATTTATCATTTGAAAAGAATTAAAACAAAGCACTTTCTTGTTTGTTTAGGAAAATAAATAACTAAAACTTGAAATAACAATAGAATTGCCAATTAAATATGAAAAATATTGTCATGCTTGATTTTATGACTACAGCATGAAACAATAATTAATATCCACGACAAGACGAAAGTGACAATGTATCCAATGAGTTGTTATCCGTTTTGAAAGCCTCTACTTGGCTCTCTTATGTAGACTCCAGAAATATTCATGCCTTACATTTCTAATAGAGAGCTGCGGGGTTAAAACGGCCACTTTAGCAGAACATAATGTGAATCACTTTAAAAATTTAAAATTCTTAAAATGGACCATAAAATTATGGCGATAAAGTCCATTTTAAGAATTTAAATTTTGTAACATGATTCATATTATGTTCTGCTAAAGCGGCCATTTTAGACCCCCTGTTATCATCATCAACTCACCAATTATAACCCCTATTCGGCAATGTGTGGTCTTATGTGCACACGACATAAGAGTGCCAGTTGCATCATTAAGGATGCCCATCACATGTATGGTAACGTCCTGTAAAATTTCTTCTTTTACATAATTTGGGCCACTACACATGCATATAAGAATTTGAAGAAACAACAATCATGCTTATATTTGTTTACACTTGTTTCAGGTGTAACAGTGAAGGCTGTGGAGAATATCATGTTTGGAAATGTTCAGATGTAAACAGCTGTATTATGAAGTCAACTTACCCCTCGTCGAGCAATGGCGTCCTTGAGACCCTGAACGACGTCCTCTCCCACAACACCAGAACAAGAGAACCCTTTGGTCCACCGCTGCAGGATGCCTTTCGTAAGTCCCAATTGTTTTAGAGGAAAGCTGAACGTAAAGCCAAGCGCCAGTCTTTCTTCGTAAACTTCATGTTCCTATTTGAAATAATACGAAACAATTAGTTACACTATAAGTTTTGCTGACATTTTATCGTAAAAATTATTAACGTAAGATATTCAGGTACCCACCTTCATAAAGTTTGCTAGACATTCAGCTATGTGATCAAATAATGCAATCCCTGTGCCAGTCATAATATGATTCGGAATAGCATAAATTTTGGACTGCATATCAAAATGATTTGCTCCTAAGTTTATAATTAAAACTCTGAAATTGGTTCCTCCTAAATCCAACGCAAGGAATTTACCGCGTTCTGAAAGAAACATTTTAAATAATGAATAAGTAGCTGTTACTTATGCGAGAGGAACAAGATCCTACTCGGATCCGGATATCGGATTCGGTTTTAATAAATCGCTGTTGAGTGTTACCTTTTCCATTGGGTAAATCTTGGATGTAAGTGATCCAGCACTTGACAATGGAGTTGGCATGACTGTCTTTTCCAAGACCTTTGAGAAGATCATTGTGGAGTCTGCTCATAATCTCCTTGATTTGTTTGTCTGTCAAGTGTAGAACTTCGCATTCTTCGCGAATCTGAAACGAAAATACCATTAGACCATTACACACATTATTATTCGAAAGTTTGACGTGAGACAAACGACACAGGTGCTAATTTTAGATGTTCTTCTAACCAGTAATGTATTTATGTCGATAAGTTTAAGTTCAGGTCTTCAGTGCAACGCCACTCCAATACGTCAACGAAATTAAGTATTCAGGTTTTTTTTTATCACAAGTTATATTATTATAATACCTGCCTCATTATTTTTATTTACACAATACATAACACATGGCGAAACATCCTTTGTATATTTATTCAGCCTGCAGTATTCTACGTAATTTATTATATTATGAGTAAAAACCAAAGCACATCCTAATAAGAATAATTTCCAGTTTTGAAAATTTTTGTGTGGTACAAAATATACAATACTCGTAGACGTACGAGCAAGTTGTTCATTATCGCGAGCGAGTTTCACAAGGTCAAAGCGGTCATTACAACACTACCGTTGCTTTCCAATGCAAAGCCGGCTTTGAAATAATACATTTTGAAATCAAAGTAAATGTGTTGCACTCACCTTTGGTAAATTATTAATTACTATGCCCATTTTTAAACACTTGTTTACTGACTATTTAATAAACAATACAACACCGTGCGATTTATTATATTAAGTACGACACGTCTCGCCTGATCCGCAAGAAAATGAAGAATACGACCAGCGAGCTAGTAACGGACGTCGCCGTCAGCACTGCATTGAACGCGCTCACATACGCGGTCTTTTTCATTCATGATATTAAACTATTGTTGTCTCGCTTTAGCCAGTCCTTGTTGAGTGTGCAAGAACGGTAAAGGTAGATAATTTACGACTCGCGAAAATAAAAAAATATAGAAAATTATTGCCTAATACCTTGCAACAGTGTTATAAAAATTAAATGCATTTTCTTCGCATTTAAGTTCATATTATTTAAATCATTTGAAAGAGTATTTTATCGCGTTTCCTAAGGCGTGCCCCTCAGTGTACGAATCTGATTGGCTAGCGCGTGGGCTCGCTCTTGACGTCATGGCATTCTTTGATATTCACATTAGCGATTGCACGAGTAGTAGTGAGTTGTTCCTTTTATATGTGTGTAAAGGTTGATATGGCTAATGCGGCGCGGCGCGCGAATCTAAAACGTTTATACTAGGATTAGTAAGAGTATTATTCTCTTTAATAGGCATTAGGTATTTAATAAACATATCTAACGTGCAACTGATAAGGTATTTTTTAAAATGATATAAATAGATGCTCCAGATTCCATTTAAGTAGTAGTTATATTTATTTGCAACTTATAAAACCTTCATAATTTTTTTATGTATTGACTATTTACTGCTTCAGGGGTTTTTTTTCATCCATCCTGTACTATACATTTTTACAGTAGGTACTTATATTAAAAACATGTTATACTACATAGTAGTTCCTACGGATGGATCTGCCCCCAAAGAGTGAAGTTCAAATGTCTCAATTATTTTCGGGCGTCTTTTAATGATCACAATTAGATAGACAGAAAAGTTAAACTCATATTTAAAGGGGCTCCCTCACCAGGCGCATTCACCTGTAATGCCCCTGTAATCCCGTTGTGGGAGCATCTTAAGAGGGAACAGGGTCTGCGAGAAATTTGAAAAACAGGTATTTCAAGAAATTAGGGCTGCGTCAAACCTGCCATCGTAGAGTGCGATATTGGACAGCTGCAGTTCAGGTCGATTATATCACAAAAATTTTGAGTGTCACTTTTTTATGCTTTTATGTGGTAAAACTTTTCGAATTTGTCTGGTAGTCCTTTAATCACGGGGTCATATTTTTTCAAATAATACCTAGTTGCTGTGAAAAACGAAATAACAGGGAAATGTCTACAGCAGACCTTATTTAATTAAAAAACGATTGCTCTAAAGAAATTTTTTTTTTTTCTTATGAAATAGGAGACTTAGGTCTAGAGGCATTTTCAGGGAGAAAAAAGGGGAATACATTTGTATTGAAAATCGCAGCCCAAAGGGAAAGGGGTCCCTTTTAAGAGGATCAGAATAGGATTCACAGCAATAGCATTTACAGATGTTACCATTTGTGAGACTGACTGATGAAGAAGACCAATAATTTCCAATGTAACCCATTACAATTAAAACATATTTATGACAAGGATGCCTTCAAATGTATGAATGACCATTCCATTGAAAAAGTTTTCCTGTTGTACTGACAAATCTTATTCCCGTCTCAAATGTCCAACTTGTATTAAGTACCTAATTATATTTTCCTTGTGCTATTCAGCAGGAAATAATAAGTGTTTTCATTTACGTCATAGTCTGTATCTTGTAAAGATAGCAAATCATGTATACTCGTAGTTAAAAGCAAAATAAATGTACCATTGGGGTTTACCTAATATACCGATTAGGTATCATGTTTTACTGGACAGTCAGTCATGGTTCAAAATGTTTTATATATCAATTATGAAAAAAACTTGTCTATTTAAAAATTGCAAATGCGACCTAATTTATTTGTAAACATCATAATAATTCGGGAAAACCTATAAATAAAATGAGATCGTTTCGCGTCAAGACAAACGCACGCACGCTCAAGCAGTTTCTTGGCATGGTCAGTCTGTTTATTTTTGAGACTGGAGTGTTGTGTTCACTGTTCAGTGACGACGACAACGCAGCACGAGTGTCTACATAATTCACTACGTTTGACGTAAGAAAATACTGACAATTAGTGCCTAGCTTAACAAACAATAGCTCAGGTTCCTATAAAACGCATTTCATGCAAAATGGTCTCAAAAAATGTTCTTGAACAAAAATATCTGGGTGTGCCGCTGGCTAGACAGTATAATCATCCTACTTCAGGTTGAGTAGCCTGATAAAGTACCGTATCGCATTTAGATAGCAATTTATTGTGATTCATTTATCTTTGTGATCATACCTTTTTGATAAGAGTGATAAAGCAATTCGCAATTAAACAAGACTCAAAGCAGAATTTCCTGTTTTGGAACGAAAACAACTTCAGGTACTGTTTTATATGTAGGTATTATGCACATTACTACATGTACATTTAAATCATATTCATCTCAATGCTAACTATTTATGTTTTACAATCTATCAAGAAGTTTTTATGTAAGTAGGTACCTTCGTAAATTGATTTAATCTAAACATTAAACGTAGGTACCTAAGTATTAGCAAATCTCTTTGGTAGATTTCAAGTCATTGAAAAGTTACTATTATTTTCACATCCAAAAACCTATCCGAAATTAATACTACCTTTATAACCTTGATTGCTGAGATTGGAATTCGTGAGAAGCAGATTATATGTTTTAAAAGCCACTATTTACTAGTCAAAACTAGTTATATCAGGATAAAGCTTCGCTAATGGAATGTGATAATATATTCTACAAACTATTCATGAGTTCAACATTCACAACTTACTAATACTTCGACAATATTAATGTCTGAATTCGTGAGGATTGTGGGATAAAACATACTTTTAGTTGAACTTGAAACGCCACATGAGAGCAGGTAGTCTTTGTTGAAATATAATTTAATTAACTACGAGTACTTATTATTATTCATTTACATAATACATATAAATGAGTCCTAACAAAAATTTGATTCTAATTGGTATAGTCAGCATAAATTCATTGAAAAAAATCCCAATGCTAAATTAACATGAAGGAAAGAAAGGAACTATAATTATAGTACCTATTTCTTTTCTTTATCTCCCAGGCACAGACTTACTTTAGGTAATTGTTTGGCTGCTGCTTAATATCCTGGTTCCGGTTCGGTTTCCCGGTTATTGTTTCGGATATTTATTTATTGCACGTTCAGTCCAATTTTAAGGGTTTTTTTCAAAGACTAATAAACTGGGATAAATCTTAATAATTATGTCTTCATCTTTAGTCATCCCAGTCAAATAATAGTAAAACCCACATTAGTATACTACCTACGTACTTACATAAAAGTTGACCTAATAAGATCTTATCAATCGATTCTAGGGAAAACCATTATGGACTACCTAACGTCCTAACCTACCTATTACGAAAATGATGCAATTATTGTATTTATACGTAGCTATGTATATTGCTTTGTAGGAACATAATCATCTAAGTGGCTATCTGAATCATAATGAATCATTCGATAGCTAGGGGAATCCCTACACCTGCATCGGTCAAGAATTTCAGAGCAGAAAATAACAATAGGCGGACGTAATACAAGATATTGGGAACAAACAACAGTAGATATCGGTAATCATTTGATAGACAAAAATGTCCCTGCGGTAAATTACCGACCGGCATGATGTCAGTATTTCCATAGCGATTGTATAATCTTTGTGAGTGAACAAAAATTTCGGATAAGGATTGTTAAGTATAATGCAGAACATCCTTTCTTCTGTGGTGGATTGGAAAAGTTCTAATCAGAGCAAATATTTGGCTTTGTAATACTCACAACATCTCTTGCTTGCCGCATATCGATTTGTCTTGTCAGCCGCGAGGACTGAGATAAAAGGTGATGGACGAGTAACGTTGGAGTCCACAGGGTGATGACATAAATTCAACCGGGCACAAGATAAAAATTGTATCCGCGTTCTAGCAAATACCGGTATCGGTGACCGCTAAGCCGTGTAGAAGTGAAAGGAACGGAGTACAGAACCGTGAGCCACGCAGAACACTTGCCCGACAAGTCGAGGGTCACCTTGAGACGACGCGGGCTAAGGCGCATGTGCACCACACCCTCGGACGCCGCCCGCCACCCGCGCCCGCGGATCGTGGCGCGCCAAGCGTGACGTCACGTCGCGTACGCCCCTCTACCCGCTCCCGCGAACTATACTACAGTACAGCTATATAGTACTTTGCTCACGTGATGCCCTTCATGTAATATTGCGTCAGTAATTTTTATTACCGATTCCTGACTAGTAAGTCCCTACCTAAATATCTTGTCATAAAGTTCTTTTTGCAGTTTAGTAATCAATACAAATTGAAAAGCTTGACGCAGATATACTGCAGACGTATGTCATGTTTGACCAGTACCCAGGTACCTAATTGTTAAAAAAAATAAGCACCTAGCTATTCATAGAAATTATAATTTCTTGTTGAAAGAAAACAAACGAAAAAAAACTATGTAGGTAAGTAGGTAGTTTTTATTCGGTAGGTTTTTAAACTGCCGCCATGTTCAATGCATTAATAGAAATGAATCAATCGTAAGATTGAATGGCTACTTTCAATTTGTTGGTGGGTGTCCACACAGATAAGTGGCCCACGGGTGTGTCAGCGACGAGGTGACGTGCCCCCAACCATGTAGGTATGTTTGTACCAGTCATGCTCACAATTCACAAATCGCAACGGACCACGGGACCACAAACACGACGCATAGGAACAGTGTGCCGACTGTGCCGCACTGCGTGACACAGCGCACGTGCTCAGCGTACACACATCTAGCGAATTTAAATATATGTATTTTCACGCTGTTTATAAAATCTCTAATCTATGGCGCTAATTGCGCACGTTTACGTCAGCTTCCTTTAATCCTAAATGAAAGGATAACCTTCATGTGCGACCTTTGCTTCCTAAGCCGGAGACCGGAAAGGAAAAAAAAGTTGTGCTAGATTCACAATTAAACAAACTAACAAATGATTACGGTGTTAGCTGTTGTCATTATTATTAATTTTATGCTTTTTAATACGAATAATTTATCCAATTTTGTGTTATCTCCCTACAGACTAACTACATCCCTTGTCAGATAAGGTATCTGTAGAGATAATATAACAAAGGGTCACAGAAACTAGCAAACATCAACACAACGCCGATTGTTATTGAGTATACCTATTTAATTAAATTGATACTTATGATTGACCCGACAGACCCTGTACCGTTTGATCTTGATATCTTCCATATTAAATATTATTATGCCTAGCAAATTATAATGATATTTATTGATTTTTGATAAGGATTGTAGATTTTAATTACCTTTCTACATAGTAGGTACGCAAATTGAAAACAATATTTTTGTTTTGTTCATAATTTGTTTTTCCCGGAATACGTATGATGAAATTGTCCGGATTGGGTGTTAATTGTGAAACTATTTGTTAACGTTTCATCAGAACATTTCCCATTAAAAGGCCGGTTTACCGTGTATACTCTGTCATTTAGGAGGCAATAGTCTGCCATAATCTTCGTACAAAAGTCAACTCAATCGTTTATTACCCACGTCACTAACAAACGACACTAGAAACGTTATTTTCCTTATTCTGTGTGGGGATTACCCGCGAACAAACAAGCGAAGCGAATTTATAACGCCAGCAATACAACAACTATAAATCCTAGGTATTAAATCAACTGTAGATAATTAATAATCTGCGTATTAAGTTTTAAGTCATTAAACAGCTTATTTAATACGACATTCTTCTTGATCTAGAATTATGAAGAGATAAAATTAAATATTAACGACGGTCGAGTGTCTGATCTTGTTTGCGGGGCGAACATGGTCATTATTATATTGGCACAGGATAGCGAGGTTTGGAAGGAAAAAGGGGATGCTATTTGCCCAGCAGTGGAACACTCAATAAGCAAACAAAACAAAAATATCTCAACGTGTAAAATTAGAAATAAGTACTTTAAAAAACAAATGATTAATTTTGCTGCGTAAGTACTTATTTCAGTATTGGATATTTACATACGTAATATGTTCACGATGGTTGCCGGAAGACGGACAGAAAAAGGTGGTGAGACGATTTGGACGCGCATCACGAGGGTTGGTCCGAGGCGGCACAGGAAAAAAACACATGGAAGGAATTGGGGGAGGCCTTTGCCCAGCAGTGGGACAGTACAGGCTAAATAAAAAAATATGAAATATTTTCATTCTGTAAGGGCGTTACGGGCAGCGCGGCGACGCTGAATTCTGAAACTTTGTCATGAAGCCAAGTGTGTAGGATCGTTGATCGGGTTGGCTGGTCTATGCCTATCAATACTATAGTATATTATCTAAATTGCATATTATTCCGTGATTGTAAAAGTAAATAAATTATATATAAAAGAAAATAATTTTCTTGTCACGATAACGACGTCCAGCAAATATGCTAGTAATTCAATTTCTTATTTGAAAACAGCAAATTTTAATGCATATTACTATTAAAATGTCACCTTACTAGCGTAACGAGTTACTACCATTTCATATAATACTCGTAGATGTTTTGTAAACATCAGTGACTTGTTAGCCAATTAAAATCGAGGGTTACGTAACTGAAAATGAGCAAATCGTGTTTTTGTAAGTTTCAATAACTAGAAGTATTTTTATGCAAGTACCTCGACGTAATAAAATTATTTACCTTGTATTCAACCAAGTCCGAAGCCATTTTCGCTCTTGATAGTGTTCAGATATTCACCGACGCACTCTCTATCACAGTTAATATAGAAATAAGTCGATTATTTCTCCAACACGTCTTTTCTATGAAGCTCCACAATAAAATCCTTTATCTTGACATTTACCACTGTATAATCTTTATCTAAATTGCGTCCAATGAATTGCGGTAGAATTACATCTACATAGCAGTACATAAGCATGTGTTATAAATTAACTATGGCAATTAAACGCGCGCTAGTGTTCTAAAAAGTACGATAAATAAATTCACTTTTATGGACTGATAAGGTTTTTGGCCGTGGTGGTCTTCGGAAACTAAGCAAAATGCGAGTATTAGGGTTAGGTAACAATCACTGGTCTGATCGTACTTTGGCACTAAAATAACGAAACTTGGAGCTCTCCCAAACTGGGTGTGGGAAGATGAGACTCAGAACACTTCGGACGCATCGGACATAGTATTTTCGTTTGAGACTTGCTGTTATTTCCTTCATGAAATAATCAAGAAGTTACTAAGTCCCGATATTACCTATTACGTTAGATTGTCACTGTTCTATTTTCCGCGTCCATTTACGTGATCGGACCAAGAGCGTACTGATAGTTAGTTTAACAATTATCATAAATATCGTGTAATTTTCCGTTTTCTAAATAAGTAGTTTGTTAGGTAATCTTTCAAATGATTGCAATCGCCTCAAGTCGCACTGTACTTATCGTGTTTTTGCATTAATTGCGCTAACAATTAAATCCTTTGCTGTAAAAAGTGAGGCCTTTCTGAAAGGCATTTAGCAGAACCTAGATGTCCCTAAGTCAGTAAGTATTTAAAGAAATAGTTACTCATTAGGTAGGTAGGATATGAAAGTTCTTTTTGTGGCATAAGTTGATCGAACCACTTTTTTAAGTTATGCACTGAATTAATGGACACTGAGCACCTTCCCATCTCGAAAAGGTAGCATTGCAGTAAAGAACCAAAACACCCAATCACCATATTTTAACATTTATGAAACGATCTCAAAATGCAACACGAAAACTGTTAATAGTAATAGCAGACTGAAAATTAAAGGTTAGCGACTCCCGATTATCAAGGTTATATTTCAATTTTACTAAAAGTTGATCGCCAAATAACTAGTTTTGTTTATTGTTAAAAGTCAGACCTTAGAGCACCTACCTATACCTAGGTAAATCCTGTAGGTATTTAAGTTAAAAAGCGCATGCTGTCTTAAGACTGGTTAAGGCTGAGTTATTAGTGGATTAAAAAAAACGTTTTCGCACAATTACCTTTACGGTTTTATCCGACATGTTAATGCACTTTTAAACACACGTCTGATGTTCGAACTGCAAACTGGTAGAATCACGAGAAATGGACTAGTAAAGAAGCCGTTTCCCTGATTTGACTCATACAATATAACCTAAACATCGTTGTTCTTTCCTTCCCAGATTCCCAAAGGTTATTCCGTTTCAGAAGAGAGCTGTTATTAAGCACAAATAAAAACAATTATATACCGTATTCCAAGAGTGAGATGCCACTTTTCTCATTTCAGGAAATCTTCGCTCACTAATTGTACATACATTCTACGCTTCAGTGATGCTGATGTATGACTAATTGCTTAGAAAATGTTTCTCCTACCTTTATCATTGGGTCTTCACGTTTGCGGTAACACGGTATTATAGTGGACAGCATTTTATTCGCTTTAAAAAACGACTGATGTATAAACAACCACCTGCATGAATGTTTTTTAAACTGTACTTAATTCGAATTTCACTTTTTATGATAGCTACTTATAACACTGATGAATAGATTATCACTTAGCGATTACAATTATCTGATTATTTTATTTATTTCTGTATTCTTAACTAGCTTTTGTCCGCGGGTTAGCTGCTATGCAGTATTTTAAGCGATGAAACAGTCCAAGAAAAAGTCTGTCAGGTCGGGCCTAAAACGAAACGAAATATTTCGGTTTCAGACTGAACAATAGCGGGCAACTGAAAATAGCGTCGTCGGTATTTTAGAACTTTATTGGTTATTTTTTTCAAACAATTTTCTTTTCAAGGTTCTTAAGATGACACTTTTTTGTTAGAATTCGTTTGATTTTATAGGCTAAAAGGTCTAAGGATTCGATTGGACCCAAATGGGCAAGATGAAGTTTTACTCGAACGAATATTACGTTATTTTTACAAGGAACGTTATGTATTATTATAATATTAGTAGGATTTAACGAGAAGTATAGCTGGCCATTAAATTGTACCGACACAGCAAAAAAAGAAAAGCATAATCATTTCATCAATATTATAATATTTATGAATAAATGATTCTAATAAATTTTATAGATAATATTGGCGAATTCATTATTTTATTGTAGTGTGCTAACACTACCATAAAATAATGATCGTGGTGGTAAAAGATAGTAACACTGTATTTGAATTTTGGTCATGAAATGTATTACTACGCCAAGGCTTATTCTACACTTAGGTACTAAAAATACCTATTATAGTGATAAATTACTGGACAAAACAAATTGTAAAACGATAAGCCAAATATTTGGACAAGATATCAACAGAAAATAAAACACAATCTATAGATAAGGTTTCGAAGTTTTTGTTTGGGGTTGATTTCAGAAAGTTTACCATAATAGTATTAAATCAGCTCTACTTACAACGAAGAGAGAATGATCAGAGTTTTTCATGGAATAATGACCTCAGAAAAATACCCCACTGTGCAATACAAATGGTTAACTTTTGGGACAGGTGTTATAAGAAACTTGAAAGGAATCTGAAAATAAATCCCAGGCAAGTGGGAGAAGGACTTCCAAATCAACCCTCCATTATATAAGTTAGCAACGCCGCAAACGCTCAGTCATTTTTATCCTGATACTGCTCTTGTACATAAAGTTTAACTCCTACTTGTTGAAATGAAACAGCCTAACCGTAAATAGAATAAGTTAATAAAAGAAGCTTATGAAAGAAACCCATGTGATGCACTGTGAAGAAACCGTTTTATTGCTATGATGACAGTAATAGACTATAGTAATAGACAATTACAAGATACGTTTGTGGCCAGTATGATAAACCTTCTTTTGAATATTAAGCCATGGATATGTGTTTATTTGCTCCAACATCCTCCCTTAAACACAATCCCATCTTCGACAAACAATGTCAATTTTAAGTGTGATGTGGCTTATTGTAAGTGCATCTGCCACCATCATTTCCGGTTATGTGTAGCGAACATCGTTGGCTCCTCCGAGTACCCTGTCACGAACAAAGTGGTGTCTGATGCAGGTTCCTGTGCGATATTTTTTCACTTTCTTAGTGTTTTCAATGAAAATCACATCCCTGCTCTCAACCTCCTTTTATTAAACGGGTCGTACACTCTGTAGCCCTTACTGCTATCATAGTAGCCCACTCACGTTATTTACGATCCCATTTTAGCTGATTTTGCTTGGAAGATTTCTTCAAATTAGGTTCAAATAACATACATTTGCGTACGCTCCACCAAAGACCTGTTCATTCGTTCCGCTAGCTCATTTTGCTCAGGCGTGTACGGAGTGCTGGTCTGATGATTTATACCAGAAGCTGGATCTGACGCACATCTTTACGAACATTTGTCTTAATGTTTCCTTTACCCGACTTTTGCACTCGACGAAGACTGCATCACTTGCCACCATTATCCTTTGGATCGGAGGTGACTGTAAGTCACCAGTCTGACCGTCTCGTCATATGCAATGTACATCTGGATTGAATGTGCTGTCAGCTGAAGAAATAGCTGAAAAACTATGCCGTAGCAGTGCGCGCCTTTTCCTAGTGGGTTTTTATTACAGAGATTTATGGTTCTTCCTGTACTTGTGATGAAAACTCAAGACTCGGAAACTTTCACCTCTTATAAAAGCTTTTGTCTTAACATAGACTCGGAAACTTTCACCTCTTGTAAAAGCTTTTGTCTTAACAATGACTCGGAAACTTTCACCTCTTGTAAAAGCTTTTGTCTTAACAATGATGATGATGCCTAGAACTTTCCAGACCCAGTATAGGTTTATATTCAAACCTGCCAGTATGAGTGTTCATAGCCATTCATCTCCGATTTCAAAACCAATGTATCGTAATTTGCATGCAGTTGTCATAATTTTCAAATATAAAGAAGATTCATAATTTTATTCACATATTCCTCGACGCTGGAGCAGTTGTTTAGTGTTGTGTTGATTAGCTCTCGTAATACACTTTCCTTGATAACCCGGAGTCCTCGAAAGCATTTTGAAGGTTAATCCATACTGCTCGAGCTGACTTAGCATCTTGGCATTTACTTGACCACCAGGATCAACACTATACCACAAGTTTTCGTGTTCTTAATACGACCGAACTGAGAACTGCCACGTGGACCGGCAAGTTTAGCCTTTTGTCAATTTGACATATTCATGTCGGGAATTTCTGTGTGAATTACTTCTTGTCTTTACTTCAATAACATTTTAACTTCGGTTCTATTTTAGGTATACGAAACTGGGCCCATAACCTGTTGAAATGAAACAGCCTAACCGTAAATAGAATAAGTTAATAAAAGAAGCTTATGAAAGAAACCCATGTGATGCACTGTGAAGAAACCGTTTTATTGCTATGATGACAGTAATAGACTATAGTAATAGACAATTACAAGATACGTTTGTGGCCAGTATGATAAACCTTCTTTTGAATATTAAGCCATGGATATGTGTTTATTTGCTCCAACACTACTTCCTACTAATATTATAAATGCGAAAGTTTGTGAGTAAGTATGGATGAATGTATGGATTTTTGTTACTCTTTCACGCAAAAACCAGTTAATGGATTTGGATGAAATTTTGCACACAGATACCTAGTTTAAAACCTGGATCAAGACAGGATACTTTCTATCCCGGAAATAAGATCCCATGGGACAATTATCAAACTTCACGCGGGCGAAGCCGCTGGCAGAAGCTATAATAGTAAAATAAATATTTCTCAATGAAATACCTATCGCTCCGTTCGACAATAAAGTGATCTAAGTTCCTAACACGGACTGCTTCTTCGAGATTAGTTTCAAACTTAAACTTATCAAAAAACGTACCCATTAATAAGCACATGTTCCTATTTTACTATGGTATGACATACCTACGGTAGGTACCTACTTCAAGGATGAATCGAATGGCTCGTAACTGCGACAAGTCAGCAGTATAACTATGCAAGCAGCAAAAAAATTACTTAGGAGAGCTCTTCATCGAAAACTTTTGAAATAATTAAGGGGTGGCATTTTCCTAGCAGTAGCATGAACAACGTTCAGCCACAGATATTAGGCTTCTCATCGTTGTGTACCTACCAAGTACCAATATATGTAAGTACGTAAACGATCGTTTAAGAACAATATAATTATTTCCACAAAGATCAATGAACATTTTGACTACACCTTAATGTGATTTGAATTTAGAACCTCGAAATTAAAACAAGGACACTGCTTTGTCCTTAGTGTATACTTTTTATAACTAAGTTTTACCTCCTGGAAAAATGGAAATCCCCTGGCCATTACCATGAGTGCTTATGAGTCTTACGCTTCCCTGATTTCCTCAACATTTTAGTATATTTAAATACTTCCCAAAAGACAACACTCCACCCAAATAGAAATAGTCGTCAGAGACAGAGCAGTTGGTCATAACAACATTTTTTTTATAAATGTGTAATTAGGTGGCAAGAATATGGAAAAAACAAGCTGACGTAAAAACTTATCGCTACAAACTATAATATGCATGACAAATTATGTTTATGCCAGTTTATGCATGACGCTGTTAAATTTATGACCGTTCAACGTTTATAATACGGCTAACACTGCGCCATCTATTGAGATTTTTGAACATCTCTCTCACGTCTTGGGCCATGATAATGTAGCGTCATCTATAGCAAATGTGGTAAACTAGACTTATTGCGAGCAGCGACATCTAGGTGTTGCGTTTCGAAATTCAGTGACATACTACTAAACTGTGTCTCTCAATGTTTATTACAATAATGTAGAGATGGCATAGGTTAGGCTAACCGGCTGAAAAATTAGAATATGAGAACCTCCTAATTTTTGAAGTCGGTCGAAAACCAACGGGCCCTCCTCGCCTGAAGTCTAGCTGAAAGAGCTAAAATATTCTTAGTAATGCATACGCACTTCTGTTTTTTTTAATATCGCGAGTTTTATAACCGCATTTAATGGGTTCAATTTAATAATGATTATAAATAAATCTGTATTAACAATGTAACTGCCCGGTGTGGGATTTTTGGTTCCACTCATAAGTAGATGAGTTAGGTCATGTAACAACTCTCAACCGTCCCAGGCAAAAGCTTACTAAATACATCGCTACTTCGTTAACAATTAATTACTTTAAAAATAAGACTATCTATAGTATCGTTATAGTCTCCATCTCCATCTATCATACAAAGAATAACGTTTATTAATACATATAAATGTATGGAAGAAGAATACATGCTGCGCCGACCCCAAATAAATTGGTATTAGTGCAAGAGAATGATGATAAGAAAATATTTGGAGCTCAACTACAAAATGCATGCCTTTTTCGAGAGGGAAGGGAAGTCCAGTTGAAAGCCGTCTTCTAGTTCTTCAAAGAAACATGGATCGTTTTGAAATATGAAGAGGAAGTAAATTATAATGTGGCGGCTGTCACGGTAAAATGGAAACAATAGACATTTTGGCCGACACTCAAGAAGAACTATGAAGAAGACCGTGAAAAAGAAAAGTTCGGTATGTGTTAATATTAGTGTATGCTCCTAAACAACTTGTCGGTCGATAAAATTAACAAAAGCGGATAAAGTTTCACATCTTTGCATGGTTTGAATTGCTTAAAATTGATGCATTTACATACTGAAGACAACGTTATCATTCTTTTTAGTATCCTGTTCCTGTCCATAAGCGATTGATACATGCCAGAAAACATAACATTTTTTTGACAACTAAATAAATAATTCAAAGTCTGAAAAAATATACTTGAAGTATCTCTTTTTTCAAGAAATGAAATCATCTTGCGAATGGAATGTTCGTAAGCGTGGGAAGTCATACATGATGGAGAGTAGTTAAATTAATTGAACTCTTCGTGTGATGGCGCAGAGTTCTCGTATCATTCGACGGCCTTGCTCCTTACGCTGATATATGACGTTATAAAACATAGGTTAACTGCGTGAGCACCAAATTCGAGAGTAATGATAGGTTTTAAATAAGATATTTAAATAAGTGACACCTTTTGTTAGGCATCACGATGAACTGTATAAGTATATCGTTTAGCTAGCTTTGATTTGTAACTAATTTTACCTTGTAGACAGTAACGCAAGAAAGAGATTTATGAAAAAACAAAAAAAAAGATTCTGTAAATAGTGCCAATACTACCCGAAAAGGAAAGATTTTTCTGTGCTAAGCTAATTAGCTAATACATACTTAAGAAGAAAAAAAAACGGCCCAGTGCGAGTCGGACTCGCCCATGAAGGGTTCCGTAACGGCAAGTAACATAGTATAAAAGTTCTTGCAGTTCGTTGTGAATGAAAGGTAAATTGCGGTTTACGATTTATGACGTATTAAAAAAAAACTACTTACTAGATCTCGTTCAAACCAATTTTGGGTGGTAGTTTACATGGTAATGTACATCATATATTTTTCTTTAGTTTTATCATTCTCTTATTTTAGAAGTTACAGGGGGGGGGGGGGGCACAAATTTTACAAATTTGGAAGTGTGTCTCGCGCAAACTATTCAGTTTAGAAAAAAATGATATTAGAAACCTCAATATCATTTTTGAAGACCTATCCATAGATACCCCACACGTATGGGATTGATGAAAAAAAAATTGAGTTTCATTTCTATGTATGGGGAACCCCCTAAATTTATTGTTTTTTTTTTCTATTTTTGTGTGAAAATCTTAATGCGGTTCACAGAATACATCTACATACCAAGTTTCAACAGCATAGTTCTTATAGTTTCGGAAAAAAGTGGCTGTGACATACGGACGGACAGACAGACATGACGAATCTATAAGGGTTCCATTTTTTGCCATTTGGCAACGGAACCCTAAAAATGATATCCTGATAGATAAATGATTTTAATCTAGCTAGTTAGCTATTTATAGTTCGAACTGTCGTTTGATTTTATGTTTGAGGACGTCGAATAATAGGTGAAATAAGTGCGTTTGTCGACAGGTAGGGGCTTCAGTTTAAATGGCCGTAGCGCCCAAACGAACCGTCCTCGTCCTCGTAGCGCGTGCGCTGGCGGGCGGATGCGCGCGACTCAGTTCATGAGTAGCTTTAGCTGCGTACGCGCACCAAGCACTCTCCTGCCGCGGTTTTCGAATTCGGAAGAGTATGCCGAACCGCGTAGTCAATATCGCGCATAAACATTTTGTTACAGTTTAGCTATAAACTGAAATAACGATCACGTGTATTAGACGGCCTTGTATTGATAAAAAGGATTGTATGATACATATAGTGAGATTTATAAGGAATAATGCTACATTGCGGGAAAAATGTGTGACTCGTGTGAAGGTGCGCAAGAGTGAATTCAGCGACAGTGGCGGTGGTTGGCGGGCACAATGAGTGCGCCGCTGAATTGGCACAAATGGCTAGTGTTGTCGCTGCTCGGATTGGCTTTGTCCGCTCGGACAATTGGCTGCGATTACAGTTCCATCACCGAGAAATTTGGAGCGGAAGCCGTGGTTCGATGCAATGAAAAATGCCCGTTTCAGGTTCGCTTATCCAAATCAATATTTTTTGCCAATCAACAAACATTCTTTGACAATAGGTCCTTTTTTAGAAAGAATATAATCGAAAATTGGGTGGGAACAATTATTATTGATTGCAATGTTTGTAGTAATAGATGGCACAAAACGTTCCGCTTTGTGCGTTCATTGATAAAAATTGCAATTAACAGTTTATTGGTCGAGGATAAAACGATGATCTTAGTTTATTATGTAGTTTATTTGCGGCGACTGTCGTGCAGGTTCAACGCACATCTAAGTAATTGTCGACAATTAGCGATCCACTATAATCAACGCAAACGCGCTAAATATAGATCTGCGTTCCCAAACGACAAGCGAGTCGGTTGCGGACGGATGAGACCCTTGCATATTATCAAATTGATGAAATTAAGTCTTACTATTATATTTTATAGAAACAGAAAACAGCCATTAATTCTCAAATTATCCTCTCTATAACCGAAAGACATTGCAATCCTCTCCAAATCCTGATTGAACGGCAGGTACAATGGCTGAATCCAACCGCAAGGGTGCGACTGCAAAAACCTAAAATACGATACATGAAAGTCTGTACCAGTTCCTTCTTATACTCTACCTATACAACACCTATACGGTACTATAAATAATAGATTGATACCATATATGAAAGACTGAATGTGGGAAAAAACCAAAACAAAAACCGCGGGTGGATCACATTTCGGTGAAGCCTTTGAGGTGCCACTCGGCGAAGTCCGGTCACACGCTTGCAAAAAACTCACTTAAACTAAAAAAAGTTTTGGATCAAAGTAAAACTTAATTAAATACAGCTTTGAAAAAGAGGTTCCGTTCCACGGAAGTTTTCGAAAAGAGGATAAATTGATATGGTTTGATTCTATGGTGAAGATTATTAGCTTAGGCCTTAGGTTTGGTTTGTGCTTACAGAAGTTGAGATCCGTATAATTCAGGGATTTGAGGCGATTCCCAAATTAAACTTAGCTTTGATTTTTACCTATTAAGGTCGGACAGGTCAAGGTCTGGAAGTTAGAAAACTGGAAAATGATATCCTGTACCACAGGATGTTGGAACGTTTAGCCAACGATCAAAATTCTTCAGTTGAAGTCCTATCGGAGTAAAATAAATAATAAGAAGTCGTAAAATTATGTTCCTTATATTTGTTTTACCAAATTGCCTTTCCGTCATGTCTAGGTAGCGCTTGTGGATCCGGAGCAGCCTGTTAAAATCCTGATTCTCACAAAATTTCTCCCTCAAAATTGTTATCAAATAAGGACTGAGCATGAGGTCCTTCCTGTTCCTGGACTTGATTCCCAGGTCAGACGAAGTTTTATTAGGTTTTCTAAACAGGCTATTATTGTGTCACCTTAAAATTTCTTGGATCATACATAATCTAGCTAATATTATGAAAAGATTTGATTATTTGTTACGATTTAAATCAAGAACTACAAAGCTACATCTTTCTTTACCGAGTAACATAGGCTATAAATTATTTTGATATCGTGCAAATTAGCCGAGCTAAAACAATTTTTGCGGACAAAAACGCGGGCGAAGTGCTAGTTTAGTAATCAAATTAAAAATAAGTTAGAAAAAATCTAGTCAACACTAAAAACAAAACAATCTCACCTTAATTGTAGGCACAGGTAGACCTAATGATTATCACGCTCCGTTGCGCTCGCGCCAACCGTGTCGCAGCGGAAGTTATCAGGACTGTGACTTCGTTGAACATCCCGTGATGACCCCTATTTAATAAAATATCCGTTTTAAAGGAATTCCACGTTTTTATAATATACAGGGGGTGAGACGAAAACTACAGAAGGTCACCTGCTAAGATCCTTACATACTTCTTTCATTTCGCATTCAAAATCAAAGCATTTATTTCAAGTAGGCCAGTTACAGGCACTTTTGAATTGTCGGAACAAAGATGAAAATTAAATGTAGCTAGTCCCAGTAACAAGACATAAAAACTGTGAAAATACTGTAGTTGCCCATTCCCTAGCGTAGATCTCTATGGAGAAGAACGGGCAAGAAACTCCATGGACACTCTTATAAATCAAATTATTGTTACAAAATCTTGGTTACAACATTCATGTTCATATGGTATATATGTCACCGTAAAATTGTCAAATACGTTATATTGTAATATCACTAGCGATATTGTAAAGTCTCGAATTATTGTCAAATGAACATTTACAATAAAACGCATTATTTTTCGTGAAATGCATGCGGTGGTAGTCAACTCACGCGGTGTGGAGAGAAGGAGGGGTCCCCCTTGCCCAATGGTACCACTCTCATGAAAAGATACTGTGCCATTCCTAAGAAATATCGATTAATATAACCTAACCTTAAAACACTTCATTTTCCCCTAAAAAGCGTAGTCGACGGAGCCCCGCTTCGCGGGGCCCCTATTTCCGAGTGCAGGGTTTAAAGGAACCTAACTAACCTAACGGGGGGGTGCCCCAAGTCCCGTTTATGGGGGCAAGAGATACTTCCGTATGTTCAGTTGACAATAATTCGAGACTTTACAATATCGCTAGAGAGATACACGTTATATTGTAATATCACGTATTTGACAATTTTACGGTGACATATATATATTATGGGACACACTCGATCTAGGACAAAGAAGAGAAGATACTTCTCTTTGCTTATACATGTTTCTTGTTTTCACAGAACCGAACTGGGGATGGCCACTTCGATGTAAGTTGTGGGTCCGATTGCAGTGTTCAACAGGTAAGTCATACTTATAACATCTACTTGGGTATAAATTAGTTTGATAATTATGTTATCATAAGGTTTTGTAAAGGTCGCATCAGCATTGTACTGGGGAATAAATTGAACTCTCAGAGCACAAGAGCGTTTCAAAGTCGCAAATTTCGTTCTTGGTGATAGAAAAATTAAAGGCCGCGTATCAATTACCTACACAAAGGCTGCTTGCTATGTTCCACACGAACCCCATCTGCCTCCTAGCCACTATGACATTCTTGAAATACAATGTAGTGTGGAAACCTATTCTGCTCTTACAAATCCAGCATATTTCTAAAAAATCTAAATAAAAGAGATAGAGACATTATCATTTTTAACCCCCGATGCAAAAACGACGGGATGTTATAAGTTTGACGTCTCTGTGTGTGTGTGTCTGTCTGTGGCATCGTAGCTGCCGAACGGATGAACCAATTTTGATTTTGTTTTGTTTTTTTGTTTGAAAGATGAATTCGTCGGGAGTGTTCTTAGCTATGTTTTATAAAAATAAGTCCAAGATGGCCGCCGCCACAAAATGGCGGATTACATATTTATTCAACAACTCCCTCAATATCGGTATCAAATGAAAGGGCTTCACTAGTACAATACTATGCGCTATAATGATTTTCAAATCCAAGATGGCCGCCACCACAAAATGGTGAATTACCTTTTTTTTTCAAAATTTCCTCAATATATAATATTTTATCAAATAAAAGGGCTTGACACCCGTAGGACGCGTTAAGGAACTTCGTTCCAAAAAAAAAAAAAAAAAACAAAATTATGACCCTGTGTCCGGGGTTTTTTTTATTTTTAAATTTATGCTACTTGTATTAGATTCAGTTATAATAACTTGCCCTGTTTGCTCATAATTAATCATCTTAAATCGTTTCTGCCCTTAATCCTAAGCCACACACATCGCTAATTACTCTTTTGCTTGCTATGTTCCTAGCCATATCATATTATCAGCGATCATACTGCGTTATTTTTGATAATTATCAGCAGTAGGTATTTATGTTTCTTTTTTAAATCTGATTACTATGTACGTATTTAATTGTTTTACATTAAAACGCGTCAAAACTGATCGGCCATAACTACGCAAGCGATCGTAAAATTCAGTGGTCCGATAAGTTTGTTTATAGTATATTTATGTACGAACTCTCAGTATTGGGTAACCCATTTTTACGGCCCCGTAACGGAAATTGTTAAGTAGGCACTGATCTAAAATTAGGTATATTTTTGTCATATTTCTTACTTGAATTTACAGAGGTTCTTTTGGGTTAGCATAATTATTATCTATAGCCAAAATATTAAAATAATTTACAAAAGTTTATAATTACTGTACGATAACTAAATCTCTGCGTTTCACCTTTAACCTCTTTTGAGATATAAGGTATTTAATGAATACTGCTTCCAAAACACGAGATAAGTTGCACATTAAGATTATGAATATTTACAACCTAACACTTAGGCTATAATGTCAGTTACTATTGGGTTGTAGTGTTCGAATGGCGTGTCGCAACGAGAACTGACATCAGTATAAAGTAAACCTTACAAAAGCATTTGTTAACTAAATCACATTGAAGCTAGCCAGACCGTGTACGCGAACAAAAGAACCTCGTGAGCACTATCCTAGTTCTTTTGTTGCAAAATATCTTCATTTAAATTTACTGAAGTAGACAGTACACACTGCAGGAAGGTCTATGCAATGTACACTATTATGTAGCTAAATGTATCTTGAAATAAAAAATGATGGTAAAATGTTTATGTAATCCATTACGGACCAAATAATATTTATAGTGGGTTAATCCAGTTTACAAGCAAGAATGTAAATTTAGTAATTTAACTTGTTCATAGAGTACTTTTAGCTAAATAGTTTTGTTACTCTTATCCATCATTTAATGTAACAGAAATGACATAAAGCGGAGCATTCATTCGAAACCCTGACAGTTACTACTGGTTTATGTCAAAATTATCAGTTATGTCCAATTTACGCCCCTGCGCAGCGCAAAAAAGCTCAAGTGGCGGGCGGGCGGGTAGGACGCGCAAGCGCACCCCTCACGCGGCAAACGAAGTCAATTGACTTGCCTCCACTTTATTATTATTTGTTACCATTACAATGACAATACTGCGCTACAATGTTTAACATAAAATGTCAATATTATTTTATTTTTATGACTCTATTATTTTCATTGTTTACAGATATATTATCTGTAGCACAGATTACTTAAAACTTACTACGTACGTCTGTTTAGCGTTCTCTTGTCATTTTATTTAGAATCAATAACGTTTAAGGAAATGTTAGGCTCAATATTCTGTTTTGGTGTTCAGGTGTGTCTGTTTACGGCAGTGTTTTACACCTCCGGCGTTGAAGAAAGCATGGGAATTTATTTATCTGAACGCATCAACGTTGCATGAACTGCGAAGCTTTGCTCAACATCTTTCGTCAGGTTGCGAGGTGTGGCAGACAGAAAGCATCGAATGCACCGCCCGCGCCCTTCTGCTAAACAAACTCATTTCTATCGCTTGTACCTTTACAAGACAACTTGTTTATTTTATGTATGTATTTCCTGAGAAACGCTCGTTTAACTTACCAAATTGCTCACTGGAATTAATTTTGTAACAGTCTAATAATCATAAAGTGGATATCTTATACATATTTAGTATTCATTTATGGGGGAGTCCTTATAATTTCTGCGGTCTAGCTGCTTAGAACTCAGGATTCTTGGGCCATCATATCTAGTAGGTATTACTTTGGAGGTTACATGTTTCGACGATTTATCGATGGCATGGTGCAGCCTACACTGTGCATGCGCGAACAAAGGCAAAAGGAATAGGAAAATTGAGGCTGAGCTTTATGGAATTCTCTAAGCGAACTATCTATAGCTGATAAAGATTAAACCTAAGTTTACCGACAATTATTTAGAAAAAAGATCAGGAATGATCAGGAATACCTACTGTAGTTTATATTTGGGTGGCTTTGTCAACTGACCTGTTAATCTAGTAGCTAGGTGCCGGATATTATAGTAGGTAGGTACTGATCCACTTTGGTTTAGGTTGGTAGGTAAATATCTATTATAAAAAGATCTCTACCGCGATGTATCTGATAGCAATAATTCAAAGAGGTCAGTTTCGTTTTGATGAATGTAAATCTTCATCCTGCAAGGGATGTAGTTACGGAGCGATAGGTGGTCAGTGGCATGGTGCGGCTGCCGAGCTGCGCAAGCGCAAGGGTCGCGTGAGACTCGACGCCGGATGGACGCAGGAAGGAAGCTTCTAGTTGCCAGCCTGCTCCCCTCGGATCTATTTTAGAGTTCATTCGTTTTATTCTATCATTTACAGAACATGCGTTTTAATATAAGCCGACTTGGAATGGCGGCATCCCGTTCTGGAAACCTCACGTTAAATTGGAATGAATTTTCCAGACCAAGTAACGATTGGATGCTAACAACTGAAATATCCGGTACCCAATTTAAACGGAGAAATTTTCACCAAAATAATAGCCTTACCTATTTAGGGCCAAATTATTGTATTTGGTAGCATCTGATCTATCGTTTGCTATGTGTGAACTTTTAAAACGTAACTATTAAGTTCAAACGTTCGCACCTGACGTTTAGGCTACGAGTATAAACGATTAAATCTACATACATAGTTCTGTTGCGATTATTCATTAAGTAGTTTACTATACGGTTGTATATAATGTATCAGACGGATACATGGGTAATGGCTAGACAGAACACGTGTTGCGAACGTTAGAATTAACGATTAAATTATCTAAGAGTTTATCTCCTCTTTCGAAGAAAACAGTTAAATGGCACTAAACGTGGCACTACATCTTTAGATATGGTTTACGTAGATTACTGGACCTAAACTGTTACATTCTATTTTTCAGCAGCAAGTTTAACTGGTTCTATGAAAAATAATATACTTGAACAACCGATAATTTATCTATGTAGAATCCGTCACTGAATAAGGTTTAAAATCTGGCAAAAATGACTTAAAAAACTGAAGACTTGATAACCTACTACTTTTGGAAATCGGTTTAAAATTTAACTCTTTACCGTAATCTGTGTTTCTCCTTCTTCTTCAATCTTTGGCCACACAATGCTGTAGGTCTCTTCCAAATCTCCATTTATGGCGCTGTTATGTTTCCCCTACAGCTTTTCAAAGTAATAGCTGAATAAGTTACCTTTAGGGACCTAGGAAGACTTTCATCAACGTCGACCGCATCTGATTTTCGCTTAGGTAGTCATCATCAGGACATCAGGTGGAATAGAATTCCGACGCAATCCTGTTAAATAAAAAATACATTAGTACCGACTCGTTAAAAAAATGTGAATTAAAGGTACTTCAAGAGAAGTGGACCATAAAGTGACCAATGTATGGATATTGAACTCATGTAAGGGAATTCAATTTCCCCCCCTCCGCGCTCCGTTGCGTTGCGTTCGGAAATGAACAATCATCTATCGGAAGTAAAGGTAGTACCTGCGATTAGTTCATAATTTATGTGTGAAATTGGACTGAATCGTGTGTGCTGGAAACGGGGATACTTGGTATTTGGCGTTTATGCATGGTGTAACATAATATACGCAAGACCTCCCGTGTGGTCTCTTGGACCATGAAACTAAACAACAATTATTCTTCTACTATTTCTTGAAATTTGCAAAAGAAGAGGATTTTCTATAAGCAGTTGCGATCAGCTGATCTACATGTATGGTAAAACTAAAAAAAGGTAATTTCCGAACGTCATAGGTGCAACAAAAGTTGTTCATTTTCATGTTCCGAGAGACCACACGGGAGCTCTTACGTTTATGTTATACCCTGAATAAACCTACACCATATTCTTTTATAGATGTTTTTAAGACCCACAACGTACGACCACGGACGTAGGCCTCTCCCAAGCTGCGCCATAAAACTTTGTCTTCCGCATCCAGTCTGACCCAGCCACCTTACCACCATAGAGAAGTGATATTTAATTTCCATTTAACGTATCTTGCTTACATTATTAACTTATCTAAGCAACAGTGGCGTATTACTGTTCTTTTTGACGTAAAACTTGTTTAAACTACGTCAAGCGTGCTAGGTCTACTCAATATCACGATCTTGCATAACTTGAATAACGTCGTGTACGATCATGATCGATAGATGTCTAGTGATCTACGTAAGTAAACTACACGTAGACTACAAAAGTGGTAAGGTCTTAAATTCATTGATGACTTTAAGAAGTAAAACACAAATGATTTTAAACATAATATGGTACGTTATGCTTTAGGATTTAGTATCTTTAAAAACCGACTTCAAAAAACACAAAAAAGTGAAAAATAACTTTAGTTTCAGAAGTCGGTGACCTTTGTTTGATTGATTTACTTAGTTTTTTTGTCACCGACTTCTGAAGCTAGTTATTTTTCACTTTTTTGTTTTTTAGAAGTCGGTTTTATTTTTTGCAAAAAAGTTTTTACCTTTCCGTTTTTAGTGGTTCACATGTGCTTACCCCTTTACAGCGCGGCGTGACGTTATGTTATGAACTGGTGTAAACAATAGAGACATGAGATTTCAGCAATCCCAGTCCATTTGCTATCATTTATTGATGAGTTCCGTTGCCTATCTCCGAAGTTCTTGATCAGATCTTCACCAAATTGAAATGGGACCACTTTAAGAAAGTATTCTTCCAAAAACTACCCAAATCGCATCAAGTGTGCCTATAAAATGTGAAGAGTTCTCTCTATTTCTCCGGGATCTCATCATCAGATCCCGACTTGAAAATTATGGGACCGCCTGGGAAGTATACCCTTTCGAACAAAAATAATGATAATTCAAATCGGTCCAGCCATCTTCGAGTAATCGGGGAACATACATAAAAAATAAAAAAAAGGTTCCGACGAATTGAGAACCTCCTCCTTTTTGAAGTCGGTTAAAAATGTCAATGATATTTTTATTAATTCCTGTTAGATAATGACGAAAGTTTGTAAAAATATTACCTAGCTACCTTTTCCACTAATTCTGATCATAATATACTCGAATTGGTAGCGGAACATGTAAATAAAATGTGACCGCATTCGGCGCCAGGTGCATTCATGAATATTCTGAATAATTTATAATATAATTGTGTGAAAATGTGGGATTTTATGGCATTTAAACGTTAACGTAGTCATAGGTAGGGGAAACCGAATAAACTTGAAAGTCAAACCAAACATTTTTGTTAGTTGGCGCCAAGTCAAAGAAGTGAGTGCATGAATAATAATTAATTAATTATTATTTAAAATAATTTGAACCGTGTGGTGCTTTAGCTGTGTGGATTAATCAGAAATGTATAACTCATTGTACTAAAACGCTAATGTGTTTTTTAACCGACTTCCAAAAGGATGAGGTTCTCAATTCGTCGGATTTTTTTTATGTATGTTCCCCGATTACTCGAAGATGGCTGGACCGATTTGGATTTTTTTTATTTTGTTTGAACTTCACAAGTGGTCCATAATGTTCAAGTCAGGATCTGATGATGGAATCCTGGAGAAATAGAGAGAACTCTTCAAATTTTTTAGGCATGAAGCGATTTGAGTAGTTTTCGGAAAAGTACTTTTTCGGAGTGGTCCCACCTCAATTTGGTAAAAATCTGATGAAGAACTTCGGAGATAGGCAACGGAACTTCTCAATAAATGATAGCAAATGGACTGGGATTGGTGAAATCTCATGTGGTCAATGGTCACCGACTTCTGTTAAGCTAAAATTATTTTTCACTTTTTTGTGTTTTAGAAGTCAGTTTTTTAATTTTTTTTTAATGATAAGTTAACAAATGATTTTCACAAGCATGACTCGCAGGATTCCGTTCATGCAGTTTCACAATTTATTTAAATGCAGAACTTGCACTTTTTCCTCTCCAAACATTGCAGTGAAAATTGTCATACGCGGCATATGCACGAAGTAAAAAATACATAATATCTTCATGAACTTTCACATGAGAACATTCTCGTAACGCGTACAAAGAACTCTTATCGTGTAAGTAACAATTAAGCGATCAATTGTAATAACTGCAATATGAAGTCGAGTCGGCCCTTCAATTAGCTAATAAACGCTGATTATGTTTGTTTGTTACTGGTTTTATTCTTACAAGAAATCATATGAAGCTATATTTAAGCAGCTAATGACCCTTCATTTAAAGCCCTCACAAACTGGGCCTGTTAAAATAAATTGTCAAAGAATGCTGCTCCTAATTTACTGTAACAAAGACCTTGCAACTTCTAAGTCACCAGGGTGCTAATTTTAGCAACACTAATTGTTGTTCCTAATTCAATTGTTACTATTTCGCTATTCAACCTGCGCGGAGGCAGCACTAATCTCTGGCTGCAGTGTCTAGCGTTAATTGAAAGCCAGACGGCTTAATTCCTAACACAGCTTGCAAACAAATATCTCTTTGAACCATCGCAAACGCATATTTCATACTTAAACTGACAATAAGTGGTCAACCTCGAGGGATATAACTTTCTCCAGGAATTTACCCATTAATATGAATGAAATAAACATCATTGGGTTATCGATCTCCTTTTGAAGTTTTTATGTTAACGCTCATCCGCTCATCTAAAGGGAACGAAAACCGCAACGGTGGTAAGTTTATACCACTCATTGCTTCCATCCTTTAACTGCATTATAAACCTTTGATATTACTTTTATCGAAATCCATTTTGTTCTTAACAACTTTAAACGCATTGAACTATAAAAGAACTCAGATATTTAAATAACAAACACAATGCATACGATAAATCATGAAGAGACGCTCAAGAACTGCACTCGCTTCGTCGTCGCCCGCTAATTCTTATTTCCTCATTAGGTGGACCGTTCCCCGCTTGCGAGTTGCGTTTGCGCCCATTCAACAAGTCGCCTCACCTCCCCTCTGCGCCATTACCCTCCGACTGCCCCTTCAACACTCCACGATACCAATCTGTTGAGCAAAATTACCTAGAGTGCACTCAGCTTCTGCTAAGTGTTTTGATTTATTGTCCTTTTATTGGACACTCATCCGTTGGTCTCGAATAAAACAAATAGAGATCTGCTCAACATCATAATAATTTGGACTGTCATAATGGATGCTGTTCACAATACGTAATGGAAAGGTGTAAAAAATTAAGTTGAAATTGTGCAGTTTTGGGTTCACATATATATATATTTTTTTCAAAATCTAGATTAACCTGACAATAGGCATAGTTACATCATAACTTTCCAAACAAAATCTATTGGTATTTATTTAGCCGGTATGTAAATATAACTCGGCTGGTAAAGGCTAGCAATATTGCGGTAGATTAGGAGGAGTGCTCTCGAGGCTAGAGTGTGGCAGAGGCGGCGGGAAGCATGCCGGTGGGCCCCAATTTGCCTCAGCATTATCCAATTGCCAGAATAAAATGGTTGGCGTGGGCCAGCGCGTGACCTGCTCTCGAATTTTGAGTCCCTATAACATAGGTTCAATACAAATGTTCCATATATCTACACATCAAAACGCATTTAAAATTACATTAAATCTACATTAAAATTACAAACAAGTTTAGTTTTTGAGTTTAGATGTTGGAGGTACAGTCCAAAACTACTCATCCGATTTTAAATAGTATAAAATTTCACCAATGGGACACTACACTATTACCGAGCACTGCATGATATTGTTTCATCGACGCGGGCGAAGTCTTGGTCAGAAGATAATTAAATGTTATGCAAAACAATATAGTTTTAATTCCCCGAAAATTAAACCACATATTTTGCATATTTAATCGAATGGATTTCCGCCACGCCAAGTAACGCCTGATTCTGTAATTTAACAAATGTTAATAATATCTGAGTGTTGGTAAAGTTGGACATTAAAGACATAGGTATGTATATGTAAATCTGAATCTACACAACGAGGAAAATGTCAAATTAATCACATTCTTCTTTTGTTGTGTTTTCTTATTTGGAATTTCCGAAAAGATAAGAAGCAAGTTTGAATGTAAATAATAAGAAAACTAACTTTTTTGAAGTAGATGCTCTTCGCTTGATTGGAATTGTACGGTACGGTAGCGATTTTCTTAGCGTGTCGATGGTAATCTAAATTGTGTTGGCTCAGAACTTAGCTACGAGAAGAATAGAATCAGTAGAGTTAGCGTTTATAGTTCCTGTAACGCCTAGGTATTAGGGCGCGTAAGACGTGTGATGACAGAATGTAAGGGCTTTAACCATTTCGGGCAACATTATATGCGGTTGTAAATATTTATGTCCAATGGAGTCGATCTATGGTTTCATCATAGCGCGCGCTCCAGCCATAATACTTAGAATCAATTTGTCACGCGGGAATACCTGCAAAATATGGCTTGGTCACCCTATCTGAACTTCCTCGATCGTTATTCTGATTCTGACACATTATACCTAATAGAGAGCAAGTAGTGCAAAGCGACAGACGATAGACATTAGGTAATACTTCCCAGTAGACAAAGATAAGCCAGTGTACTTGTGCACCATGAATGCATGATTAGCAGGCGCCACAAATGCGCTACGTGACGCTTAGACCTAACCTTAAAGATTTCCATCATGCCCTACATTACTTATGTCCCCTGAATACCTAGAATGTGATTAGAATCTCTCATGCCATTGACAGCCGACCAACTCGTGTTGGAATATTATTAATCAAAGCCACAAATAAACAATTTGTGAAATAAATATGGGATACGCTATCAGAAGTTTATCTCTCGGGTCAGTAACGTACGGAATTAGAAAAACAGCATCCACGCAACTTAGTATCCACTGGCGCCTATTTACAAACCCACGAGATAACTAGACATTAATTAATTTAAATAAAAACTGCACTTGTTTTTATTTTCACACATAGTATCGCAGCCGTTACACATAATCTACGAGGGTCACAGGCCAGATTTGTTGCTGAATATTTTTATACATGACGAACACTTTTTCCATAGCAGAATAAAATTATTTTTACAATGGCAGGTGATAAAAAACATTGCAAAGGTTCAGCACATGCTCAATATCGTAACTTAATAAACTTGAGAAAAAAAATATTGTGAGGTCACGCTATATTTTCTTAAGTTGTTTTCAAAGGGCTAAGGTTTAGGTTTCCTATGTGTTATCTAAAGGAGCTTCGTAAACTTTTACTTTAAATGCACGTAGCCAAACCAATTGGTTGGAGACAGTCTTGAAATTTCATGACTTGCTTTTAATCGACCGATTTCAACAGTAGGGTCCATGTTCATCAAAAAGATGACAGTCTGATTATCTAAAACAGCTGTTTAAAACACATTTTTGTATGGTCATATGTCACAGTGACAGCTGTTTTTAGCTAATCAGACTGTTATCTTTTCGGTGAACATGGACCTTAGTACATATATTACGATTTCCTCTACTGCTATTTGTTGGTGCCTTCATTAATTCGTATTACCCAGAAACCTATTTGTCATTTAAGATGAGATCACGTGCGACTACAACAACATAACAATATAGAGGTAATAGTTACATTACAGTTCAAAGGTGTACAGTTTCGCTCGTCTCGCCGCGCCCACCTGATTAATCTACCTCATTTAAAACTTTGCTATTTGGGTTATTCTGCACAAACAATGGAGAGGGCTATGCTCGGAGTTTCGTTGCGTGATCGAATCAGAAATGAAGACATCCGCAAGAGAACCAAACTTATCGACGTAGCCTGAAGAATTGCCAAACTAAGTGGCAATGGGTAGGCAAGATTGCTTGCAGAACGGATGGCCGATGGGGCTGAAAAGTTCTGGCCCCTTATTCACAACCATTCGACTCGCTTCCGAACCGAATCGAACGTCTACGATATTGAAGATGTCCTTCAAACGCTATTCACAAATCCGAAACCGAATAATTTTGACAGTTCAATTCGATAAGAAGACTCGAATCTTTCCGACAGCTGTTTGCTATCGGGAGTCATATCGAACAAAATTTAAACGATGAAATAAACCATATTTCCAGCTTATTTCATTAAAATAAAAATACTAAACTTTTTAAACACTGCCTGAAGTAAGTTAATGAAGTTTTATTATTGTCCGGTGTTGTTTGTGTTTTATTAGTTGTTTTATTGACCGTATTTTAATGATGTATCCGCATTTACTTAAATTCTATGTGTTTACAAAAATGTGTTATTCGTTGTAGATTTTAGTTAATTATAAAGAATTGTAAAACACTGATATCAAATACTTTTTCAGTAATTTTTTTTTAAGAAAAATGATAACTTTACTTAAAATAAAAACACCATTTCCGCTTTGCCAGTTTGACAGACGGCTGTTTACAAAGCTGGTTTATTCGAAATAAAGTTTATTTTAAAATTAATATTATTTTATTTCAATAAAATCATTTTGTTTCGTTTGCTGTCTATATGGTACTAGCTAGTGGTGTGGTTCCTTAAATAAATAGAACGAAATATTCAAATAAACCAATTTTATTTACTGCTTTTCATTTTCTACCACGATCATCTATTTACTACCATTTTGTAGCGTTCCCCATAAACACAATCTCAATCGGATAGAAAAAAGCGCATACGTTCGGATCTGTGAATAGCGTTTTGACAGTTCTTCGGTTCGGAAATGAGATAGTCGAATTCGGTTCCTTACCGACACGGAAACGTATCGAATGGTTGTGAATAAAGGGCCTGGAGTGGCGACCGCGAACCGGAAGACGTTGTGTTGAAAGGCCTCCCACTAGGTGCACTAGATCTGGTGAGTGCTGCGGGAATCCGCTGGATGTGAATCGCACGGGACCGGTCAATGTGGCGACACTTGGGGGAGGCCTATGTCCAGTGTACGTCTTTCGGCTGAAATGATGATGATGATGGTGCACAAACAAAGACGGGTCACATAAGTAGTAAAACTTTGCTATGGAGCAATTATTAACGAGTAAATTATCCGTGAGTGCTTTCACAGCGCCCTGCGTCCGGCGTGCGCTTGCGCTCCCAATTGGACTTCCGAGCGCGTTTCCGAAATCGCTCCAACAATGAACTGACGCGACGATTTTAATGACTGCAAAGGGAGTAGTTATTGTTTTGTTATTATTACGGCACGAGACAGGAAACTGGGTAATTAGACGTTAATTTACTTTGTTACTTTATTTAACTTTCTCCTATGTGCAGGCAATTGACGGCTTCAGTTAAGTATTATGAATTAATGTAAGCTGAAGTAAGCTCAAGAAGTCTCTAGTATAAACATGCATAAATCTATGCCCACTGATACATGTGCCTAAAGTTCTTAATAGCGTGTCATGTCCTTGTCGGCGTAAACAAGCACTTTATGTCCGTAACAAGTGGCGCTAAACTTTGCAATTGTCAAGTCAGGGTTCACGTTTTCGTACGGTTCAGTGATCAATCGAGAACACGACCATAAAAACGGTTGTTAAAAATTTTAATACACGAATATTTTTGTCGTGGCTAGACAGAAAAAAAAGGAAAAACAAAATCGAGGAAGCATTCGGCATTCGGTTCACATAAGGGTGGTCAACGCGAACAAAACGATTAACTTTCCTTACAACTCTCATAATAGAGCAATCGCCACTTTAATAAAAATTGACAGCTAGCAAATGCAAGTATCTGATAAACATATCCAAAAACGAGTTCATCCGTCAGTCACAAATATTAATAAATTGGACATGGAGGGTGCGTCTGGGCGTGGTGTTGTGACAACTATGGCGGAAGAGGCGCGTTAGCAAGGGATACCTTCGTACTTGCATGCCATAACAAATGATGCCCATGCATCATCATTTGTACATTGGAAACCAGTTAATTCATGGAAGAGATTCGTTTTGAAATCTGCCTAACCCAAATAATCAGTTTATCAACAGAATGTTCATAATAGTCCTTGAGCTGAGAAATACATGATCATTGATCACAATACTGAATGGGAGTTATAATACAAACGTGTTGCAAGTGTCCTACTTGTGTATGATCCGTCTGATGGTTGTGCGTGCGCAGGCCGCGACCCGCAATTATACACCCGAAACAAACGGCACAGATCGCGTCCGCGCCGGTCCGTGCATCCGTTTTAATTGTTACGCGTATTGTTCATCACACTGAATGGACATGACTCAAATGAGATCTGTCTGCGTCACAACGTTTTGTTCCTGCTAAGCATTTAACGCGCTGTGATATCCAGCGGAAACTAACTTTGTACGAGTAATTAGCAGGGAAACATGAGACGGGGCATCGGATGTGTCAGCATTCATCCACGTATTCTAATGAGTTACCAAGTAGGCCAATAAGACGCAAATTGATTATACAATTCATTGATAATATCATTACCACCGAAGGGCACTCGCTGACAAACTAATTGAATTTATCTATTAAGTCAAACACGCCATTAGGTATAATTACAGAGAGCTTGTCACGATATTTTGTCACATTTGTGTTAGTTGCATGATGAGTCTATTTCTCATCGTTCCAATTGTTTGTTTTAATTAAACTCTTATCTTCAAGAAATGCGTAGGTAAGGTGCATTGGGGTGCACCTGCGGCATCCGGTCACTTGCCATCCGTAAAGGACGTTACCGAACCGTGAAAATCCGTTACAAGCCCTGTTTTTACTTTCTCATCCATGGGAACGAACGAGTCCGTTACAAGAATACACAATTCGGAATTTATTACACGCAGTCTTACTTTCAGTTTCCTTTCGCGAGTTTGTTTATAATATATCAAAACAAAAGTGGCAACAACATAACTGCTTTGTTTGCACTTGAGACGTGTCTCGAAAGAGTCTGCATTTCATCTTTATTTAGGTTAACATAGAAACTGAAGATCAACGACCATGTGCACACATGTGAATGTGAGACGTAAACATCGGCAAAATTCACTCTTAACACGCGAACAATTAAAAGCAAATAAAACAGATCAATAAAACTGGGAGCATGGACTCAATTTCAAATTCAACGAAAGACTTCACCCAATACAAGTGAACAAAAGAACTATCCAGCAGCTATTTACATGAAAAATTAGATTGAAGGAAGTTTATTGAACGTAAAATAAACAAGGAATTTGTGGCTTAGTAATTTAATTGGATTAAAACCCGCACCACTAATTATATGACAACACAAGTCATGTTCCTAATAAGGAAGCTCTTAGTTACTATCACTGTTGCCCTGTTGAAGCTTGGGTAATTTTTAACGATTTTATCTTATTTACAAATCAACACGCGACGAGGCGAGATCCTACAGTGACAGATTTCCGTCTAGAAAAAAATAAAAAAAATAGAAATATGTAATAAAAAGTATGATTAATCCATAAGAAACCTGAAGTTGTATTGCTTTGACAGTCGGGATCATTTCCGAAAGAAGCTTGAAGCTTTATACTGTTGTTCTGAGAGTTCATAATGTGCTGCACGCAATGTCATCATCATCACCTTCTTGCCTTTATATATTTTCACTTTATTTATTTTTTCAGAATGATTTCCTTCATACGCATATCTTTCACAAAATCCATCCATATTATCTTTGGTCTAAAGTTTTTGTTCACGTTCATAGTTAACACTGTTTGGCACGGTCCTCATTCCTCTGAATGCCATATGTCCATTCCACCTCTACCCATCACCGATTTTCATCCCCAGGTGCGAGTAGCAGGGTTTGCACAAAGTTATAATTTTCCTGATACAAATGATCAATATGAAAAATCCCAATTCCAAAATATCCCCTCACATCTTACGCTTAGTTGCTTGAACAAATACATGAGTGTTTTGTCATTATTACTTCGTTTGATTGGAGTTTTAGAAACCATTAATTATTTATTGTTCTAGTGTAAACTGGGGTGTAGCTTATGGCAAGAAGGATTGGAAAATTCATGTCAAATCGTATGCGTAAGTAATCACAATCACCGTTTAAATAATCATCATCATAAATGGGAAATAAGTAATATTTTATTGACTTTACAGAATGTCACTTCGGAGACTGTATTTTCGCGAGAACTGTACTGTGTTATGGGATGTAACGAGGCTTTGAATACTTACTTTCAAAAATTAAGAGGTACGAGGCAATTGAACTTTTTTTGCGAAAGTATAATGCGACTTCGACTGATCCCTAACTACGTATGTTATCCTGATTCACAGAATTGATTGGGATACCAACCGCACCAGCTTTAGTGGCTGATAGCCTGACGGCTACTTCACTGTCGCTAGTTTGGGAGGCGCCCAATCTTGGCAACCTGAGCTACATGGTACAGTGGCGTTACGAGGAGCTGCCTGGCACGTGGCAATATTACTCTAACTCTAGTCACTCGGATCAGTCCATAATACATGTGGACGGACTGAGGCCCTATACGAAATACAGGGTAAGATTGATAATATTTTATTGGTCTTTAATATAAACATTTGTATGGCAATCAATACTGCTCCAACTATTGATTAGTATTTCCGGACCATAATATTTCTCTCTTCACAGTTTCGAGTGGCCATATTCCTGTCTGGTCGAGGGGGTAATGGGGAGCCAGTCTTCTCCGCGCCATCAGTAGTAATCTCTACTTTGGAAAATGGGAAACCTAGTTCAGCTCCGTCTTCGTTGCGAGCAGTGGCTCCTGACCCTAGTCGAGTGGCCATCTCCTGGGAACCTGGCCCATTCCCTAATGGACCACTGATATCGTACGTGTTGCGACTGACAGATACGCAACCTAACACTAACGACGCTCTTGAGGTATGCCTACCGGATTCCAGACATTCTATAACTTTTTTGTCTTTAAGTATTTTTAAATTAAATAATCTACTTTCTTTTTTTCTGCTTTTAGGACATGCCAGCATCGAACTACACATTATTCTACATGTTTCAAAACCTAGAACCAGCTCGAGAGTATGAAGTATCAGTGGCAATGCGAAACTCAGTGGGAGAAGGGCCGAGAGCTTACGTTAGAATATCTACGCCTCCTTTACCTACATGTAAGTAAAACAACTTACTTGTCAATAAACCTAGTCTTAGGTACTGTATTATACGAATAGATAAGAAATTATAACAATTCATTTGTTTCAGCCGTTCCTAGTCAGCAACCGATTTTAATTTTGGGTGGAGAGCAAAACGTTTTAGCAGCATCCGCTAACGACATGTTATCGGATCCTGTAGAATTGTATAGCACGGAATACTCGATCACTGGTATGATTTTTCTTGTGTGTACTGGACTTTCAATGAAAGCTCTTCAAGTCTCATCATTCTTCGGTCTCTATGCCAATTTATTTGGGGTCGCCGCAGCATTTCTTCTTTTCCACATTTCTCTATTACTCGTTTTTTCAGCAGCTGCTTTCTAGCCATCTACATTAATGCTCAACATTCTTCTCACAACATTTTCCTATTACAAAAAATGTTATCTTGTAATATAATAATTTATTTCAGGTGTTGGTTTGGATATTTCAAGTGATTCACTTTTCACATCAGTATCAAATGGTTTCGTATATCGCAGCTCCCTCTCTAAGAAAAGTACTTCCGAAGCAATCCTTACACCAGAAAATTACAAGCCTCAAGACTTATCAGTGGATTGGTTAAATCGTCATTTGTATGTCTTGGGCGAAGTTCAGTACCGAAGAGCTGACTTCTCGAATGTAAGCTTTATTACGAACTGGGAAATTCTACGATGTGATTTTGATGGAAAGAATTTAATTGTTGCGTTATCCGGTTTTATTTCTCGTCCGATTCATTTTGAAGTGGATGCTTATAATGGGTAAGTTTTATTTTCAAACCAATGTGTAGCGGTCCATGTCGCTAAGGACTATTTTTCATTTTCTCAATTTTGGTTTCATTTCAGTTACTTATTCTGGGCGCAACAAGGAGGTGATCGCGGCGGTCTGTACAGACTCGATTTAGCAAACATATCAAACGGTGTTCGTCACGACGGTCCTCCAGAAATGATAGTTCGCGATGCGCATCTAGGAGCGTTCACCGTAGACCACGCAGATTTCAGAATACTTGTCGCACATCTTAGAAGGAACACAGTATTAGCAGTATCGCTCGATGGGTGAGTACAACTAATTGTAGTCTTATTAATCTGAGATAAAATTCAATTCTAATGTTCGTATTCGTTATGTTTCAGACGAGAAGTGGCTGATTTCCGAGCAAACACACAAACTCCAATGTTCTTATCAACGCGTTCTATAGCATACGCTGGCGGTCTCTTCTATTGGACCAATGGCAAAGAGATGTTGACGGAGGAATACCACGGACAAAGCGACAGCTACTTCCACAACGAATATCCTTTAGCTTATAACACCAAGACGATAGCAACAAGGCAGGTGTTGGTTGCTTTGAGGAGTTGCCAACCAATCCCGGTGCCTGTGAACCCACCGTTAGGGTTGCAGAGTGTGATGGGTATCAACCGTGCAAAGGTCTCGTGGTCACCTCCCCATCTATTGGGTCATCAGGGAAGCGGAGCGTGGCAGCAATGGACATTCCATCTGCAACTTACGCATGTGGATTCAGGCGATGTAATAGATATGTGAGTATCGCTTTAAACGTTAGTTGTGTGTTGTTATAATTAGGTCCATGTTCACCAAAAAGATGACAGTCTGATTATCTAAAACAGCTGTTTAAAACACATTTTTGTATGGTAAGTCATAGTGACAGCTGTTTTTAGATAATCAGACTGTTACCTTTTCGGTGAACATGGACCTAGCTATAGCTTTATATATAGCTTTACTTAATTGTACAATATTTCGTTTTAGTGTGAACATAACCGAATCGACGTGTATTGTGGAAAACTTGAAACAAGGCGCAGAATATGTAATAAGGGTAGCGGCTGTTACTGAATCCGGTTCAGGTAAACGAAAACCTTAAACCTATTTCATGAAGGGTTATCTTCTTAAATGCGTTTACTAATGTTGTTCTATCTTTAGGTCCATGGTCTTCAGAATTTGTTGGTAAAACTCTAGCGTCGTCACCGAACACTCTTCATAGCACTTTATTATGGTCAGGACCAGATGGGCTGCTGCAAACTGATCTTACCGGGGATAATTTACAAATCCTTATTCACGGGTAAGATGTAACTCTATTCATGCGATATATTTTTGCATTTAAATTATTTAAGCAGTCATAATTTAAAAAAATAAAAAGCGGCCAAGTGCGAGTCGGACTCGCCCATGAAGGGTTCCGTAGCAGCAAGTAACATTATATAAAAGTTCTTGTAGCTCGTTGTAACTTTAATCGATGTAGTTGATTGAATGAAAGGTAAATTGCGGTTTACGATTTATGACGTTTAAAAAAAAACTACATACTAGATCTCTTCCAAACCAATTTTCGGTGGAAGTTTACATGGTAATGTACATCATATATTTTTTTAGTTTTATCATTCTCTTATTTTAGAAGTTACAGGGGGGGGGGCACATTTTACCACTTTGGAAGTGTCTCTCGCGTAAACTATTCAGTTTAAAAAAAAAAATATTAGAAACCTCAATATCATTTTTGAAGACCTATCCATAGATACCCCACATGTATGGGTTTGATGAAAAAAAAATGTTGAGTTTCAGTTCTAAGTACGGGGAGCCCCCAAAAATTATTGTTTTTTTTTCTAGTTTTGTGTGAAAATCTTAATGCGGTTCACAGAATACATCTACTTACCAAATTTCAACAGCATAGTTCTTATAGTTTCGGAAAAACACAGACAGACATGGCGAATCCATAAGGGTTCCGTTTTTTGCCATTTGGCTACACGGAACCGTAAAAATGCAATCTATATATTATATGAAACTGGCAAGGATGCGTATCCTTGCCATTTTCATATAATTTTAACTAAAATCTTTTTATTTCAGGGCCGATTTAAAAAACTTTCAAATCACAGATATATCATGGTATCGTGACAAGCTTTACTTGGTCACGAATGTCTCGACCGTAATCTGGTATAACACCACCACCCATACGAAGGGTTTGATGTCTAACATGGACAACGTGGGCAGTTTAGCTGTAGACTGGGTCGGCAAAAAGATTTACTGGTCCAACCCGAAACAGCAATTGGTAAGGAATCTAAACAATTCTTGGAGTTGTATAAAGATCTTTTGGAGTGCGGCCGAAATGGGATCTATCCGTTTCAATCTTGTATTTTCAATGCAATTTCATGAATGTTCACCAACACCCCCACCCCTGCTGATGTCATTCAAACGCCAAAAGACGCTTGTAGCACTATTCTAGAGCAAAGAAATCTTTAATAAGATGACCTTCAATGACTAAAGGTACGCATATTTTTCAGAGCTTAAGAAAGCGAAGGAGCCGAAGACTAATTTTAGAATTACTTGTATGGATATGAAACCTCGCACACCCGCTCCGAATCTGACGAATAAATAGACCAGTGTGCGTTTTCCTTAAAATACTTGCATGTAGACATATCATGTTTTAAAAAGTGATAGTCTGTCCAATATTTGCAACAGAGGGTAGAGACGTCGCTCTATAAGTCTATAAAGGCGTATTTGTTTTAAAAACCCGTGCATGTGTTATTCGGCCGGATACTGTACTTCATCTTACATCCCACCCACAATATGACATATTGCTTCAATTGCAATTTTTCTTTCTTTAGATAACACGAGGCAATTTAGACGGTGGTAATCGAGAGCCAGTACCAATTGTGACGGTAGCTAAAGAACTTACAATAGACTCGTTAGGCGCATACATATACTGGAATACAGGACACGCCGTCGAGGCGGCAAGACTTAATGGAGAGAATAAGATGATATACTATCCTGCGCAGTTGTTTAGTGGGAAACAAGGTAATGTTACTAACGAAATACAAGGTCAAATTGAATTGGCTAGCGAAACTGAAGACTTGATCAACGATATCTAAACACGATGAAGCAAAACTAAAAGGCTTGATGTTTATTTTGTAGTCTACGACCTCGATTAAGGTCCGTTTACACGATGCAAGTTTATCGCCTGTTGCATGCAATAATATTAAAGCAAAAACAATAAATGACTGGCATCGTCCAAACAACACGTCACATTCTTGCTCTATTTAGGCAATTTTCCCATTCAAAACTGTTCTTGCAGCACGTACAATATTCAATTAGATTCTCTCTTCATTTGCAAATATGAGTGCAGTGAGTGAGGGTGTGATGATGCTTGTATTATAATATTTGCTTTCAAGTTTTTAAGTAGTATCCGCGTGTATACAGTTGCTTGCAATTCTTGAAGGTCAATTATTGCGCTTCAATTATTGCATTTGTATGTTCAAGAAAATGGCATTATGTAAATGAGGTTCTATTCTAGTTAGGTACTTGTAGTTAAGGGTCGAGAAAATGTATTTGTTTGTTATTTGGGTATCGGCACCCATGACCGCTGCGGAGTTTTGCATATTATGGTAAAATGTTTTTTCCGGAACCTAATGAAAATTAATAATATTTTTAAGTAATGGGACTGACTGCAGACTTGGAAGAGAAGTGGCTTTATTGGCTCGTTCGAAGTTACGATGGATCTGAACTTCATCGGGCTCCAACAGCAGATCAAATAACGCATGGAGTTAGTGAGGTGTGTTTTATACTTTATCGGGACTATACTTGCTTATTTGTTAAAATCGTACTACCGTAAAAACAACTGCTTATGATGAACAATTGCGCTTGTGTCAGTGGTCAAATAGTCAGTTGTGCCGGTCAGAATTATCGAGTCTTATGACCAATATCGTCGAAAATCTAACGGCTACAATCGACGGCTACCCTAGCTGATTTCTTTTTAAAACCATTTTAAAAAGCGCATGCACTACTAATGCCTGAAAAAAACTATATCGGTCTCTACTCACGATTGTTATTCCGCAGATATCCGGTTCGCTTGTGACCCGTCTATCCGGCACGGCGACTTTAGGACCTCTCTGCTACTTCAGCGGCCGACTCGTGTGGGTACAAGACGCTTCTCGGGCTGTCGTGTCCGACCTGGCTGGGAAATACACCGCCGAACTGGTGCCTAGGGTCCATGTCATCGCTGTTCGGGACCCCACCCTGCATGCAGATAGTGGTAAGTTAGACAAATGCTTACATGTACTTATTTTAGTAAAACTAAACTTACCTCTTTGGTAAGACGTTTCCCTGGTAGTGCCTGGATTGGAAGTGCATGTTACAACCTTGCAGGCAAACGTCGCGCGTCGAAGGAGTAAAATTACCTGCATATAATAAATCATTATTACTTTACTGTTACTTAAAGACCTATAAAAGAAAAAAAAACAGTTAAGTAAATGTGTAATCTGAAGTTTATCCAAAACACGTCGTAGGTTTTAAATAGCAGGCAGGCGTCGTAGGTTTGCTTTGCCCTGATTGAATAAATAATGAAGTTTTTTTAAGTTTTTTAAGGCCTGTGCTGTGCCTCAAATAGCTGGGAAAAAGTGAAAAGAAAGCAGTGTATTCGTGCAAGTATTCAAAAGGAACATGGATGGGGTTTAGTCAGTACAAGTCAGTCAGAGCGGGGGAGCGGTCATTTGATGATTTCCGATCGGAAAAAAAAACCTGTATTCGTGCACAGACTGGACGTTAGGCAAAATACTCGTAACTATATAGTATAATGTTTGAACTTATTTCAGAATCTTTGATAGCAATTCCGGAGACGATAAATTCATCGTCGATAGCAGTGGCGGGCGTGTGGGACAAGTTCAACGTGACGTGGGACCCCGCCACTCGCGTCAACGTCAACAACAGCAAAGTTTATTATGACGTCAACTTGCACTTCCCTGGACAATATAACATTGAGGTGAGGATTCGTTGAAATGATAAATGAGCAATAAAAGCTTCTCAAATCTATGATTTTTCTCATTTCAAGTTACTTCACTGGTTGTTAATCGGTACTTACGTTACTCATAATCTCAACGGTCAGTAGGGTTTGATTGTGTATAGACTCATAGATTGTTGAGATTAATAAGTGATAATAGAGTAATCATGACGTCTTTAGGAAACATTATGTTATTACCAATTCCAACAACAACTGGTTTAGAAACATTTTGTTGCTGGTATAACAAATAATAAAGAAAACAATTTTTTCATCCCCCCATCTCGGAAAGAGTAGTTTTGCTCTTCGATATCTGAGTGCAAAAGCCGTTTTTATCGTCTTGAGGGTAAAGTAAATTTGAATTTAGAACATCGTGTGCACTAAGCATGTGAATTCAAAACATCATTAAACCTATTTACTTCTACCTCTATCGTGCCGAATTTATCATACATTTTTTTTTATTTGTTAGGAACTCAGACTTCAGAACCTTCTTGGTGTATTTTTTTTAATATGATTTGCGCGCGCCATTTTCTTTTCACGTCATATTGTTAACACCTTAGGTTAAAAACAAGGAATCCAACTTGAAAACAAGTGAAAAACCTAAAATGACCACTCATTTTCTAGCGACGAGGAAGTTTATTTGATGCCAACAGAATTTGTTAATGATACGCATTTTTTTTTGCGTTTATTCATTTCCTCGCTGAGGTGGGATGAAAAGTTACGTGTTGCACTCGAGTGCAAAGATTTTTCACCTCGTGCTCTTTTGATTCCCTCGCTAACGCTCAAGATTCTAAGTTTTGAATCACTCGCTGCGCTCGTGACTCGATTTTAGAATCTTTCGCTTGCTCGGTCATCAAAACTGAGCACGCGGTTAAAAAACAACTTTGCACTCTTGTATAACAAATAACTATTATCAGTCGAGATGTGACACGGACTGTTGTAGGTATTTAGGACTCAACTATATACAGGGTGTCCGGTAATTAATGGATAACCTTGAAATGGCTTTTAATGGAACTTAGGGCCATTTAGAAAAAAATACGAAAAAAAATCTACCCTTATGTAGTACCTAAGATAAGTAATAAAATAAAAAAATTACTTTTTGGCTTATTTTACTTTATTGAACACTACGACTACGACTAGAAATTAATGGAATTCTTCGGATTTTATTCTGATAGATATATAGCAAATAGTAAGACTAGTTATTATAGTTTTTTTTTTAATATGTAAGTTGCAAGTATTTAGAAAAATTAGCATAAACATCTTGGGTAAAAAAAATGTATGCATACATTAATGACCAATAATTTTAAAATAATGTCGGTTTCAGGAAGATTTGATAATGGTACAGTTCATAATTTTATGTGCCTTAAATAGTGAATTATTGCTATTAATGTAGAGCAGTGGTTCCCAACCTATGGTCCGCGGACCACCCGTGGTCCGCACGTGCTTCGAAAATGGTCCGCGAAAGGTTAAAAATAAAATGTTCTGTTTAGTTTGCACAAAGATGCAAGCTCAACCCAATCGAAAGGAACCTAACAGAGGCGAGGTGCAAAATTTTTTTTGAGAGTCTACTAACTTATTCGTATTTCCGTATGATTGATTGCTAAATTTTTCGAGCTCGATCGCTTCGTTCGCTTCTGTATCCACTATCTTAATTCTAAAAGATTTAATTCCATGCACTGTGAGCTAAAGATTCACCCCCCAGTTATAATCCTGTCGTTGTCCATGTTTATCTAGAACCTTATGGTCCATGCTAACAATAAAGACATCAAAGTGGTCCCTGGTCGAAAAAAGGTTGGGAACCACTGATGTAGAGGAAAGGAGAATAAATTACTGAAGCAAAAAAATCTTATATGGCCATTCTTATGGAGGCCCTACATCTGCGGATGATTTTTTTTTATGATAGATTATTTTTCGTATTTATTTCTGAATGTCCATAGGTCCTACTATAAGGCATTTCAAAGTTATCCATTAATTACCGGACACCCTGTATAAACGGGACAGTGTACTACGGCGTAGATAGTGTCTACGGACAAGTTTACAGCGACTTTTTTGTAGCATTAAGAAAAGGCACACGAACATACACACGGGTACATACTTACGACGTGCACATTAAAATTCACGACACTACGTCGTTTTATATTGTCCATTGATATTTATTTATTTTATTTATTGTGTCAGCTTTAACGAGGTTATGTCGTCCATCGGTACACGACGTTAAATAAAATATTTTATATAGGTACTTTGAATGTATTTGACAGAGGACTGTGGAAGAGTCATGGGTGGAAGTAGTATCGGTAACGGTGGCGCCGTACAGCAGTATGGAGGCCACGGTGCGCGCGCACACGCACTGGGGCGGCGGGGCGGCCGCGCGGGCGCGCCTGCACTCGCCGCAGGCCGCGCCCTCCGCGCCGCAAGCGCCGCGCATCTACGTGCAGCCTGCGCTCAGGTACACACCTAGCATACATGGAGGCCACGGTGCCGCGCACACGCACTGGGGCGGCGGGGCGGCCGCGCGGGCGCGCCTGCACTCGCCGCAGGCCGCGCCCTCCGCGCCGCAAGCGCCGCGCATCTACGTGCAGCCTGCGCTCAGGTACACACCTAGCATACATGGAGGCCACGGTGCCGCGCACACGCACTGGGGCGGCGGGGCGGCCGCGCGGGCGCGCCTGCACTCGCCGCAGGCCGCGCCCTTCGCGCCGCAAGCGCCGCGCATCTACGTGCAGCCTGCGTTCAGGTACACACCTAGCATACATGGAGGCCACGGTGCCGCGCACACGCACTGGGGCGGCGGGGCGGCCGCGCGGGCGCGCCTGCACTCGCCGCAGGCCGCGCCCTTCGCGCCGCAAGCGCCGCGCATCTACGTGCAGCCTGCGTTCAGGTACACACCTAGCATACATGGAGGCCACGGTGCCGCGCACACGCACTGGGGCGGCGGGGCGGCCGTGCGGGCGCGCCTGCACTCGCCGTAGGCCGCGCCCTCCGCGCCGCAAGCGCCGCGCATCTACGTGCAGCCTGCGCTCAGGTACACACCTAGCATACATGGAGGCCACGGTGCCGCGCACACGCACTGGGGCGGCGGGGCGGCCTGAAGCTGTGTGTGCTCGATTCTCCTCACTTACTAATGTTTTACTCGAATTTGATCTGTCACATTGCAGGCGAATGCTCGTGGTGAGGGAGCGTCTTAAATGTCAGCTGAAAGTGTTCGGTTTGCTTTACCGACTTTAGAAAACAACAACTGTGCTATCAATTTTTAATTTCGATAAAACAACTTAAAAACTTTATTTTCAGTGGCGGTCCCCAGTCTGCGATATTTCGGTGGGGTAGCCCCGCCCGAGCTAACGGCGTGATTCGCGGGTATGAAGCGCAGTGTTGGGTGGTGGGCGCAGACTCGACGTCACCCACTAAGCATTCTGCCTGTGCTGATGCTCATCTATCGCCCTCACATACACAACTAATGCTGAGGGATCTGACGCCTGCTTCTAAGTACTTCTTTCAGGTAAGAGGAATATTTAATTAACAAACCAACAAATAAACATCATCACGACCAGATTTCCCAAGGATTAGATAAAGTTATAAGGATGTCTGGACCGTAGCATTAACCGGGCACAAATCCATACACCGGCTTACTACCTAGAAAGTCACAGTGGAAAACTCAACATTTAATATTTTCCTGGATGTAGGAGCACATGTCCAGGAGTCGTGCTCAATACCAAAAGCGTGTCGATTTTAACGATTATTCTGTTGCAGGTCCGAGCTCACACCGATGCTGGACCCGGTCAATATTCCGAAGTAGTGTCCACATCATCTGATGAAGTAAACCCCATACCAAAAGTGATGGTGTCTTTCCAAGAATCTATCAAAATAATCGACCTTGACTGCGGAGAAAGTGAAACGATACCTAAGAGTACTGGAATACCCGTTGACTTTGCGGTGTCGACTGAAGAAAATATCGTTTACTGGGTCAATAACTTGGAAGAGATATTTTCTTCGAGGATCAATGGAAGTGGACACTTTAAGGTGAATAAAGAACCTTTTATATGAACTGTTTGGTACTTTTTGTAACCTCTAGTAGATCTATGTATAAGATTATTTGATATCCACAATCTACTGGGTGACACTATTCCCCTTGGTTAGACCAGTTATCGGAATTCGTTTTCTGACTACCCGCAACGTCTGACAAAGATCTGCGACAATGATGTTACATTCTGTAATTCAATGAATCTCATTCGTTCTTATGATTGTCTAGCTAACGTCGATCAACGGTTCAGCGAGCAGTATGTGCGTAGATTGGGTGAGCAGGTCAGTGTACTGGACTCAGCTGGAGATCACGTCTATCGAGTCATACGTCACGTATCGAGCTGATCTGGGGACGCCCAACTCCCGGCCACGTATCACGCGGGTCTTTGCCAGGAAGCAACCTATCTATAGTCTACAGATAGCACCGCTACATCAGTGAGTAGGACATTCATTATATTATTTTAGTTCAAATTTCGAATACTCTATGGTTACTTATATAAATATTCATGTTTTAGATCGCTGTTTTGGTACGAAGAAAGCGATACCCGCTTTCCAGAACTAGGAACAATAATGACATCTCGTTTGAACGGCTCCGATATAAGAAGATTTTTCGGAAATCCTGAAACCGCAGGCCGTGAATGCAACTGCCCAGAAAATCCTCAAGTAGCAAGACCTTTTGTTATAGACATGACCAGAAGTAAAAACTATGATCTATACTGGGTTGATCCTTGGGTACACCAGATAATAGCTACGGATATGGACGCTTGTAAATGCAGGATAGTTGTAGATGCAACTGAAAAGAAAAAGTACGGATTTACACCTCGGTCCATCACGGTAGACAGCAGATATATTTACTGGTTCAATTCAACTCAAAAGGAAATATTTTACACCACGAAGCATCATAAGACAAAAATAGAAGAGAGGAAAACTGCATATGGATATAAAATTATGGCTTTGGATCCGGGAAATCAACCGTATCCACCAAGACTTTGCCTGTTCCCCAAAGTACTACATTTAAGACCTCGAGTCCTTTCAAATTCTGTAAACAGCATAACGCTTCATATGCCTTCGGTAGAAAAACCGAATCGATGCCACTCTATGGAATACGAAATGTCGACGACAGAGTACACAATATTTTACAGAGTTCAGATGAAGAACGACACTTCTCTTTGTGATAAAGAGTCGTGTCCATATGTAACTACGACTAACTCAGAAGTTATGATCAATGAATTGAAGCCGTTTACAAACTATACTGTCATGTTAGAAGCAACTAACTACTACGCGAAATTACATGAAGTCAAACCACTTGTTGGTACTCCGATGATAATTCAAACAGCTGCGGAAGGTAATTTTGAATCTTATGACTAGTTTTACGGTAACCATTTTTCAGGGAAAGTTCGGGTATTTAAAGCATCTATTTTTTCAAAGAGAGTTAGTTTATAGCAAAATGAATGAAGTTACATTCAATGAGAGTATACAGGGTGGATTTTTTCAATGCCACCTGGAGTAGGGAACATACTCTATTCTTTATTCTTTATTGCACACACACAAAACTCTAAATCGTGAAGATAGAAAATTTTACTCAAAGGAAACATTCCTTTATTTTTAAAAAGAAACAAATCTCACACAGATTTTCGAAAATTCGCTTGCCACACTTGAGCATCGAACCCGGGATGGATCGACTGAAGTTCGAAAAATAACAACCTGTACCTTTTTGACATCAAACGATAGGGGCAATTATATGGATCAAATCTCTCTAACAAACATGATAAATTAAATGAAGGGAAAACAACATAGGATGTTATTTTTTGGAACTTTAGTCGGTTCGATTCCCGAGTGTGGCAAGTGAATTTCGAAATCTGTAAATGCAGATTTGTTTCTTTTTAAAAATAAAGGAATGTTTTCTTTGAGTATAATTTGCTATCTCCAGTATTTCGAGTAGTTTCCCTCCAAGTGACATTGAAAAATTCCACCCTGTATAGCAAATAGAAACAAGTTAATGTTAACTAGTGGAGAGAGTTCTCGTCAGCTGAATGAACAGTCAGCAATCAACTATTATATATCTTACCGATATGGGACCTTCATCTGTTCGTTTTAAGGGAGAGATATAACTATTGTGACAACTCATATTTTCAGCACCATTAGCTCCCAAAGACGTGAAGGGAATGGTGTTAAGTCCCGTACTCGCGCACATAGAATGGAAGCCCGATCCCGGACTCTCGTATGAAGTGCACTGGAGAACCGATGACCATAAGCTGAAGGGTAAGCAAGAATCTATTAGTGTTATTACATTGTTATTAAAAATTAGATTATGTTGCTTTTGGTAAAAAAAAAATCACGCAGCGTTGCCTACCGAGACAAATACACCGGTTAAATAAATTACTTTTACTTTATGAATAACATAACATTAAGCCTGTAAATGCCCGAAAGTTTGTGCAGAGGTTGTACTTGGATGTGCTATAACACCCACATTCCGCTAGTTACGATTCAACTTGTCATAATAAACTTTTTAGGTCTTTCCATAAGCGTTTAAAAGTCGTTAATCAATACGCTTATCCGTGGATAAGTCTTAAAATGTACCCTTTGTCTACAGAGCACAACACATTCGAAGTAGCACAAGACCGCAGCGCCAACATAACGCGTCTATCCCCTAACACTGCGTACACGGTGTGGGTCCGCGCCTGGTCGTCGCACAGCGCGGTGAGCGCGGACTCCGCGCCGCTACGTCTGCGCACCTACCCGCCTCCCTCCGCGCTCTCCACCCGCGGGGTCACTCCCTATGAGATACGTGTGCTGTGGCCGCCGCCCACTTCTTACCAGCTGCATCAGTAAGAATCGCTACCATCATTTCAACAGACGGACGAAGTAGATGGTTCATAATAATATCCTCCTAACCGAATACAGGTGCATTACTTCTTTCCTCACTCTCAATCAAATTGGATTGTAATGTGACACGACTGGGCAGAGGTCAGGTGCAGGGACCGGTGTCTTTAGCCCAACCTGGGATTCATACCCAAGAACCCACGCTCAGCACTCCAGCAGTCATGCTTGCGACAACGATTCCAAATAGGCAGAACGCAAAAATTGATCATATGCATGGACGTAACATACTCGTACTTGCCTGGAAGCTATCCAAATAAATCAGCGAAATTTTTTGTTTGGTATAAAACACCAAATAAGACGATTTATAAAGCTTACTTACCAAACTTCTTCTTTATAGATTCCAAGTAGAATACACAGAAGCGACACAATCAAGCGCACCTTGGAAGGCTTGCACCCAAGACGAGCGCAACGAGTGGGTCGCCTCCGACCTCCGCCCCTGCAAACGCTACCGCTTCCGCTTGCGCCTGCAGTACGTCGCTAACGCCCCGCCGTACTACTGGCCACACGACGACCGCTTCACTTTCGAAACTCTTGGTGAGTTGAAACTGACAAAATAAGACATCAGGTCATTACGGATACGGGCTTGAAGACTATTTTTGAAAAATTTGGGAAACTTCATTATCCTCAAGCAGAGCACTGCTTGAGTGCTGCAGTTAATCTTACCCTACTATCAGCCACATTTTTTTTGCGTGCTTTAACCGGGGTCAAATAAACTGATATTCTTTCTTCCAAGATTTTAATATCTAGCCAGAGGGAGTCCTAGGCCGCCCGATCCAGGCAAGCAAAGTTGTCTAAAACGCACAATCAATTTCTAACTTGGTCTTAATTTTCAGTAATCCTTTTCACCTCCATCCAGCTTCACTTTGAAGGCAAATCTAAATGATAATTTATGTTTCGTTTACCAGGCGACGTGCCCGGTCCCCCAGGCCCCTTGCGCGTGGAAGGTGTGGGTGACAGAGTACTGCGCGTGTGGTGGACGGAGCCTGACACACGCGGGTCTCCCATCATAGCCTACCGGGTTTGGGGACGCCCGCAGCACAGGTACGAAGTCTTTTCTTTATTTTTCTTGGTCGTTCCCTCACTGCTAAGGATCACAACCACATATACTCGTAGTTACTCGTATCTATTAAGTGTCTGTCATGGTTTGGAGTCCAAACCATTACAGAGACTGAATTAGGTAAGTTGTTGTCCAACGAATTTCTGATTTGTGTTCCATTACCGAATAGTGTAGTCAAATTAGCAAAAAGATTGGACGGAATTCGTGTAGTTGTAATTTTTTGTGGAATCATTAGAAGACATGAATATAAGTTTCCTCTAAGTTTGCACCATTCTTGTTATGTACGGAACATCGTTTAATATTAGGTGTTAACATTAAAGTCCCATTATTATGAAATTTTATTAATAACAAATTGTGGTAAGTTTAGATATATGTAAATACCCCTTTGGTGTATAATAACTTTTCACCAAAACAGTGTGAGGTGTATGTATATCTAATTAATTATTATTTTTAATTTGCGGCTCAAGGGAAATTCAGCCTGTTGGTGCAAACTCATAATATGCTTTGTAAAGCATCATGAACACCCAGTTATTTTAGCACCCTTTTGCACCCCTAGGAAACCAGGATTTTACAATATTTGTAAATTGTACTTCGGGGCAAATTAGTGTAGTCATGGATTTTTTTATATGTTATGTATTCTAAGTATACTACATTCGCACCCCATAAAAATAAGAAATATATAGCCGGAAGTTTATACAGAGCTAGCGTAGGTACATTCTGCGCCTCATTGCGTTCGCAGGGCGAACGAGGGGTCGAAGCAGACGCGGGCGGGCGGCGCGCGGCCGGTGTATAGTACGTGGAATGCTATGCGTTCGCGTTTAGATCATTGTTGTGGCAAAAAGCGATCCGTGCGCTACGCAAAATAATTATCATTTCCTCTTATTTTATTAACTTGTCTATACATATAATAAAAGAGTAAAAAGCTGTGTCTGTAATTTGAATATATTTAAAAAATAATAATTGAAGGGGGTTTAGAAACAGTAATAGAGCACGAATAAAAAAAAAAGTCTGTCTGTTTGTCTGTTTGTTTGTACACGCTAATCTTCGGAAGTGCTGGACGGATTTGAGTGATTTTTTTTGTTGTATAGATATTATGTCTGGGCAACATATAGGCTATAATTTATCTTGGAAACCTGAACACCTGATGTAGAACCGCAACAGACCAGCTAAACTATAAGAGATACAAAAGTGACACCATAGCAAAAATTGTTCCACGTGATGCGCATTTCCTGCTGAGAGAATAAATTTGAAGATCTGGAACACCTGATGCGGAACTCCAAGAGCCCAGTTATACCATAACACATACAGTGTGAGTCTTTATAATGTGCACATACCGAAATGAGGGGGGAATCTATGCTTAATTTTATCGATGGAAAAAATATTTTAAAAAATCTTTTTTTTTTGTTTTTTAGGGAATTTTTAAAAAAAATGTCCGCTTCTGTGACCCCATTGTAAACAAAACGGAGTAACTTTCAAACTGAATTATCTATCGCGATGAAACAAACTGCATAATGATTGTTCAAGATAATGATTGTGCAAGATGTGCACGATAAAAGTGTCCATAGTTAAAACAAACAAAAACAATTCAAAAATAAAATAAAAAAAGCCGTGGCAACCAAGAGCTGACCAGTCCCAACCGACAGCGCCCGTTCACGAACATGACGCATGTATCAGCACCATTCAACTCAACCATTTTGAAGGGAACTAAATGACCCGACACACGCGCCACCATCAGCGGGACATTTGAGTGAGCATGACATACTCTTAACCGCCAGGGCACATTCAAGTCAAAAAATAAAAACGTAGGTTTCCAGCGAATGATAGCATTCTGGTACATAGCACTCACACAAAATGGGATATGAGGTTATAAAATACCAAAGATATAGAATTTATACAATGCAAAGATAGTAGTACATTTACGAATAAATTTGATTTGATTTGATTTGATTCAGCAGCTCCAACAACACAAATTAGCGCTATCCATTTATGCGCCCTTGTCCTTTTGGAGCAGGACCGGCATTGAGCCAAGCATTTTTATCAGCGATATAATCGTACAATTTGTAATATGCTTGCTTACACAGTGTGCGTTTAATGCATGTTTTAAATTTGGTTTCACTTAGTTCAAGAATGCTTTGTGGAATTTTATTGTAGCATTTCAAACAGTACCCCATGAAAGACGAGTCTACTTTAGCGAGTCTGAAGCCTGGCTGAACTATTTCTAGTACTGTAATTGTATCTATCACCTCTTTTACCAAAAAGATGCAGATTTTTTCTGACATACATTATGTTTTCGTTGATGTATTGACAATATACAGTCATGATGTTAATTTCCTTGAACAGTTCCCTTAGAGAATCGCGCCTACGAAGATTGTATATGGCTCTGATGGCTCTTTTCTGCAGAATAAATATAGACTCAATATCAGCAGCCTGTCCCCACAGCAAAATGCCGTAAGACATTATGCTATGGAAGTAACTAAAATAGACTAGTCTAGCGGTATCTACATCAGTGAATTGACGGATTTTCCTAATGGCATATGCTGCTGAACTTAAGCGCCTCGCAAGAGATGTTAAATGAGAATCCCATTGCAGCCTTGAATCAAGCGTAAGCCCCAGGAAAACCGTTTTATCTATGAATTCGAGTTTCTCTTTATTCAATATTATCTCACAATCACTACTTTTAACATTCGGTATAGCAAATCTTATGCATTTAGTTTTTTTTTTTTTCATTTAATACCAAATTGTTTGCTGTGAACCAATTATGGTCTTCAAGTAAGGCATTATTCACGTCATCTAGATTTTGGGCTCGTCTATTTATCTTAAAAATTAAGGAAGTGTCATCGGCAAATAATACCATATTTTGAGGTTGGTTTTTAGGGTTCCGTAGCCAAATGGCAAAAAACGGAACCCTTATAGTTTCGCCATGTCTGTCTGTCTGTCTGTCTGTCTGTCTGTCCGCGGATAATCTCAGTGACCGTTAGCACCAGAAAGCTGAAATTTGGTACCAATATGTATATCAATCATGCCGACAAAGTGCAAAAATAAAAATTAAAAAAAACATTTTTATTAGGGTACCTCCCCCAGACGTAAAGTGGGGAGCGATTTTTTTTTTAATTTTGACCCTGACGTGTGATATATTGTTGGATAGGTATTTAAAAATGAATAGGGGTTTTCTAAAATCATTTTTTGATAATATTAATATTTTAGGAAATAATCGCTCCGAAAGTCAAAAACAATGTGTCCCCCCCCCCTCTAACTTTTGAACCATAAGTTTAAAAAATATGAAAAAAATCACAGAAGTAGACCTTTATATGAACTTTCTAGGAAAATTATTTTCAACTTGATGAGTTGAATAGTTTTTGAGTTATATAGCACTTTTTCAAAAAAACGCAAATGATAACTTTGTTTTTCATACAAATACTATGAAAAACAAAGTTATTTTTGCTGACGAAAAATGTTGGTATTTTTAATGGTCTGGGAAGCTACGGAACCCTACAGTGAGCGTGGCCCGACACGCTCTTGGCCGGTTTTCGGTTTTTCAGTAAATAGGGTAGATCATTTATATATACTAAAAAGAGGAAAGGACCCAATATTGAGCCTTGCGGAACCCTCATTTTTACTTTCAAGCCCTGTGAATTAACACCAATGATTGAGCATTTGATTAAGCATTACCTTTTCAAACACCTTACTAAAAACCGGCAACACGGACACAGGTCTATAATTATTAGTATCTTTACTATCCCCGGATTTGAACAGCGGTATGACTTTACTGTATTTCATTAAATCGGGGAAAACTCCTTGGTCTACGCACAAATTAAAAATTAAAGCTAAGTATGGAGCTATAGTCTCAAGTATGGAAGTACAAACTTTGATAGACATTCCCCATAGATCTTCGGTCAGTTTGATTTTTATTTGCCGGAAAGCTTTAATAACTGTCATCGGGTTTATGTGTTTAAATTTAAATTCAGCCTGGCATCCAGATACATTCGCTTTTAATAAACCAATTGAGACTTCAGAAGAGGAATTTAGAGCCTCCGTAGTTTTTAACGGTATATCGGTAAAGAAATTTACAAATTCCTGAGCTACTTCCTGATTAGAGCTTTAAGGACCACATACTGTATCTAATGTATAGCTAGTATTACGTACTTTCTTCCTGTTAGTCTCGCTATTTATGACTTTCCAAACTGTCTTAATTTTATTTTCTGCTGTTTTAATCTTATTGCTAATGTGCAGGGCTTTGGCAACATTGCATGAATTTCTAAATTTTTTTTAATACTTAGCAACATAGTTGTTAAAAGTTTCAGTGTTTACATAAGGCTTAAGGCCATAAAGCGCAAATAATGTTTCCCTACTTTTTCTGATACCTCTTAGTTGCCCAATCACCAAATATAAATTTAGGGCAAATGCTTTTGGTCTTCTTTTCAAAAGTTTTATTGAATTCAGTGTGAACAATTGAAAAGAAATGATAAGCACTCTCTGTTGATTTATAAAAATCGAAGATCTGGGACACCTGTCGTGGAACTCCAATAGCCCAGCTACACCATAACACATATAGGAATGACGTCTTAGCAAAAGTTGTTCAATTCGATATGCACTCTCTGTTGATTTATAAAAATCGAGGATCTGGAACACCTGTTGTGGAACTCCAAGAGCCCAGCTACACCATAACACACATAGGAATGATGACGTCTTAGTAAAAGTTGTTCGGTCTGATGGACATTTCCTGTTGACTTATAAAAAATCGAAGATCAGAAACATCTGATGTGAAAATTATTGCAAAGCTATCACTAATTTCACTGTATAATAATTATAAAATAACAAAAAACTGGGAGTACCTCCACGCGGTTAAGGCGGTAACAGTTTAGGACTGATTTTCAATGACGATGGTATATCATTGAAAATTTGACTCTACTGACCAAAACTCATTTTATCGAATAAATATGTCTTCGGGCTTATGTTATTTGAGTGTTTAATTTCCTTTTACATTTATCTTCGTGACTCGGTAGTCTACCTAGTAACGCAGGGTACTTAGATTTTAATTGATCAGGTATCTTCACAACAAAACTATAACCATCCCTAGTAAGAGGTCAAACCTTTCCCAATGTTCCAAAGGAGCTAAAAGATTGAGGATCATAAGATCCCAAGAATCTACCGAAGAGCGTCAGAAGAGACTTGATGCTGTTCGAGAACATCAGGCTGCAACTTGCTCCGTGGAAACCTCTTCCGATTGCGAAGCACGCCTGCGTTCTCAGAGTATTTACGCATCTACATCCAGGTCTCTAGAGACCAGTGAAGAATAGATGCCTGACTGCGTTCACGGATAAAGAACTGCGCTTGAGTACCAAGCGTAAATACGCTTAGTACTCAAGCGCCGATCTTATGATGCGATATCGATGCGTAGATCGACTTCTAGATCTCTAGAGACAAGATCGCTAATCGGGAACGTCACGCATTGTCTCGCGAGTCGGAGATGTTCACGGATAGAGAATTACGCTTGAGTTCTCATCGCATCTACGCATCTGCTTCTAGGTCTCTAGGGATAAGTCGCGCATCACGTTCCCCACGTGATGCGCGCCTGACCGCTGATCGTGAGCGACATGCATTATCTCGCGAATCGGAAACGTTTACCCATACGCTTGAGTTCTCAGCGTATTCGCAAATCTACTAACAGGTCTTTTGAAACGAGTGATGAACGTGATGCGCGACTAACTGCTGCTCGAGATTATCATACATTGCCCCGAACACGCACACGACAAAATGTTCATAATCAGTTAGAAAGTGAGAGAGAAAGAATTACTGGAGTACGGCATGAAGAGACAGAAGAAGAGCGCGAAGATTTCGACATTCTCTGAATAGAATGTCGATAACATCTGAAGAATCGGGTGTCTCAAGATATAGCTGTAGGGCATGACGACCTTCCTTGGGTTGATAAGAAACGGAGTTCATTTACGTATACTCCTATGATTGAATACGTTATACGCCACATATTCCGCCATCGGAGGTATGGTTCAAAATTTTACTTTTTGTGAAGCTGTTAAATGGCAAAAAGAAACAAACGGTATGTGTTGCTCAGGTGGGAAAGATCCGTTATTTTCCCGTCCCCGGGCTCTTAGAATTAAACGTTTCAGATCATCGATTTTGACGAACCCGGTGTCGCTGGCAAAAGCAACAGGATCCGCGTACGAAGTCGCGGGCAGAAGCTAGTTAGTTCAATAAATGTGAAAAATGGATTATGAAGTGTATTGCATTGGTTGTATATATTCAATACTGCGTGCAGTATTGAATATAGTTATTCGACGATAGATGGCGTTGTGCGTTATGTAACGCAGACGAAGTTGCGCGGGTCAGCTAGTACCAAATAAAAATTGAAGTTAAAAGGGTAAAAAAAACTTATGACAAAAAAGTCAACGAAATAAGAAAGAAAGTCACCGACTTCCGAAAGCTATTTTACACTTTTTTGTGTTTGTTTTAGTTTTAGTTTGTTTTAGAAGTCGGTTTCATTTTTTTCAAAAAGTTTTTTTTAACCCTTTTTAGTGGGTACTGGTGTCATATTATGTTGTGCGATTGAGTAAACAATGCATAGATATGCGATAGCATCAATCGCAGTTGATTTGCTGTCGTTTATTTAAGAGTTCCTTCAATTTCTCCAAGATCCCGTGATCAGATCCAGACCATTTTTCTATGGGACCATCTGTGACCCTTTTAAACAAAAAAAGAATTTTCCAAATCGGTCTAGGCGGCATCGAGAAATCGGGGAACATACGTAAAAAAAAAACTAAGATTACGACGAATTGAGAACCTCCTTTTCGAAGTCGGTTAATAAATAAAGGACATGCTTGGAGGACACTGCCATTTTATTTTTCGTTTAAACACAAGCTGCTTTAGCATTAAAAATATAATCTTTAGGTGCGTACACTATTAATTAATAACAGAGCATTCACAATCAGAAAATACTCCTTCCTCGTAAAATACATCAAACAACGCGCATACGTGACGACGACGCTTAACTCTTCTTGTTAGTTTATTATTCCGTGTCGCGCGCTTGTCACTTCCATGGCGTAATTATTCTGTGGCAATTACTACAAAACTACAAAAATGTATGTTCCTTATAAAAATGCCAATTTTTTATAGGGTGCAGTTTTAAAGGAGGCCAAATTAACATGATTGTGATGATTTTCAAAACAATCAAAATTTCCCCCGAAGTACAGCGGCAGACATGCGTGAAAAACTAATTTCCATAAGTCACACTAGGGTGCAAAATCAATCATGTATTTAGGTCAAAATGTCTAACCGTTTCCTCAGTTTACAAAACTACACAATTTTCCCCACAGCCGCAATGACCAAAAAACACATTTTTAGGTTTTTTTTTTTTTCTGTCTGCGTTGGTCCGATTAAATGTAATAATGTAGATTGAGGTGTAATAAAGCGTATAAAAAATTACGCTGAGTACATCTGTGTTCTCTGGTTAGTTATGACTAATTAATAGTTTTCACCCCCTTCCGTAGGGGTGGTGAAAGCAATTTGTTTTTTATACTCGATCTTTAACTCATACAAATCCATCAGAAACGTTTTTGCCCCTCTGGAGAATTTATTCCAATCTTTATTAAAAAATGGCCTAATTTGACTACACTAGAAGTAGGCTGTGCATCTTTTGACGTTTCGTAAGTTGCCATGAAGTTTTATGTGATATAAAATATTTTGATTTTAAATAAACCCGTTGTGGCCCCCCTCTATCTAAGCTATTAATAATTAAGGCAGTCAGTTTTCATTGATTCATCCGTAAAATCGTACATCCGGTAAGTTCTGTCTGGGGCTGCTGCGATATAGCTTAATAGTTAAAGAGACACCTGAATGGTCGTCTTTGGAAATATACAGAATAGTTTCTTGTCCATCAGGATTGCGCAAGGGAATGATAACATCACAAAGAACCTTAGTGAGCTTCTGCCTGCAAATCTACCTTCGGATATCGACGATAAGATGAAGATGCGCATCGCTAGGGAGGGGTTGGAGTTACTGCATAACGGAACCGGTGCGTATATAAGTTAGACACATCACATGATAACAATCTGCTAGTAGTTCTTAGGCTCCCAGGTTCGAATCTCAAATGTTTGTGTGATGAGCATGGGCATTTGTTTCCGAGTCATGGATGTTTATATTGTATAATTAGTATGATATTTACAAGAGAAAAGTATCATGTACTATATCAACTGTCTGGTGTCCACGACATAAGCCTCGTTGTTTAGTGTGGCACTAGATGGCGCTGTGTGTATTTTCCAGCGATATTTATTGATATGTTGTATTTGTTAAAAAGTTTTACTTTTGGTTTCCTCGTATGTAATGGTAGATGTAATGTGTTGTAGATACTTACTGGCTGCTGAGTGGCGGCGAGGGCGGCGAGGGCGACGACGGGCCAGGCGTGGGCTTGGGCTGGGTGGCGCTGGTGCAGGCGCGCAACGTGTACGGATGGGGCGCGCTGTCGGCGGCGGCACAGCTGGACGCGGGCGCACTGTCGCCGCGCCGCCCGCCCGCCGCCGCGCTCGCGCTGGCACTGCTGGCCGCGCTCGCAGCGCTACTCGCCGTTGCGGCCGCTGTGTTCTACGGTACCTGCCTCAATATACAACATTCAATATTACCAATTAACAAAAAAATTAAAGAGACTCGACTATTATTAGTAGATCACACAGGTCACAGATCATTTTATAAAGCAGAGGCCTTTCTACTCTACGTGCAATATTAGAACTTCAAATAGTGAAGGAAACCAGCATGTTCCAGAACCCTAAGTTTGGAGACATGTAACAGTTGAAAGTTGAATCCGAATTGGGCTAAAAGAGAATTATATGGGCAAAGAGTTATGGCACACCCCTCTCATGGAAGAGGCCTGTGTCCCGTCAGTGGGAACTCCATAGACCTATTATGGTTGCGCCAAATGGGCCATGCCTCACGCGTAACACTGCACTGGAATTTCGTAGAAACCTTACGGTCCTGCAACCTGCGGTTCTGTAAACACAGAAATATGAAATCCACTGTTCCAGATCTTCTTTTCTACTGTTTATAGATATTTGTTGATACTAACTATCTAATTCCATGGAAACATTAGCAGCATACAATGCCCGTGCTCGGAAGAAGGCAGCCATCGAAAACCAAATAACCTCGAATCCAACAAGAAGAGGACCGGATGTGGAACTTGCAACTCTGAGGCAGCTACCGACAAGACATTCCACGAATATACTTTACAATCAGGCAAGTTTTTTTTTTAATGTTTAAAGAGTTAGGTACCTAGTAATACATGTTGTTGGTGAGCTTATTGCCATATACTGGACACAAAACTGTAGTTTTGTGCTCGATCTTTTTTCAGCTCGGGCTGTACCCCGAGCTGAAAAAAGGTCCTGTTGCAAAAAACTCAATAACTCTTTGTCCGGCTTAGCAGTCAAACCGAAGACCTCACGCCCAGCAGTACTAGTTGTGACCACTACATAACCGATCGGGAAATGTCGCATCGTTTTATGAAAACTATAACATAATTATATCGGGTTCATTGTTTGTTTGACTTGTACTAAGGGCAGTGCTGTTTGGGTCTTCATTGCAATACGATTGAAATGCCAGAAATCTATGAGTCCCAATTACTGGCTTTGTGCTGTATTCAATCGAAATCCATAACCTCCTTTGTTGCCACCAGGGTGTCCACTGCCCAACCGACGCGGAACTACAAAGCTTGCCCCACATTCGACGGGAGCAGATCACTCTAACCAAGTTCCTGGGTTCCGGCGCATTCGGAGAAGTGTTCGAAGGTGTCGCCAGACAGATCAATGGTAGCACTGCTGACACGAAAGTGGCCGTTAAAGTGAGTATACCTTTAGTTTCATTTTTGGAACAGAATTGGTCGTTTTACACTCCGATTTTTGCTTTCTTGTGTAAGAGAGGAGCCAACACACATAAGAAACAATACTTTTTTAATTGATCTATATCATTGGTGAACACGACATCAACACATGGTTTTTTAACTCTCATTTGCCTTTACCACGTGTGTGACCAGCACGATACAACTCTGGTTCTCAAAGACGAGCTAGAATCACGAATATGCAACACGCAAGTGAGATTATGGAGTCTGGGGCCCAATTCGTACAATTCATAAAGAAGTCACAAAGTGATAATACATAATATTAAGAATTTTCACATGATTCATAATTATTAGCCTATTACAATTCTGCTAAGGCGACCATTTTAGGCCCCATGAGTCCCCAAGTTAACACTCAGTTTCTTGTCCTCACAGACATTACGTAAAAGTGCCACAGAACAAGAAAAGACTGAATTCCTAAAGGAAGCCGCTCTGATGTCCAACTTCAAGCACGAGCACATCCTGCGCCTATTAGGCGTGTGCCTCGACAACGATCCTAACTACATCATCATGGAGCTTATGGAGGGCGGCGACTTGCTGAGCTACTTGAGGGGTAAACGCGCTTCACTGGTATGTAAACTTTACTGTCAGCTGATTTACCTGTATACATTAACATTAGGCGATACCTATACCAGTTATATCACTTATGGCTCCAATAATACTAAGGCATTTATTTAGGTGTCACTTACTGAAAAAATGAAAACGGTGAAATGAGTCTAATTTAAAGACTGAAAGAGTTTGGTGGTTGTAAACGCTGAACGAGTTAGTTTTCCCATCGCAATAAAGTGAAGCTGCTATCAGTTTTTTGGATTTAGGGATGATAAATAAGTGAGTTACCATTGTCAGATGCACCCATGCGCTTATGTAGTGAACATTATACATCGCTTATACCGAAATTTAAAATGGAATTCGAACTGTATTCCATGATTCCCAAACCCTTTGAAGCTTTTAGGGCAATCAAAATTATTAATTATTATAGTGCAATGCGGGCAGTATTTGGGGACTGCCGAACTAAGTAATCTATATCTGCTACGGGTTGTGCCTCGCGCACGCCTATGTGGTTCTACGCCGTAGCGGATCGGCTACGAGTGCTACGAAGCGTTAGGTGACGGGCTGTAAAAGAAGTTTTCACTTTTTAAAATTACATTTTGTTGTCATTCTTTTGTCCACAGTACACCCCCGAATCCCTAACACTACTAGACCTTCTCAACATGTGCGTGGACGTGACAAAAGGTTGTCGCTACCTAGAAGAGATGCACTTTGTACACCGCGACTTGGCCTGTCGCAACTGTCTTGTCGCACACCGCGCCAATGGCCGAGTAGTCAAGATCGGGGATTTCGGACTGGCGAGAGATATCTACAAGAATGACTATTATAGGAAGGAAGGGGAAGGTAAGAAGCTTTATCTGTACTTTATTCTTCGAGATTATTGATCCGATTCCGAAATTTAATTCAAATTCACTTAAAGGAAGCTACAGTATACCCTAGTGTCATAGACTATATTTAAAACTTCTCAGTGGGGTAATTCCCGACCATATTGAAAGCTTAGTCGCGGAAAAATATTAACCTTTTATAGAACGGTATTGAAATTGTTGTGTTTAATTGGCCGCTATGGATCTTAGTAGTTTCCATTAAGAATCATTTAAATTCCCACTTTGTCAATTCTTTGAATGCGCCATTCGGCACCCGTTACACATAGGTAGACTTCTTGATTTAAAAAAATATGAGAAGAACAGTTTATGATTGTTTTGTGTTCTTATTATAAAGAATACAAGAATCAGGCGCGCAGGTACCTCATAACTCCATTCCCACCGGCTTCCCTTCAGAAGTTCGAACATAACCACTCTCTACCATAAGTGAAAAATGGTACAATCAATACTTTTTTGTAAGCATTACGAAACGCCTAATCGAACTCAATCAAAAAAATTTTGCTCTTCAACAACATATTGTTATGAAATAACCCGCAGGCGCTACCGGGTTTTTGGCAGCTAAATTTCTATACAAAATAAAACGTCATGACGTCACTAGACAGCGCGCCGAAATAGTACTATGGTAAGCCGGCGCAAACCGAGTTATTCATAGAGAAAGTAATAGAAAATGCGTGCGCGTGAGCGAGATGCGAAATTTCGTCATCGCTCGTTGAATTTCGGATAGAATCGGAAATCGTTCAATGTTTGAAGACATTAATTGTGTTGACAATTTGACGTAATTGCATTTACCATTGCATGAATGCATGTTGTTGTTAAATCTCAATTGGAATTTATTAGTTAATTTCACTTATTAGAATTTTTGGTGTGATTAGTATTGTATTATTAGTTGGACTTTTGTTTATTTGTGTATGTATTGTGTGTACTGTGTAGTGATAGTGAAAGCAGTTACGTAGACGTACGTTGTAATTAGGTATTTATTTGCGGTAAGTAGATAGTCTTTAAGTCGAAAGTATAAGTTTAGAGTAAGTCGATTTGCAAAGTAATTTAGAATAAGTAGGATGGCGGCATTAATAGTTTTAGATTGTTGCTTGACAGATTATTTACTTTGTGAGGAAACATGCTTTTCAAGGCTTAGTTTTGAAAATAAGAAACATGTAGTTCAGTTAGGCCGTGCTCGCCCAGATATGACTATAAATTACAAAAGACGTGATGGTTTTTTCAAACATTTTAATGCTTCCCTTTATGATAAATATCAATGGCTAACTGGCAGTTGTAAATTAAATAAAATGTTTTGTTGGCCATGTTTACTTTTCTCGGATGCTAGTAGTTTATGGAAAAAAGGGGGTTTCGCCGATATTAATAATTTAACGAATTCATCTAGGAAACATTCTCAGACCGAAAAGCATATACGTAGTTGCTTAGCATTACACGATTTTGGGATTAGTAGAATTGAAACATTTTTCGAAAATTCGCATGACGCCCATAACAGGAAAGTCAATCGCAATAGAAATTTAATGAAGCGGTTTATTGACACTGTTATTTTGTTAGGTAAACAAGAACTAGCTTTTCGCGGACATGATGAGGGCCCTAATTCCGATAACCGCGGTAACTATATCGAAACTTTGCTATTTCTGAGCAAGTACGATACAGTAATGGATTCGCATTTAGAATTATGTTCTTCTGTTCAGAACCCCGCGTTTTCTGGTCTCTCCAGTGACATTCAAAATGATTTAATACATAGTATTGCATCCGTTTTACGCGACAACATTAGACTTGAAATAAATAAAGCTCAATTTCTGTCTGTAATGATTGACGAAACTCCCGATGTCAGTCATAGGGAGCAATTAACTGTAATTTTTAGGTATTTATCGGAAACTGGAATCGAGGAGCGATTCCTAGGTTTTTACGATGTTAGCGGTAGTCGAACTGCTGAAGTTCTATCGAATCAGTTGTTAGAAATACTTGACCAGTATCAATGTAGGCATAAGTTAGTTGGTCAATCTTACGATGGCGCGGCAGTTATGTCTGGCGAGCACGGGGGAGTCCAAGCAAAAATTCGAGATGCATGCCCTATGGCAATGTTTGTTCCATGTTATGCTCATATATTAAATTTAGTACTGAGCCGTTCCCTTGAAAATATTCAGGAACTGAAAACCTTTTTTGGACACGTAAATAGTATTGTTCGTTTTTTCAACAAATCATCTAAACGGTCCAATCTATTGAAAGAAATAGCTGACCGCCGTATGCCCGGAGTTTCAGAAACCCGTTGGCACTATCACTCACGCATTATTAATGTAATTTTTAACTGTAGATTAGACATGGTTAATACTTTTAATTCAATATTAGATAACACGCAATCTTGGGATACTGAATCTCTTTCCTTGGCAGAATGTTTCCTCAGTAAATTAGAAAACATGCAGTTTTGCTTTTTTTTGCACGTGTTGTCAGACATTTTTCAAAAAACCGACGTTCTTTTTAATTTACTGCAGTCAAAACAGATTGATATCGAAGTAGCAAACCGCGAAATAGATTCATTCAATAGTTGGCTTGCAAATGATTTTATAAATAATTTTGATTTTATATATGACAGCGTCCAGGAATTCAATGAGCCGCCGCGACAGCGTAGACGGCTGAATCCAGAAGTAGACGCTAAAACTATGTATCGGCGTCTTTTCATTGAAATAATAGACAATGTTAAGGCGCAAATACAACACAGGTACCAATCTCTTTCTCAAATGAGATTTCTTAATTTACTTAATAAATCTAAGTATTGTTTTTATAGTAGGTCATTTCCAGATGAAATGATATCTTCTTTACTATTACAATTTCCGCAAATCTTAGATTTCACTGCTTTAAAAAACGAGTTGAAAGTCTTATACACAACTCCATCTTTGAACAAATTCGATGTTTACGAGCTTTACCAACATTTTCAAAACTCATTATTAAGTGACACTTTTCCACAAGTCACAACTTTATGTAGTATATTTTTGACTCTTCCTGTTTCAGTAGCATCCGCGGAGAGGTCATTTTCTGCTTTAAAGCGAATTCATACGTACATGCGTAATTCACAAAAACAGGAACGATTATCAGATCTAGCTATTCTTTCCATAGAAAAACACTATTTATTAAAAATTAAGAATCTTCCCGGTTTTTATGATAATGTCTTAGCGCATTTCGTAAGAAAGAATAGGCGAATAGCTTTAGAGTATAAGTAGTATTATTAGTAGAATAAGTCAGTAGTTTTGTAGGTAAGTCGTTTCGTTTAGTTTGCATCATATCATCTCACCACAAACGGCTTTTATCAAAGCCACTTTTATTATACCTGCAAGACACTGTTTCAATAGTGTCAGTGCTTACACGTATAGTAAAAGTGGATTAACGATACATCTGCCTATGCAAGACTGAAGTCAGGAAGCCAATTTTCGTAAGAACTCTGCCGCCGTCTCTGCTTGCCGGCGCCTAGCCTAGGTAAGCATTTTTTTTTGCTCCGGCTTACCTCCTCCAATAGTTCACCCTTCGCCACTGACAAGAATAGAAAGAAGTGGATGATGATGAGACAAATGTTCTGACCTGTGTCCTTGTATCCTCAGGGTTGCTGCCGGTGCGATGGATGGCTGTGGAGTGCTTAGTGGACGGGGTGTTTTCTTGCCAGTCTGACGTGTGGGCGTGGGGTGTACTCTGCTGGGAGGTAAGATACATTGTTAGGCGGCATTCTAAGAGGTAAAATATGGGTGCACCACAAAATACAATTTTGCCCAATCCTTCGGGGAGTCCCGATTTGGTGAAAACCGGGAGTCCCCGAAAATGTTATGAACAAACAATAAATTCGTGTTGTTTAGAAATGTCGATTCTTAACGCTGACGAAGTAAAAATAACAAAAGTCATCTTTATGTAATAAAGCCGAGATCGATTTTTCGTCCCCAAAAAATCCCGCCATTCACCACTTCCTAATGTTTTAGCTAAGGAAAAGAACTCGCGAAAAAATCTCCCCAGCAGCATCGTTTGCAACTTATTAGTAGTTGCGGAAACCCGACTTAACTGATGTATCGCCAGACTATGTTTTTCCCTTGAAATTTCCATAGCCCGTATCTTCATAAGATTGTACATTACCAGGTACTGTCCCTGGGCCAGCAGCCCTACCCCGCGCGCACGAACAGACAGGTACTGTCGTACGTGCGCACTGGAGGCACGCTCGACAGGCCGCCAAACTGCCCTTCCGTTTTGTAAGTAATCTTATTTTATTACATCTGTTTACGGGTAGTAAGGAAAGCTATACATACCTTTAATAGTACCTCTGATTTTATACAGTGAGCCGAGTGATTTTTTTTTGCAATAAGGTTGCCACTATCAGAGATATATTGAAATTAACACAGATGATGTATTTCTTTTGCTGCTATAACAACAAATACTAAAACCGGAATAAAATAAATCTTTAAGTGGGGCTCCCATACAACGAACTTGATTTTTTGAAAATAATGCGCACGAAGGGTCCCCTACCCTTCGTCCGCGAGTCCGACTCGCACTTGGCCGGTTTTATAGACAACCACTTCCTTGCTTACCTTCCAATGTTCAGTGAAACTGGTACGGGTTAATTGCGGACTAGTGGACACCAGGCTTTGACAGATACATCAGAAAATTAATCCGTTCTGCAATGTGTGTTGATAAATCAATAATATTAAGTTGTGTTGTAGCTACGACTTACTACAAAAGTGCTGGAGCTACTCTGCGGAGGCGCGGCCGTCGTTCCGGCAGTGCCTGGAGGTGGTGGTAGCGCTGCGCGACAAGACGTCGCCCAACATCTCGCTCACCGCCACGCCCACGCCCGCGCCGCACTACCTCACGCTGCTCGGAGACGGTAACTACGACTACACCACTCTTCAACTAAACAATCATCATGTCTCATCACCTCATTACTCATATGCATGAATTGCAATTTAATTAAGATAGCTTACGCACTTGTCCCGCCACCGAAGAGGAAGCGACTTCCTATCCGAGATTCTAGGTATTGTGGGTTTCCTATTTTCGCCAAGAAATCTACAATACCTACAAAATCTTTTGCCTTCTTTTTCTGCCGCCGGCGAGAGCTCTGTCAAGAAACCTAAATTTTTTAGTCCTAGTTCTAAACGCCAGCAGTGGGACAGGTGCCCAAAATCAAGAAAGTTTAGGCTATAGTTATACTTATCAGAGTGTCAAAAGGAGGGTTATCTGTCAGCTACGGCCACTAAGCTGTTGCGATGTTTTCTTCTTGTTATTTCAAGTCCGAGCGGCCAGAACGCTCTATCGCTCAGCCAGCATAATTCAAGCCTAACGACACTTAGTATGCAGTGGAACGCATAAATAGTTCAACGATCTTCTTCAATCAGCATGTTATCTGAAATTTAGAAGCAGCTTTAGATTATAATGAAAAATACTATTATTAATGAATAAAAACAATCTTAATTTCATGTAATCTCAACTAACCGATGTATTGTGCATGGGCTGCATGTTCAGATGCCGTCGACAACCGCACCTACCTATTGGACGAGAATGACAACGCCTGCTTAGGTTCGTGAACAATCATTGAATGATATCATGCTACTTACTTTATTCCCAATCTTCTTGTAACTAATATCGTAATTATGATGCAGATGAAGACTTCCCGGAACATCAAATGGAGCCATCGCGACTGCTTCCCGAACGAACTCCGAAGTACTTGGAGCTCATGTACGACAGCGACTCAGCGCCCGGCACTATCTGCGACGGGTACGAGATACCCCGAGCGCCCATCACGTACATGCCTGCGTTCTCAAGACACAGCATCGTCGGTGTCGCCCCTAATAGACTGATCAAACCACCGCTGTACAGAACACATTCCTTACGAACGCACACGCGTCCACCGAACGCCACGATCATTCCCCTGCGGAACGGGCTGGTGAAGCGAGCTTCACTGTGTGAAGAGATTAGCGCTCGAGAACCCATACCGTGTTCGTCACGAGAACAACCGCGCGTTGACTTAGACTTTGATAAACACGTATTCAAGACTCCATTCTGAACTGTGATATTAGAAAAAATAATTATGCAATGTGTAAATTTTCCACCGAATGAGGATACTGTTTTAGAATTAAGTGAATATTTAATATTATTTATTTTCACTAGATTACAGTTTGTAAATAGAGGTGAGTAAACTCGTTGTACATATTAGTTTAAGCTGCCGTGCAATAATTATTATTGCATTTGTAGAAAACATCACGAGATAACATATTAATGCATTTATTAAGAGCCAATTAAATATATTGCCTATCATCAGTCTCTGTTTTATTTTTACCAACCCCCGACGCAAAAACGACGGGGTGTTTTGTTTGACGTGTCTGTGTGTGTGCGTCTGTCTGTGGCATCGTAGCTCATGAACGGATGAACCGATTTCGATTGTTTTCTTTGTTTGAAAGGTAAATCAGTCCAAGATGGCCGCCCCCACAAACTGGCGGATTGAACTAGTCAAGCCCTTTCATTAGAAAGGGCTTGTCAATAGAATAATGCACACTCAGCACAAAACGCATGAAATTAAAAAAGTAAAAAGTCTAAACGTGAAACCCTTTATAAAGAAAAAAATAACATTGAAAAATTATGACGTGTCGGGGGTTTTTTAAATTTTTGATTAAGTTTTCAAATAGAATGAAATGGCACTGCACCGGAACCAGTGTACGCGCGTCAACGTACGTTCTGGGCAGGCTCAAAAATACCGCTCAATAGCTAGTGAGCATTGATACGCAAATGTTGGCATTGCTCAAAAAGATATAAACTGAGGTTATCTTGCTGTTGCATGCATGCTGTACCTGTTAATTATTAAAGGAAATAAATAAAAACAGAGGACGAACATTTATTTTTTTATTTGATATACGATCAATTTATTTGCTAATGTTATATTTTACAGCTAAAATGGAAAAGTGCATCTTTTGTAACCGTAAAATTAGCTAATTACTCTAAAAGTAGTTAATTAGCTATGTAGTAAGATGTACTTTTTTATTATAATAAAAGTAGTCACTTAAGAAGTCACTTCACGTGTGTACAAGTAGTACAACATCAAAAGGTTTGATTAAAATTTAACACCAAAACATTTACCCACTTGTTTATAATTTGCTATAGGAATTTCACGCTTCACAACTTTATTTTTATATGATACACGCCGGGCGGACTGCTACGTCCAAATGAACTTGAAAATTAAGTACATCAAAGCGTGAATTCAACACAATAATTGCCAATGAGATCCATCGAGTGAAGTCACTGGCGCCGGATATAGGCCCGATCTGTGCTCAATGGCAGTAAGAAATGACAACGACGGACTTCGAGCATATTATAACCACAATACAACAAATTTTATCAAAAGGGTAGAGATATCTACTAAGACGAAGACTACTTTAAAACTTATCGCTGATTCGCGTTTAAGCTGTGTCATATTTGACATGATTGTCGAACTACACATCTTATTCTGGAAGATAAATCGAGGTAGTAAAATAATGTTACGACGACGCCACGTCAGAATCTTTGAGAAAAAAATAAGTACTTTCGCGCGTTCAAATCCGCAAACGAAAGCTATTTATTAATAAAAATAAAATTATACCTTTCTTAACTAAATAAAAAATCTTATACGGTATTTAGTAGTCTTATCTAATCGCCGTCTTCGGCGATTTCTTGCTTGACGCGTTTCTCATGCTTCAACATTTCGGTGGTGGTTACATTGCCACCGATGGCGGGAGGGTCGTGATGGTCGTCGTCTTGAGCGTCGTCCTTGCTGTTCTCGTGAAGCAGTACGTACTCTCGCTGAGAGAAACCAAACTTGACCACATCGCGTTCGAGTAACTCGACATACCGGCGGGCCTCGACCTTTTTATTGTTCACGAAAGTACCGTTCGCTGATTCTGAAAAAAAAAAAAACAAGATATAGTAAGTATCTGATCATCAAACTATTTGGTTAAAGTTTGTAAAAGCTTCCATTTTGATTGCAATATTGTCTGGTCTGGTTTCCACTAAAGCAGAGACGAGTGGAACGGAGAAGAAACGCGCAGGTAGTGGTTGAAATCTACATCGGATCTCTCGTCTTGCCTATGATTAATCACTTTTCCACTTTGATTAAAACCGGCACTCAAAGTGGTGGCTACATACCTAGGTCAATAACATAAGGCCGGACCCTCCGTCCCTGCGTGCCGTCCGGTCTGGTGAAGGGCGTGGCGCGGTACTGCAGCGCGGCGTGCTGCTTGCTGATGGATGGGTGTTCCAGAGCTATGTCCACCACCTTCTTGTCGCGACCGATCAGGAACGCCGACTGACGGTGAATGTACAAGATTGGTAGCGCTTTGTCGCCTTTGAAAGGGTAGAATCTGAAATTGTAATAATTTTGGGTTTATGTTTCAGTTTTTTGAATGTTTTCGTTTATTAAAAGCAATATGATAAATACTGCCTATAATTTGATTGAGTCTAAGTTCCAATTAAAAGACACATAAAATAATGACGGTAATTCTTGCCGCATTAGTTTTTAGCTTAAAAAATAAGCATCATATTCACCTCCACCTCCTTTTAGGCTGCTTAGCGTCATCAGGTTCTGTGTACTTAATCACAACACCATTGACCGTATTGGCATCAGCAGTCAGTTTACCAGACAGACCGAAGTTAGGCTTTTCTTTATCAGCCGGAGCATCTCCGTCCTCTGTCTTAGCATCGCCCTTTCCCCAATCGTATTCTTTATTCTCGTCAGCATCTGCAAACCTATAAAACCGATATTTTAGATGATGATGTCATTATTTTAATCAATAATCTGTATTTGCCATAATGATATTATAAAATGTTATCTTATCAAAGTGTTGGTTGCCAAAACTGGTTTTCATGCATTTACGAAGAGTACAAACCTGCTCTTGCGGTCCCGTGACCTGGCCTCTGATTTGACTGGCGGTCGTCCACGCTCCGCATTGCGCTCATCCGGTCTGCCGGACCGCTCCCTCCTCTCATCCCCGCGCCCATCCCTGTAGCGCTCTTCTCTCCCTTCTGGTCTCTCTGGCCTCTCCGGCCGACGACTTCGGTCCTTGTAGCGCTCTTCTTGACTTCGCGATCGTGAGCGCTCTCTATCAAAAAAATACGCAGTTATAATCAAGTCTTCTTATCGCCGTAAGCAGTAGAAATAAATTGCAGAATAATGTTAGCAAGTAAAAGTCGCAAAAGATCATCAAATCTACAATTTCTTGTACTATATTTCTTAATTTTGATACTGCTAGTAGGCAAATACAATGGTGTAGGTGCTATAAGTATTGTACCTATGGTGTGACACAGACGGCTTGTCGGGTCTAGCAGCAGCGCTGACGGGCTTCTCTCGACGAACTTCACGTGGCCTGTAACCGACAAACATAATAACTGATTAACCACACACACTTCTCAACACAGACGATTCACAATGATTGTCAAGGATTGCAAAACTGGGTGCTCCACCACGATAAATTTGACTTCAAGCTTTAACAAAAAAAAATACAACAAGAATAATAACAAATATATTGTAATTTTATTATTTAACTGAAGTAACCTAAAAACCCTAACAAAGATCCTTTTATTTGGTCAATAGTATATGTGAGAAATTTATTTGGAGAGGAATAAAAATGGAATACTAAAGACTCATTAATAAGAGAATATTATGCTAGAGGCAATCCCCCTCAGTTCAATAAGTGTTTTAACGTAACAATATATTCATTAATTTATCTTCAACACGAAGAACCAATTATTTTGACACTCCTATAAATCATACACTTACCATTACTTTGGAAACACATTGTTGATTCACGAGCATACCTACAATGTTCATTCAGGCTTTTGTGAACTTCTCATATTTTGACTAATTATTACAGTTATGTTTTAAATCAAATGGTTAGCTTTTAACTAAGCTAAGGACCAGTCAAGGTTGTTTTCTTTTAGTCTCATCAAAGCACACAACAATGCGCGGGTCTACGTACTTATAGTATTAAAAGAATTGTCTTCTATCCTCATATTTCAGTTTGTCGCAGTTCCTGATATTTCTGTTCTTTGAAATTTATTTATATATTAGGTATCAAATAAAGTCATGGTTGTGTTTGGGCCATATTTGCGAATAAATTGTTCGAACTGCTTTTTTCTTTCCATTTACTGTTTCTATCTTGTTTAACTGGTTTCTTTATCTTCATATTATTATTTATCAATTCATTGATATTTTCTTGCATTTGCTTAAACATAAGCGAAATTGCATATAAATCAATGCATTCGCAGCCATTTCCAAGGTGCTTTGGTAAGAATATGCTGGTGTCCAGGCTACACGTTTGAGAAACATTAGGATGATAATGACTGATGACGATGCTCTCCCAACATAATACAGCAGCAAAATGCATATCAGTTTGACAATTAAAGTGATAAAAGAAGTGATTTTCCAAGTTTTATCATTCTGCATTTCTATTGTATACTTACAGCAACTTTATTTAGCTGTATGAGTTCCAATATCAAAATCGTTTTGGAACCTAAAGCAATACATTTCATAAGAGTAGATAGTATTCTGAATAAACACAAATAAATTAAAACAAACAAACTCGAAGTCCTCCAGTATGTGTGTGTAATCTGCAAATCCATTCCTAAATATGGTTGTTTTCCATAAATATTACAACTGAACCTTCAAAACAAATCCAAAGAGTTTTTCATTTTGACATTCTGTCGACCAATATTACCATAAATTGTTTTCCATCACTTAACATTGTCAAAATCTTAGAGTATGGTAATATAGATTGGGTCAAATTCAATTTACAAATCCTTTGTAGGTTTAAAAAAAGACTTGTTTTCTTTTTCTATGATGTCATTGCTAAAGACTGATCCATCATACAAATCCATCTTGCATTCAGCTCTCTCGTAATATTTCTACACAAAGTCTAATTTAATCGGTTGTCCATTGTTTGATTGATAATGTGAAGAAGATTTCCCATGTTGAAAGCACTTGATGCCTGCATAATCCAGAATGAAAATAGTAATCCTTTGCTAATAAGCATTCCAACAAATCTATAACAATCGATGATGGTTTCACACATGCCTAGAGCAAGTATCATTTAGGGTGCAAATATTAAAATATCTTTGCAACACCAACATGCTCTGATCATTATATTTTTCTGTAGAGTAGTCACTGTAAAAATAAATATAGTTATTTAACGTCGCTGGTACACTGTTACTGACCAGCTGTGGCCAGCAGACACGCATGCAATAACACTCTGTATTGTATGTTAAAATATTTTAAATAGATGAAAGATTGTCCTTTGAAACAACACTACCAGTTATATCTAACCTAACAGCGTAAACTACTTACTTCTAATTAACGGTAACAAAGACGCATTTACATACCTTTCAGAAGAGAAGCCCTCTTCCTGATACCTCTCCTTCCTGTCGGGATACTCTCTCTCGCGGAAGCGCTCGTTGTCAGGTGGACCACGTCTAAGACAAGATGCGCATACGATAGTGTTAAGCGATTTCAGACTAGCATTATTGTTTTGCAAGTATAAGTTCGTATCGGAATACGCGCGCCGCATTTTGAGCTTCAAAAAACCTGACGCGCGTAAACGCGCCTAGGTGCGCATTCAAAAGCGAGCTTATACGCGTCGTAAATACGCTTACCTGAAATCGCCCTAATGACACTTCAGCATTCTTACTAAATAAGTAAATAGTAATAAAAATAACATTTTTCCTAACCGATTTTCCCTTATTTTAATTTCAATTTTATCTCAAACTTGGAAGTTTTACTGCCAAATATGTTATTTGCACAAATATTATAAAGTTTTAGTGATAAGAGCTGGTTAGTTCTTATTGTAGTTTGTGATAGCTAAGTTTTTATATGATTCTTAGAATTAATCAGAGCTAGGTATTTTGTAAATCATTACATAATTACGAATACTGATTAATAATCATTAAGTATTAGGTCCTCCATTGTATTAAATTATCAAGGTATTATTTCCATTAATAATGCTAATGGTTTTTGTAAAATGGCTTGTACCACTCACATTTTTGTTTTATTTCAGACCTCTCTATTTTCTCTCTAATAAATAAATCTCTAATTTTATAAGCTTTCTGCCTTTAATTCAATAACTTTTAAGAGAACAAATTAAAAAACAACAAGGACATGTTATAAAAAACACATATAGTTCCTGAACTGAACCTGAACTGCAGGTCTGAATTGAGTTTTGAATGGCATCAAAATTGTATTTGAAAAAATATCATTATATACTAATACATGTTTTATAAGAGTTTTGCCACTCAGCTCTAATTAAATTGATAACACAACCAGCACAATATAACGAGGGTTCATTAGTCTCATTATTACAACCGTTAAAACTTTTTCTAACACACATTTGTGACAACATATACTATGATGATTTATTAAAAATAGCAAGGAATATCATAGTCAATATGGAATCATACCTTTCACGGTAGTCTCTCCTTTCTTCAAACTCCCGCCTTTTAGGTGCTCCACGCTCCTCATACTGATTGTAACGGTTGAATCCTAGAATGAATACAGCATGTTAACAAATGATTAAGAGAACAAAGCAAACACAGCTGTTATGATTTTGTTTATATTCATTTATTTTCAACACAATGGGCCACAAGCTTATTGAATGTTAAGCAATGAGGCCATCCAGGCCACAGTATTTAAAATATAAACAGATTTTAACCTCTTGTGTCATCCCTTTGATGATAACGCTCTTCTTGCTCTCTTGGTCTCCGTTGGTAATCTTCTTTCGGAGATCTGTGCTCCTCATACCTGTGATTCCTAAAGAAAATGTACATTATATACAAACTATATTGATTTGCCCCAAACTAAGACCAGCACATAGAAGTATCCTACAAGCAAACATTTATGCATACTTGTAATGTACCTTTTATACTCATATTCCCTCTGTCGTCTATTTTGTTCTTCATTGGGATCATTATATTGAGAGCTTTGACCATATTTCTCTCTATTTCTATCATATTTTTCTTGCCGATATTGGTTATATCTGCAATAATTAAATGATGTAGTGTAATGGAATATTACACATAATCATTGTAGCCTAGGATTCAATTAGTTTACCTGTCATTATGTTCCCTGTCATATTGTTGGTAATGTTCCTGATACTGCTGTTGCCTTCTCTCTTTGCTGGAGCCTCTGTAGAATCGCTGTACTTCTCGCTCCCTCTCATATTCCTCAGGTGACACTGATCTTTGGTATTCCTTCCTAAAATGCAGAAATTGTTTTAAGCTACATCTTTTTACCCCGTCGCAAATTAAACGAAAGGATCACAACTGATTTAGATCTTACTGATTGTAATAGGTCCGAATAGGTTGATTGGCTTCTTCAGAAGATCCACGACGTTCTTTTACAACACTGTGTAGGCGGCGCTGAATTTGCTCTTCGTCTATGACAGAAAGACATTTTTAATGAAATCACAATTCAAAAATCTTATAATGCTTCTGTGCATTATAACCTTTTACCACAAAAACAAAACTTGATGTCATGTATCTCACCCTTTGGAGTAACTGAAGTACTCCGCGCCCGCTTGTGCTTATGTTTATGCTTGCGCTTCTTCTTCGAGGATATTTCACCCTCACTGACTGAAGACACATCTTCGGGACCCGAGACACTTTCATGCACGGAATCTGAACGCCTTTTCTTCTTATTGTGCTTCTTCTTCTTTTTCTTGTGCTTTCGTTTCTTCGAACGTTTTTGCTCGTCGGAATCGCTTTCCGACTCTGAAGAATCAGCACGTTTCCTTTTCTTTTTGTTGTAGCGGTGTTCCGATAATGACGAGTCGTCACTTTCGCTGCCAGAAGAGCTGCTGTTGCCACTCGCGTCGGATTCGTCTGATTCCTCTGATGATGTATGATGCCGCTTCTTAGATTTCATTTTAAGTGTGATTTTGATGATAACTTACAACAAATAAAATCACAAATTCACACGACACACAAGCAGAGCACAAGACCAAAAACAAAAAGCTAACTGTGAGTCTGTGAAGCTAAGCTAACATTGAATTGAACCACAGAGCAGACGAGCAGACAGACCATAGAGTGAAAAACTTAACAAAACAAAGGGAACCACAGACTACATAGAGATACTAAAGGAACTACTCTAAATCATACTCATAGAGTAATAACCTCTGGAAGCAGCAAGAAGCGCTATTCAAAATCTGCCACTTTTTGCGGGAGGTGAGATAAATACATAAAGCGCACTATGGGGGATTTGATTATCGTTTCATGAACAAATGTATGTGTAGTAATAGTGGTTCCCTTTTACAAAAGAGTTGACATCCACTCATGAAGTTCTTTAGCGCAGAACGCCTTTGAATTGCACGTCATCATTCCAATTAGTGCTCTTTTGTGAGACGTAGGTATTTTTTTTTTTGTTATAGGTCCCGTGGTACATTCATCACAAAACATTATAAAGTATGGCAAAAATGAAAGTAGACACTCGAAATATTCACAAACTTTTCATATGGCAATGTTTATTTTATGTCAATCTCAATTTGTCAAAATAAGATCGCGTGTTAGTGTTTTTTTGGGACCTGTAAAGAGCATTTTTCCAACTTAAACTTGAATACAACGATTAAAAGTGGAGTGCGGGAGATGTTGTTTCGCAATGATTTAGAAGCCTGCCGACCGGGGCTGCGGGACGGTGACGACGAGATACCGTGGCCCCGGAACCTAAAAGGGCGAGGAAGGAACATGAATGGGTTTTAGTCAGTAAAAGTCCCGCTCCGCCCAGAGTGGGTGGAGTCATTTGATGATTTCCCATCCGAACAAAAAAAAGGTTCCCATTTTTGGACCTGGGCCTCAATTCTGCTATTAAAATAGTGTCAGAATAGTCGATCATTGATTTTATAATGGTCAAGTTCTGTCAAGTTATGACAAGTTTTGTAATCTACTAAATAATGGTGTCATTGTGACTTTACAATGGTCAACCACTGACAGTCCATTGAAAGAAATGTCATAGATCCAATGATATTCTAATAAACAGATATGATAAACACTAACAAAACAACAGAAAAAAGTGTTCCGCGCCAAGAGGCAGCACACATACACACTTTTCATTCATTTTACATTTCACTACAAGTAAAAAAGATAGAAAAACGATAGCTTGATAAAACCAATAAGAAAAAAAGTGACAGCTAGATGTTGTCAATTGCGCGTGAATGTAAACAAACATTATGCGAGCCACCAATCACCGCACGTTGGCATCAAAGACTAACAAATTAATTAGGCAGAAGGTACAAACCGCGTGTACAGAATTTGTAGCCAGGATTTGTGCCTATGCAACGAAAAAACACTATTAAAAGGTAGTTAGGTGAAAAATAAAACACGATTCATTTCTTTGTTTCCGAACAATTGCAATCCATTCTTGAAGCCTGATCTCAATGGTAGCTTTATTTTAACACTATCTGTGACAATAATTATTATGGTAACGATAAGCTATTTATATATTCTTTTCCTTATGACATGTTTAATTTATAATTAAGTATATCAAACAAAATTATAAACAAAAGTTTAATATCTTTTCTTTTAGGGAAACTATAACTCTGGAGTAAAGATTTTACTGCCTAATATTCGCATCTGTATTTTTATTCTATGTCCGGAGTGCACGCATCCTTGTCGTTCTTACGACAAAAAATGTATTTTCCATCTCTTTCTTTTTCCTAACCTCCAAATATCAGAATATTAGGAAAATAATTGAAATATATTAATAAATCGAAGTATATTGCGTACTATCGTGTGATATGAGATCCTTTGTGTTTTATTAACTTTGGTATCATAATTGGTACACTTTCTAAGTACATACCATGGCATTGTGGATGGTAATAACGTAGCAGCGCGCCACGTATCACTCGTAGTCGTGCGTGACACAGACTAAAGGCAATACGTCCCAATTAGGACGTTTTCTAGTCTTCACGTTTTGCGCGCTCGTAAAATATCTGTTTACTAAAATATCATTGCTTAGAATGGCAATCTCGTACATTCATAAAATCTATTTTACATGAAATCTGGCATGAATAAATGTTCGCATTTAGTAGTAGATTTCGATAACCATTTGTACCAAGGGTTTTATAATAATGGCAATACGACAATGTCATTAGAAGACAGTTTTATTACGAGACCATTGACCGACCGATGATCGACCATTGTGAATTTAGCAGATTACGAACTTAAGCAAAATGCAGTGTTGCCAACTGCTAGCTTTAACCAGTAGCTAGACATTTTCAAAATGTTGCTAGATTTCCAGTTTTTTTTACCCTAAAAAGTTGCTAGAAGTTGCTAAATGTTACAGTAGATGAGTAGATTACATTAAAATGACAATTTCTGATAATCATTTTTATTTTCATTAATTCCAACAACAATTGTATTAAGTCTTGTGTAAGCATAGAATAAACAAAAATAAAAAAACAATTAAAGAGGAAAATGTCGATGGCTGGGGTTCAGTATCTTTCATTGATATCGAATATTTTTCAACTGTGTATATTTTATTCAGGACGTTTTTATGCAAAACACAGTTATAGCAGCATTTACCACTTTTCCTGAGGGGGGAGTCTCTAATGCAGAGGATTGAGTTCAGAGTTATTTACCTTAGCATCTACCACCATAGATTTTTGTTTTTCTTTCGACTGCCATAGTACCTACTAGACTAATTTCGATAGATTCACGTCTCATGATGAAATTAATGAAAAGTTGCTAGAACAAGTAGCTAAAAAGTTTAGCTACAAGTTTTATTAAATTGTAGCTGTCGGTCACCAAATAATAGCTAGATCTAGCTATGAAGGTTCTATATTTGAATATTATCATTGTGAACTGTGTTCTAGAATATCTGGTGCATTAAAATGAGATACCATTTTAGTCTTAATCGGATGTTATGGCGATGTGCACAAAAGAGCGGCACATTGTGATAAAGTTGCTAAGTTGGCATCACTGGCAAAATGACGATGGGATGGGAATGGAATCGTGTTGGAGTGACCAATTTATCAAAAAAAGAAGAACTGGGCCCCAGTCCACATGTTGTCAAGCAGTAGTGTACAAATATTGTTTTACACAAAAAACAAATAACTGGAAAGTATCAAGTCAGGCTATTCCGTGTATTTCATACAAATTTTAAGGTTACTGGGCTGAGATTTTTTAAATTTACCGCGCTTTTTCAGTCTCTACTTTCGTTTGCTAGACTGTATGGTTGATTACTTTGGAAGGTTGGTGAGCCCTGGGAAGGTATCTCTATAGCTTATTCCTATATGACTCCATGCCGCGAATTCTATCATGGCAATACTGTTGCAGATAAATGTCATTGTGGAATTGACATTCCAGTGTCAAGAACGTCAAGAATTAAGTCAACTTGTCAAGTGACGAAAGTTTACGATTTGGAAATTGTTGACTTTTGCACCAGTTTTACTAATTATTACTTGTATCAGATAATTTTAACGGCAGATCTCGAGCAGTGAATAATTAATTTATTACTAGGAAAGTTTTTTATCCAATAGATATTAATTTCAGAACTTAACCCGATACGGCATCGTTGGCACACTTTTTAAGGCAGTTTGCAGAAACAAATAGTGTATACGGCAATTACTATCATAAGAAAATATGGCTACACGCAAGAGAAGCGGATCAGGATCTAAAAGACACCTAAAGGAGAAAGTGGTGCAAATATATGAATCTTTCTTTAGAGGCGAAGATTTAACTACTGATAATGCCACGTTCTGGGATGAATTCTTTCTCCTGAAGCCCAAAATTCCCCAATTAGAAGCTGAAATTCACAAACTATCTGTGGAACAACTTATGAGCATGAGGGAGAGTATGAACTTACTTGTAGCCCAATGTATTGAAATGTTAGGGCAAGAACATCACATAAGGTAATAACTCATTGATTAGTATTCATATTCTGTTTTTGGATCGAATTAACCCCTACTATACATTAAAATAATATGAAAATAGTCCATTATATAAGCTTCATCTTTCAGATTGGTGTATGCACTTCAAACTCTTAGTGCTGTTTTAATAACAATGTACCAAAGAGCAGGACAAGACCCCAACATTAATATAAAAACAATTTTAATTGGATCAGACAACCCAGACTTTAAAATGATGAAGTTATTTGAACATTGTAGCACCATTTTATCAGGTATGATGTAGTTTCTGTAAAGATCAAGATTTGAAAAACAAGATAACAAAAGCACTGCTAATTTGTTCCATTTATTGTTTCCCTAATCACAAATCTGCCAATCATTTAAAATGTAGTAGGTACATGGTGGAATTGTATGGAATATTGGAATAATAAAATATATGTACCCAAATGATACTTGTAAACATAATTTCAACATTTTCAGGAGATGTCCCAGACAGCTTAAAGTCAATGGTTTTAAAGCTTCTTTTGGTAATAGCAACAGGTATAGACAACATTGATGACAACTCTTTAGTTGAATACTTTATGCAGAACTCATTGTTTGAATCTTTGATACAACTCCTGTGCACATCTACAGAAAGACAGCATCATGGTAATACATATTCTATTTCTTTATTATTATATCAACAAGTATAGGTAAGACAATAATATAATTTTTTGGTATGGATGTCCTTTTGAATGTCATACTATCTGTAAAATACAGCTGCATCCGGTTAGTCTGGAAGCCGACCCCAACATAGTCGTATTAGATGATGAATTTAAAAAAAAAACAGCTAGAAACTCAAAATGCTGAGTTCTTTTCCAAATGCTTGTTTTATCATTTGTCTTGAAACACTACTGCACTAAGAAAGCTGCCCTTATCTTGGGAAAATGTTTTTTTTTTTTTTTGTTTAAGGTTATGATGTGGTCATGTTGTTGATGTTCTTAGTAAATTATAAGAAACAAGAATCGGCTAACCCTTATGTCGTGAAGTTATCAATACTAGATGACGAATTGGCATTGAATGGGTAAGTAGACTACTTGGCTTTAAGTGGTGATATTTGCTATGGATTAAAGCCCGGTTTCCACCGCAAGCGGAGCGGACCCATTAATGACTTCTTTTAACACGCAAGAGAAAATTGCTTACATATGTTTCCACCATTAGAAATTAACGAGCTCATTATTTACTCTTTTTGCTCGCTGAGTCATTTCCGCTCGACTTTTTGTTGGTGGAAAAACAATATGAGTAAGCAGTTTTCTCCTGTGAGGTAAACTAAGTCATTAATGGGTCCGCTCCGCTTGCGGTGGAAACCGGGCTTTACTTATGAGGCTACAAGAACTCGTGCATCGCAATTTTCGATCCCAATTTCCTTTTTTTTCTATTAGAATTGCAAACATTGTAGCTCAAAATCCAAGTCATCAAAATTAAAAACTAATGACTATTCTATTAAGCCTTAAGAGGCCTGCGGAGCATGCAAAGTTCATACAAATGTAATACCAAAATAACTTGTAAATCAAACATATTCTTAAGGTAGTGTGTATTTGTTTCGATTGGATTACAGAATATATAGGTTCCCAAACACATGCTTTAAATGTACACTGATTTAAACAAGAGTTATGACAAAAATAAATTTTCTATAGAAATTTTAAATTCCTCATATCTCGTCTTTATATCATTCTCCTTTCAAAATATTTATTTGGGAACATAGATATTCTGTAATCCAATCGAAATATGTATATACACACAACTTTAAGAATATGTTTGATTTTCATATTATTTTGGTATTATGTTTGTATGAAAAACGCATGCTCCGCCGGCCCCTTAACACAATTTTCTCTTTCACTCAGATATGGGCAGGTTATAACGGTGGCTCTGAACGACTACGTGATGTCGACGTTCGGTGGCATGCAGGGGGGTGGCGGCGGCGGTGGCTGGCTCTCCTCTCTGACCAGTATGGTTGGCGGGATATTTCTGACCAGTGATGAGACGCAACCGGTCATCAGAGGGCAGAGGAACAGGTAAGAACCCTCAGATGGAAAGTATCCATGAGGATTTACAACTGTTACCTACTAATCTTTTATTATTTGTTTGACAATAAGACAAGACTAGGTCAGAAATTACCCCTTAAGAATGGAGTACAGGATAAAAATGTATCTTATGTCCTATCCCAAGGCCTGGATCTACACTTGTGCCAAATTTCATAGAAATTCATTCAGCCATTAAAGCGTGGAAAGGTAGAACTAGAAGACAGACACAGTTGCTTTCGTTTTTGTAATATATTTGGATACTAAATAACAGACTCAAAAACACCTGTTAAAACTACTTATTCTATAGATGCAGATGCATACATGATTAAATTATCATTGGCTTCTCATAAATGACGCCGCATAATGTAGAAATAAAATGTAGGTTACTGTTATGTGATTACAGCGAATGACACTAACATATAATATTAAGTACAAATTAACTGGAACTGGTGGATAAGTTAGTTTTTTGTTAAATAAATACTTAACTGAAACACAGATATTCGACAAGTAAGTGATAAAAGAATTTAACACCAAAAATCTATCAGATAAGTTAGTTTTTTGTTAAATAAATACTTAACTGAAACACAGATATTCGATAAGTAAGTTATAAAAGAATTTAACACCAAAAATCTATCAGATAAGTTAGATACACTTTTTCGCCTTTTCGTGGAAATACTGGAGTCGTGTAGTTGCAATGGTTAATCTCCTATCTTCCTATCCCATAAGCACAATAACAGTAGTCATATAAGTGAATCAAAATCTCTTTTTAAGATTACCAAGAATTTTTTGTTGCTCATGATGTGTGATCAACATAAGGTAAGGTAATTATAGTTGCTGCCAGTTAAGATCGCAATAGCGGTCATTGACCCACCTACATTTATTAAAAGTCTTAACTTTGACATCCAAAAATAAGCCTGTTCAAGTCTAAGATATTAGGGAAAGGGCAGTCTTCGACATTTTGTCTAATGAAAAACGAAATATGGTTAATTTGTTTTGGTTCGTACGAAGAGATATTAGGGAAAGGGCAGTCTTCAACATTTTTTCTAATGAAAATCGAAACATGGTTCATTTGTTTTGGTTCGTAAGAAGAGATATTAGGGAAAGGGCAGTCTTCGACATTTTGTCTAATGAAAAACGAAATATGGTTAATTTGTTTTGGTTCGTACGAAGAGATATTAGGGAAAGGGCAGTCTTCAACATTTTTCCTAAAGAAAAACGAGACATGGTTCATTTGTTTTGGTTCGTACGAAGAGTTATTAGGGAAAGGGCAGTCTTCAACATTTTTTCTAATGAAAAACGAAACATGGTTCATTTGTTTTGGTTCGTACGAAGAGATATTAGGGAAAGGGAAGTCTTCGACATTTTGTCTAATGAAAAACGAAATATGGTTCATTTGTTTTGGTTCGTACGAAGCGATATTAGGGAAAGGGCAGTCTTCAACATTTTTCCTAAAGAAAAACGAAACATGGTTCATTTGTTTTGGTTCGTACGAAGAGATATTAAGGAAAGGGCAATGACCGCTATTGCGACCTTAACTGGCAGCAACTATTGTAGTAATTAATGTAATATCAGTCTTTTTTGCAACACTCAGTGGCGGAGAAGAAGGAATGTTACTGGCACTATACGAGGCAGCACACTTGAACCGCAACTTTATGACGACGCTGGCGCATTCCTCGTCAGCCGCGGCTTCGTCAGCGCCGCCCTCGCCGCCAGCGACTCTACCTCCACATCAGGTATTGTAGACCATATCGTCTTCGCAAAGATCGCTCCAACACTTTCTCACACTAAAAAGTGCTATAAAGTGTTTCCGAATATAGGGGAGCTGTTAGCTCAGAGATTGACAAAAATATTAAAATGACACAACACGCAACCGAGTACCGACTTGGCTCTAGATCCAATACTAGCAAGTCGCTACTTTTAAACAGTAGTCGAAATATGCCACTAATATGTCGACGCTTGTGCTGATAATGAGTAAATAAAATCCTTGTATTGTTTCAGACTCCTCCTAATTTAAATCAAATACAAGCCCTTGACAACGAACAACCAACAAATCTACTAGTTACGTTCTTTCAATATTGGTAAATGTACAATGTTATTTATTATGTTATAAAAGGCCGAAACAAAGCTTTACGACACTGAATTTTCTGTTCTTCTTTTCATTTTTCAGTTCAATTGTAATGGCAGACACGCGAACTGAATCCAGCGTAAATAAATGCAGCCTATGTTTCATAATACTTACATGCATAGTAGAGGAACAGTTTGCGAACTCCATTATGCACGACCAAAATCTTACTTTTAAGGTAAATCGTTGCATCACAAAATTTGTGATTTATGTTTCAATTATTTCCAAAAATACATCGTAAAGTATATTTTTGTAATTATAGGTGCAGTTGTATAGACTCCCAATGCGCCATAGGAAAATAGTCCTAGAAGAACCACCATCGCAGCCCCTTGCATCGACTTTGATAGGTAAAAATGCAAGAGTAATCACATAACATAACTCGAAAACTTGCAACATTTCTTATTCATCTTTATTCATTCGGAAACATTACAGATCTCCTTGTCGAGTTTATAATGTGCCATCTACTGAAAAAGTTTCCTGGAGAACTATACCAGCTGTGCGTGGGAGTCCTGCTACGGTTATTAAGCTACCAAAAGCGATGTCGCGTAAGGCTCGCTAGGGACTGGCGACCTTTATGGGCCGCACTCATTGCGCTATTGAAGTTCTTAGTAACTAATGAGAGCACTTTGCTGAGGAGGCATAACATTTTCATCATGGCACAACAGGTGTGTATAGCATTAAAGACGTTGCATTTCACGAACGCGCAGAAAACATTCCAAGTTAGAGTTTTTTATTCGTTACATTCCAATTTGTACCATAAAACCATGGCATAAAATTCACATGCCGTGCGCTCGTTAGTTTCGTTATGTAAGCTATCCATTTAGTTAGGGTTTGTTAAATTTTACAGAAACGAGATAATTGTTTTATGCGTTTTGTTCCTAGGTCGTGAACATTTTCAATCTTTTCATAACATTTGGCGACACGTTCCTGCCAACGCCTGCGTCTTATGACCAACTGTATTATGAGCTGATTCGAATGCATCAAGTATTTGATAATCTCTTCTATATGGGTAGGTTTATCTATATTGAAATAATTTGCACGAAAGAATAATGGATCTTTTTATAATCAATTTAAAAATGTTACAGCGTTACGCTATTCAACTAGTGATGGTGAATTTAAAGCGGAGGCGTTGCGGCTAGCTAACTGTTTGGTCAACGTCCGCGCTATTATCCAACACTTTTCGCCAAAAATAGAAGCCTGGTTGGCGTCACAAAATCTATCCACGCCTACTGAGGATCAGGTTCGTATTTGTCCATTTCATCTAATCATTCATCGTAATAGTCGACACCATATTGGCACCCAACAAGCCGTTGTTGGGCGCCAACAGAGTCTTGTTGGGCGCCAATGGTGGCTGGCAACCAACAACATTGGGTTTGTGAATTTGGAGTTCATATAGCTAATTAAGGCGATATTATAATTATTTTACAGATTCTAGAAGTAGTCCGAAAGAACTACGACAGCCTAATTCTAAAGCTACAGGAAGGGTTGGAGTCGTACGAGAGATATTCAGAAAGGGACCATCGTCCTCTCCTCTCGCGATTAGTTTTAGCCGCGCGACAGAGAAGCGACAACTCCGCTGTACACCACCACACAGCGGCAGCTCTTGAGCATTATACTAGCATTTCCTGAAAATATTGAATTATTATTCACTCAGGCGCGAGAATCGGCTGTGTTTTTGAAGCTCTATCCTCATAGTTCCGGGTTTATCAGTGCTCCGGGCGGTTATCAGCGTTATTTTTTGTCAGGTTATACTTCAAAACTATGTCGAGAAGGAAAACCTAGAGCCCAGACACATAATATGACAATTTGATACAATTGTACACAATCCTTTACGGGAAACTAATTCCGAATTTCCTGACGCCCGAAATACTCGCAACTATTTTATGGATAGATCATCCTCAGGTGCCCTAAAAATCTAGCACCTAGTAAGTATCCCTGACGTGTCTAAATTCCAAAAAATCTAATTATTGTCTAAAGCGCACTATTGAGCCAATAATTTATATTTTAAAACTATTTTGTGTTAATTTTCAGAAACAGTTCATAGTTTCTGTATAAACTTTTTATGACATTATATATGTACTGATACATGATTTAAGCCTAGTCGACATCTAGTTTTAGATTAGATTAAATGGCTAAAGATAGAATATTTCGATTATGTTATTTAAATAATAATTACCGTATTAAACATCTGCAATTTATCAGTTATGTCTTTGATTACTATAAGTATCTTATTGTTTAAATGAAGTGTAGGTGGATGATCCTTTAATTAATAAATTGATCATATCGATAAAAAGCGATTTCGCTGATAATTAATATGTTTAACTCTAATATAATTTTTCATATTGATTGTGGTACATGAGAAATAAATGGATTCCAAATTATATCAGTTGATAATCTTAACGACAATACATACAATAATTATATCGATAATTTGTTTTATCACGTTTGTGTATAATTATCTAAGTTAGTTTTTAAACACTGAATTGTAAGATATTCCTATTTCTTTTTGTTTATTTACCTTATTGATTATCATTAACGGTTTAGCATATAACGAACCTATGTGATTATTATCTTAATTCTACCACTATGAACGAGATTCTACTCTGTAAAGGCCCTGTTGTGCTTGATAAAAATATAAGAATGTTAAAGAAGTGCTATCAAACACATCTTTATAAAACTGCCAAACCACACGTTTCTCTGGGATGTGATGCTTTATGACTTAAGCATGTGTTGAATGTGTTTTACATTAAATCTTCTACTTATTATTAAAATGCAAGTTACATTTTGTGTTCATGTTACGTTTTCGATGCTTAGTGTACCTATTTATATTATTGGCCATGTATTTTTAGAAGTAATTATACATACTATACTATTTTTAAATGAGATGATTTTGGTTACTTATGTGTGTAACAGAATTATCATTAAACATTTATGAATTTGAGTAAAAACTCTCGACTTGACAAGAAAATAATAAATTATGATAGTAATTTTCATATTTTGTATAGAAAGAGCTATTAAAATAGAGCTGGAGTATATAATATGAGATAAGTAATGTTAATAAATTATTTTTGTGAACCAACTGAATGACTTTCTTTTTACACCGAAAATAAGAAAACACGCATCAAGATTTGTATAATATAATAATTAAGTAGGTATATAATTCGACGTAAAATTGCAATAACATTTTTAAACATACATCAATAGTAACATAGACTAGATAATTGCTTTGAATAGACTAGAATTGCATTTATGGAATGTTTCTTTGGTAGAAGACTACCACATATAACGAAATACGAAACTAACTAAGTAACTTTACCTAACACTTGTCAGGTCATTGCTCACATAAGCAGCCATTGACGAATATATTCTTTTAGATCATTCAGCAGGTTTTAGTTCAGCAAGAGCTTCCTTCACTAATTCTTGCAAGTCTTTAGGTAAAACCGTTTTAGACATGCTCTTGTGTTCACCATTTGACACGTCATCATCATCATCATCATCATCTTCATACGCTTTCATATCTGTTGATGATCCATCACTGTTCTCTTTGTTCATGTCATCATCACTATCAAAATATTTGCTTCTATTATTTTCTGAATTCTCATGAGACTTCAGCTGTTGTTCTTTCAAGTCATTTGACTTCACAGACCCAGAGTCCGTGAAAAACTCATCTAATAACATTTGGGAAGGAAATATTGGAATGTATTTTTGGCCATTGCACCAGCTTTCTAATGTTTTCTCTAGTTCTGTTATTCTGTTGGCTAGTATCCTGTAAATAAGGATTTAGTTTAGTTTCACAATAAATGTAGCAAGGTCTCCTTATCTGTATGGCTGTATCCCAAACACTAGAGATAATTCTTTCAGGCCGGATATTGAAAAGCATTGGTTATGGGATGATAGATAACAATACAAGTTTTGTAAAAATTTTGCACATTATTAAAATATTTGTATATTCTCATAGTATGTGTATATTTGACTGCCACGTTCGTCGCAAGCGCCACTGCTGAGCTTGAGGTCCTGGCTTCGATTCCCGGGTCAGGCAAAGTGTTGTTAGGTATTTCCATCAGGAAATTCTCAGTTTATGGCAATAGGCTCGCCCCCTTTGATATGGGACTTAAACATAACTGGTGTAATGTGGTTGTATTTGTTAGGTACACTTCTGCTTAGCCCTTTGAGGATTATACGTGATATGATGATATTTATATAATACATACTGATTCGTCTTCCGTTGGTGTTGTAGGGCGACTGACTTATCGTTAAGGGCTTCAAATAGGCCAAGACATAGAGATTTCAATTCAGCTGCAGAACCTTGCTTCAAACTGGCTTTTGAATTAATGTTGTCCAGAAACTCCCTCACTGAAAACAAAACACAATATTTGTATTTAGATTAAAAACCGGCCAAGAGCGTGTCGGGCCACGCTCACTGTAGGGTTCCGTAGCTTCCCAGACCATTAAAAATACCAACATTTTTCGTCAGCAAAAATAACTTTGTTTTTCATAGTATTTGTATGAAAAACAAAGTTATCATTTGCGTTTTTTTGAAAAAGTGCTATATAACTCAAAAACTATTCAACTCATCAAGTTGAAAATAATTTTCCTAGAAAGTTCATATAAAGGTCTACTTCTGTGATTTTTTTCATATTTTTTAAACTTATGGTTCAAAAGTTAGAGGGGGGGGACACACATTGTTTTTGACTTTCGGAGCGATTATTTCCTAAAATATTAATATTATCAAAAAATGATTTTAGAAAACCCCTATTCATTTTTAAATACCTATCCAACAATATATCACACGTCAGGGTCAAAATTAAAAAAAAAATCGCTCCCCACTTTACGTCTGGGGGAGGTACCCTAATAAAAATGTTTTTTTAAATTTTTATTTTTGCACTTTGTCGGCATGATTGATATACATATTGGTACCAAATTTCAGCTTTCTGGTGCTAACGGTCACTGAGATTATCCGCGGACAGACAGACAGACAGACATGGCGAAACTATAAGGGTTCCGTTTTTTGCCATTTGGCTACGGAACCCTAAAAACAGTTGTTAGTGCATGTAGTTGGTAAATATCCATTAAATCATTTTATAGTGATTTAAATGTATTGCCCACTACAATCAAACCTGAGCTTCATCAATCAAATCAAATCAAAGCATTTATTTCAAGTAGGCCAGTTACAGGCACTTTTGAATTGTCGAAACAAAAATGAACATTTAATGTAGCTACAGTCCCAGTCACAAGACATAAAAACTGTGAAAGTACTGTAGTTGCCCATTCCCTAGCGTAGATCTCTATGGAGAAGAACGGGCAAGAAACTCCATGGACACTCTTTTAAATCAAAATATTGTTACAAAATCTTGGTTACATCAATCATGTTGAGATGGTATATTATGTGAGAACAATGTAGCAAGATTTGCACGATAAAAGTGTCCATAGCAAAACAAAACAAAATACAACCCAAAAACAAAATAATTAATTCAAATAAAACATGGCGACTAAGACATGACCAGTCACAACTGACAGCGCCCGTTCACGAACATGACGCATGGATCAGCACCATTCAGCTCAACCATTTTGAGGGGAACTAAATGGTCCGACACACGCGCCACCATCAGCGAGACATTTGAGTGAGCATGACATACTCATAACCGCCAGGGCACATTCAAGTCATCATTCAAGTCATTCTTTTCATGTTTTGCAATGAATATAACATACCTTGCTTTTGTGTCATGACATCTGCAAAGCCTTTCTTCATATAAGTAGAGTAGTTTTTATTTCTGTTGTCAAGCAATGTCTGAAAAACAAAATAAAATTTGCATGCTTATCTAATTTTACTTCCTGTACACATGGTGACCAATCAAGGTATATAAAACCAGTCTATGCAGATCGCTAATTGTATTAAAAATCCATACAAAGGGATGCCATGTTACACTGGAAAAGTATAACTTGATGTGTTGGCGTGTGTACATACTGAAAAACTAACAAACAATGTTAAAAGCATATTAGAAACCTTATATTTTGTCAATGTTCTTTTCACAATTTCTTTTTCCACTTGTAGCTGTGTTATTCTTTCATGCAAGTACTTATTTTCGGTGACTAGAGCATCAATATCTACTATAGGCTTTGGTGGATCAATCTCATTACTATCTTGTAGTTTGGCTCTGGTAGACAGAATATAACTGATCTGATGGCTCAACCTCTGGACTTTGTTCTTATAGTAATCTCTGTCAGAAACCAATTCTTCTTTTTCATCTAGTGTTGCTCTATAATCTAACTGGATTTGTTGATACTGAAAAAAAAAAGATTTTGTTAGTGTTTTACCCTTTTAAAAATTTACCCTACTGTGTAAAATCTGTGTGAGCTTTCCAGAATCAGGAATTTATGTATTTGCAAAAAATACAGTATTTACAGACCATATTCTGCCTTTTACAAACAAAATTAATATGTTGTGATTTAATGACCAAATAAAGAAAATTATCAAATTAAACTTATTGTTTGAGATACCTATTGGTTCCAGACTTTCTAGCCTAGCCACACTACTGCAATTTCACTTACCTTTTTCTGATTTTTTTCAAGTTCATTCACCAACAGCTCATAGTCTTGGTGGGAATAGCTGAATATAGTAGAATTCTTTTTGCTTCCATTGCCTTCATCTGTGAGACTTTCTCTTTTCTGCAACTGTTTCTTCAGTGCTATGATGTCCCCTGTAGCTTCCTCTAATTTACTTCTGAGAGCTTCCACCTAAATTGAGAGATTACCACCAGTATTTAAAATAAAAAAATCTATAAATGGTTTATAACACTAAAACTGATGAACTGGACAGCATATTATCAATTATCATTCTTAGTATGATCCAGGGAAACACTATTATTTGTAAGTGTACATGATTTACAAATATAATATTAATTATGACAAACAAAGCAGTAGGCATTATGTTAAATTAATATACCTTGAACTAAGATTACCTCTAATTTCAGCATATTGTTATGGTCCTGTGTCTTAGCAAGCATCTCTCCACCGCTGATAGTGTTAGTGGGTGTTAGTCTGTAAGCAACATTGTTAGCACCTGGACTGGATTTCATAGGAACTGTCTTCTTGCATATTAGCTGCTCTACCAATACTTTGAACCTGTCTCTTTCCATGCTGCATTTGTCCAACTCCCTACTCATAATGGTTAGAGCATCTATCTTACTCTGCAACTTACTTTTCAAGACTGAGTTCTGAAAGAAGTATTGGTTACAAAGATAGGTAAATCAATAAATGTTTGAAACAGTTACTTTGAAACAAATATGTCTACTTGTAGCTAAAAGGTTTTCTATACATGTAAGTATTCCATATATTTAACAAATGATACCTTAATTACTGGACCAAACCGAATAAATTGATATCGTTTTACCTCGAGAACATAGTCGTCTAACTGTTGATCCTGAAATTTCACTTTGTTTACAGATGATTTATTAAACATGGTTTTGAAATTTCTGTCGTATATTTATACTAGTATAATAAATATGTATAGGACATATCAGGTGAAATTTATTATAATTTCTTTGTACAATTCCCATTAATTGCACAGCAGTACATCGACGACAGACTTATTGGCATTGACGCCAGTTGACGCCACTAACGTCAGGCTGACAGTCAATAAAATTGTTGACTGACTGCACAGATTAGATATTAGACTGACTGTTGTTTATTGACATTCAAGTGTGTGAGTGAATGATACTAACTTCCATGGTCAAATAAAACTCTTGACCTTTTGTTGTTTATGGGGAATCTCGGATACAGCAAGTACAGTTTTAGTTCAGCCCTCGGACCAATAATCATTATTGGTCCAAGGTTCAGCCAGTCATAAAACCTTACCAGCTTCACACGCTGGCCAATACTACTATAATCCATAACCGATTCAAACGTGTGCAAATAACCGCTTGGCTTGGCTTGTATTGGGCTTTGTTCGGTTTTCACGCCAGCAAATCACAAAAATCGACTAAAAAAAACACGACTATTTAATAAACTGTGGTAAGGTTGTGATGGCCGAACGGAACGTCACTCAATTAACAAATGTCAACTTGATTTTAGAACAAGTGGTTGGTACAGATAGTACGGATTTTTCTCATTTACTGCAGATGATAAGTGAAATTGCTGCTTGTATTAACACTGAGCACTGCTTCGATGCAATGCGTGCCGGACAAACACAGAGGAGTAGGTTCCGTTCATCCTAACGCATGGCAAGGATGGCCGCGTCTGGTACCGAAATCGACGAGTTCTTGAACGGGCCTCTAGTTTCGTGGGTGAGTGCACAACGATTCATGCCTCTGTTTTATTACTGTGCGCGTAAAAATGAATCATGAGATGGAATTATCCAGCCGTTCCGTATGAATTAATGTGGTATTTGGTAATTTCTGCATGTTCTACAGATCTAGTTATTATTTATTTTTAGGTCTTGGTGAGAGAATACTATAGTAATTATCGTTGTCTCTGTTGTCATACTCGAGTGATCAAGTTGTTTCTTAATGGATGGTTGTTATAGTATGTAGGTAGTTACTTTACATCCCCTTATAAAATAATATGGTTTATCCATTGTTTTTTATCTATATCCATCCAGCTGTTACCAAATTAGAGTGATTACAAAGACCCAACAAATGAAAGTTAAAAATAGACTTGTAAATGTTTATGATAAAAATAGACATAACAAATCATGAGTCAAATCAAATCAAATCAAAGCATTTATTTCAAGTAGGCCAATAACAGGCACTTTTGAATTGTCGAAACAAAGATGAAAATTAAATGTAGCTACAGTCCCAGTCACAAGACATAAAAACTGTGAAAGTACTGTAGTTGCCCATTCCCTAGCGTAGATCTCTATGGAGAAGAACGGGCAAGAAACTCCATGGACACTCTTTTAAATCAAAATATTGTTACAAAATCTTGGTTACATCATTCATGTTGAGATGGTATATTATGTGAGAACAATGTAGCAAGATGTGCACGTTAAAAGTGTCCATAGCAAAACAAAAATAAAATACAACTCAAAAACAAAATAATTCAAATAAACCATGGCGACTAAGAGATGACCAGTCACAACTGACAGCGCCCGTTCACGCACATGACGCATGGATCAGCACCATTCAGCTCAACCATTTTGAAGGGAACTAAATGGTCCGACACACGCGCCACCATCAGCGAGACATTTGAGTGAGCATGACATACTCTCAACCGCCAGGGCACATTCAAGTCAAGAACTGCCGTAGGTTTCCAGTGAATGATAGCTTACTAGTACATAGTACTCACACAATATGGGCTATGCGATTATATAATACTAACATTGAATCTATACAATGCAAAGTTAGTTAAGTACAATCTTCAGCAGCTCCAACTATACCATATAATGCTATCAATTTTTGCGCCCCTGTCCATGTGGAGCAGGACCAGCATTAAGCCAAGCATTTTTATCAGCGATATAATCGCTCAACTTGTAATATGCTTTTTTACATAGTGTGCGTTTAATGCATGTTTTAAATTTCGTCTCATTCAGTTCAAGAATACTTTGTGGAATTTTATTATAGCATCTCAAACAGTACCCCATGAAAGATGAGTCTACTTTAGCGAGTCTAAAGCCTGGCTGAACTAATTCGTCCCTATTTCTAGTACTGTAATTATGTCTGTCACCTCTTTTACCAAAAAGATGCAAATTTTTTCTAACGTACATTATGTTTTCGTAAATGTATTGACAATGTACCGTCATAATGCCAATATCCTTAAACAGTTCCCTTAGAGAATCGCGCCTACGAAGATTATATATAGCTCTGATGGCTCTTTTCTGCAGAATAAATATAGACTCAATATCTGCAGCCCGTCCCCATAGCAAAATACCGTAAGACATTATACTATGAAAGTAACTAAAATAGACCAGTCTAGCGGTATCTACATCAGTGAATTGACGGATTTTTCTAATGGCATATGCTGCTGAACTTAAGCGCCCCGCAAGCGATGTTAAATGAGAACCCCATTGTAGCCTTGAATCAAGCGTAAGCCCCAGGAAAACCGTTTTATCTACGAATTCAAGTTTCTCATTATTCAATAATATATCACAATCACTACCCTTAACATTCGGTAAAGCAAATCTTATGCATTTGGTTTTTTTTTCATTTAATACCAAATTGTTTGCTGTGAACCAATTTTGGACCTGAAGTAGGGCATTATTCACGTCATCTAAATTTTGTGCCCGTCTGTTTATCTTAAAAATTAAGGAAGTGTCATCAGCAAACAACACCATATTTTGAGGTTGGTTTTTCAATAAATAGGGTAGATCATTTATATATACTAGAAAGAGGAAAGGTCCCAATATTGAGCCTTGTGGAACCCCCATTTTTATTTTTAAACCCTGTGAATTAACACCATTTATCTGAACATGTTGTTGTCTATCATTCAAATATGATCTTACCAAACTAAGTGCAAGTTTACCCAGTCCGTAATGCTCAAGTTTCAAAAGTAATGTGTCGTGATTTACGCAATCAAACGCTTTGGAGAGATCACAAAAAATTCCTATGGCATCTTGGGACTCTTCCCACGCAGTAAATATGTGCTTTAATAAGGTTACACCGGCGTCAGTTGTACAACGTCCCTTGGTGAAACCATACTGTTGATCATGTAAGATTCTGTTGGTGTTAAAATGATAGAGCATTTGATCAAGCATTACTTTTTCAAAAACCTTGCTAAAAACTGGCAACACGGATACAGGTCTATAATTGTTAGTATCTTTACTGTCCCCGGATTTGAAAAGAGGTATGACTTTACTGTATTTCATTAAATCAGGGAAAACTCCTTGGTCTACACATAGATTAAAAATTAAAGCTAAGTATGGGGCTATTGTCTCAAGTATGGATGTACAAACTTTGATAGACATTCCCCATAGATCTTCGGTCAGTTTGATTTTTATTTGCCGGAAAGCTTTAATAACTACCATAGGGTTAATGTGTTTAAATTTAAATTCAGCCAGGCAGCCAGACACATTCGCCTTTAATAAACCCATTGAGACTTCAGGAGAGGAATTTAGAGCCTCCGTAGTTTTTAATGGTATTTCTGTAAAGAAATTTACAAATTCTTGAGCTACTTCCTGATTAGAGCTTTTAGGACCACTTGCTGTATCTAATGTGTAGCTAGTGTTACGTATTTTCTTCCTGTTAGTCTCGTTATTTATGACTTTCCAAACTGTCTTTATTTTATTTTCTGCTGTTTTGATCTTGTTGCTAATGTGCAGGGCTTTAGCAACCTTGCATGTATTTCTAAAAATTTTTGAATACTTAGCAACATACTTGTTAAAAGTTTCAGTGTTAATAAAAGGCTTAAGGCCATAAAGCTCAAATAGTCTTTCCCTACTTTTTCTGATGCCTCTAGTTGCCCAATCGCTAAATATGAATTTAGGGCAAATACTTTTTGTCTTCTTTTCAAAAGTTTTGTTGAATTCCGTGTGAACTATTGAAAAGAAACGATTATAAAATTGATTTATATTAATATCGTCATGGCTCATAACACTTAACTTGTTCTGTAGGGAAATATTAAACCTATTTAATTTGCTAGAAGTTATAGGTCTAAATTTAATCTGTACTTTTTGCAATGGTGTATTACACCTATAAGTTACAGTTTGTCCGCTATGGTCAGACGGCAAACAATTTACTATGGCTTTATCTAAGTAATCACAATCGCAGAAAACGTTATCTATACAAGTAGCAGAAGATGTTGTGATTCTAGTAGGTTCAACAAAAACGTTAGTCAGGTCAAATGACTTAAAAAGATTTAATAACCGACCACTATTTGAATGTTCTTCTAAAATATTGATATTGAAATCACCACAAATTATTGTAGATTTATTACTGGCTGCAAGTTTTGCCAGGACATCTTCCATTATTGATTCAAATATGGAAAAGTTTTGATAGTTTGGGGGTCTGTACACACACACAATTACATGCTTATCTAGCTCAACACAGGACAGTTCGACGCAATGTTCAACCGAGAGACCTACTATGTCATTACGTTGCTTATATTTAAAACTATTTTTAATTAATATTAGGGAACCTCCACGAAGCATAGTTTTACGATTAAAGCAGCTACCCACCATATAGTTCTCATAATTAATAAGCATTTGGTAATCCTTTAGCCAATGTTCAGTAAAACAAATAATGTCAAACTTACTACTTTCTAAAAACAATTCAATTTCTAATAATTTTGAAGAAATGCCTTGGATATTTTGGTGGAATAATTTTAAGGTGTTCTGCTGAGGCCCTTTTTTACTAACTAATTGAGTGCAAGAAGATACCTTGCTGTTGGTAGGATTAACAAAAATATTGTTAATGGTACCTTCTGTTGTCTCACTTTCTAGTTTAAATTTTTATTTGAAGTGAGGCCGGAGACTCCTGTGCCATCCTCAGACGATATGACCCTATCACTAGTAAACCCTAATTGAGAATTTTCCACGGTGACAGATGGATCCTCCTCAGTACAATGTTTGTAAATATTTATAGCACTAGTGCTATATTCATTTGTGCCTGTCACCTGTACATTAGTAGAATTACTAATCGTCGCAGTGTTAATAATATAACTAAACTTAGACATACTATTTATGTCTGTGTGAATACTATAAGCTAATAGCCGAGCTATTTTGTGTCTACATACAATAGGTAGATACACCTTACCCCGTGTCGACTTAAGATTACCAACTATAGTGTTGATATCCAGATACATAAGCCTGTCACTATAGTGACCTACTAAAAAATGTACATGTTTATTCAACATATGTATATAATCGTTTTTCCTACTACTTAAATTTTCAAAATATGGAAAAGCACACAATATGATTTTATTACATCTTAACTTTAGCAACTCAGAAACACAGTCGGTGATATCTTCCTTTTTTACATTAGAACTATTACCAACACATAGAGTAATGGTAGTGTTAAGATAACAATCATTTTTTATTACTGATGCCATTACTTGTTTGTAGCTTGACCCTGGCATGCAATAATTTTGGGTATAGTAACTCAGGTTATTACTGATCAATTTACCTAGCCCTCTACCCATACTATCAGAAAACATAACTGAATGATGACAATCATTACAATCAGGTGAAACAAAATGACTAATCTCAGGCTGTACTACTTGTGAATCATGGTTTTGATGAATGATGAAGTTCTGAGCACTCACAGCTTGGGACGGGTCCTCCGTTGCCTCAGGCTGGAGGGCATCAAGACTGGGTTCATTCCGACAAGTACAATGAGTGTTGCTGAGAGTCAGCAAGTCCACTTTGTCAACCAACTCATTTGTGACAAGAATATGCTCCTTAATTTGTTTTTTAGAGCTTTCATATTTATTATACAAAGATTTTAGTGACTCATTCAGTGCCTCAATTTCTGATTGTAAGCGCTGAGTGTCTATTTCATAAATACTTGTACTGTCTTCTAACTTAATTTGATAATTATTTAATCTATTAACAAGAGAAACACGTTCTTTCCTTAATTGAATATTTTTGGAATAGTGCTTTTGTTGTTTCTTGTGTTTATGACATCGACAATGAGTTCAACATCAATCAAAATAATCTGAAAATAATTCAAAGATAAACAGTTTCTTTTAATGGTTTTTTTTTTAAGAATCTGTTAAGTAAAGATATCAAGGTGATATTATAAAAGAGAGTTCTGTACAATATCTATGTACTACATTTCACTAAGTTCCCACACATGTTCATTGATCTATTGTTGGTGTGTGCTACCATTGCCATAAGAATACACATATTAATAACAAAGAGAAATTCTTCACATAATGACTTGATGAGCCCTATACCACATAATAAATTGATCATAAACCTAATGAATTGAACTTCCCTTTTGATTATGAATCAATTTCATCTGAAAATAATGCCTTCATTACCTACATATGTGCACAGTACTTTTTAATATAATTTAGAATACCTTTATAATTGAACAATAACCATGACTTTGACTTAATTTATACTTTGCAGATAAAATCATGTATACCAAATCCAGACACCATCACAGAGTACTCATCACTGTTCAATGGAGACATTCTACATCAAGTCTACCTCCAGATAGACCCGGAACCATCATGTCACATCACAAAACTAGCCGGGTTAGAAGATCAAGCCCTGATATTAGGTAGAGTGAAGAACTTTGATGCCATCATCAAAAATGTGAAGAGCTTGTATGAAGAAGAACTTGGTATGACACTGCTGGTGGTGCCAGAGTGTATATGCTTGGGAAAGTCACCTGAATCAAGGAAGGGGCTGGAAACCATGAAGCTGTTGATCCTGCTTCTACTTGGTGCGGCTGTACAGTGCCCCAATAAGGAACTGTTTATCACAAGGATCAAGGAACTCAATGTTGATCTACAGCATAACATTGTGGAGTGCATCAAACAGGTATAATTAATTATTCTTGCTTCAAACCTCTCATCATCATCATCTCAGCTGAAAGACGCCCACTGCTGGACATAGGCCTCCCCCAAGTGTCGCCACATTGACCGGTCCAAACCTCTAATTAAAACAAACAAAAACAATGGTATGTAACTTCTAACTTTGGTAGTAATTTGCATTAGGTTTCCAAGGCCTTTGCTTTGAGGTACCATTGAGGTATGTTATATTGTGGCTTGTTCATAGATAAAGAAGTCAGTCATCCATTTATGAATAAGGAAGTGTTCACACATACATAAGCAAGCATACCTTAGTCCAACACAACTGATAAATAAACCAGTCAAGCATGACTTGACTGACAATTGTCTTTAAAAAGTACAATCTTACACACTTTGTGTGTTGTTTTTTTTTTGAAGATTAGATAAATAAAATAGGTCTCTTTGATACTTGGAAATAATTTAAAGTGTCAATAACATTTAAATAGGTAATTATTTCTGTAACTCAAAATAAGATGTTAAATCCGGTAAAGAGGATGCTATTCAAAGTATTTCATTCATTTTGAATATGTTAAGACACATGTTTACATTAACATTCTGGTCAACAGATGTCACAAGAATCACAACTGACTGTGAAGCAGGATGTCCTTGATGGACCTTTGACATTACTAACTGGTTGTCAAATGTTGCAACAGCTACCTATGCAATACTTGATGTTCTGATTGACGGTTTCCTTTAGTTTATTGCAAGATGACGTTATTATATTCAACATTTACTGACTTAATTGTTTGTGGTTGGCTCTAGAAATTATCTTAGCAATCAGCACAAGCTTTTAAATTGAAACTTTGCATAATTTGAATCCATTTCACCTACAACTATTAGTATAATTTCTTACAAAATAGATGATGTTTTATTCAGTTTTATCACTAGAACTTATTAACAGTTCGAATCTTTGCCTTAAAATTCTTCAAAAAGAAATGATTCCGAAGACCCATAAACCTCAGCAGCAATTATTTAAGTATGACAATACTTAAATAATTTTGGATTTTTCTCAAGGTTACAGACATGCAAACAGTTGTACTGACACCAGATGCTATCGATCTCTTCCAATCGCCGACAATGTTCAATCACATGCGCCGACTGGCCAAAGAACGCGATCACTATCTACAAAACTGGGCTTCCTTAGTTCTCCACGAAGGCTTGTGTGAAAACGACAATGAAAATAAGAATGGCAAGAATCGATCGACGCAGAATGTAAATCAAAATAATGGCGATAGTCAACATCTTGCTGTGGAACTGGCCGATTGGAAGGCACGACTTAGGAAGCAGAGACAAGAGTTGTGAGTATTTAAACTATCTAACATTGGCGAAATATTTTCCTCGCGTTTGGCCAGCAGCTCCATTGCGTAATACACTTGCAATACTATCTGTAGGATTTTGAAAGAAAATCCTAACCCATTGCTTCGTAAGATAGACAAGTTTGCTTGCTTAAGAAAGTTGATGAACTGTTAGTATGCAAGACAGCCACTGTATGTTAACACATTGCAATTACCTAATTATTATACTAAGTATATTATTGCTGAACTAAAGCAAGTATTTCGCTAACACTATTCCAACTTTATTTTTAAAATATAAAATCATTTAAAATGATGAAATTATAGGGAAGAAAAATCTGAGCAGTTATCAGAATGTCGTGAGGAACTGGAGCACACAAAGCTAGTGTTGGGAAAGTTACGCACTGATAGCCAGGAGTGGTTCAACGAAGCCAGGAAATCAGCTGGATATAGAGATGAAGTCGATGCTCTGAGGGAAAAGGCTGAGAGAGGTGACAGGTATGATGTAACAGTAAATAAATTATTTGACCTAGATATTTCTACAAGCCGTTGTCTAATTGGTTACTGACTTTGTCGATGCCAATTTGTAAATGTCCAAATATATTTATCACCAATGAACTAAAATAAAAATTTATTGCTGTTTCTTTTATAGACTAGAACAAGAAATCCAACGTTACCGTGATCGCCTCGCTGACGCGGAATACTACAAGACTAGAGTCACAGAACTTCGCGAAGACAATAAAGCTTTAATGGAAACAAGGGATGCTTTAGAAGAACAACTGTCGAGAGCAAGGAAACGCGCTGAACAATGTCTTACTTTAGAGGCGGCAATGATCAAGTTGAAGAGGGAAGCTAATGATATTGCATTGGTATGTTGAATAGTAACATCATCATCATCATCATCATGGGGGTTTAGATTTCCGCACTTAGTCCTTGAAATGGACCATTGTGCCATGGTGGCATTACTCCAACCAGCCCACCTCCCTCCAGAAGCAGATTAAACTTCCCGGTCTCCTCAGGACATCTGCAAGTGATCCTGGTGTTCCCAGGGTCTCTTCGCGAATCTTGGTAACGCCTGTGCACTCCAGGAGCACATGCGCTACCGTCTCCTCCGCCTCCATGCACGCTCTGCACAGGGGACTGTCAGTGATACCTAGGGTGTGGAAGTGTTTGTTCAGCGAGCAGTGTCCAGTGATGGTCCCGGCCACCAGACGCAGGCTATCTCTGTCCAGCTTTGGGTCCAACGATGGCATAGCTTCCTTGGATTGCCTACAACCAGGTGCCGAGGCCCACCATTTCTCTGCTTGTAATCGGGTGTGATCCTTTAACCAGTTCCTCAGCTGCTTGAACGGAATGGGCACAATGGGTTCGGGTCCGTAGGGTTTTGTGCTGGATCCTCCTCTGGCAAGTTTGTCAGCCGCATCATTGCCGAGTGATCCACTGTGTTCTCTAATCCATTGCAGCGTTACCGTGTTGTGATTCAACACCGTGATTCGTTCTAGGGCCTTGTGGCATTCTAGTATTAGTCTCGACGTGATCTGGTTACTCTTTAGGGACTGAGGCACTGTCGGAGAGTATACGAATGTTGGTATCCGTAACCTCCCTGGCCTCTATAGCGTGCTGCTTGGATAATGCCTACACACTCTGCTTGGTAGACGAGTTGAACCTTCCAAGAGATTTTGATATTTTAATGTTGAGGTCGTCGGAGAACACCCCGACGCCTGTCCCATCGTTGGTTCTTGATCCATCAGTGTAGATTCTTAGCTCTCTTGTGTCTGAGTAGTCGCACAACTCCTCTGTGAGCTCTATATTGTAGTTTTTTTGAAGCAGTGTGTTTTCAGAGTTCTGTCGATAGGTGATGCCATCATCGGTTGTTCTTTGATTGCATCTTCTTTGATGCGTGTATGTTTTATTCTAGAGTCGTTACTTAGGGTGCCGGCTAAGTCGCTACGGCCGCCTCCTCTCTTACGACGAGGTGTAGGGGTGGTAGCCCCAGCATCACCTGTAGGGCAGCAGTTGGTGATGTTCTCATGCTGCCGGTGATTGCCACGCAGGCAAATCTTTGTAGTTTCTCAAGGACCTTTTGGGTCGTACTTAGGTTGGTCCTGGGCCACCATACTAAAGACCCGTATGTGATAATTGGTCGGATAACTATGGTGTATAGCCAGTAGGTGATTTTGGGGCGTAGGCCCCAGTTTCTCCCGAGGAGTCTCTTGCATTGCCAGAAGGATATACTGGATTTTGTGATGATGTAATCCGAGTGTTTTGCCCAGTTAAGCTGTTTGTCCAAATACCCAGGTATTTGGTTTCAGTCGATAGGCTTAGGGTTGTCCCAAAGAAGCTTGGTAGTTGCAACATTGCCAGCTTCCTTTTCTTTGTGAAGAGGACGAGTTCGGTTTTGGTGGGGTTCACTGCTAGTTTGTGTTCCTTGCACCAGTCTTCTACTATCCTTAGGGCCTGGCGCATAAGGTTGCATAGTGTGTTTTCATGTGTGCCGTTTATTATTATAGTCAGGTCGTCGGCATAGCCCACCGTGTAGTAGCCTCTGCTATTGAGGCGGTTGATGAGGCTATCTACTACGAGGTTCCACAGTAGTGGTGAGAGGACTCCACCTTGGGGGCAGCCCTTCGCCACTATGGCTCTAGTGGTGTTGTTTACCCTAACTTAACCGCTCTCAGTCGGAGCATATTTGTGATCCAGCCTCGCAGGGTTGGGTCCACCCCGTGTTTCTCGAGGGCTGCGTTGATGCTATGGAAGATGGTTTTGTCAAAGGCGCCTTCTATGTCAATGAAGACAGTGACGAGCATTTGTGTTCCACTGCACATTCGATCCTGGAGATCACGCTATGCAGCGCGGATTCTGTTGATTTTCCTGTGGAGTACGCGTGTTGTTGTTTGTGAATTGTGAATAGTAACAAGAATTTCAATCATTCAAGAACCAGCAGTGGTAAATTAATTTAATTAATGCATTGGTATTTTTTATAGGAAAGAGATGCAGACCAACAAAAGATTCAAGAGCTTATTGAAGAAAATAACCATCTTCAATACATTACAAAGTCAGTATTAAGCGAAAGCAACAATAGTAATTTAGATACCGACAACGAAGGCGAAAGCACACTGGAGTCGGGTGAGAACAGTTTATCTGAACAATTGACTAGCAATGCTCAAGCAAGAGCTTTGAAGCTCGAACTTGAAAATAAAAGACTTTTATCAACTATAGACAGTTTAAGAGAACAATCATTATTGGAAAGTAGTGACAAAATACTAGAGTTAGAAAAAGAAAAGAAAAAATTGTCTTTGAAATGTGAACAGCTTCAGGAAAATTGCAACAGGGTTATGCAACAAAACGCAGAGCTAGAAGAAGTTTTCCGAAACGCTTTAGAGGAAAATAGAAAACTACAAGATTCATTCGACAGTCAAAAGACTTTTATAGATCGCCAAGCAATAGATAGAGATTCCGAGAAAAACAAGTTACAAGATTTCGAAAAACATTTAGAATCTATAACCAAAGATAAACAGAGAATTCAAATGTTGTGTGACTCTATTCAAAGAAGAGCTGATGAACTGGAAAAGTCTTTGGATGCCAGAACTAAAGAGCTAAACCTTGTAAAGCCTGAAGCTGACAAGGTGACTGGACTCATCATTCTTACTGAAGAATTAAAAACTAAACTAACATACAGCGAAAGAGACACGCACAACTTGCAGAGAGAAGTTAACAAATTGAGAGAGGCTGTTGAAGAAAAAGATGTTTCTCTAGATAAACTCACTACCGAAATTGAACTCAAGAAAAAAGAACTGGAGAGGTTAGCAAGAGAACTTGAAATAAGCCACACTATAACAAGCAGAATCCAAGATTTAGAACAAAAAACTCAAGAGCTTAAATCACAAAAGAAAGTTGATTCAGAAACTATTCAAACTCTGCAGAAAGACCTTATTACAGAAAAAGTTAATTTCGATAAAATTAGAAATTGTATGGACAAACTAGGCATCAATGCTTCTGAAATATTAAGCAGAGACGTTAGTATAGAAGATTTGTTGGAGAAAGTGATTACAAATGTTGATCATGAAGGATTAATTTCCGAAATAGCTGCTAAAGCCAACTTAATGAAACTGGTTCCATGTGACTGCAATCATGACAATGATAACATGAATAGTGACGACAGTATAGTAAACCCTCAAATTGAACAGCTCACTTCAGATCTTGCGGCACTGCAAGCTTCTCTAGAAAACAGTCAGGCTGAAAATGCTAAACTGCAAGTTAACATTGCAACTTTGAACTCTCAAAATGGTTCCTTGATATCTCAGCAAATGACTTTACAACTCGCTAATAGCCAACTTGCTGCAGAAAAGGAAGAAATTATGAAACAGCTAGAAGTTCTGAAAGATAAACAAGATAATCTTCTGAGAGATCAAGTTGCTCTACAAACACTTCACGAACAACTAAACACCGAATATGAAATGTTGCTCAGCGAGAGAGAGCCAGTTAAAATAACCGTTAGAGATTTGAAACTTGAAAATCGTGAACTAAAAGAAAAGGTGACGCATTTAGAGAAAAAAGTATCAGATTCCGAAGTTGAAAGAGAAAATTTAAAAATAGAATCCAGGAATCTAGTTAATCTTAGGGCAGAGCATTCCAAACTAAAGGATGACTTCAGAAACCTGTTTACAGCTAGTGATAGACTGAAGAATGAGTATAGAAACATGCAAGAGGAATACAGAAATCTGAGAAGCGAGGTTACGCAGCTGAAGTTAAGGAATACAGAAATTTCTGGTGAAATCAATACGAAGGTTGAAATTATCACAAGCATGGAGTTAGAAATTAATAAAACGAATCAACATTGTGAAATGTTAATTCAAATGAATAAGAGTCTAGATGCAGACAGGCGCTCTCTGATGGATCATGTGTCTCAGCTTTTGACTCAATATCATGAACTGCTTGCTCACTCACTAAAAGATAAACAACATTATCATGAAGAAGAAAAGATGTTTGCTGACAAAGTAAATGCGTTGTGTCGTCAGAAAGAAAAGTTAGAAGAGAAAATTATGGAACATTATAAGAAATTAGATAACTGCACGACAAAAAGACGTGGCTTCGGTGCGTCATTTGTAAAAAGAGTCCGTAAAGCTGGCACCGATTTGATTAATAAAGTACCGACAAGAAACAATAAGCGTATAGAAGATGCAAGTCGCTCGAAATCTCAATTAACCTTAGCTGGTTCTGAATCGGGGGAATCGGATCCTGGAAGCCAAGAATTGGAAAAGATGTCCAAAATTTCTGATCAAGATCAGGGTTCTTCCAATCCAAGTGCGGAATCACCGAGGCATAGTATAGACTCGAGTTTTACAAGAAGATTTGATGATAAACTTCTAAAAAAATCGGATAATATTGACATGAGTGGATCAATACCAAGCTTGGATTCAACTAGGTTGACCAGCGAAAGTAACTTTGTGCGAAGGCTTTCGGGAACATCGATACATAGTGGTGGAGGTGACGACGCGCTCATAAGAGCGTCGCTGAGGAGGCGACCGCATAAGGCTGTGCCGCCGACACACAGAAATAGTTTCCAAGGTTTAGAAGGGCAAGGCTTGGACACAGGACTGCCAGCAGGTACGTTTTAAGAAGTTCAATATATTCAATTCAGTTGCATTAATGTTTAAAAAAATAATAACTTTAATGGACACTGCATTCGGACTTACTTTGATTTTTTTTTTCCAGCATCAACACCAACGCCTTTTGGTACAGCCGGCACTCGTCGAACGGTATACGTAGCGGACGACGACCCTAGTGCCAACCTAAACAGTAAGCCACAAAGTACGCCCATCAAGGAAACTCCTCCGACTTACTTGGTTTACAATCGAATATCCACCGTCATCGGCGACGGTGCCTGTCAAAGTATGAACGATAGACCGCCTGCAGAGCTACAGCGATCCATGTCAGAACACTCCCGGCCGGCAGTCGAAGAGAGCTTGCCGGAAAGAGATGACCTGAGAAGTGACCGAAGGTCTTTAAACCGGAATGAAAAGACAGATAACTCGAAAGAATCTGCTATTTGGTATGAGTATGGTTGCGTATGATGTATTTTTTTAAATGTTTATTAAGGACGCGTTCGCAAAATTGATAGGTACAGAATCGAACTACTACATTGACACGGCTCATACACACAAGTGTAGTGCACGACTACTATTCTCGCTACCGAGAAAAGTAAACTTGTGTGTATTGACTCGTGTCAATGTAGTGGTTCGATTGATTCAAGTGAACTCATTTTGATACTTAGAAAGATTCATTTTTTTACGTATTTATTTGGAATAAAATTATGGCACCAACATAAATATTTACGTTTTATATTTTTACGTTTTACCTCGGACTTGATGGAACGACCTGAAGGTGTACTTCGGTGACTGCTACTGGAACTCCTCGACGTGTTGGACTAGGTGAGCCGAGTTTGAGCTTGTTTTGTTAGTTATGATGAGACCTTACCTCCGGACTTGATGGAGCGACCTGAAGGTGTACTTCGGGAACTGCTACTGGAACTCCTAGACGTGTTGGACTAGGTGAGCCGAGTTTGGGCTTGTTTTGTTAGTTATGATGAGACCTTACCTCCGGACTTGATGGAGCGACCTGAAGGTGTACTTCGGGAACTGCTACTGGAACTCCTAGACGTGTTGGACTAGGTGAGCCGAGTTTGGGCTTGTTTTGTTAGTTATGATGAGACCTTACCTCGGCACTTGATGGAGCGACCTGAAGGTGTACTTCGGGAACTGCTACTGGAACTCCTAGACGTGTTGGACTAGGTGAGTCGAGTTTGGGCTTGTTTTGTTAGTTATGATGAGACCTTACCTCCGGACTTGATGGAGCGACCTGAAGGTGTACTTTGGGAACTGCTACTGGAACTCCTCGACGTTTGGACTAGGTGAGCCGAGTTTGGACTTGTTTTGTTAGTTATGATGTGACCTTACCTCCGGACTTGATGGAGCGACCTGAAAGTGTACTTCGGGGACTGCTACTGGAACTCCTCGATATGTTGGGACTAAGTGAGCCGAGTTTGGGTTCGTTTTGTTAGTTATGATGAGACCTTACCTCCGGACTTGATGGAGCGACCTGAAGGTGTACTTCGGGAACTGCTACTGGAACTCTTAGACGTGTTGGACTAGGTGAGCCGAGTTTGGGCTTGTTTTGTTAGTTACGATGAGACCTTACCTCCGGACTTGATGGAGCGACCTGAAGGTGTACTTCGGGAACTGCTACTGGAACTCCTCGACGTTTGGACTAGGTGAGCCGAGTTTGGACTTGTTTTGTTAGTTATGATGTGACCTTACTTCCGGACTTGATGGAGCGACCTGAAGGTGTACTTCGGGGACTGCTACTCGAACTCCTCGACATGTTGGGACTAGGTGAGCCGAGTTTGGGTTCGTTTTGTTAGTTATGATGAGACCTTACCTCCGGACTTGATGGAGCGACCTGAAGGTGTACTTCGGGGACTGCTACTGGAACTCCTCGACATGTTGGGACTAGGTGAGCCGAGTTTGGGTGCGTGTTGTTAGTTATGATGAGACCTTACCTCCGGACTTGATGGTGGATATTATTATCATTACTTATTTTTTCACAGAGTTTCTGAAAGTAGTCGCAGTACTCGTGATACAGAAGGATGTGACCAAACGAGTACTTAGAATGAATTTAAAACAGTTAATTTTTGGTTGCCTACGGCAAATAATACATTCGTGTTATATAGAAAACATAAATGGTTTCACCAAGTTTGAGGACAGGTGCGGTCAGTGGGTCGTGTTAGGGGCGACAGCTGCGCGTTACTAGGCAAGACACTTGTGTGTTTGCTATATGGACAGGTCCTGGCAAAATAAAGTATCAGTGCATAGAAAAAATATAATAAAAACTGTCAACTCCCAGAATTGATTGACCCAAGACAGGCAAGAAATATGGAACTAAGAGCACATTCTTCACATATCCAACGAAATATTCTTACAATAAAAAATTGATACCGTTTGTTGTTTGTTGTTGTTAATCACGAAAGTACCAACCACCTCCAGGTCGCTCCATCAAGTTCGGTCTCATCATAACTAATAAAACAAGCCCCAACTCGGCTCATCTGGTCCAACACGTCGAGGAGTTCCAGTAGCAGTTCCCGAAGTACACCTTCAGGTCGCTCCATGAAATCCGGAGGTAAGGTCTCATCATAACTAACAAAACAAGCCCAAACTCGGCTCATCTAGTCCAACACGTCTAGGAGTTCCAGTAGCAGTCACCGAAGTACACCTTCAGGTCGCTCCATCAAGTCCGGAGGTAAGGTCTCATCATAACTAACAAAACAAGCCCAAACAAGGCTCATCTAGTCCAACACGTCTACTAGTTCCAGTAGCAGTCACCGAAGTACACCTTCAGGTCGCTCCATCAAGTCCGGAGGTAAGGTCTCATCATAACTAACAAAACAAGCCCAAACAAGGCTCATCTAGTCCAACACGTCTAGGAGTTCCAGTAACAGTCACCGAAGTACACCTTCAGGTCGCTCCATCAAGTCCGGAGGTAAGGTCTCATCATAATTAAGAAAACAAGCCCAAACTCGGCTCATCTAGTCCAACACGTCTAGGAGTTCCAGTAGCAGTCACCGAAGTACACCTTCAGGTCGCTCCATCAAGTCCGGAGGTAAGGTCTCATCATAACTAACAAAACAAGCCCAAACTTGGCTCATCTAGTCCAACACGTCTAGGAGTTCCAGTAGCAGTCACCGAAGTACACCTTCAGGTCGCTCCATCAAGTCCGGAGGTAAGGTCTCATCATAACTAACAAAACAAGCCCAAACTCGGCTCATCTAGTCCAACACGTCTAGGAGTTCCAGTAGCAGTCACCGAAGTACACCTTCAGGTCGCTCCATCAAGTCCGGAGGTAAGGTCTCATCATAACTAACAAAACAAGCCCAAACTCGGCTCATCTAGTCCAACACGTCTAGGAGTTCCAGTAGCAGTCACCGAAGTACACCTTCAGGTCGCTCCATCAAGTCCGGAGGTAAGGTCTCATCATAACTAACAAAACAAGCCCAAACAAGGCTCATCTAGTCCAACACGTCTACTAGTTCCAGTAGCAGTCACCGAAGTACACCTTCAGGTCGCTCCATCAAGTCCGGAGGTAAGGTCTCATCATAACTAACAAAACAAGCCCAAACAAGGCTCATCTAGTCCAACACGTCTACTAGTTCCAGTAGCAGTCACCGAAGTACACCTTCAGGTCGCTCCATCAAGTCCGGAGGTAAGGTCTCATCATAACTAACAAAACAAGCCCAAACTCGGCTCATCTAGTCCAACACGTCTAGGAGTTCCAGTAGCAGTCACTGAAGTACACCTTCAGGTCACTCCATCAAGTCCGGAGGTAAGGTCTCATCATAACTAACAAAACAAGCCCAAACTCGGCTCATCTAGTCCAACACGTCTAGTAGTTCCAGTAGCAGTCACCGAAGTACACCTTCAGGTCGCTCCATCAAGTCCGGAGGTAAGGTCTCATCATAACTAACAAAACAAGCCCAAACTCGGCTCATCTAGTCCAACACGTCTAGGAGTTCCAGTAGCAGTCACCGAAGTACACCTTCATCAGGTCGCTCCATCGAGTCCAGGACGATTAGGCATATATAAACCCTACTTACATACTTTTTTATAGCAAAATGAAATAGAATGAAAATCTTACGAGTACCTTGTCAAGTATCAAATTCGGTTTGTCGAATATTTTGTGTTTTTACAGCGATCTTTTTCAACTCGAGCCGCTCTAAACAGGCGATACATGTCCACTCTCGACGGGGGCCGCGCTCGGACTAAAGTTTCATTCCAAGTGCTTGTGCAATAAATCAAGACGGGTATTAGAAATAAAATAACCCTTATTGCAATCGATTAAGATTCATCCAGAATAGCAAAATATGTGAAAAAATAAGTTTCGGTTTTAATTTTTTCTGCGACTATTTAAAGCATTTAGATAAAAAAAAAAAACTAACTTTAAACATTGAATATGTTTGCCTACATATAGTATTTTTAAAAGTAGTCAAATATGATAACAATAGCACAAAAAATGTACCTAAACTCAACCCGGTATCGTTAAATTTGTGGAAAATGGCAACGATAAATCGATTTTACATTGTAAAAAAGTAAAATTTTCAATAATAAAGTACCGTTAATTTGAAGATGATGAACCAATCTATACGATGTAGTTATTGGTTATATTGAATTTTGTTTTATTATGCTATAAAAGGTACCGAAAAACAGCATAATTTTGCCTGATATGCAAACGCGCCCTTAACTATAGGAGGATGAACGTGTGGAATGTAATACAGACTGATGAGATGCCTTGTATTTCGAATTTTACGATATTCGAAATCATAGAGTGGTTGGAGTAATCAAACATTTATACTTGACAAATTGGCAATGATTGATAATGTTGTGATAAACTTCTTTTTTATTTTATTGTAAAAGCAGTATTAGTTGGCATTTAATTTGTTGATATGGGTGACAATAAATTTCCTTTAAGCTTTAAAGACCTGTAACGTAAATGTTTGTGACATGAATACCAGTGAACATTGTATGACATGGTACGTACATTACTTGTAAATCAATTTCATAACAATTAGCTAGTATTTAGTAGTAGATGAGTAGTTTTTATTAATTCACTGAAGCTTCCTGGCAGCTATGTACTTTTTTTTTTGATAAAATTAAGTACAAAGTTAATTTATTTGTTTGCAATAGCAGCTATAATATTATAAACAACAATACTTTTTTTTTATTTTCTTGACATATGTAACATTATTTTTTAGCACAGTGCTTAGGCTAGTTATACCTGAGAACTAGTTACACATTGTTTGTGCCCTTAAAATACTAGTGGAATAGAAAATCAAACTGAGAGGACTATGTAATCATTCCACAATAAACACAGACTAAACAAAATGTAAGAATGAAGTTTTAATATATTGTAATGTATGATCAATTTATTTTTACAGGACCAAATGATTAATTTTAGATTATAATATCAATTTTATTTACTACTTACTATTTGAGATTAATACTCGGAACATTTTGAGGCTACCCATCTAAATAATCATAAATATTTTTTTTATGTAAATATTATAAGTTTAATATCATAATTTGGTCAGCACGCCTTGTGATGTTTCTTAGAGATAATATTTCCTTGCCAGTGATACTGTGACTATTGATATTAATTATACATATTCGATTTTCAATATATCATCATGTAATTAAAATTTATTTTTAATGAAGTATTAGGCATAATAAACAGCACATAATATGTACAAATATGTTTTTTAATTATTATTATGTGAATGTTATTATAATTTATGATATAATGCATGTACTTTGCGTACCTCCTTTGATATATTTTTTGTTTGTAGTTTTATATTTATTAGCAATTTTTATAACGACATGAGCTTTTCATCACATATTTTGCTCTAGTACAAATTAACGTAATACAGAGATGTCGGCATTGTGTTACTTAGCGACCGTAACTAGATTAAGTTTATTATAATGAATTCTTGCAAACATTCAGTAAATCTAGCACTTGGTGAGATAAAAAATAACTTCATAGATCGGCCTAGACTAAACTACGTAAGGATATTGAAGAACACAATGATATTGGATCTGCTTTTTTTACCATCTTATTGTTCTAAATTAAACCGAATTTATAATTTTTCCATGACAACGAGTACATAATTGTTGTAGGTTAGTGCATTTTTATGCCCAAAATTAATTTAGCCAACATTCTGGGAAATTGGTTGTAGTATGGCTGCATTATCTTGTTAATTGGTACTATACATGGTGCTCTTCATTATTACGATGTGGATGATGAAAACAATATGTTACATTAACTAATTATGTTTAAAATGTTATTATTGTACGTATGTATTGTTCATTATTGTATTCGAAGGTATTATCATTTGACTTTTATTGTAAATAGCACTTACCAGGTTTTTTTATGCAAGGAAAGGCTGTTAGGTTCGTTTGTTTTTTTCAATTCTGCATTTAAAACACTGATGTACCAAGTAACACTTACCATGAAAATTTTACTTTATTTTTACTCCACTTCTAATACTTATAATTAATATAGGTAGGTACTTAATAATGCCTCTCACCGAATTTATATTTTAGCACACATTTATAACTTCTCGAATACAGCTCTTTAATTAACATTAAATTGAGTTTATTTTATTTATAGTATGAAAGTATTTAAAAAAATCGACATCAAAATGTTTGGAATGACAATTTGCCTATTCATGCACACAATACATGTGCCCTATTTACTATAGCAAATTCGCATATAGAGCTCATTTACTAAATTACTGAACCCTAATTTCCGTAGCCAAAGTTTAATAATTTGGGAGTATAGGAGCATATAAGACATGCATTTCTTTTTGTCCCAAATAAAAGAACAACCTTACACTATGAACTTTATTTTCCAACTGCACTTCATATATCTATTGCTTACTTCTAAATAATTGTCACATTAATCTAAAGAGATCCGTTCATGCTGGGTTCAGCCTGCACCTCCCACTTGAACACCGGGCAGGACTGCATAGTTAGTTTGAATGATTGCCCAGATACAACTGCCTTTCTTCCAGGTTCCACTTTTTGCGGGAGATAGGATATGACGCACTGAAACAATTTTTTATTTTTTTTACTGGACACACCACAAGTTGTACTTACATGATTAAAAAGAATACATTAAGATCTACAAATACCTTAGGTCTTTCATTTTCAGTAGACATATATCCAATACACATTGTTTTTGTAGTGTGCCCCCAAAGTAACTCTCCCTCTCCATTTATTGAGTCAAACTTTAAAGCTAAAGTACCACCTAATCTTTCAGGAACATCCCATAAAAATGGTGACTCTAAGAAATTTTCTTTGAAACATTTATCAAGACCTAAAACAGGGGAAGACTCGAGCAAACTTTCTGCAGAATTCTTAGCTAGTTGTGTTCTGATCAAATGTTCTCCACATCCTGAAGTACAGGCAGCAACTGAGGGTTTCATGCCATCCCTGCTCATCACTGCCCAGACCCCACTTCCAAATGATGCTGCCTGGCCTACTCTTCCTTCATGCTTCAGAGAGACACCGCCAGAACTTGCTCCAGAGGCCACCACACCATTAGAATCCACACAAATGGCCCCAACCGTGTCCAGGGGGCTAAACTTAACATCATTTTGTATTGAGTAACGTTTCAGCTTTCTTTTACAATGTTTATAATTCCGAAATGCTCGGGCTGTAACCATTTTGTGATCATCCACAATGTCTAAGCCCATTCGTTCTGCCCAAGACCTTGCCCCATGTCCGGTGAGTATGCAAGGAGGAACTCTGCCCAGAGATAAATTATCACATTGTTTTACACATAGTTGTTTGGCTAAAGTAATAGGATTCCAAACATTTGATACTGCTCCACAAGCACCAAAATGCAATGTTTGACCATTCATGAGTGAAGCATCACATTCCACAAGGCCATTCCAACTCAAGTTTGATCCATAACCAGCATTTGTAAGTGGACTATTCTCCAATTCTGAAAATATCAAAAGATTACAATTAAGTAAGTGAAAACAGAAAGCAAATGATTAAGAATAAGTGTACATTTTATGTAAGCTGCCTCATGTATATTTAGTTACAGAATGCAAAATCAATACCAGTTACAGACCTATTATGGCTTTCTCCACAGCATCTACGGCGTTGCCACCTTGCTGAAGAGCTTCAGCGGCTTTTCTGCATGCTGAAAAGCAAGTTTTCTGATATTCCTTCTTCAAAGCATCACTGTGATAACCAGCCCCTGAAAATAGTTTTATCACTCACTTTATTCTGCAGCTTTAAAAGATACCAAGACGTGTTTTCACTGTTTAATTTACAACACTTTAGAAAAACAACATTAAAAATGTTTACCACAGTGGACAGCGATAAACCCATTCATCTTTAATATTTTAACAATAAATCTGAAATCCCTTCTTGACAAAATAGGTCACAATATGGTCATCTTATCTTGTACTTATTATGAACTGATGCATTTTCATGTTGTTTTTTGGTTTAAAATATAAAACCGCGTCAACAACAATAGGAGGCGATGCAAATTGATTGATTGATTGAAGTTGAACATGAACTTCTAATCAAAAAATGTTTCAACGATCGAACGAAAAGGACTGAAAAATGAACGATTGAAAATGACGTATCGTATTCCTGATACAGTTTTGTTTATCTTTTGTCTGTCTTTGAACAATGGCTTTTTACACGTTAAGGTGAAAGCGTCAGGGTGGCCCGCGAAATTCAAATTTTCTTACGTTTTTTGCAGTTTGTAGGGCAGTGCTTTGTTGTATGTTGATGAAAATATAGGTCGCGGCTGTAAGACGTATGTAATTACAGAATTATAATCATCAGAATCATCAATACAACTGTCAAGGTGGACTGTATTTTCCAAAGGAATGAAACGCCTGACTTGATGGTAAGTTGAATATATTTCTTTAGTAATTCTTGATTAACAATAAAATTGTACTGCACTTTTCAGGATCGGCTTGTTGCTTCGGAGTGGCTTGAGAGAACACTTCTGCTGAACTACGAATGGGGGGGCTACCTGTCAACCTACTTAATAGTATTTTGTACTTGCTTGTACCACTGATTGAGTAAGGGAAAAGTTACACAAAGCGGACAGGGCGCGCGCCCGGGTCGGGTCGTTGTAGATAAAATGTATTGCGCTCGAACGAAATATCAACACAAATTGAATTCTTTCTGTCTTTTAATTACCACCCTCGCCACTCCCCTCGTCAATACGATCATTTTTTGTTCTAAACCATACCTGGGTGGGAACCAAACAGGGGGGTGAAACTTCCATGCATTGGCGTCAAACAAAATTTACATAGAAAGTGCTGCCATCTGTGTGTTTGAGGACACAAACTTTTCAAATCTATCTTGTATTATATAGTGTATTATGTATTATCTATGGAACCAAACCTCGGGGGGTCAAAGGTATTGATAACTTTTGAAATACCTCCATGACCTGTCTATTAATCAATGCATCCATTAGCACAATGTGTTGCATTGAATTATACCGTAAAATATGATTTTTCACCCCAATAAACAAAATGCTTGGTTGATGGCTTTGTAAAGAGTCCGTTTACACACTGTATAAACACTGCTCAAACTATAATGATATTTATGGTCAACTTGGTAAGTTGGTACACATGTGTGTACCACAAATAAAAAAAAATCAGCTTTGAGAAGCTATTTAATAAAATACTACACAGATATAATATCTGTCATGACATAATGAACATGAAAAATCAAAAATAAAGGTTGAGAATTACAATCTACTTTGTGAGACTTTTTCCTGTGGTCATCATAACACCAACTACTAACGCAGTTATTGTTAATCCTTGTGCAACTATTCGGACACGCATCATTTGTTGAGATAATCTTTTACGGCCAGTTCTGAAGCTCCACAAACCATATGAGAGAGCACCTGCTGTGGCAAGACATCCTGAAATCAATTTGAATAAATTAATAATTACCAAAACATAGGGACAGAAAAAGGAAATGATCATCATCATCTGCCTAGCCTCTTTCCAACTACTTTGAGGTCGGCTTCCAGTCTAACCGGATGCAGCTGAATACTAGTATTTTACATGGAGCGACAGCCTATCTGACCTCCACGGTTCAGTTAATACTGGGTAATATGATACCCCTTGGTAAGACTAGCTGTCAGACTATTTGGGCCACTGACTACCTGTAACGACTGCCAAAGATGGACAAATGACAGCCGGGACCAACAGCTTTACGTGCTTTCCGAGGCACAGAGGAAACTCGGTATGTAAGGGTGGTCAACAATCGATAGACCAACGAAGGCAAGCACGGCTTAACCTAAAGATCGGCCCTAGCGGCTGTTATTATTTAGCCACAAGCGAGGAGGAAATGATTTTAATCTTAATTAACAGAATACCAAAAGCGAATGAAAAAGATTATCTTGTCATTCCATACAACACAGTTGGTAATCATTATTATTGCGTAAGTTGTTGAGTAGGTACCTACATATTTTTTTACAACAAATTAATTCTCGTTCAAGTCATGTTAGTCTAGGTATTAAACATAGGTTCAATAGTAGTAAAAGAAGTAATGCTACGGAACAGAACACATTTATGATTGTTTTGACGGGCATACCTATAGGTACAAAAGGATTTGCGTAAAATTTTCTCGAAAATTTTTCCGCTGTTGTTTCAATGTGTTGGTGCTGTCCCATTTCTTTTCGGAGCTGCACCCAGTCCAAATCAGTGGGTTCATCGTCCGTCGACATCATTGAATCTGCTTAAAATTATATCTGAGGTAGTATTTTTATCTAATTTATTACAAGTTTGTTTTTAGTGCATTACAATTTATTTTTATCTGTCAGTGTCAAAGAATTATGAAGTATGAACCTACGAATGCCAACTTGCCAAAAGTGACAGCTATCAGCTGACATTTGATCGAATGAACCAGAACAGATTAAATTTAGACCTTCTATAGGTATAATATTTCCCTACAGAACAAGTTAAGTGTAATGAGCTAAACGTAGTGATTATATACTCTGTGTAATGAGCCAAGAGGTTAATATAAATCAATTGTATGATCGTTTCTTTTCATTAGTTCACACGGAATTCAACAAAACGTTTGAAAAGAAGACGAAAGAGTATTTGCCCTTTTTTTTTTTTTTTTTTAGGATGGGAAATCATCAAATGACTTCTCCCACTCTGGGCGGAGCGGGAGGGAGTGTCAGACTCTTACTGACTAAAACCCATCCATGTTCCTTCCTCTCCCTTTATGTTCCGGGGCCGCGGTAACTCTTTCGAACAGTCCCGCAACCCCGGCAGGCTTCGGCCCTTGCGGGCCCCTCTCTTCTGCTGACATCTCTTTGAGGCGCGCGTGGAACACGAACGCGCCGTCGACACGGCCTGTCGTCACTAGACGGAGGGACGGCTAGATAGCCCATAGCTAACCGTCCACAGGCCCGCATCCACAGACGTATACGTCTGTGCCCGCATCTACGGTGGAGGTATTTGCCCTAAATTTATATTTAGTGATTGGGCAACTAGAGGTATCAGAAAAAGTAGGGAAAGGCTATTCGAGCTTTATAGCCTTAAGCCTTTTATAAACACTGAAACTTTTAGCAAGTATGTTGCTACGTATTCAAAGATTTTTAGAAATACTTGCAAGGTTGCTAAAGCCCTGCACATAAGCAACAAGATCATAACAGCAGAAAATAAAATAAAGACCGTTTGGAAAGTCATAAATAACGAGACTAACAGAACGAAAATACGTAATAATATGTACTAGAAAGCTATCATTCACTGGAAACCTACTTTAGTTTTTTGACTTGAATGTGCCCTGGCGGTTGAGAGTATGTCATGCTCACTCAAATGTCTCGCTGATTATAGTGCGTGTGTCGAACCATTTAGTTCCCTTCAAAATGGTTGAGCTGAATAGTGCTGGGGGTCTAAAAAGGCCACTTTAGCAGAATCATAATTTGAATCACGTTAAAATTTAAAATTCTTAAAATGGACTTTATCTTTATGAAGATAAGGTCCATTTTACCAATTTAAATTTTTTAAGATGATTCAAATTATGATTCTTCTAAAGCGGCCATTTTAGGCCCGCAGATCCATGCGTCATGTTTGTGAACGAGCGCTGTCAGTTGTGACTGGTCATCTCTTAGTTGCCATGGCTTATTTGAATGAATTATTTTGATTTTACTATGGACACTTTTAACGTGCACATCTTGCTACATTGTTCTCACATAATATACCAACTCAACATGAATGATGTAACAGGATGTAACCAAGATTTTGTAACAATAATTTGATTTAAAAGAGTGTCCATGGAGTTTTTTGCCCGTTCTTCTACATAGAGATCTACGTTAGGGAATGGGCAACTACAGTACTTTCACAGTTTTTATGTCTTGTGACTGGGACTGTAGCTACATTTAATTTTCATCTTTGTTTCGACAGTTCAAAAGTGCCTGTTATTAGCCTACTTGAAATAAATGCTTTGATTTTGATTTTTGAACTACTTCACTTTTTCGCAGGGTGGCATGCATGGCAACAGGAAGTTATCATCTCGATCAAACAACTTTTTTTCCTGGTCTTGGGTAAAGTGTTAAGTGGTTAGTTTAGTAACATTTTGACATCCATCATTCATTACTGCAAGCTACTAATATCTAATCTGTGCAGTACTGTACTATTTCCGTAGTAGACAGAATACTCCACTGACTAACTGAATACTCTGTCTACGACTATTTCACATCACTGCGTCACTCCACTAATATCTAATCTGTGGCGTCACTCGTCACGTCAGCCATTTTTTTGTTAAACGTAGTGATTATATACTCTGTGACAGAACACATATTACCCTGTCTTGGATCTCGTGCATTGAGTCACGGCTGTGACAGCTTTAGTTCCAAAGGGTCCGTTTTGGCGCTGGCGTAGCATCGCCGGCGCCATGCCGGCATCGCCATCTTGGTTTTGTTATGTCAGTGTTTGTCAAGCACATAACAATTATGTATCATATGACACTTGAGTATATAATGCGCTCATTGTCAAAAATCTTCAGAGAATTCTAACCTCTGAGTTTATTTTCCTTAATTTTCCTCGTATTTTACTGAGTTGAGATACACAATTTCCTCTGTAGTTTGAGACAATACTGATTGTGCATGTTAAATGTGCGATTATTCGTCATGGGAATCCGAAAGTGCTGTGTAGGTGGTTGCAATGCAACAGTAAGTTTTCCCAAGAACAATGAACTTAGAAATCTGTGGATGCCTTCCTAGTGCCAACAAATTCCCTCCTCATTGGACTCAGGAAACGTGTCTATGAAAAACAGAAGAAGTTGCATAAGGCGTACCGCTTAGTGTAGCTGGTGAGTTTTGTTAAACTTTTTAGGTTATGTAAAAGTCGTTTTGTTATAAGTACTCAGATCAAGTAAAAAGAGGACTAACACTGGAGCTCAAAACAATAAATAATCACGGAAGATATCCCGTAAGTGACAATATAAGTTTAAAAAGAGGACTATTTTGATTACTTGATTTGAGATGTTATAAGTTATTTTTATTAAAACTTCAATCAACTAGAAACCAACAGAACGTAAAGAAAATATTATAGCGGACATATACAAAAAACTTATAGAGAATGTACCTATAGGGAAAACATAAAATCAACTTCGAAATATTAAAAATTACTGTATTAACTGTATCAAATATGTTTCCAGGGTGGGATGTAATACTTGAACATAATTATTTCAAGGCACAAGATGAGGCGGATATACATGTACTACAACTGGTGTGTATGGTTATCTAAATATAGTCCCATTTATCAGTATTATTTTACTATAAGTATGACAACTCGCCAACCCGTCTTGAGCAAGCATGGTAATCAATGCTCGTGCCTTCTCTGTTGAGAAGAGGCCTTTGCCCAGCAGTGGGTCAGTTATAGGCTGGTTTTATTAAAATGAGTACAACTTATAATAATATGTATTACAGCAATATTTCTCAATTTTTCAGGGTGGTTGGTTGGTTGGTACAGTTGATCATAATTACTCCGAGGAACAAGGTGACAGTGTCATAACATCATCAGTTTTGATTGGAACGGCAGGTATAGATATACATACATAAATATCTTCTAATGTTTTAATTTTAATCCAATATAGGAAATAAGAAATCCCCTCCACTGTGGCACCCTCAGAAAATATTCTTAGCAGTGTGAGGGCTCTGTAATGCCCCATAACTTTTGTCATGTCATCACTTAAAATTGTTTGTTATGCGTCATGCTGATGGACCTTTTTTTACTTTATTAACGTACATTTCTTAGTTGTTGTGGCAACTGCGAGGGCTATAATTAACAGTCCAGCAACGTAACGTCTCATATACAAAGTGTCTCCATTTCTACAGAACTGGTATTTGTTTACTAATGTGTTCATTATTCTTATTTTCAGATAAATTACATGGTCTAGATTCTGGAGCTACAATGGCCACAACAGCTGAAGTTGTTGAATTTTTTGATGAACTGTTTGACAGTGTTAATGGCTATCCTGGTGGTGGAAAAAGGAGAAAATTAAGACGAGCTGTAAAGAAGACTCACTACATCATTCTTTTTGGGTTGACGCCAACAAAAAAATTTAATCAGTTAGTTTAAAAATGTTTATACAAATATAAACCTATAAATTATCATTTTTATTTTATTATGATTACCTGAACCTCAAAAATAAATCAACTATATGAAGGCGCCATTAAAGTATCGATGAAAAAGTCGATATTAAAGAACATCACTAGTTATCGATAACAAGATTCCTGCCATCACTATTACACCTACATACATAACTATTTTATATATACTTCTGTCAAAACCCCGATGGCTACAACAGCGCCAAAACGGACCCTTTGGAAACTACCAAAAAGTGACTGTCGTATCTGTAGCTAGCTACTAATATAGTAATCTGTGCATTGAGTTGGTTGTCTTGATTTCGTAATAATGTTGAGAATTATTAGTGCTTCTAACATCATTCTTGAAACCGTAAGTTAATGTCTACATTTTCTTATTTAGAAACCTAAGAAAACACTTTCTTTCACAGTTTAACATTTGTGTTAATTTCAGACTTTGCATGTTGAATTGTTGACTAATTTTATTAATGGCTTGTTGGCTACGCAACAAATCCGTACTGCGGATTGTATTGTTATGTTTTGTTTTACGGTACCATTATTTGTAAACAATGCAGATATTCGTTAGAACTGTTGAGCTGTAAATGCATTATCTCTGTCTGTGCCCAGATAATAATAACATACACAGAACATTAAAATTTGATCTGAACGTGCACTATTTAGATTGTAATGGCATTGAAACTAACGTTCTAGTGTCGTGGATCCGCCTCGTGATTGATTCGTGTAAGTCGGTAATTGTTAGTTACGACTGCATCACTGCAGAGGCAATATATATAAGTGTAGATACACCTTCTTTAAGAGTATAAATACTTGCCAGCATATACCTACATAAATTACCCTTACCCCCATAATAAAACTAAAGTGAATCTTGCCAGAAGGTCATCTTAATTGTTAATAAAAAATAAATGAATATTAAAAATAAAACCCTTTTGTTATCCGAGCATCTAAAATAATACATTGACAATGATATAATAAAAAAAAAATTGTTTAAAACTTGCATTACTTTAACTATTAACAACCTAAAATAACTGGGTCAAATTTCCTCTGAAAATAAATCAAGTTGTGTGCATAAAAAAATGTTTTTATTAACTAGTCTTTGAATTTATAAAATGTCCATGGACAGCAGTTATTGATGTTTTGAGATAAAAAGTTCTGTGGTCTTTGCGCATGACCATACTATGAGTGGGTTAATATTGGCAGGGTAGAAAAGCTATGGAAATTACCTACAAGCCAATTGATAAACAAGGGAAATGTAATACCCACTTATTGAATTTAGTTCATATTCATACTCGGCAGTGAGTAGATTCAGGTCATGGGCGTGTTCTAAAATAAATAATATTGTTGTTTTATGGAAATTTTTAGGTTGGTTTGATTATTCTGACAGTTGCTTTGTTACTTGATAAGGTGTTGGACACCTTCCTTTTTCTTATGATTTTTTTTTATGAGAAGTCTTTTACAATAAAGTTATTATGAGTATAAAAATAGCCTTTAAAATATATATAAACTTCTGGTACCAGATGTTTAGCCATAACTTGTGGCAGAAGTGAAAACAACCTAAAATTTAAGTCAAATCAATATTTTAAGTGTTTAAGGCGATTACACGAGCTAAACGCGAGTTTTATCATTACTAAAAGTATATGATTCACTGCTATAAACAAGACCAGAAAAATATATGATATTCTTCAGGATATATGCTAGCATGATACTGTTTTGAAAACATAATACAATTAATTTGGCTCGATAAAAAGAAATCACGAACTTACCTCTAAAAATATCTTTCAAACAATAAAAAACATACTAATATGCATGCGATCATTATGATTTTTTGGCAAATAATTCTACAAGCAATATAATATATTAGCATGATACTGTTTTAGTTTTTTAATCCAAATCAATAGTTTTTTTGTAAATCAATCGAAACCACTCATTTCGCGCTATTTGGCCCGCAGTGGCTGACGTAACAACCACTTTGTAGTGCAAGCTGATTAGAACTTTATTCTAACAGCATTTCAAACGAAGTTTTAACCACCACAAATAGAGTTGCTAATTTAGCTCGTCTAAGCCCCTTAACCTATATGGCAAAAGTCTGTGACACATAACTATTGTCTATTATAAATTCTATGTTGAGTGTTTTGTTTCAGATGACTTCATCACCTCTTTCATTGAAGTCTAGTGAAGCCCAAAGGGTGTCTTGAGCACTACCCTAGTTCCTTTATCTAGTTTATTTCTTGTTACTAAAATATTACTTTTGTTTTTTTTTTATTTCATAATGTTGTCACCCAATATTGCCAACTGAAACAATCTTATCATTTCTGCTCAAGATAAAATACCATTCAATTTTTAGTGTACTCAAAAGACAGTTGTCTTTATTATTCTCATTAGATAAGTGTTTCTATTATAAACTTTTGTTATTATTCTAAATTAATTACAAAGAGATTATAATGGCTTCAAGTGACCCAGAAATTAAGGATGGATTCACACTCTCTGGTTGGATGAAAAGTAGGCCTGTCAAGTGAGTACCTCTCCTATTTTTATTTATTTTTCTACAGGAAATCAAGACTCTTTAAGGGAATAAGACCCTGTAGACCTCTACAACAAACAATACTTGAATCCATGTTACAAGGAATACCAGTATTTATTTATTTAAAACAGCTTAAACTATCTTTACAGGGTTTACCCTTATGCAACGGCTAAGAACTTATATTATTAAGAACTTAAACTATATATTTACAATCAAATTACAAAAAAAAGATGATCTAATAAATTTCTTGGCAAATGTGTTGGACCCATAATATTATGTATTAGCGGACGTCTCGCGGTTTCACACGCGTTGTTCCCGTTCCCGAGTACGGGGATAAAATGTAGCCTGTTACCTACTCATTGTGAATGTATCTTTCCAATGATGAAAGAATTTTTGAAATCGGCACAGTAGTTTTTCAGTTTATTCATTACAAACATACACACACAAAAATACAATTTTTTCCTCTTTATAATATTAGTGTAGATAGATTGGTAATTAATTGATAGCTTAACTATAGTTAAAATGGTGATTGTTCATATCAAACAAAAACAGTATTTATTCTTCTTTGCCTGTTGATTTGACTCAAATTTTATCAAACCATTATGTAGCTGCACAGCCCTATCATTAGTTTCAGAATAAGAGATGAGACATAACAGCCAAAGGGGCTCCATACTGGCATTTTGTTTCGAATGGGACCCTATCACTGACCCCTGGTGACTCAAACTAAAAAACAATGTTGAAAGAGTAATTTAGATCATTGAGCCACTTAAACTATTATAAAATTGAAACCAACCAGTGCATTCAAGTAGCATAGTTTATTTGTAGCTGTTCTCTGTATCTAGTCTTGACTTATTCTTCTATTATAAAAGTCCTATTACATTCGAAAGAAATAGGTATGTACGTATAGAATGCAGCCTGCGATTTGCTTCTGTAAACCATTTCACATTAAAAGTTGTGCATAAAGTTTTGATCAGTGAAGTACTGTTACAAGTAGGTATGGCTATAAAGTTGGTTTAATTCATTTTAATCGACCAACAATTCAAGTAATTAAGATTCAAATGCATTGTTTAAAGTGCTATGTGCAATTGTGCATCCCAGCAATAAATGAACTAAAATAGAATGCATTATGAATGCACAACTACGTTCTTGGCAAGCATAGAATAGTTTGCTTGGGTAATTGAAAGAATATTCTAATGCCTTAGAAATAAGATTACAATTTCTAGAAATTGTTTAATGGTGTGTACATACATATGTACCTGTTGATTTACATGCATAGGCCACATGCTTGGTGGTGTACAATGTATATTAATATTATATATATTAATATATATTATATATATTAATGTATATTAATATATATATTAATATTATAATGTATATTAATATTATAATATAATATGTAAAATCTCCGTTTAAGTTAAGAATTTCAGAAATAGGAAGGTACATACTCCATTTTGAATTTCTTATTATTATTGGTGGTTTATCTGTTTCCAAGCGCATGTAGTCGGATGCACGATGATAAGATATGACGTCACAATCTAATTAACAATAAGATTGATGTACCTAGGTAAGATTTGTATTTATTTAATGTTAGGTAATAAGTAGGAACACGTTTATCATATCTTGTGATTTACTTGTTATCTTTGCACCCATGTCTGGTCACGTTATTTAAAACAGTTAGCAAAACAATGTTTACACTTGCCAGTCTGTAAAGCAAATAAACATAGGTACCCATTTTATGTTTAAATATTTGCTTTCAATTGTTTTTTTCCATTTAAAAGGATATCAACTTTATACTGGTTTTGTTAGTTGTTGTTAGAATTACTAGTTGAAAAGTCATGATGTTTTTTGGAGTTGTTGCGCATAATATAGAATAGAACTTTATTTATTTATTTACTAACTGACCCACGCAACTTCGTCTCCGTCACATAAAAGAGAAAATGCCCACAAAAGGAGTAAATATTCCCCGTTTTTGCAACAATTTTCATTTATGCTCCGCTCCTATTAGTTGTAGCGTGATGTTATATAGCCTATAACCTTCCTCGATAAATGGACTATCCAATACAATAAGATTTTTTCAATTTCAATCAGTGGTTCCTGAGAGTAGCGTGTTCAAACAAACAAACCCTTCAGCTTATATTAGTATACTAGCTGACCCACGCAACTCCGTCTGCGTCACATAAGAGAGGGAAAAAATCCTCGTTTTTGCAACATTTTTCATTCCTGCTCCGCTCCTAATGGTCATAGCGTGATGTTTTATAGCCTAAAGCCTTCCTCGATAAATGGACTATCCAACACAAAAAGAATTTTTCAATTTGAACCAGTAGTTCCTGAGATTAGCGCGTTCAACCAAACAAACAAACAAACAAACAAACAAACAAACAAACAAACAAACTCTTCTGCTTTATAATATTAGTATAGATAGATATATATTTGGTTAAATAATAGTTTTTTTTAAATATGTTTGGTTAAATAGTAGTTTTTTTAAATATATTTGGTTAAATAGTAGTTTTTTTTATATATATATATATATACAGTATGTTAGTTTAAACGAGGGACTTATTCAAACCCGCAATAGTCCATGCTTACATGATACTAATAAACATGAACAAAAAGAAAACACTCATACATAACAGATAGATCCATACCAAAAACTTCGCCTAAGTTTCGCAACGTGTGCGCCATGCGCTTATCGCAGAACATGTGTGCGGGTCAATGACCTTTCTAGGTATAATCCATTTTCCCTTCATACTTTAAATCTGGCTTTGGACAGGCAAATATCTAGGTAACTAGGTACTGACCGAATGTTCGCAGTCGTTTATTGACACCTTGCATAATAATTAACGGTTCCTCGCACAATATCACTAGATAAAACTTAAGCACGAACCATAATCCCAATATTCTTCACTGGATAAGACGTAATGTTTGGTTATTCAAGAACACGTTTACAGGACACTCTAAATATCGCGAAATAAGCGAGGTTGTTTGTTAAATGCGATACGCGGAAACGCAATATTAGTCATGCGGAAGTAACGGCGCTCGCGCATACACTGAGGTCAGCGCGGGGTGGCGCGGGGGTGTGCCCTGTCGGCTGTCGGTGCATCGGCGACAATACAAAGGAATGGGGCGGAGTTTGCGCACGGAGCTCAGGACCGGCACGTGTTTTGCCGCGTGACACCTACTTGCGCGCTCAGTGTCCATGAGTAATGTATTTAATTAGACAATTATGTCAAAAATTAAGGTTATAGGTTTTTTACATATTTGGGTTGAGAATCGAATACTGAATACCTTCCCTCAATATGTCCCTGGTTTAACCTATGAGTACATTTATTTGGGCCAGCTAGTTTCCTTCGAAAACAGGCAAGACAGAGAAATCGACCGCCGAGCCGAAAACGCCTGGAAGAGCTACAGTCAGTCTATGAAGTCGCTGATGAAAGGTGACTTACCTCTATCCCTGAAGCGCAAACTCATCGGCATGTGTATTCTGCCCATCCTAACCTACGGTGCTCAAACTTGGTCCTTGAAAAAAAAAAGTAGTTTTTCCCCAAAACATTATAGTACTTGTTTACATGTTAGGAAACTATATTGCAAACGCAGGATACATGACATACCTACCACTGCAGCTGCCTCCAGTTATTTTTCGTTTTTTGTATGAGGAATTCGACGCATTCAATTTCAAATGCATCATTACTATATTGAGGAATTTGACGGTTAAAAGTTAAAACTGGACTTGGCACTCTGCCAATTCTAAATTTCTAATCTATACAGCTGGTGGAACTTAGTTCAAAGTTTACAGTTAGTATTATAACTAACTAGCTGATGCCCGCGGCTTCGCCTGCGTAAAATTATTTATACAAAAACCTTCCTCTTGAATCACCCAATCTATAAAAAAGGGGCCAAGTGCGAGTCGGACTCGCCCATGAAGGGTTCCGTAGCAGATTGAATGAAAGGTAAATTGCTGTTTACGATTTATGACGTTTTAAAAAAAACTGCTTACTAGATCTCGTTCAAACCAATTTTCGGTGGAAGTTTACATGGTAATGTACATCATATATTTTTTTTTAGTTTATCATTCTCTTATTTAAGAAGTTACAGGGGGCGGGGACACATTTTACCAGTTTGGAAGTGTCTCTCGCGCAAACTATTCAGTTTAGAAAAAAAATGATGTTAGAACCCTCAATATCATTTTTAAAGACCCATAGATACCCCACACGTATGGGTTCGACAACATTTCTCATTGTTGCTCCGCTCCTATTGGTCATAGCGTGATGTTATACGCCTATAACCTTCCTCGATAAATGGACTATCCAACGCTAAAAAAATTTTTCAATTCGAGCCGTTATTAATGCATTTGAAATTTTTCAATCAATAGACAGACATGAGATTTCAGCAACCCCAGTCCATTTGCTATCATTTATTGAGGAGTTCCGTTGCTTATCTCCGAAGTTCTTCATCAGATCTTCACTAAATTGAAGTAGGACCACTCCGAGAAAGTACTCTTCCGAAAACTACCCAAATAGCTTCATGCCAACCTATAAAAATTGAAGAGTTCTCTCTATTTCTCCAGGATTCCATGATCAGATCCTGACTTGATGATTATGGGACCACCTTTCAAACAAAATAAAAATAATCCAAATCGGTCCAGCCATCTTCGAGTAATCGGGGAACATACATAAAAAAAAGGTTCCGACGAATTGTAACCTCCTTTTGGAAGTCTGTTAAAAACCTAATAACATTTTGGTACAGATGGTACCAAATAGCCCCCAAAAACCCAAATAGCCTCGTTTTACTGTACATATATTTCTTACTGGGTTATACACCTTGCAAAACAGGATAAGCAATTGTCGTCCGTTTTAACGATGTCCATGCAATTAACATTCCAGTTTTTTGAAAAAAAAAAACTGGAATAATGCTGGTTTAATGCGTTCTATGTTTACCATATTAATATTGTATGCACGTCATGGATTTGCGACGAATAAACATTTTTTTCTTTCTTTCTTTTTTTCATTTTATAACTTTTTTACGTGGTAGCTGTAATTCTGAAATTACCTTAAATGAAAACTACAGTTGTTTTTGTTTTGGGTCTAAATACATATATCAATTGGAAACAAGGATTTTATATTTGAATATGAAATAGTTAGGCACGTACGTTTCTTTGTTTGCCTCGCCTCTGATATTACATGCAGGTCATTGCAGGTGTCCAAAGGCGGCAATGACCACATTGACAACTTGATAATTATGTCAAAACATACGTTATTTTTGTTAATTATGGTCTTTTCTTGCATAGTTCGCTGTAAATCCCAGAGTTATCTTATTGTAAGTTTTCGTCGTCACAGATGTCTGAGCCACGATTATTTGCATGTTCGTTAACACTTCCACTTATAGCATCAACAACTTGTTTTGATTTCTCAACAAACTTGGCTTGGAGGCTTGTCTCGGACGTCACAGAAATACCTGTTTGTTTGTTTTTACAATCCTCGCCCGATCGACTCGACGATGTTGTACAAGTTTTTAAATTCTTTCCATTATATCGGTTATTTTTTCATTAAAACAATGTACATTTATAACTGGCTGACACTGGAATACCAGCTTAGATGGTCTATGTTAATCTTTAATTTTCAAGGTTAATTAATCTTTCTTTCCAAATCAATATCTAAGTCGGTATTTCATTCAAATGACTAATTAAAATCCTTGACTAATTCAATTAAAAGTAGGTTCCCTATGAAGACAGCTAGTCTCATGATAAAACTTGTATAATAATCAATATTTAATTATTACTGCTAATAGTAGAAATCTGATCACAATCGATTCGTTCTCAGTAACTTATCACTCACAATGAAATCGAAGAGATTGTTTCATTCAACCAAGTCTATAACTAACATAATGATACAAGTACTTACAGTATTATTCATTAATCGGGATATCAGTAGGTACATTACACATAATGATGACTTATAATTATGTACATATGTACACTTTTACCTTAAACATTAGCTGTGATGATGATGACCAAGAAACCCATGCATTCCATTGATTCATGTAATCCCACATTCCTAAACACAATGAAAATACTTGAATTGAATATGACCTGATTTCTCAGGTGTGGCCAGCATTTAACATTTTATAAAGTTAGTCAGTTACGCAATGCATGACGTAGGACGGATTATTTTATATCAGCAGCACCATGAAAGTGGCATTCTCTTTATTGCCTTGACGCCTATAGAACGCATTTTTACATTGATCAGTCACCTTCTATAGTACCACATATGCACGCTTGTTTGTATGAGGCTGAGGATTCTAATAAATAAAATTAGAAAGATTTCTCAAGTTGTCTTCATAATTTATCACATGATTTAAAATCTATATAAAAGTAAAATGAGATAACACACCTTGTATTTGTTTCACTAAATACAGATTGTAGGTATTTTGTTTTTCTTTCCATTTTTAACCGACTTCTAAAAAGAGGAGGTTCTCAATTCGTCTGTATTATTTTTTTTTTTTTTTTTTTTGTGTTTGTTACCTCAGAACTTTCGACTGGGTGAACCGATTTTGATGATTCTTTTTTTATTTGAAAGCTGGTGCTTCCCGTTGGGTCCCATTTTAATTTGTTGAAGATCTGATGCTGATCTTCGGAGATATACAATGGAACTCTTCAAAAATAGACGGCAAAGCTGCAGTAATTGCTGCAATCGCTTGGTTGTTTATTGTTTATGCAACATCATGACGTAACATCACACCTGTATGCTCTGAGGGAGTACGCAGAAGTATACAATACACCCAGATTTCGACAGTTAGACGTGTAAAGTTCCATTCAATGGGATCCCGGAGAAATAGAGGTAACTCCTTAACTTTATAGGCACACCAGAAGCGGTTTGGGTAGTTTTAGGCAGAGTACAATCTCGGAGTGATCCCATTTCGATTTGATAAAGATCTGGTGACTTCGGAAGATAGGCAACTGAACTCCTTAATAAAATATGATAGCAAATGTACTGGGATCGCTGAAGACTCACGTCTGTCTATTGTTTACACCAGTTCATAACAAAAAATCACACCGATACGCTGTGAAAGGGTAAGCACATGTGAAACACTAAAAAGTGAAAAATAAAAATATTTTGCAAAAAATATAACCGACTTCACACAAAAAAAGTGAAAAATAACTTTAGCTTCAGAAGTCGGTGACAAAAAAACTAAATCAATCAAACAAAGGTCACCGACTTCTGAAGCTAAAGTTATTTTTCACTTTTTTTGTGTGAAGTCGGTTATATTTTTTGCAAAATGTTTTTAAATGACTAAATTCTTTCTCCTTAGTTGAATTGAAGTCTAAAGACCTATACATGTAAGTGGCGATAGTGTTTATTTATTTATTCCTTGAGCCCCAACAATATTTTTGTAAAAGCGAATAATTAATATATGTATTTCTTTAGTAATAAATGGCTGCAATTATTTAAAACGCAAGCTATTACAACTTTGCATTGACGTCATTGGGCCCACTTTGACTAAATATCAACAACAGTATCAACAGTGCAGTGGTTCATAATATGACGTTCGCATTTGTTTTACAAATACTTGCGAGATCAACGTGTTAACCGTGGTCAACAGAATAAAGCCGTATTTCTATGACATTTCTAAACAAATACGTAGAAGCAGTAAGCTTAGCGTACATAGGTACATTATAACACGTGTTTTGTAATATTCCTCCTCTCATTTACTAATTGTTTCTAATGCTGATGATAAATACTTGTTAATTGTTATTGCAAAATGAAAGTTAAATGTTTGGTTTGATAGACATCAATTGTTATGTACTATTTAGCTTCATGCCATAATAATATTGGTTACACAAATACATGACGTAGGGCAATCAATCTCTTCGATAAGTCACTTTGTGACTTTGTCACCTTATGTTTCAGGTACATTCACGTGTAAAAGTCAGAAGGTACCTTGTCTTTGAATTATTGATCATTCACTTTCTATATTAGTTTATATAAATAAAGTGATTACTTTTCTTTTTGGTTGGTTTATTTTTTATTAATTTTCAATTATGATGTCTTATTCTGAGAAAATTCTTGTTAGGGTTGCATTGCTGTGCCTGTTGTAAAGTAGGTATAACGATCAAGAATCGAAACAAATAATAACCGTGTTTGTTTGTGTCCACATCGGAAATATACCACGTTCAATTCCACGTATGTGCAATGGTAGATTGATGTTTGTAAACAGTTGATCAATCTTGGAAACCTACATATAATAAGGGAATATGCACAATGTAAGATGACGAATTCATCCACCATTCCAGCATTCACCTTTTGTCACACAATCCTTCAAGTGCCTTTCGGCTTTGTCAAGAGGTGTTTTACACCCTTTATAATAAGGGAATATATTATGCACAATGTAAGATGGCGACTTCGTACACCATTCCACCGTTCACCTTTTATCACATAATCCTTCAATACAGTGACAAACAATATCAATTTGCTACTTTGTTTAATTATGTAGGTAAATGTACCTACCAAATTAAATTAAACAATTTCTTTTGCACTTCTGCATTTGATTGTACTTGTATGATTTAAGATTGCTTTTTCCATGACACTTACAATAAATCGGATCTTATCAGGCTTTGGCCGATAGAATGATTTATTGAAAAAGCAAACACCTCTATGTTTTGATCATCAAAGAGATTTGCACAAATCATTACAGCTTGCAATTTTGTCATTTCTGTAAATAGAAATAGAATAATATTTTGAGGACTGATATTAAACGATTGTCACTTGGTCATGTATTTCATCATCTGCTTAAGATTTCCTGTATGTAAGATCAGTTTCCAGTCTTATCGATTCTTGAATTTTCATTTTTATGTTTTTCATTTGGATTAAGTGGTGTACTATTTGATCATTTTTTGTTTTACTTCATATACCTATGCTTAAAAAACGAGGTGTGTCTTTTGAATACTAAAGTTTAGTCAATGTTTAAAGAATTAACGTTTTCATAAATCAATCTTTATTTTAATAATTCCAGCCTATCTGGTAATGCGTGCAAAACTCAGTTTTCCTTTATAGCCAATTTTCTTCTTACTTCATAAGGATTACTAAGGAGATAATTATTATTACTTAAATAAATATTATTATGTTTAGTTAGTAGAGTGGGTAGGCATTGTAATCCTTCAGGAGATTTCACTGAAACTGATAGAGCACTGTGATAGACAAGCATGTTTTAATCCTGGTTTTATTGTCATCAGACCAATATAATGAATTCTACAATTTCCAGTCAGTAACACCGGTAACTTAAATAAAAAACCCTAAAAAGTTAATTATCTTGGAACTTTTTAATCATAATGTCAATATTTTTAAAGTCAGTACTTGTTCTTGTAATCTTGCCCACACGGGTAGCGTTATCGGTCTTTGTGTTATGTTATACCTAATAATAACTTTGTTTTGGAGATAGCCTGAGCATTATTTTTTATAGCCAGCAGATTTAGGTAGATTTCCTTTTTTAGAAAAAAAAAAAATCTACCTATTGGTCTCTCACCTACGGGGATATATATGAATACGTATGTATATGGGTGACAAGCAAAATTTAGCCACACTCTACAGGTCGCAATTATGAACCGATTGCTTTCAAACTTGGCCAAAAAATCGAAACGGTCAAAACTTAGGCTAAGTTCGTGAATGGGCGGAATTCGTCCATGGGGGGCGGCGGGCGGGCGGTTTTTCTAAAATCAGTTTTTTGGCCATAACTTTTTTCCTATGGAAAATTTTTGAACCGTTTCTCATTTTTATCATTCTGAGTACGAATACGGACATCTTTAAATCAAAGCTTTTTTGATGCAACCCCTAAATTGGGGAGGGGGTTGAAAATTCCAAATTTTTTGCGAAAAAAAATCATATCTCCGAAACAGTAAACATTTTGAACGTCGCAAATATTTTTTTTTGAAAGCAAATTGTTTACTTTACAATTGTTACCTTCAAAGTTTAGCGATAAAACTTATAGCTTTCGAAATAAAAAATTATAACTAAACATTTGAGGGCGTTTCCATGCTAAACTCTTATGAGAGAATTTAAAAAGGGTAAACTTTCCATTACAGGGCAACCATTTTGAAATCAATTTTTTTTTAGTAGTTTGTACACATAAGTACAACTCTTTATACAAATTTTCAATAGTCGGACGCTCCAGCACCTTCTTCGAAATCTACCTCCTCCTGCGGCTTGCCGGAGGGATTTTTACATTTAATTTTGTGTCACTGTGCAATATTTTCTTCCTATCAGAATTATATCATCACTAGCTTCTGCCCGCGACTTCGTTCGCGTGAAGTTTTGATATCGCAACGCATCGCCTTCTCAACGGAAGCTTTTTTCCCGCTTGCAACATTTCTTATTGCTGCTCCGCTCCTATTGGTCATAGCGTGATGTTATATAGCCTATAGCCTTCCTCTATAAATGGACTATCCAACGCAAAATTAATTTTTCAATTCGAGCCGGTAGTTCCTGAGATTAGCGCGTTCAACCAAACAAACGAACTCTTTTGCTTTATAATATTAGAAGTATAGATTTGCCTAGCTTTTTCCCAACTATGTTGGGGTCGCCTTCAGAATGATAATAGTACATTATGGTACAAGTGTGTAATGTTGGTGATTACCGCCGAGGCGCCATTGAGACCCGAGCCGTTAGGCGAGGTTCTTAAGAGAGCCAAGGACGGTAATCATCAACACACACGTGTATCATACGACGTTTTTCAACACACTTGAGAATAAAATAATACTAAAAATAACTATAATTTGTTGAAAACGAGTTGTGATTTTTTTTTCGCAATGGCGGGAATAATTAATCAGTTTTTTTTTTTTTTTTTTTTTTTTCCTGGCTTCGCACGGTTTGTGCATTTAGCCAATGTCATGTTTAGGAAGGTGAAGTTAAAGGTGGTAGGGAAACTGGAATTTATCAAATATAACGGAATTTGGAATATAATATAGGATCAGTAGGATTATAACTAACTATATTAATAATGATTGATGAAATATAATTAATCAGTTTTCCTATGCGCGCGCATCTAACAATGGCGATCGGCCATAGACTAAAAGAATGAGGTTTCTTTTTTTTGGCTTTTCGCGGATAGCGTTTTAGCCACGTACGAAATGGGGAATTCAAAGTTTTATTTAATACAGAGAAAACAAAAGTTACATTTGATTGAAAGTTTTATTTATTAAAAACTTATAAGTTGAAATTATCTATGTAGATACGAAGTTGCATAAAATGAGCAAGCAATAGGTACATTAATTTATTTGTACTATTGAACACGATCTTTTTTGTATCGAAACTTTTTTAAGAACAAAGCAATTCAACCAATAAAAAAAAAACCCTATAACTCACTTGTGAATAATAGCAATGAAAAAGTTACAGTTTGATTACAGCGGGGTTACCACAACGTCCAAATGCGATTCAATTTAGGTTTGAGCTGTCATTTTCTGACAGTTTTTCTATGGAACTGACAGCTTGCGACTCAGTTTAGGACCTGAATTGAATCGCATTTAGAGGTTGTGGTAACCCAGCTGGTGTCATTATGTGCCTAATTGCGGTGAAATTAGAGCCACTTTATGAGCAAGTGTGTTGAAAACGTTATTATTTATTTACCTACATTTTATTATGGCTCCTCAGTTTAGATTCGCAACGGCTATATTTCATGCCTGTGGCATACATATTTCTCTTTGTATTTTGGCCTTTATTGGCGAGTGGCCCTGCGTTCTTTGGCAAAGGTTTTTACTCGGAGGTTCGTTGACATTTTTATTTGATTTTCGTGTAAAAAATCTTATTATTGTAATACCAATTTAAATATTCTTTGCTACCGTATATTGTTATTTAAAAATCTGCTACGTGTTATGTAAATAAAGATCCATTCTAACATGAATATAGTTTAGCTAAGTCGTCTGGGTTCGGCGGATATTGGCTAGCGTCTCCGTTGAGTCGTGCCCACTTCTATTTTAAGTTTAGTTTTCTCAAATCTTCGTAACAATTGCGTTACAATGTTAATGACATCGTCAAGAAATATAATTTCGTGGAAATCTAGATAGAATCAACATTTTTTATGTGCCAAGATGTATCTATAGGTACGTAGCTAGTGACTGTGCTATTCTAAGATGCTGGTTTAACCTCTACGTATACGCACATGCCATTCCTCGTGGTGTATTTAATTCTTATAGAAGAGGGAGTGCGCTAATCAGACCGTCTCATTGGTTAAAATTATCGTGACGTCACGTCGGCTTGTTATTAGCATTACACGTATTTTTCTAAGTGACGTATCATTGTGTACGCTTATCGTGAACTCGTGTGCCTATCTCTAGGGTATATAAAAAGGAAAACTTGATCAAAACGTTTTAGTTCTATTGCACAGCGCGTCTAGTGTATCGTATCTCTTGTACAATTTATTGTAAACGAATTTTTGCGATAATTTACTTGTGTATCTCAGTATCATCTTGTGATCTAAACTAAGTGCTGTGCGGCATTAACTAAATTAAAAACTTCTTTGAAATTTTTAAAGTAACTACTTGACAATAGTAACGATGTACAAAAAGAGGAATATGGTGGCTCAGTTCAACAACATTTTATCGTGAGTGTCTTCAGCCATTGGCCGACAATTACATCAAACTCTTAAACAACAATCGTCCATTGTTGTATTATAACAAGTTTGTTATGTGACAATAACTAATGTTTAACTAATTCACAATTGTTTTATCTGCAGGGAGTTCGAACCATTCGCGGGATCGCCGCCGGCTCCAGAGGAGTCATTTTTCTACATCCGATACCCTAAGACTGACGTGTTGTTCGGGAAGCCGAGGGTCGAACAGGAAGGGCCGAAGGTGTTCGCTGAGCAGTCCAACGAAGTCGCGGCCTCAGCTTATAACATAGTGAAGGAGAAAGACTGGTCGAAGCACACAAAACCGTGTCAAGACGTGCTCCACGGCATTGCACCGATCAACACAGCCGGTAAGACCACTTCGAATATTTTAAAAGGTTATCGAATGACATTGACATTGGCCGGTTGCACGCAGCTACATATTTTGTTTTTTAAGTTTTTTTTTTAATGAACCCGTTGTCGATGTTTTGTAAACCTGCAAGTGCAAGTGTAATTATAATAATTACAAAAACATTCAGTGTAGTTCAGTGTAGTAATCATTCTTGTGTTATTTAAATTACAAAGTACAAAATGACACAAAACTATTACCAACAAATTATGATTGCTCAACTTTGTTACAACCAGACTCCATTTTGTAAATGACACATAAAATGACGTAATGTCATCATATTGCTTGCATTTTAATTGCATCGTGTTTTGATTGCGTGTGTTTGTTTTTAGTGAAATCGGTCTCATCGAAGCCGAAGCCAGCGGGGACCGACGACGGATTCAAAGGCGAGGGCGCGGCTTGCGGAACCTCGATAGTCAAGGTTGGTAGCCAATAGTAGAGCGACAGATAGAAGTACAGTCGCCAGCACTAATATGTATTCACTTAGCAACTCTTGACAGCGATTATCTTTTATTGTATTGATTTTATTTTTTGTGGTTACGGTCATAATATTTTGGAACCCGGAAATACGTATCATAAAGTTACAGTCGTGATACCGCGAGAACATTGCTTTTGAAATTAGATTATTATACAGGGTGGAATTTTTCAATCCACCTGGAGGGAAAGTACTTACTCTAAATACTGGAGATAGCAAATTTTACTCAACTGAAACATTTCTTTATTTAAAAAAAAAACAAATCTGCATTCACAGATTATTGAAAATTATTTTGCCACACTCGGGCATCGAACCCAGGAATCGAACCCGGGATGGATCGACTAAGGCCGCTATCCCACTGGCGTTTTACAAGCGACGGCGTTTCTCCAACGTCTGCATTTGCCACTAGAGACTCGCGACGTCAACGTCGCGGCTGAGCAGCGTTTTCACTGTGCGACTATATTTTACGACGTTGGAGAAACGGCGTCGCTTGTAAAACGCCAGTGGGATAGCGGCCTAAAGTTCGACAAAATAGCATTCTGTACCTTTTTGACATCAATTGATAGGGTCAATCATATGGATCAAATCTCTCTAAGAAACATGATAAATTAAATGAAAGGAAAACCATGAATAAAAGTGCTTTATCTTGTTGAATTTATAACTGTTCTTTAGATTTCAAGGTTTTCCCTTCATTTAATTTACTATGTTTGTGAGAGAGATTTGATCAATATGATTGACCCTATCGATTGATGTCAAGAAAGTACAGGATGTAATTTTTTCGAACTTCAGTCGGTTTGATTCCCAAGTGTGGCAAACGAATTTTCGAAAATTTGTGAATGTAGATTTGTTTCTTTTTAAAAATAAAGGAATGTTTCCTTTGAGTAAAATTTGCTATCTTCAGTGTTTCGGGTACTTTCCCTCCGGGTGGCATTGCAAAATTCCAACCTGTATAGACCCGGAAGGGACACCGACGCACAATTGGTTACGACAATATTTAGCACATCATTCTGAACACAGACACACCTCAACATTGCTTTTTTTATCGTAAGTTTAAAAATATTAGTGTTCGTGATAGTACATATGAATCAATGTAGGCGGCGAAAAAAGTGACGTCACATTATATGACTAAAAGTATAATCACATAGGTAATATGACTATACATTTCTTCAACGCCTACATTATAAAAAATATATACTAATCTATCAAGATGGCAACCGGGATTTCCGAATCACTTGGCTGTTATCTTTATTGACTTTCATAATTTAGTATGCATGCGCTTAAAAACGTTTTTGTATTGTTGTACTAATAGAAAGAAGATACGTCACTTCATGACGAATTTACGTGGGTTTTGAGCATGTGACTTTAGTGTACCTACCAACAGGATGAATGACATCACGGTCACGGTGTTGTTTCAAAAGTAAATGTTGTTTCAACTTTCGTCGTTAAATTTTAATCTATTATTGTCCGTGTACCTCGCCATATCACATGAGTAGTTTGATAACTCGTTCTAGTGATAAGCAATGAATATGTTTTTAATTCGCTCTTATCAACAACCTACTTGTTTAGCCTGTAGAAATATTCGCAGCTCTTACATCATTTTGTAGGTGATCACTGTGATCAGTTTAATTTCAAACACTCAATATTATTGTATATTTCAGTACTTATATAAAACAAGTTACTGTTGAAACTGCAAGTAAACAAAGTTAACTGTTTGTTTTGCAAAGATAGCGCTATCAGGGGATCTTGACTAAACATAATGTGGACACAAACATAAAGTAGGAGCTCTTTGTTTTAAACGTCTGTACAATTTTATTCCTACTCTGAATAATGACGACAGATGATTTTTCCATAACCTTAATGCTTCCATGACATAAGTAGGTTCTACTGTAGCATTTTATACCATAGTTAGAAAACTCAATACGAAGGAAAACTAATAATTTTATTCTCATTACAGGTTGCAAATCAAATAATATCCTCAAAATCATCCCGAGGCTTCACAGTCGCCTCTCCCGAAGAAGAGCACGCCGTGGCTCCTGATCTACACCAGTACAACTTGATGCACCGTCGCGGCAGCAAGAGCTTGCCCGTTACACCTGCGCACACGCCCCCCGGAAGCCCCACTAGCCGCAGGAGGATGAACGGCAACCGGTACGTACTTAAACCTATACTTACACAGAACTACGTTAGTGGGTAGAGACGTGCAAGATTCGACCAATCACAGGAGGGACGGGAAACGCGATGTAGATTTCAACCAATTTTCACACTTCTCTCCGCTTTGGTGGAAACCAGGCCTTATTATTATAAAGCACAGGTGTGTGCCGTGTGCATACACACAGATGCACTTTTTCCTCCCTTACTCTCATTGTCATTAGGCTCCGTCAGTACAGTCACGTCTAATAATATGTATACACTTTCCTTAATATTATAGCTATTTTCGCGAGAAATAACGATGTAACTAGGAGATTGGATCTTTTTCATAAAAATATGAGTTCCAGAATACTATGTACAGACGCCAGCACATCAAGCTGCCCGAAACCGACAAATTTTCCCAATCAACTTTGAACCTAATGTTTTAGCGATAAGGTTGGAAATCTATTACAGTAATCTAACAGATTGTAGTAGCTTGATGTGCTGGCGTCTGTACGTAATAATATTAAATTTTAATCAGTACATTAGGAGAAACACAATTAAACGTGACTGTACAACACGTAGATTGCAGTAAGATTGGAAAAGTCTTCACTGGTTATTTCAGTACGTAGCTGATGGTACGGAGGAAACAAACAGCCTTGTGATGTAACGCAACTTGTGATCTTAAAAAGGGTCTTATAAATAGAATTGGGTAGTAGATGGTTGAGCCGTAATATCTGTTCAAAACTAAACCAAAGTCGTAAACAGGCATTTTATCAATGGTCCCAGCATCGTAATGGACTTTTAATTGGTAGATATCATTAAAGGTTGACCAGTGCGTAAAAATATGTGATAAAAAAATGTATGCGGAAAGCACGTTGTTTTTTCGGTCTCAACTTTTTGAAACGTAGACCAAGTTTTTTTAGCAGGATATTATCTCGAGACGACTATCAAAACGGTTTAGTCGTTGTACTGGTTATGTTAATTCTCTACAAGTCTAGATCGAACTAGTATACAGTGTGTCCGGACATGGACTAGCGATATTCTAAACACTTAAATATAAACTATTTCAAAGTACAATTACACCCTAGGCTTGGGTCCAATACACTTATCCGCTATGTGGCAGCCATTTTGTTTTTTTGTTGAAATACGCTCTATGCGAGTACAAAAAAAATCATATCTCTCAAAGTTTTAGTCATACTGAGATAAAAATACGCTTATTTAAAAGGCAATAATATTGTCTACCGTTTGCATTACAAAACAATGTGTTCACAATTCCACAACGTTCGAAAAACAAAATGAAAGTCGAAAAAGAAAACGAAAAATGATGCGATTCAACCAATAATTGTTAATTACTACAAAAACACCCCAGACAACTTTTCATTTTTTGTTATTTAATCGACAGATTTTGAGCTAAGCTACAATACAACATAAAATTCACAACTGTATGTTTAATACTTTAAGAGTTATTGTTGTTTGAACATAGCTTCAACCCAGGTGGCTCAGAGAGCCGTAGTGTGTCTAAAAGCTGGAGGTGGTACTTTGAGCAACTGCTTTAGATATTTCAATCGTCTTTTAATATTAGAAAAAAAAAAACAATGTGAATGTTACTACATGTTTTAAAAAATTTCCTGTTAAGGTTCCGGCAAAGGCCCTTTGTGCTTGCGCATACGCTAGGTTCAAACAACAATAACTCTTAAAGTATTAAACATACAGTTGTAAATTTTATGTTGTATTGTAGCTTAGCTCAAAATCTGTCGATTAAGTAAAAAAAAATGAAAAGTTGTCTGGGGTGTTTTTGTAGTAATTAACAATTATTGGTTGAATCGCATCATTTTTCGTTTTCTTTTTCGACTTTCATTTTGTTTTTCGAACGTTGTGGAATTGTGAACACATTGTTTTGTAATGCAAACGGTAGACAATATTATTGCCTTTTAAATAAGCGTATTTTTATCTCAGTATGACTAAAACTTTGAGAGATATGATTTTTTTTGTACTCGCATAGAGCGTATTTCAACAACAAAACAAAATGGCTGCCACATAGCGGGTAAGTGTATTGGACCCAGCCTAGGATGTAATTGTACTTTAAAATAGTTTATATTTAAGTATTTAGAATATCGCTAGTCCATGTCCGGAGTCCGGACACACTGTATATTTGACTCCCAAGACATTCGCAAAAGCGATACTTACCTACTTCTTTGTTTATTTAGTTTTGACTGAGTAAACGTCCCATGAACTTTTATCGACTTCCAATTGTTTATTCTTTGATAAATTTCAAGGTTATTTTGTATTTTAATGTTAAATTTTGCATTCGGATACATTCGTTGAATGCTCAGTGATAAGAATATTACAAAACATAATAAAATGCCGTAGCAACAGTGCCCTAATTTGATATGGTGAAAACATTCAATCAATTGGCGTTTGTTTTTTGCTAATTAAAGAAAAGTTCTTATTACATTCTAAATGCCAGTATTATGGACAGCCATGAGTTGATCTAAATCCAGAATAGCAAAGTTTATCTAGCTAGACTTCGTCAAAATCAATAATTGTACACTTTCAGAGCAGAATTCGCTCCTCTACTCTAGTTTCTACAGGCTTGAGATCAGATAGGTACACATGGTTTCTGACACTATATGCTTTGGCTGGCTTCATTTTCATAAGTATTGTAGGATTTGTGGCTGACTTTTTACATTTTCATACGTAATAAAGGATTTCTAGATCTAGTGATTGTAATCTGGTTTCTGAAGCCCAATAACTAGGGGGATACCTTCCGTTGCAATGTTAATGAATCATATATTTACTCTAATCAGAATAAAAATCAGATCAACAACCACAACCACAATGCACACAATTACGTTTATTTACATCTCCATTAATAACCCATAAACCCCCCATTAGGTTGTTCTAAAAATGTCACAAATCTAATTAATAATGATTGTTTGTTTGTTACAGTTTCTTCACATCGCCGTACGAGCCGGTAGAGGACGCTAGTGCGCCTCGTTCCTGGTTGTCTATGGCACTGCTTGGCTTGAAGAAGGAACTTGCCGCTTCAACCTCCACACTTGCTGAGGAAGATAGCCTTGAAGTTCACACGTTTTCGCAGGGTATGTAGTTTTGATTAACTTTTCATAGTAAACCTAAAAGTATGTATTACTAGCTTCTGCCAGCGGCTTCGCCCGCGTGAAGTTTGAAATTGTCCCATGGGATCTTATTACCGGGATAAAAAGTATCCTATGTGTTAATCCAGGTTATAAACTATCTGTGTACTAAATTTGATCCTAATCCGTTGTTTTTGCGTGAATGAGTAACAAACATCCATACATCCATACTCACAAACTTTCGCATTTATAATATTAAGTAAGAAATCATTCAGACCACCAAAATAAAGACAATGGTAAAAAAAGTAATAAGAAAAACGCATTAGATCCTTACAAAAAAAAAAAGCTAACGAAAATACACTGAAAATGTTGGTTACCCAATGCATAAACAAATCCATGTCTTTGTTATCTCATTGTTTTGTGCTCAGTGTTTTTTGCTTGGGTATCTTTGGTTAGACGTACTGAACGCTGTGGTAAAATTTTTCCATCTATTTTAATGGGACCTTATATTAGCTTAAGGAAGAGTGACAGGCTCTTCCTAAATATTGATGTTCAGCAGTACGGTACACTCTTCTTGTTTATAAAAATATAAAGCTGGCCTAAACATTTTCATTAAACTAATATATTATTTTCTTTTTCTCCAGGTCACCTTGCGGAGTCAGTAGAAAGCCTGGGTCCATCACCCAAAAGGAAAGACAACATCAACAGTATGGCACACGAGCCAGCAAACCAGCCAGCAAAACCCGTGAAACCCTCCGCCTACCGCCCCAAGCCCTCAGAACTACGCGAAATGAACTTCTGGTCGCCCACCTCTATGTGAAACTTCTTCAAGAGTTGCGCTTTACTATGCTATGACCACATTAATTGCGTAACTCAGTTTATGAAGGAGTACATTATACACGTTTCTTTTTTACGTGTTTAGAGCACAAAGCGTACGAGCCCGTTGGGCTACGTTATGCAGAACAGATTTCTGATAACTGTATGTTCTTGTGAGCTAAGTTTTGAACTACAGGGTTTTGTTCGTGTAGTTTAGTAAGGTAGGGCGATTGCCAGTGTTGCTGTGAAGTGATGTAAGCAGCGTTCAACGTAACTTCTTCCTTTTTCAGAGGTAGTTTTATAGCCTAGATTCTACTGGGTTATTCGTACATTTTCTCGTATTGAACATCTAGAATATTTTCTGCTGTATTCCATTATATTAGGCGTGTTGTGCGTATTTCTCTTTATATAAATTTGTAGGGTTATTCTTTGGTGTAGTATAAGGATTAATCATACAGTAAGGTTAAATATCCTAGATTGTGTCAGACTCTTCATTCTTTTGCATAGGGATAATTTTTAACGTAATCAGAAATAGTGATGTCGAAATTAAATTAAAAGTTATTATTATCCTTAAGTAATAACATTTATTAACATATTTTGTGACTTTATACATTATAGTAATAGTCGATATTATTATTTTGTATGTGAATGAATTCTAGGAGTGCATGTAATAATGTACGACACATTCTGAAATGAAATAATGTGATATTATTAATATACAAAGCGTGTTCAATTCAAATCGGAATATGTATCTGTATCATTGTGGAAGTATTACTAATAAGACTTATTTAAAGTATTTTTGTAAAAAAATATATCTAAAAAAAACAAAAATTTAAGATAGCTATTTTGTCAAACGCATAATACCTTTGATATTTGAGCAGAACTTATAAGATCGTATTTAGATGTAACAACATTCTTTAAATTCATATATTGATAATAATAGTTCTAAGAGCAGGCTTAACCACGAAAATAATATTTAATGAATAAATATTATTGATCTACACTCGAACCGTTGTTTTATATTTTATACCTTCATGCCTTTATGTTATCTATTCTTTCGTTTTAAATCTGAAGTGAAATAATATTTAATTTTGTTTACACGTAATCTTTTTTACAAACAAGATGTGCTCAGACTTTCCTGTCTGACTATTTGGAGAACATCGAAACAAAAGGCGAAAAGTGAAAAAGAAGCACTAAAGCAAGTTTTCGAAAGCCTTCTACTTATTCTTGAATACCTTCCAACCAACATTTCATTATTTTTAACCGACTTCAAAAAGGGGAGGTAGTTCGACCGGCATCTTTTATATTTATGCCACAAATTTAGCAACTTATTAAATAAATTATTGTTATTATGTAAATTATTTATTTAGATGTTAAATTAAGTACAAGTTATAAAAATCGAGTTACAATTACTAATTCGGCAGAAATAAAAATTATTTATGTCTGGATTTTTTGTCGTGACTGAACCAACCAAAAAACCACATGCAAACAAGAACTAACTTTACAGTGTTAGGTAGTAGCCACATCCAGTCACCGTATAACTGTGTTTCACAGATACTTGTTTATATTATGTATCGAACATCAAACGAACATTTTGCCCGCAATGATTTGTAATCTACCTACAAAATATTTATAAAATCGACGTCTAATTTTTTGTAATACCCCAACTTTTTGTTCTTTTTTAAGTGAATAGTGTAATTCTTATGAGAATAAATTATCTTAAACCTCAAAAGGTTTACAATCCCTGAGGACGGCGGTCATTGCATCTGTGCGAGCGATACACATTACATTTGTAACGCGGGAGTGACAGAGACAGGTAATAACAGGTCATTGTATGAAATTCTCTTCGTGCTCCGCGACTGGACTTTAGACAAAGTGATAATAGAAAGTGAAGAGACGGGGGTAATTCCACTAGATGGATGTACTTTTTCGAAGAAAAACAGGCGGTGGATGCTTGAGAAGATTGAACAAAGCTGATGTTTTGCGACTTGCAGAATAGCTAGTGGCAGGAAACCGGTACCTACCTAAGTAATTTATCAGTATTCTTTATTAATTTCGAAAAAATATATGTCATCGTAAAATTGACAAATACGTTAGATTGTAATCTCTCTAGCGAGATTGTAAACTCTCGATATATGTACTGTCAACTGAACATACTGCTTACAATATAACGTATTATTTTTCGGTAGATTGAATTCTATCGAAGTGAAACCTTCTATTTTTATTGTGCATGCATTCCGCATGCACGGAAGTATCTCTGCCCCCATAATCGGGACTTAGGGCACCCCCACGTTAGGAAGTTTTGTTCCTTTAAACTCTGCAGACACAAATAGGGACGCTTTTTATGGGAAAATAATAATAATAATAATGAGTAGGTAATATTGTAAGCAGTATTTCGTTTGACAATCCTTCGAGAGTTTACAATCTCTAGTTATATTACAATATAACGGGTTTAACAGTTTTGTGTAAAATTGTAAAACGCGTTAGATTACAATTTAGCGTTAGATCTAGCGAGATTGTAAACTCTCGAAAGAATGTCAAACGAACTTATTGCTTACAATTTAACGCATTATTTTTCTGTAGATAATAATCTATCTAAGTGAAACCGTAATATTGTGAAATGCATGCGACGGAAGTATCTCTGCCACCATAATCGGTACTCGGGGCACCCCAACGTTAGGTTAGTAAGATTCCTTTTCATTACTCATACTCGGAAAGTAGGTCTGAAGTTGCCTGAGGAGCGGGCTGAAAGTAATACTTTTTAGCCCTAGGGAGAATCGCTTTCAACTGACAGCTGTCACATTATTAAAAAAAAAACTTGAGAGGTGTCAAGGGACACCCGGATGGAACGAAGTTCTGGCTTGCTTTCTATAAGAGAGAGAGAGACAGACAGAGAAACATGCGACGCCGCACAGCTTACAATAGCTTACTTTAGCAAAACATTATTTCCCCGTTTTGGTTTTTTAAAACAACTTTCAGCGTTACGAATGGCAAAAATTACGAAAACGGCCGGAGGGTGTTACTCAGTGCATTCCCAACTACTAGCGACATCCTAGTAACACAACGGAGTAGTACTTACATATTTTAACAATAGATGTCGGGTTTGGCGCCCGCGCTACGCTTGGGCTGTCTCGGGACTCAATAAGTTACTTTCACCCCAGGCCCTAGGATAACAATGTACCTGCTATCAAACCCTGCAGACAGAAATAGCGTCGACTACGCTTTTTTGGCGAATATAAAGTGTTTTGAGGTTAGTTTACATTAATCGGTTTTACACAGCAGGAATAGTGCATTATCTTTTCATGGGAGTGGTACCATGGGGCAAGGGGGACCCCTCCTTCCCTCCCCCTACCTCCTCACCACGCGAGTTGAGTTTCGTCGCACACGCTTCACAATTTTACGGTTTCACTTCGACAGATTGTAATCTACCGAAAAATTATATTGTAAGCAGTATGTTCAGTTGACAATATTTCGAGAGTTTACAATCTCGCTAGTTATATTACAATCTAACGGTTTTTACAATGTGACGCTGACATACCTATACATAAACCTACTGATCAATGATTTGATGACTGATGAATTGGACGCGGACCGCGAGGGGTATGAGATGGCACGAGAAAAGAGATCCTGAAATTAATTAGGGTAAGCCCTTAGACTTTTACAATTCTTGGTACCTAACTGTTTTTCTGCTGTACGGTGACTTCCAGATAAAGTAGGTATTGAGATTTTAAGGTTTTCGAATAAAAATAGAATGCACTCAACATTTTCAAATATGTTGTGGCTAAAAATATTGTTAGCTGCTGTAATCGAAGTCTTATCAATCACTCAATATAACGCGGCGATCATCAATCATTTCCTCCAGAATGGATTTTATTACTTTCAATTGTGGCGGTAGGTACGCCAGAAATTATTTCATTTTTATAAAATAAATCACTAGTCGTTACATAAAAGTTCCTGTTGCGTGACAAACCTTCGTGTACATTACCGCGATTACCGGCCATTTTGTTTTTTTTTTAAAGCTTTTCCTATTTTTTCTGAAATTATGTCGCCTTACCATTATACCCGGTTCGTTCTTTTAAACAGGGTAATGACTAGTAATGTAAACGAACTTTTATGATAAAAAACTCGCTATAATTTTCGAGTAATTATGGAAATAAATCATGGAAAGGGTATTTATTTACGCTGCAAAAAGAATAATGGTTAAGGCACGAGGTACCTATTTATATAGGTATTTATGAAAACCATTTGCTGGGTATCTACCTACCTAAACCTAACCTACCTAAAGTGACCGAGGCTAAACTACAGGCATTGATTACGTTCAAAATCGAGAGGCCTAAAGTGAATTGCGAGGAGACCACTATTTACTTAGAATTTAACCTAAGAAATTGATGGCTGGAGTTCAGTTCAAACTCAGAATAGATACCTACTAAGTACCTACTTACACTATATAGGTACATCATAAATAGATCATTCACCATTTATACTTAACATTACGAAGTTTAGTTCTAAACACACGGATAGGTATCATATTTCTAAACAAAAAAACTGAAAGCAGAAACAGATAATTCAAAAAAACCCCGAACCCCAAACTCATATGAGTTTGGGGTTCGGGGTTTTTTTGATCGAAACTTACCTACTCAAGATCAAAACAAGGTGAACAAGTTATATTGTTATAAGCGGCATTTACGTAAAGGCGGGGCCACACGCAATCTGACACACGCACCTTTGAAAGACGGCTTTGAAAGGCTCTGCGTTTATAGTTTCCTTGTTCAACTGTAATTCGTCGACGGGCCGTCGATTCAGTAGGTAATGCTGTAAGGTCACGACATAAAATCACGCATGGGCTCAAAGCTGCTATGTTACCTACCTATGTAGGTACCTATTATACCTACCTACTTGGCTTTTACGCTTGTGTTATGTTAGCACGCTAGCGTTTCCTTACAGGGTGATAAGAACTCTATGCGGAAATAACAGGCAATTCTAACTGCGTGTAAAGTGGAATAGAATTAAGTAGAAGGACTTACATAAGTATTTTAAGTCTTATTTAGACTAGTGATGCACTCAGAAAATATGGGACACAAGTGTAGACTACGACATGAAATATGTAGGTACCTTAGGTAGGTAAGTACCGCATAGTATAGTTTTTGTTTGAGTTTGTAAATGTAGGTATTGGTGATTTCTCGAGAAGGCGATCGAACCGATAAACTACATGATCATTATAAACACTTCACTAACCTCATATTCGTTTTGCTTTGCTGTAAGCCGTACCTACTTACTTATAAATTCACGAAAAGTTAAAATGTATCTGTTTTAGTAGACCAAATTGCTCAGACCAGAATTATAAAGACGTGGTGACATTTTTATTTAATGGACAAAGGTCAAGTAAGCACGAAAATCCGAACTTATAACACCTACTTCAAAGGCATTATAAAGTTCTAAAAAACAAATAGCTTCTCAGATAAAGGCCTGTTTTTTCATAATTTTTCTTCCGACTTTTTAATTAGTCTCGTTTCATTACTCAAATCGGATTTGCGTTCGCGCCCGTGGCTTTTAAGGGACGCCTAATTTTGTCGTCTGAAAAATAAATATTCTGAGGTAAGGAATAAGTCTTTTTGTCATTTGTGATGAATTATAGATGCCAGTTCTAATTACATAGAACATTATGATTACTTTGAAATGTAAAAACAAGTGAATGCTCGATTATTAATTTGTTAAAATTTTCTGCATAAATATTTGAAATAGAGTATAGTAATATAGGCTACCTGAATGAAAGCCCTATCAAAGGGCACTTGATGCAGTAATATGTACATGCACAACTAAGCTTGTTTCCCTATCAAAGAGTTCCTAGGCCCATTAACTAGGATTGCCGAAGTAATTGAGCTTAAATTCCGAACTTATCCAGATAATAATTCCGTAAGTATAGTATGGCAACTCTGCCCCACCATGCCTGTATAAAACGTACACGTAACGTAACTTAGTATGGTACCTAGACCTAGATACTGCTTATTTAAAACCATCATAAACAACCAACATTTCCACTGAAAAATTATCAGCAGGCAATCTGATTTCCATACTTGACAAGCACTAGATTCCTATTGGTTATGCTTGCTAAGGCCGTAGTGCGTATGTATGTAAGCCCGAGCATGCTATTCAATTTAGGACCGAGCTTCTAACGTAGTGCGCAATTCCAAACCCGACATACAGAGCTGAGATTTTTTGAATACCTGGGACCTGGAAGAAACTTTGACGAATTTGAATACGTTTGATGTCACACATCTACCTACACTAACTCTTGTCTTTCTCCCATGGGAGTAGCCAGAAACTACAGAAAACCACATGCTAGTACTTAGGCAACATCATTTTTAACATTATGCTTTTATCCGGTTTAGCTACTATGTTAAAAAACATTTAGAAGACCCACTTCCCGGTTTACGACTGAGCAAAATTTTGCATTCTACATGTTTGGTTTATATGACAATGCATGGTTAGCTAAGTAACCTCATTCTAAATCCAATATGGCGGACTTCTTAAGATGGCGGATTATGTAGTTAATTTTTATGAATTCCCATGATGTGGGTTCCAAATAAAAGGGATCGTTGAGAAAAATACGAGGAACAAACTGATGTGTTTTTTCAAAGTATCATATTAATTTTCTAGATATTATGAAAAAACACAAAAACAATATTCATGTTCCTGCACGTTTTGTTTTTTCTATCGTCACCATTTGATATCTATGATTGATACATATCTCTAGATATGAGAAGGACCTAAAATAGAATCTAAAGTGATGACATACCGTCCTAAAGATGCAGCATACCTACCTACTGATTAAAAGTCGCGTGACACTTAACAGGGGCACTACCATATAAATAAGGTAACGCGTGATCATCGAATGATTCTGATCATTAATAGGTCGTTAGGTGATATAATTATACAGTTAATCTCTTAACTCATTAGTCGAATAGTTTTTGGACCAAGATAAGGGGCACGAGTGTCGTTATAAAGCCATGAGTAGGTATGTTGATGCTGCTGATGCAATAAAGGTAATGTGATTAAAGAAATAAACACATTCCACAGACTTCTATTAGTAGTTTTGAAGATAATTCTTTCCGAACAATACTTGGATTAATTTGAACCCAATCCATGAATCCAGAATGGATACGATTAACAAAACGAACTAAGTGTTATCGCTTTCTGTAGTCAAAAATGATTCATACATAAGAATCATTTTTCAAGGGACACATAAGGCTGTTTTTTTTTAAAATACCGATGAAACATTTCTTTTAGAAAGATGTACCTTCTGAAAATGCGGTAACCGGTTCTGCGTCGGTATCCCTTCCCATGTATTTGTGCCCAGTTGCGGTCAAAAATACCATTATATAAAATATGATACTTTAGAAATTAAAATAATTATACCTAGGCTAAGTCAAGTGCCAGTGTGAGTGTCAGTACGTACTTACAACTCTTTTTAACTCTTCATAGGATACCGGTATGATGTGCTGTGTTATGTAGATGATAAATGCATCGCCTCGGTAAATCTATCGCAGTTTTACCGATACGTATTCAGCCTTTTTCATTTCACCATAATTTTCCGCCAATTTAAATCCAAATGCTATAAATTACATGCGGCTCTATGTTTAATTCATTTACGCAAAATATATTCAATACTGCTATAAATATAGGCGAAGTTGACATGGCACTATACCTCCCTTGGGTCTAGCGAGATGAAAATTAATTAAACAGTTATGGGGTTAATTTGAAACAGCTGGTTCAGATATTATAATGGATATATATTGGAACCCTTTGTTCTTATTAAGTTGATACTGAAGTGTTGACACGATGCCGACTAACCAAACGTCTCTCTGTGGCACAAACTGTTGGATTATTTTAATTACAATTAGGAATTACAAACTCGACCGGAATTTGTTTCAATATTTATTGTTGACAGCAAATAACTGTCTATTTATTCGTGAAGAAAAAAAAAAATTACCAAGTCAATCCTAATGAATTAGAATCTGACAATTTAGGTAAGTAAGTAGGTACATATTATACTTAGTTTAGCTACAGTCTCCGAGATATACAGGGTGTAAACCACCTCATCACAAAGCATTCTGTACATCAAACTAAGTAACTTTACGAAAAAAATATTGCTGGGAAACAACTTTTTTTTTTGAGGTTATAGGTAAATCATGTTTTGTGGTAGAACTCAATGTAACGCACTTAAAACACTGTGCTGATGGATGGATTAAATAGTACGGGGATCGTGGAGGTGTTACAAGTTAAAACCTTCCAAAAAAAACTTGTATTTAAAAGGTTGTAACTTTGACCCCCCATATCTCCGTAACTAGAAGGTTCCCAGATATGGTGTAGAACAAAAAAATTATCGCAATGACGGGGAGAACAAGTGCCTTTCGGCTTCGTGAAGAGGTGTTTTACACCCTTTAGGTAAGCCTCGAATTTACGGGCAATGAGAAATCTTAAACAATATTGGAATAGGTATGTAGGTCGTAGGTACTCATCATAGTTATAAATTCGAACACGTTAAAACACTTACCCTGTGGTAAGTGTTTTGACATAATTATTTATGTTTTTCTAAGGTTCTACAAAATACCTACTTTAAGTACCCCCACTGAAGTGAATGAACACTCAAATCACGAAACTACATGACGACTGTGTAGACTAGTGAACATTAGGTACCTAAGTACCTACATTAAAATGACATGAACATTACATTAAACTTGTAATTAGGTACAACTGGGTATTTCAAAGTAGAAATAATTTAACCTTGTCCCGAAAGACCAGGCATCTAGACTGATTTACTGCTATCATCAACAATTATGAACCTGCATTTGTACAAGGGTCTTTTGGCGCGTGATTCTTTTTTTTCCAATCCAATTTCACAAATGTTGAAGTGCTAAAAGATGTTTGTAGCTCTGTATCAGCCATATACAAACTGTTGAAACACTACTCTAGTCGCTACATAATTCACAACTAAAACCTTAGCACATGTTCATTTAAAACTTAAACACCCATCGATTTCATATGAAATTTAGATCTAATCTTAAATTGATTCGGGACACATATATCTGTGATTCGGGATGATCGTGCGGGGCAACCGCGCGAGCAATGAAATTTCTTCCAAGTCTAGTCACGTTTCGCTTCGTAGGTCCTGCCTGCTACATATGATGGAACATAGTTATAATATATCTATTACATGTGTTGGGAACTGCTCTACAACTTTCTATAGCCCAAGATTGAAGTGCTGAAAGAGTTTTTTATAATCCGTGAAATTTGTTTTTTTAATACTCGTTGGGCCGAATAAATTGGGATACCTAAGGGCAGGAAAATTATGATGATGACTTTCGTATGGCTGGTTATTCGAGCTTGATCTGATGCCCTGAAATATATGGTGAAAAAACGCCATAATTCTAAGGATGAAAGTTGTCAGACTATTAAAAATCAACCCTTAATTAAGTATACCTAAGTAGATACCGATACCTGACTACGACAGACTAAAAATTTTTTGAGGAATATAGAAACTACACTATATATCCACTAATCTTTCTTTATCTTATAAAATACCAAATGATTAGTAGTTCACCCCAATTAAATTAAAATACATTAGCCTGAATATTCTAATTAGGTGTTGAAGTGATTACTTAAAACTCTCGCTTATCACTTACCCGGATGAGTTCGTCTAGTCTAGTTGCACCGTTTTTAAGTCAGGACATTTAATAAATGTACCGCTCCCAGTTTCAGAGCAGAACACATCAGTTTAACTGTCACTTGGCGCTATTCCTGACTCGAAACAATTCCAGAAATGAAATATTTTTAAAGCCATTTGCTAGAAAGCCTTCCACCTAGAGTAACACTGAACTTATTTTTTATTTATCTGCTGTGTGAAGATAGCTCTCGTATAACATACTCGTATAGAAATAAAGTCTTTTTATGCCTAGAACTTTGATGTTGAAATATAATATAATAATATTATATAGTTTTACGAACGTGTATGAAGTGTGTACAATGACCAATGACATTACTGTAAAACATCCGACAAATAAAATTGTCCGGTGTAGTGCTGAAATTTTAAGTTGCTATAGTGGTCGTAGTGGTAGGGAACAGGCTGAGAAACATGGTTATGTGTAAACGCTGTCTGTTTTGTTCCAAAACTTGGTACAATTTGGGATTAGACTTTAGGAAAAGTAAATAAAGTGGTAACGAACTTCATTCTCGGGTAAAAATAAAATATAAAATGAAACTGTGACTAATAATCTAAGCTTTTATTAATACTTAAATTAATAAAACTTATTATGTGGACCTAACTGTAAAACTACCAATGTTTTTTTTAAAAACACAAAGTTTATTTACGTTCCTAGTTAAGTGGTGGTAGAACATATAAACAGGTTTCGGAGCCCCGACACCTACCTGCCTGCTAGTAATCGGATTAAGTAAAGTGTGGTACAGATTGGGCGGCAGTTTGTCAACTCAGCTTCCCTATCCAATAACATCCGCCTACAAAATGTCAAACCCAGTCGCTGTCTATACCAATCGTATAATTCTACAAGGAAAATATTCTACGAACTCCCTGAACCCTGGATAAATAGGGATACCTACAATCCGACTTAATTGCTTTAAAAGTTTACATAGACGAACTGAAAAGTCTTATCGGGGAAAAGTGAGTTCCTGAAAATCAATAATGTACCTATTAAGGTACTGATACATTATTGACGAACTTTATTATGGGTACCTGTGTACCTAAATAATGAAAATGTGCTAACGCGGTTGTGTATAGGAAATATTTGGGTAAAAGTAAATTAGACGATGGTCGGCCACGTCCGGTGGACACCTACTGTCATTATCGTTATTGAATAGCAAATAAGGGCGAGTATACACAACGAAAGGGGTGCGGCGACGCCACCAAACCGGTCAATATGGCCGGATTACCCGGCTTTGTTCTACTGATGAATAATTGTGTCCAGTATCCGACCGGGATTAAAGCGCTTTCTACTGATTTAATTGACAATCCTAGTATGATTGTTAGCTATTAATTGAACAAACTGGGGCCCAGTGATCCGATCAAAATGTCGGATGAAAGGCGAAGTTAAGATATGCAGAACAGTGTCACTGCGTAGTTAAGTGACGGGAGCTAATCGGCGGTATTCGCTCATCAGACAGTTACAAAGCTTACCGTTTATTGACGTGGTGCAATTAGCCTGCCACTCGCTCGACAGTCCCCACGTAGCTTGCACTAGCGAGTCTAGCTGCTACGTTATATCCGGATAACACGGCGACGTCCTGGTTGAATTACCGGCTTTGTGTGACTGATGACTCATTGTGCCGACTCCTAGTAAACTGTTATTGGAAATCCCTTCGTTCACGGCATTCGACAATGCTACAGCGTTTGTTAGGGTTCCTACTTTATCAAAACAACATGGTTTGTTCAAAGTTAACGCAGAATCATTAAAATGTCATTGAAAAGTCTGAGTACCTTAATTAAACTTTTTAATGATGCCATTTTGATTCACTATTAGCTAGGTAATGGCGTAAAAGTTAATAAAACGTTGGAACTTATAATGAACGGGTAATGTGAACTTTGGCGCAGGATTCCTTCCAATAAATGCTGAAATTAAAAGTTGTGAGTTAAAAAGGATGTTAGTATTTTGATTCGAAGTGGGTGAGTAATTTAGGGTTACGTCGTAATGGACGAACCCTGTATTAATAGGATATTGAAAGGGCACACGGCACACGGGGTGTCAGTAGGGAGCGCTGCGTGTGCTGTCCCAAACATGTTCGTGCTATGTAAGGTTATTCATAATTGCGATTTACATTTAGCAAAATTTGTAACAATAATCCCATTTAAATACACTTGAATGATTTACTAAATATTTTTGATGATTGGATTTTCAACTCTAGCTCTGAATAAAACCGTTAAAAATCCTTCAGTCCGCATAATCTTTACAGTTGTAGGTAAGAGCCCTATTTTAAATACCAATCGACACATCTACTCACCAGATGAATTGAAGTAAATGCTCGTAGGTAGGTTTCTCATTTATCTGTGGCCTGCGGGGTCAGCTCATTTGAAATGGTCGTGGTTGATGTGATGTCGGCGTTAATAACCCCACGACCCGGCAAAACCAACATGTACCCAATTTAAATTGACCCCTGACATTTGACATGCTAGTTAAATGTCCGTCGACCAAGAAGTGGTTTTGAAGTTTTAATAACATTTCCTAGCAATTGAAAATATCACTAAGGATCAAAATGAATTTGTTAAATCATTAGAATAAATTCTGAAATCTTGATACTTTTACAATAAAAAATGACCTTATTGTTCAAAGTCGCGGAATCTTACTTCAATGTAAAGTGATAGTCTGGTGGACCAATTTTTTGCCAACTGTATGGTAGAGATACTCGTACTTTACACGGAATAGTCTATCACCAAATATATTTCAGTTGAAATACTTCGTCAAAGGAATGTGTAATTTAAAGTTGATATTTAAGTTGTGACTTTGATATCAGAATGTTTTGAATTTTTGTTTTCTCTTTTTGCGTTTCTCTTTCCTTCCAGTCCATCGAAACGATGTCTGTAAGATCATCTTATGCGATAAGACCGGCCATTGCAAGCAAGTTAGTTTTTGTTTATAATTGCGTGTGGTGTAGGTACAAAATAGAAGATGGCGGGACGAGGTGGACAAAACCAACGACCAGGGTTCACGTTAGCCCTTGATAGACACAACTGGAAGTCTCTGAAAGAGGGCTCTTCCCAGCGGGAAGCAAGCTAACAGTCTTACTTGGTACAATATAGTGTTGAATCCATTTTTAATATTATTTCTGAAACAATAAGTAATGAATTAGCCGGACCTACACTTCCAAAGTCGACTTTAAGCTAAATTATTTGACGGAGACATTTAATAATTTTGAAACAGAACAAGTCTTTACAATCAATAACGGCTTCATTTTGGTCATTCATCTCATCTTTTTTAATTACTTTACGCCAATGTCATCATTCTCCAGCCTTTACTAATCAATATTACTTACTAGCTTCTGCCCGCGACTTCGTATGCGGATCCTATTGCTTTTGCCAGCGACACCGGGTTCGTCAAAATCGAAGATCTGAAACGTCTAATTCTAAGAGCCCGGGGACGGGAAAATAACGGATCTTTCCCACCTGAGCAACACATACCGTTTGTTTCTTTTTGCCATTTAACAGCTTCACAAGCTCAAGTAAAATTTTGAACCATACCTTCGATGGCGGAATATGTGGCGTATTCAATCATAGGAGTATACGTAAATGAACTCCGTTTCTTATCAACCCAAGGAAGGTCGTCATGCCCTACGGCTATATTTTGAGACACCCGATTCTTCAGATGTTATCGACATTCTGTTCAGAGAATGTCGAAGTCTTCGCGCTCTTCTTCTGTCTCTTCATGCCGTACTCCAGCAATTCTTTCTCTCTCACTTTCTAACAGATTATGAATATTTTGTTGTGTGCATGTTCGGCGCTCTTCTTCTGTCTCTTCAAGCTAAAAACACTCAAATAACATAAGCTCGAAGACATATTTATTCGATAAAGTAAAATAATAAATGGGAGTTTTGGCCAGTAGAGTCAAATTTTCAATGATATACCATCGTCATCGAAAATCAAAAATCAGTCCTAAACTGTTTCCGCCTTAACCGCGTGGAACGACTCCCAGTTTTTGTTATTTTATAATTATACTTACAGTGAAATTAGTGATAGCTTTGCAATAATTTTCTAATCAGATGTTTCTGATCTTCGATTTTTTATAAGTCAACAGGAAATGCCCATCAGACCGAACAACTTTTGCTAAGACGTCATCATTCCTATATGTGTTATGGTACTTATGGTGTAGCTGGGCTCTTGGAGTTCCACAACAGGTGTTCCAGATCTTCGATTTTTATAAATCAACAGAGAGTGCTCATCAAATTGAACAACTTTTGCTAAGACGTCATTCCTATAGGTGTTATGGTGTAGCTGGGCTATTGGAGTTCCACGACAGGTGTCCCAGATCTTCGATTTTTATAAGTCAACAGAGAGTGCTCATCAGATTGAACAACTTTTGCTAAGACGTCATTCCTAAATGTGTTATGGTGTAGCTCGGCTATTGGAGTTCCACGACAGGTGTCCCACATCTTCGATTATTATAAGTCAACAGAGAGTGCTCATCAGATTGAACAACTTTTGCTAAGACGTCATTCCTATATGTGTTATGGTATAACTGGGCTCTTGGAGTTCCACATCAGGTGTTCCAGATCTTCAAATTTATTCTCTCGGCAGAAAATGCTCATCACGTGGAACATTTTTTGCTATGGTGTCATATTTGTATCTCTTATAGTTTAGCTGGTCTATTGCGGCTCCACATCAGGTGTTCAGGTTTCCAAGATAAATATAATTATGTTGCCCAGACATAATATCTATACAACAAAAAAAAATCATGCAAATCCGTCCAGTACTTCCGAAGATTAGCGTGTACAAACAAACAGACAAACAGACACACTTTTTTTTTTTGGATTCGTGATCTATTACTGTTTCTAAACCCCCTTCAATTATTATTTTTTAAATATATTCAATGTACAGACACAGCTTTTTTACTATTTTATTATATGTATAGACTAGCTGACCCGCGCAACTTCGTCTGCGTCACATAAGAGAAAGAGAGGGTTACAGAGATTGGGTCGTAAGCACCTATAATACAATTTTCAAAGAGCACATCATACACATCCTTCCGCATAATGAAAATGCGCGCCCGGTACATGATCATTATTTTGCTGCGGAGTTATATAGAACGGTGTATCTCCTAAGATATGCATTGAAATCAATTTACGTGCAATACGAAACGCGTCCATCAATTCTGTTAATATTGTTGATAGCAAAATTTGAAGTAGATTGGACCAAGGAATCACATTTTTCCATACATTCTTTGCCCCCCACCTTTTCACCCCCTTAGGGGTATAATTTCAGAAAATCCTTTCTTATCGTATGATTATAGGCATACGATAAGAAATGATTTTCTGAAATTATTATACAAAAAATACACCCTCCAAGCTTCAGGTTTCTACAATCTGCGGTAAAGGCTGTGCGTTGATCCATCACAGTCCTTCAGGACAAAGCATTTTTATTATTTGTAGATAGTAGGATTTGAACTCGTTTGTATTTGTAACTTTTCGGGCTATAAGTCTGATGTACATTCGTATAGTCTACATTTTCTTCGTAGTATTATTTTATTTGTAAATACAGGGTGGAAACGATTAACCGGGCAGAAAGGGGACCTTCCTTAACCGTTGAGTATTAGAAACAGGATCGATTGGCATCAAAAAATGTTTTGTGTAAAATAGCAATTTTCTTGCTAACTGTACTTTTTTTTTAATCTGTGAATGGGGATCAAAATTTCACGAAAAATTACGGATGGTTTCCTAAGACCATTTTCATGTAGCTGCAACGGTTAAGGTTTATCATTATTGGCATCATTGTTTTATGTAAAATGGCAATTTTCTTGCTAACTGCACTTTATTTTTTAATTAAATCTGTGAATGGGGATCAACATTTAGCGGAAAATTATGGATTATTTCTAAGACCTTTTTCGTGTAGCTGCAGTTCCCCTTACTGCCCCGTTTACCGTTTCCACCCTGTATTACCAACTACTTATACCGAGGAAAGCCGATTTTCTTGAGTTCCGCTATTTTGGGCGTATTCACTTCAAAAATCAAATTTCAAGAAAATTGAGAAATTATATTTACCTATAATAGATTTGAAGTATTTACAGTAACTTTTAAATGTTTATACTTCATTGGATTTTGTTCTATAGGTGTATGAAGTTTATTAATTTTAAATACAAAACCCTCTTTTTTACGTCTCTGGATGATTTTTTTTTTAAATGTTGAAACAGGTATTTCTTTATTTTTAATAATAAGTATTTACCCTGAGTTTCATGATTCTAGGACAATCTAAAAAAAAAAATCATACAAACCTTACCCCCCTTTTCACCCCCTTTTCCAAAATTTTCCATAATTTCTATAGCCTAAATGTTATTCTGAGTTTATTTAAATAGATTAGTGAAGTTTTCATCAAAATCCGTCCAGCAGTTTTTACGTGATGCGCGTTCAAACAAACAAACAAACAAACAAACAAAAATTTTAAAAATGGTTTTAATATGTTCAGTTACTTATTTTAAGTCACCCTGGGCGATTTTTTTTTTAAATCTTCAATGTACAGATTTTTTGGTCTCAACGATTTTATTATATGTAGGTATAGATATAGATAAATATATATTCAATGTACAGACACAGCTTTTTTACTATTTTATTATAATGTATATAGATATAGATAATTTATATGTGGGTATACGTTTTGGTTCACTTGTAACCTAAATTAAACGTCTATTGTCTATTCAACTTCATCCCAACAATAAACAATCTGCAGCTTGAGTTCAGAGTCTGAAAACAACAGTATTTCATTGAATCAAAGTTGATTCGAGCAACTGTGTCCAAACAGTCCACATAAAGGGTCTCATTAGGGTAGAGTTATAACAATGCTATTACGTAACCCGAGCCATGTCACTCTGACCGCAGGATAGTAAAACGGATTCTTGGGCAATTCTCTGGGCCCACTTTGATTTGGTACCACGATTTATTGTGCCCCGTACGCAGAGTTTTCAACAAAGGAAGTCTCAATCTGAAGAGCATTGTTAAACCTTAATGGATTAGTTAGGCTTTTAATAATTAAAGTGTAGATGTAGGATATAAGAACATATTATGTAATATACCCATGTACATGTGGTTCCACGGATCGTTATGTCGTCACTGAGCCATTGAAGTTACAAGTTTTACAAGTAGGCAGATATCTATCTATAGAGGTTACACAGTAAAGTATTGTTTCCGTGGTTATTTACCTTTTTGTGTAGCAAACTAAAATCAAAAAGATACATTGAATTTGAAGACAGCTTTTCGGAATAAATGCAGTGGATTTTCATCGATCCACACAGATACTAAAACATAATTTGTCCCTTTGTAATCTTCTAAGATTTATTCTGAACGTAAAATAAACAATATTAAAAGTTTAATTTGAAGATACAAACGAAAGGAAAAACGCAGCCTTCCATGGATCGTTTTCAGTGAAAGTGGAATATTTTAACAGGACTATTCAACCGAGGCGCGGCTCAAAGCGCGACCGCAACATTCCACAAAGGGCCTGCATTCCCTTCTGTACTACGACTGTTTAATTTTGACTAAGCCCTTGTATCAGATCGTTTCCAGTGATTGAACATGCTTCAACTGTTTTATTGATATGTTAAATGACTGAAATTCTACGACGATCTATCGTTTTTTATAGTTAGTTTAAACATCACAACAAAAGCTAATTTATGTGGCAATTAAAAGGTATTTTAAAAATGTCCTAATACATGCAAACACTATTTTAGAATAAAAATTTGCTACCCTACGTATGAAAACTTTCTAACTAAAGTCGAGGCAAAACTTGTGTTCGTACCTTTGAACAACAATGAGGACCTGGAGATTGTTCCAACCAAAGCTGTATAATACTTAATATACTCTCAATTAATTCCTATTCAGAGTCAATATACCAATATACAATGGCCAGTTATGAGCCAAAACAGCGTGTCGGTATAGCGGTATCAGTAACCCCGTAACCCATAATTTCAATTACATCAATATCCAATTAAAGGGCTATACCGATAAGGCCGCAGCCAGCCAGGATGGTAACGGTATGTCAGTGCACGTCCGATTGGAAACGACAACGCACTATCTGACTACGTTTGCTATAGATAGACGTCAGGAAATCAAGCTACCTGTAACTGACAAACCCCATCAACCTCGGACTTAATGCTATAGCGATAAAGTGGAAATCTATATTAAATAATTTGACAGATTGTAGGCATGACGTGCTGGCATCTGTACATCTTCAAGTCAGATACTGTTTGAAGTTCTTCTGAAATAAGTACAGAAATTAGTTTATTTGGCACATGAAAGTAACCAACAAAGGTTAGATTGTGTCTTTCATAAAAGGATAGGTAATCATCACTCTTGTTAGTGGAAGGGATACGGAAAATTCTAATGTTAACTGTTGAAGTTTTGAAGTCAAAGCGCGTTAGTCTTCTAGTTTTGGCTGGAGATAGGAAGCAGGATGCCAGGGGAACAAAATATGAGATAGTCAGAAAACTTTCGTAGCACTTTCATTCGTTCAAAACAACAAAAAAGTGTCGACTTCTTTGAAAAGTTTTAGAAAAGGGTAAAAGAGAACACAAATTACGAAAAATTTAATCCACAATAATATAAGTAACCAACCACGACCAGTAGATATATATACTGGTCGTGCTGAACTAAAAAAAAACCTCTAATGTATGTTTGGCTATGATAAACAGAAGTGGTAGAAATAAACTCGCCAGCGTCATGTTTCCGATGCTTTTAAACCAATTGTCTTGGGAAAAGTGAGCGCTGTTGAGTGCTGTAAGTCACCACGAAAACAATGTTTTTATTTTTATGGAAACTTGCTGGAATTCAAACCAATATGCTTGGAGAATACGAAACTAATACGTAGATAATGACACAATAACGTAGAAAGTTCTTTTGATAGACATATTTGTTTTAAATGAACGAGGGAAATAAGCGGTTTTGAATTGACGATTAAATGGAAAATGCTTTGTTAGTTTTCTTGGAGTTTAACAAAGAAAACTTTTACTAAAATGTATTGACGATTTACCTGGTATTTTTGGCTTCATACACTACTTCCAATTATAATTTTCTGGATTTTTAGAGTTCAATTCAACGGTTAATTACAAGTAAAAAAAGTTGCCTTCATGTTTCAAATAAATCCTATTTCAAGATTTACAATGTCACCCTTCTATGTCTGTAGCAATACTAAGTTTACCGTTAATAATATCGCCAGGAATTCTGGCTGGCTCGTTTACGTACGCGCTTAACGACCCATACATAGTTGGCAAAGCATTGCGTATTTAAAGCAATTAAAATGAGGTGACGTCGAGATCGTTTAGACGTAGCGTAGGTACAAAGTTGAATTAGGCTTGGTTCGCATGTCGCAACCGCGTTGATTTCCCCACGGCCCTGTCAATTCCACCGAGCTAGAATACCACTAGCTGCACTCCACTTGATTAAAAATTAATGTGTTTTCAGACTTTTCAGCCCGCAATAATATAATTTCATATAGGACTCGTTTAATTAAAGTTTTTTTTTTCATTAAAGCTTCGCTGATGCTGTGTGACACACACGATACACACGTCTCGGCTGAGCTTCGGAGCTATTACGATGAAGCGTTAATTAATAGTTTTACAAAGAGCTATAATGATGGGTAAAAGAAGACTAGCATACGTAGTTAGGGTAGCGTTTTTCTCTTTAGGGTTCCTAAAAAACACCGGTTTTTAATATTGAAAAACACGCTCAAGGTATTACAAAGTATAAATAAGTGCTAATATTTAAACAAATTAATGGAACATTGATTAAATGAGCGTTATTTATGAAGAGAGATGTAGACAAGCGAAGAGCCTCATCGAGCTTCGTAGTTGCGAAAGTCTTGCAAAGATTTTTTTGATTTAATTGCAAATACTTGTAATTGCTAATGGACTGTCTATTAGGGATTTTAAAGGCAAAGTTAAGTGGGAACGATTGGACTGAAAGGTTGACTAACAAAAAAGCGAGGAATATTTTAAATTAGACTGAGATCTAATAGGAACTTTAGAGTTTGTAAATAAGGTAAAGGTTTTAGTACACATCTTAAAAATACAGAGATGCTTGAGAATGGCTGGTTGAAATAAATAGAGTTTACATTGTTTTGAAAATCGGTTATAGCATTAAGTGGTAAGTACCGAAAGCGGGGTTGTGAGAGGGTGCGGGGGTGCGGGGGTAACAGAGGTTAGATGGTAGTATCCAGTTAATTTCGTCACGATGTAGATAGAGCACGTTGCCATTTCCCTCCGGCCGTTTCCTCTTGCCACCTTTTAATTTCTGTTTGAATATGTTCACTGACTAAACATAACAACGTTTTCTTCGAACGACCTTAATGTACATTTTTCATTATTAACTTTTACTTGATAAGTATTTTATGTGAGTAAGTAAAACAAGGATTTCATAAAAAGTTTTTCTTTGTAAACAAGAAGTTTGTCCTTTTTTATTAGAAGGCTTTTTATACGTAGGTACACATAGGTCGCATTAAAATAGATGGACAAATTTTAACACAGCGTTCAGTACGTCTAACTGTCTAACCAAATATACCTGTCACCGTAAAATTGTCAAATACGTTATATTGTAATATCTCTAGCGATATTGTAAAATCTCGAAATATTGTCAAATGAACATACTGCTTACAACAAAACGCATTATTTTTCGTGAAATGCATGCGATGGTAGTCAGCTCACGCGGTGTGATGGAAGGAGGTGTCCCCCTTGCCCAGTGGTACAACTCTCATGAAAAGATATTTTACCATTCCTGAGAAATACCGATTATTAATAACCTAACCTTAAAACACTTTATATTCCCCTAAAAAGCGTAGTCGACGGAGCCCCGCTTCGCGGGGCCCCTATTTCCGAGTGCAGGGTTTAAAGGAACCTAACTAACCTAACGGGGGGGTGCCCCAAGTCCCGATTATGGGGGCAGAGATACTTCCGTATGTTCAGTTGACAATAATTCGAGATTTTACAATATCGCTAGAGATATTACAGTATAACGTATTTGACAATTTTACGGTGACATACCCAAGCAAAAACACCGAGCACAAAACAATGATAACAAAGACATGGATGTGTTGTTTATGCATTGGGTAACCAACATTTTTAGTGTATTTTCGTTAACTGATTTATTGTTCTTCTAAGTATCTATTGCGTTTTATTATTAGTATTTTTTACACCGTTTGCGTTTTATTATTATTATTGTTTTTTTACAGACTTGGCTGCTTCTGTGAAATTCGTGATGGAAAAAACCAATAACACTTTACCTGACCTGGAAATCGAACCCAGGACATTATGCTCAGTTGCGCTTGCGACCACTCGACGATCGAGGCAGTTCCTTGCCTTGTTTATTTATGTAGAAACTATAATTTTTAAAGAGCTAAAAACTCTTATTGGTTCCTATTTTTTATTTTGGTTGAGCATCTTTTCACGTTACTTAATAATTTATTGTGTTTACTACTTATATACTATTTATTTAGTATACTATTTATTTATTTATTACATACTATTTATTGCTTTTACTACTTAATAATTTATTACTTTTAAATTTCACATGTTTATGTAAAAGCCAAAAACTACACCCATTTCTAGAATAGAATAGATTCTACAAAATTGAGCTTACATTAATATACTTAACCAAAAATAAAAAAAAAGTATACCGTTCTGTTCCCGACAGTATTCGAGTCGAACGTTTTTCTCCGTTATTGACACTTCCCGGCGCTCAGTCACCGCCTCACCGGCACTTGACTGCAGATTTCTCTAAGATTGATCAATCGCCCTTTAATTTTCACTTATTACACTCCCAGCTGAATTAAATTAAAACCTTCTTTGCATTGTTACGCTTGAATGATTGATGAATTAATCCTCTTTCGTTTTTCTTAAGAAGAATGTAACTAGGTAGGAATCTAAATAACGAATATTTCTTAGCGATTGTTTTGTTTAAATGTAGAGTTAAATAAAAACTGTTTGTGTTACAAACAATAAATATGATTTGCATTTTTTTTAACATTGCATATTATTCTTTAAACTGGTATCATCTTATCTACATGTTGAATTACTTGTCACAGAAGAAAATAGTATTGAAACAAGCGTTGTCTGTGGTTACGGTATAAAATTAAATATATTTAATTTGAACCTGATGAAACATTTGCATTTTGTACCCGGCTCTAATAGAATCACGTTACTATCTGACACGTAGGTAAATGGAATTGGTTATTCACTAAATACGGTTCCTGAATCCCAATCCTTTTAGCCAACTCCGCAGCATCCTATAAATCAATCGTTCGGTAATCCAACTTGTGTTGCCGACGCTCTTCAAATTTCCTGTACGCCCCTCTGCAGCCGCTAATCCATTCTGCTAGTAATTCAAAAACGTAATACCTAGATTCAATAGGATATTGTATGGCCAGAGTTTGGCTACGACGCTCCTGGGCACTATAACGACCCACACCAAGGCTTTATGGTGCCGTAATTAATTATCTAACTTCACAGCCCCTAGCAAACCTCACATTGATCGCTTCCAGCCTTCGGACAATAGATTCGGAGCCAGTTGCCTTGTTTAATGGACTAATGGTAGATTACTTATAAATTTATGGCTTGTCAAGTTTTCAACACAGCAATAGGTACGAAACAACTTTGGTAGGTGCCCTAAATGTCAATTAATGGAAGATACATAGGCTAGGCTATTATACCTAGTTAATATTAATATATTTACCTAAGTTTATATCCAATTAAGTTTCAGCCTAACGACCCAACAAGCTATGTAGAAGAGTTTAATGTTAATAGAATAGGCCAGAATACAGGTCGTATTTAAATTAAAATCACGAATCGAAAAATGAACAGCCATCTTGCTCCGAGTTCAGCCATACGTAACACGAGTACAAAAGTGGCGGCACAAGATACAAATTGTACAATGTATCGAGTATTCAGTCGAGCCGCGGCCGACGGGGAAGTTTGGAAAAGCACGTCAGCCGCGGTGAAGTACAACAAACCAATGAAAACAAGACTTGTTCGTCGGAAGATCGGCTCGCTGGTGAAGTTGTGAAAGCAGGAAACATTCAATGATTCCCCACCGCGTCCGCCTCCCCCTGCCTCCCCGCCTAAATATTTTGTCATTGCATCTTTACCAAGTACAAACTTTGTCGACGGAATCTGTCTCTACTTATGTCATATCAAGTATGTCTGCAACAATTTCGGTTTCGAGGTTTGAGAAGTTTTTGTTTTGTACTTTATTATTCATGGGTCTGAGTTTATTACGTATTTACGCATTCATCATCTGCCTAGCCTTTTCCCAACTATGTTGGGATCGGCTTCCAGTCTAACCGGATGCAGCTGAATACCAGTATTTTACATGGAACGACTGCCTATCTGACCTCTACAACCCAGTTAATACTGGGAAATACGATACCACTTGGTAAGACTGGTGTCAGACTTTTGGGGCCATCACTGACTACCGGTAACGACTGTCAAAGATGGACAAATGACAGCCGGGACCAACGGCTTAACGTGCTTTCCGAGGCACGGAGGAAACTCGGTATGTAAGGGTGGTCACCCATCCACAGACCAACCTAAGCAAGCATCGCTTAACCTAAAGATCGACCCGAGCGCCTGATATTATTTAGCCACGAGCTCCTCAAAGGTATTTCATTGTGGAATGTATTTTGTTTCGTACCTAAAGTATAGGTAGGAGCAAACAATTAGTATAATATTCAAAAAAATCTCGTGACAATATTCTTTTCATTCCCAATTCCAATAGAGTATGAATTGGTTATTTCAATTTATTTGAGTAGCCATCTATTTCAACATGTTCGGTAAAATGGAAGCAGGATCATTAAATAAATATCCCCAGCTGGAAACTTCGTAAAAGTTCGCGTGGAGTTTTTCTCCTAAACAAAGAAAACAATAAGTCTCGCTTGCCTTCAAATATCATCATTTATTACAGACGGAAGAAGAGAATTACGACTTTGATTTCAGAAATCAGAAGTGCTAATAAAATCTGACCAGTGAAGGGATCAATAGGAAAAAGACACTAAAACAGAACATATAGTTAAAGTTGGTTTTAAAATAACCTTTCCAACTTTAAACAAAAGCCAGTTCCAGGCCAGACGCGAGCTAGCACAAAAATAAACTTGTCTAAATGTCTACCTCCCAATGATGTCTTAAATTGAAGTTCTACAGCCAATCTAAAAGCAGTGTTGCCAGCGTTTCTAGCTAATGGAGAAGCAATATTTCAATTGTCATATTCTGGGCCCAGACAGGTAAACTCCGGAAATAGGTTTTGCATTAAACAAGAGGCTTTCCGAGTTTCAGTTCAGATATAGTGCCATGTGTCAAAATCAATTTTCACGTTTACAGGTAGCTATTTTCAATGTAGTCTGAATTCCACCTTTGTAGTTCGGGAGTGTGGATCGTTTGTGTGACCGCGTTTTGTTTCAATAGTTTCCTACTAGATTAATGACGAATTCTGTAGCCGATTTAACAGTGAGTCAACACATAACAAGTGAGTAGGTACTAGTCGTGTCCTATTTAATGGGAACACACGTAAGTATTATGAATTTTTATTTTGTTAACACATGATTCGACTCAGTTATTCAGGTTTGAAAAAAAACTAGGCATGCCTACATTCTAAAAGAGCTCCTCCAATTTGACCGTTTTATTCTTGATTCACATGCTGATTCGTTTAAAACAGAAGCTCAATTCATCAATATTGACATCTTACCTACAAACACGTAACCTCATCTAACATGCAAGCGCCTCGGCAGCAGCTCCCGGTCTACCGGCGGCGCGTCTATTTGAGGAGCAGACGGGCTTGTGTAAGTGTGCATAGATAGTGCCAGCCCCGACCTGTCCAGCCGCGGCGGGCTAAATGCAGCGGCGACTGCAGCGACACCGATTTGCACTTTGCCATCTGAATCTTTAATAGCCCAGGTTATTTCCACCCGAAGTCACTAATTAACTTAAATGTATCGCGCCATTCGAACCATTTAAAAATGCAGCCATTGTTATTCAACGCTTTTAGACCGTATTGTAAAGTGATATTGCATGTTACAAAGTTAACGAATGCAAAATTTTGTCATTGTTTTAATATGTGCTCTGATTGTTACGGTTTTGAAGGCTTTTAGTTAAATCGTGTGTACTGTTTTGGTATCTCATTTTGTCACTTACTGGCTGCAAGAATTTAATTTATCTACATTTAGTATTTTATGGTTAAATGCTGTCATAAATGATGATTTAGAACTGGTATTATATGGTTACATTTTTTTACTTGCCTTTACCGATGGGAAAGAACTCAAAATCAATCAAATTAGACAGGAAAGCAGAGAGTAAAAACAACTGAAATCTTTGCTAACAAGAACTGACAGCCCTTTGTTTTACTTTACTTATGGGCTGTACTTCCTCTTGAAATAGCCTCAGACTCAAAGATAGAGACAAAGTATACCCGTACAGTCGCGATAGAACGAGACGGTAAATCTTCCCATTACAAACTGCAAAGCCTCGCCATTGATCACGGTAACGCGTAAAGCCTTAAAAAAATCCAGCAATTTATTTACTGAGTAATTCCCCACTTTACCTACAGCATGAAATGGTTTTAGGCTATTTCGGTGTTTCTATGTTGTTCAACTAGGTATGTTTTTACTTTTTAAGTCGCGGTATCCTAGGTTGTTACGTGGATGGGTGACCGCCCATCGTGAAGCCGTTGGTCTTGGCTGTAATTTGTAGATCTTTGACCATCATTACAGGTAGTCAAGTAACCTGAAAGTGTGTCAACTAGTCCCACCGAGAGGTATCTTATCACCGGTACCAACTGGGTTGTGGAGGTCAGATAGGCAGTCGCTCCATGTAATATACTGTTATTCAGCTGCATCCGGTTAGACTGGAAGCCGACCTCAACATAGCTGGGAAAAGGCTAGGCAGATGATGATGATTGGGATAATATAACAATTTTGAAAGGAACGTTATTTAAGATTGTTTAAACCAGAACAAGTTTATATTTGGCTTTAAATAATGAATTTTGAAAAAGTTTGGGAGGAAATAATTCCAAGTGTTGAACTCGGTGGCCGCGACAGTTTCATCAATCTTAGCAGTCAAAGAAACAACTAATTTAAATTGGCCTTTCTCGCGCTCAGCTCGGGAATAAAGACAGGAAATTAACTGAGTCGCCCAAGTTCTTTAATATACTGGTTGATTAATTTCGCCTTATTTCAAGTTTAAGGAACATATGGCGTAGTTTGGCTTTGATTCGTGTATAGTAATTATGGGTAATTTTTTTTTTACATTATTTATACACGATAATAGTAATAAAAATATGTACAAGTATCAAAAAGGGTTACAAGGCGTCCAAAAATTCGTCGCTGTCAAAAGGAAAAGTGCCCAGAAGGCTATTAGCAGTATTGCTACCTTGGATAGCAATGCTGATTGTATGGCTAAAAAATAGGCCCGCCCTCTGGTCAAGTGAAGAGTCGACCGAACGCTTGGCGATTTTCCAAAATACTAGGTGGGCACTTAGACCCCATGGACCTAGTGTTTCAACCCCAAACGGCTCAAACACATAATTACCAATTGAATCTTTGTTTTTGAATATTGGTTTAGTGGTTGCAAGCACGACTACTGGCCATGAGTTTGGTTTCCAGGTCAGGCAAAGTGTTATTGGTTATTTCATCAGGAATGTCTTAGCAGCCACGGAGAAGCAGCCGGTTGATGGCAATAGCCTCGCTCCCTATTAGATAGGACTGATACATAACTCAGCCGATCAATGTGCCCACTGCTGGGACACAGGCCTCCTCTTTATGAGAGGGAATTTGCTATAATCTACCACGCGGGCCCAGTGCGGATTGGTCGATGTCACATTAATCGGCTGATGATGATGATGATTCATATTGGCGAAATATGGGTGTACTATAGGTGCACCTCTGTCTAACCCCTCGGGGATAACAGGCGTAATGCTATGAATCTCTCCACCTAGTTCAATTGTCAACAGTAAAAGTCTATACAAGTCTAAGGAGATAGTCGCTCCACAACCCCTAAGCCTTAAGGTCGTGGCTCACTTGACAAGCACCGCACCAGCACAGCTCCTGACCGGCGTCGCCTCGAATATAGGCTACGGCGCGCGGTCCGCGCGCCGCAAGCGAGGTGTAAGCACGCGGTCCCCTCGCTTGCAGCGCGCGGGCCGCGCGCGGTCCCCTCGCTTGCGGCGCGCGGTCCCCTCGCTTGCGGCGCACGGTCCACTCGCCGTCCGCAAGGCGCAAGCTCGCAGTCCGCAAGCTGGTAGTAATAGTCCGGGAGGTAGCATTGTATTTTAGGTATTATCTCTAGTTATTATATTTTGTTAACGTGGATTCGTGGTTTAATTCACCTACCCCGCGAACACCCTTTCCATTACCTACAGTTCTGAGATTTTTTTAAGTTCAGTTGTATGTAAACTATTTATAAAAAGTTACAGCCGGTGTACTGTAACGATTGATTCAGTTATTGTAACATAAGATCAACCTTCGATTACAACAATATCAGTCGGTTTATTAGGGCTTTTTTATTTCTAACCGAACTAGGTTTAGTGTCGTGGGCTCTCTAACTAAATTTGTAACTGGCCATACATTAAACAAAGAGTACCCACGACGTGGAGAAGCACGACGGCGCAATGACGTTGTTTCGCGGGCCACTCGGCGTCCGCGCGCGGTCCCCGAGCTTGCGGCGCGCGGTCCCCTCGCTTGCGGCGCGCGGACCCCTCGCTTGCGGCGCGCGGTCCCCTCGCTTGCGGCGCGCGGACCGCGCGCGGACGCCGAGCCGCCCGCGAGGCGTGTCGTATGGTAGCGGCAAGCGCGTTGACCACCCGCCGTAAGCTTTTTCATATGGACATTAAAAAATATGTTATGCGACACACGGTTTAATGCTCTAATTTGAATGGCAAGTATATTGCTGGGTTGGAGCGGTGCTGGTGCGGTGCTTGTCAAGTGAGCCACGACCTTAATAAGTTTCAATATTCGCATGAACTTTGCACACATTTAGTTCTACAATTATGACACAGACTATGCACAGAGTGGCAATAAGCAGTTATAATAAGCTGGCGAGGCAGAAGTGCCAACTGAACACTGCAATACTGTTGGTGGATAAAGATTAGGCTGTGGCGTCGGCTTCCGACTAAACCGGGACATTTGCGCCATCCGGCCCCTTCTCCACTGATGTCGGATGCTGAGAAAACTGAAACGACAAACTGAGATTTTTCTTAGAAATATCTATTTTCTTGAAATTTGTTTTTCTTATTTCCAACAGAGATTGGTTGTTAGAAATTTAAAGATAAATAATGTAGAATAGAATAGAATCCTCTTTATTATGTACACCATAAAAATTACACATACAAATGTAAAACATTTTGCAAGCGGTGACTGTCGATATTATGATGGTAACCCCACAATGGGGTTAAGGGCTGTATTTATACGATTAGGAGACTACTAAAGATATGTTTTTTTTTAATTTAACGTATAGGTATTAAACGTTTCCGTTTCCGTATTTATTAAGGAATTGGTACCAAGGCGTTTACCCAGGAGTGGGACAGCAGGCTAGGAAAAAACGAACTAAAATCTTTCTCATAACTTTCAAGAATACATTTATTGATTACAGATTATATCATTGAAGGTCCTTAAGTAATTTTATCTTTCCAGTAAATGCACGATAGGTAAACGTTTCCAAGTACCTCTCAATTAGATATAGAAATAAATCGAGTGTCTACTTTCCAATTTTTTATTCAATCAATACCTGCAGGCACATACCTAACATTTAATAATGTTTAAATAACGCTAGCGAAATAATTTAGAATGACATTCCAAATATACAAAGAAACCTTCACATTTCTAAAATCATTAAATATTCATCGCGGCATTTTCCACATTTCCGTCCAGTAATTTTAATGGAAATGGAAAATTACGTTTTTCGTTTTACTTGAAACAAATACAGTCTAAGGTGGAGACTGTCACTCGTATGACTGACAGAAATGATACTAAAAAGCCAATAAGAAATCATGCGGGCATTGTGAGACTACTGATAGAAGTGAAAACCATGTGAGTAATCTATATCTGCTACGGGTTGTGCCCCGCGCACGCCACTGCTACGAACCGTTAGGTGACAGTCACGCGTGTTCCATGGTTTTTAAAAAAGTTTTCACTTAAAAAAACCGGTATCTATTCGGTTTTCCCATTGCATCTTCGTGTTTAAGTTCTTTTCTGTCAGGTGTAAATATTGTGTAACAAGAGATGTCATCATTGTCACGGAATTAATTTTGATACTGACAGCTCTTGATCGCAATTTAATGTGCTAATGCATGATTGCGATCAGTTTCATTCTTGAAATTCGGCCTTGTGAGTTTCCCTTATCGTTTCTAAATAGAGAGTGAACGACTACACTTAGTTGAAGGCGCCATATTAATTCCTGGGAAACTTGTTAGTTCTGTCTCGACGCAGCATCCCGGCTGCATCCTTGCCGTTTAAATTTCAAATAAACATTATAATGTATTGTGTAAGGCCGTCTAATTGTACTGCGTGGTGTGGCCTTAGGGATTTTATTGGGCCTCTCATTGCCTGAGACTAAATTGAAATGGGTACTTGTTTATATTGTGGCCTGAATCATTTGTGGTTCACGTGTTAAATAGCTATATGTTATTTATGAAAATAAAATATAAAACCTGACCAAGGGCTGGTTAAGAAATCCGTTTTTTTACGCATTTATCAGGTATTTTAAGCATAGAATTATAACGTGATCGAACAAGTCACCATAGTTGATTGAGTTACCTAGATTGAAACTACGTTTTACTTTATGACGATGACAAAATATAATTTTAATATCCAATTCCTGGATGTCTGTTATGAAAAAATGAGTTGCTTACTCAGCGTTATCCAGGCAGCCATCAAAATTTAATTTAGTAGAAAGCGCACTCTCCCGGTAATGTATGCGGGATGCGCGGGCTCCTAGTTGGTCGCCTTGAAGCAGTAATGAGGCCGGTACATCTCCCTACACTCTTTTATGTAGGAAGCCAGGTACGCTGTGATGGATATTTAAATAAAATAATTTAGTACTCACCTTATTTCAATATTTTACCTGTTTAAGTAACGGATACTCTGCCTCAGTCGCTTGATAAATTCAATTTATTATTCACGTAGAGAGTAAAGGTGTGTTGAGTTACGTCTTTATTTGAAAATTGCGTTTCTTTTTACGTAGGCGTGTACGGTCGGTGAGGAGCCTTTTAATATTTTATTGAAAATCATTTTGATCTTCCATTTTGTATTTTTAGGTATTTTGTTGTCCCGTTGTACCTACCTAGTTGAAATTGATTTCGAAATAAATCAAGGTACGATACCTTCGTAAGCTCAGGGCACTTTAATAAATTTCTAAGTCTGGAGGCGTTCCTTTCCCCATTCTTTCCATTTCGTAGTGACAAATTATATTTACCCGACTTAGCCCGATTTTGGAACGCTGGGATATAAAAAAGGAGCTCATTCTCGACACCTGAAACGTACCAAGCGCCTTCGGTAAAAATATATTCACATGGAAATTGTAGTTTATCGAATTGGCTGAGATTGAAATGCTCGGTTCCTAATCGATACTAATTCACGCTACATTTTCCTACTTATTGGAGCTCTGGGAGTGGCTCGAGGGTGGGGATATGCGCAGGAGAGGGGGAACGATTTATAGTGGCATTACATTCGCACTTGTAGAGCAGCGCAGACCCGGTTACGGACGTGTTGAACGTTGCCCTCTTGCATAATATTAATGCGATAGACTACTTACTGAAATTGTGCCATCGCGCTTCCTACTTTCCAAATGTTTCTGTCATTCATATTGTATATTTTTAACAAAGAACTTGTTAAAAATATACAATATGAATGACATTTCATTCATTTTAGTTGTTATCAATACGGGACCATCACCAGACAAAACAAGCTAATTTGAAGGCAGCTCACTAAACCAACACTAAAAGCTTGTCCCATTATGGTTCATATTAGTAAAAGTCTGGAAACAACCATTAGACTTCATGAAACGTTAGCTCCTAGTTACGAAAATTATGAAGGCAAGGTATGAAAAATGATTTTATTAAAATTTAAAGTGGAAGCCACAGCTCTTTCGAGCGAGGAATTTAATAAATTCTTATGAGATTTTGTTGTACAGAAATTTAAACTGTATTAACTTATGTATATTGGGACTTATGTAATAAATATCTATTTTGGGATTGCATTATTTTGAATCTTGAGAAGTAAGTTATTTGATAGATTCCGGGCTACATTATTATGTATTTAAAGTGGATTTATAACACTACAGGGATAGGAATTATATTGTTTGTGCCTGTTTAACAATACTAAGGGAGTTTTTATATCCAGCTGAAATAAAAAAATAGCTAACGTGAACCAACCATTAAAGCTTATAAAACATACTGTAACTTAAGAATACTTGGAGCTCTATTCGACAGCAAATAACTAACTAAATGACATTTCATTTTAGATTCCAACATACCAAAAATATCTAGGTAACATTTAATTAAAACATAATTTAAGTTCCAAGATTTAGTCCGGCATGCCGGTCGCAAGCGCCGCGTCACTTGCGACCACTACATTGCGGTTTGCCATCGCATATCAGTGCTCGACGTGACAATTATGTCAGTCAGTGTGACCACATCCATTTCGCTACGTAAGCTTCAAAGGAGGGCATTGACCGCAACAGATATTGGACATTATAATCTAGGGAATATGAAAATAGTATTCCGTCAGAACTGATTTGCATGGGAGCACGATTTTGATATTGTCACGGCGTGATTAGTTTTAGGAATTTCTGTAATGATTTCAGAGAATTTGTAGATTTTGAATAGGTAGCTAATTTACTTCGTACATAATCGCCAGCGCGGCTGCTGAGCCTCGAGTCCTGGTTTCGATTCTCAAGTAAGTATCGTTGGATTTTTTACATCAGAAAATTGAAGTCTAGATTTGCGCCTAGACACCAGTCACTGTAGCACGTTGGTTAATAGAGACTAAAACTAACACCTTCGGTAAATATGCAATGGTATGTAATCAATAAAAAAAACACTGACTTTTTTTTTTTTTCTGTTTTTTTTACTGGTTTTTTTTTTTTAATATGTTTCATCATCTTCCTAGGCTTTTCTCAATTATGTTGGGGTGGACTTCCAGACTTACCAGATGTAGTTGAATACCAGTATTTTACATGGAGCAAGGGCTTATCAGAATTCCACAACCCGGTTAGTACTAGGTAATACGCTACTCCTTGGTAAGACTGGTTGTCAGACAATAATAAAGGGTGTAAAACACCTCTTCACGAAGCCGAAAGGCACTTGTTCTCCCCATCATTGCGATCATTTTTTTGTTTTACACCATACCTGGGAAGGGAACCCTCTAGTTACGGAGATACGGGGGGTCAAAGTTACAACTTTTTGGCAAGTTTTTTTTTTAAATACAAGTTTTTCTTGTAAGATTTTAACTTTTAACACCTCCACGACCCCCGTACTATTTAATCCATTCATCAGCACAATGTTTTAAGTGCGTTACATTGAGTTCTACCACAAAATATGATTTATAACCTCAAAAAAAAAAGTTGTTTCACAGCAATAATTTTTGCGTAAAATTACTTAGTTTGATGTACAGAATGCTTGGTTAACGGCTTTGTGATGAGGTGGTTTACACCCTGTATATTGACAAATATTACGGGGTGGAGTGGACACCGACGCGAAAACGGTTACCACGAATTCAGTACATTATTTTGAGCTTACATATAAATTTTTCATCGGTTATTAAGTCGGTATCCGGTAGCGGCTGTTATTATTTAGCTCGTGGTTAAATAATAACAGCCACTCGGGCCGATCTTTAGGTTAAGCCGTGCTTGTTGGTCTGTGCACAACCAGTATTACCAAGTGGTATCGAATTACCCAGTATTAACTGGGTTGTGGAGGTAAGATAGGCAGTCGCTCCATGTAAAATACTGGTATTCGGCTGCATCCGGTTAGACTGGAAACCGACCCCAACATAGTTGGGAAAATGCTAGGCAGATGATGATGGTGATGATATTAAGTCGATATCCGCTCCACCCCGTATGTGATAATTTCATAACCTCTAACACACAAGACCCCTAACACACAGAAGCCAGATTTAATATTGTTCAAAGATCTGGTCATTATCAAACCCACTCCATCCCACAAAAAGGGCATCGTCTTGACTGAAACTTTAAGAGCTTTATAACTCTCTTAATTTTTTACTGATTTAATTAATGTTTCTAACTTCCTTGCTGATTCTTTTCAAAGGCCATTTACGAAGCGTTCTTTTTGTTCGGGAAAATATTTCGCCTTTTTCGGTAAAAAAGAAGATTATGCACTCTGTGTGTGTTTTATCTTTGGTAGATAACGCACTAATATGAAGAGGGTTATAGGGAACCTAAATTCCATGCTGGGTGTTGAAATTGAATATCATTATGAGTTTATCACTTGGTTCTAGACCACCCCCCAACATAGGTCAAACCACGCGAAAAAGGTTACCCTGAATGTAGCACGAGGATAAAACCTCGTGCTACATTCAGGGTAACATTTTGCGCGTGGAATTCCCCTCCTGTAGGATATAGTTACACCACAATGTCGAGATTGTACACGACAGTGTCGAGATTTAATAAAAAAGGCAATACGTCCGTAACAGCACGCGTATTACAAGGAGGCAGGACAACATTGTGATGCACCACTCGCGTTGCTTTCGTATTTACCGGAATTTATGATTTCATTCGGTGTCGCATATTTCAACCAAGCGGCATTTTGCATCGAAACGGGCCGCAATAACATACCGGATTCGCTTTGTTGTTCCTTACAAGCTTAATAAATTCGACTGTATGGTTCCTGTTATTTTAATTTCATATGTTTACGCTCATATTTGTAGTATGGTTTGTCTTTTGGAATACGATATCTACATACATATTTAAGTAGCAAACGTTCGTAGTAGCTATCATTTCTGTTGGCATTTGGATGCTACGGCGCTACGAGCGCTTACGTGAGCGGCTACGCGGCGCGCGCCTACGCTCTTTATTTCCTGCTTGTGGCTTGTCACATTTTAAGTAGGATTTAGAAAAAACGTATTTTTATTTTTTCACTACTGATGTCAAAACGGCGAAGGTAAGCATCGTAATGAAATCGATATGTTCTAGAACTAAATAATTCGAAGGAATATGACTTCTATCAACCCGCACTGTGCCTATGGCCGGCTCACTCCCGTTCACATAGAGAAAGCCAGTGTCTTAATAGCATCATTGGGAAAGTTATAGGCAAATTATGAGTTGACGTAACGATGTTTTTTTTTAATAAGCTTTTAAACTTCGAATCCCAAAATACATGCGATGAATGTGGACACCCTGTTAAGTAGGTTACCAAACTTCAAATTCGTATTTATGGCGTCATTACCTAGATTCCTTTCTATGATTTTGCGGCAGTTTACCAACACAAAGGTTCTCTCTGTAAAGCCAACTAAAATAGGGACTCCATTCCGGATGTTTTTGTTTGACGACGTCTCTTTGTCTAAATATTTGAAATAACTGATCAAACTGATTGTGAGGTTTGACACAATGGCTGTGCTAGCAGGTAGGAGCTGTATTATAGATTGTTATACAGTTATATTAACAAGGAGGGTTGCAATAGTGTTCGTTTTTCCTTGAACACAGCGGGAAGCAACCTGTTGTGAAGTTTTTAATTAAGTGTGGGGTCGCGCAGCACCGTGATCCTTTTTCTTCTTCCCGCAGCTGAAATTACTGGTTCTTACATGCATTCTATAGCGAAATGAGGCTACTTTTCATATCCTGTTTGTTTATTGCCAGTTGTGCTAAGAGAAGTTTGTGGAGAGGCCGAGAGGGAAAATAACGCGATCGATTAGTATTGGACGTGTTCTTGGTGATGGTATGATATGGCATTTTTTTTTTTTTTTTTTTTTTGGGATGGGAAATCATCAAATGACTTCTCCCACTCTGGGCGGAGCGGGAGGGAGTGTCAGACTCTTACTGACTAAAACCCATCCATGTTCCTTCCTCGCCCTTTACGTTCCGGGGCCGCGGTATCTCTTTCGAACAGTCCCGCAACCCCGGCAGGGTGATATGGCATCAAGTATTGTATTGAACAGATACAATAATTTTTATCAGGTGACTTTAAAGACACTAAGGGTTTTTTTCTGATTGTGGTCCAATAAAAGTTTGGTTATAATTAACTTTCTGCAGGACGCTAAAGTCTAAAGTTGTTATTCAGTTCTCGAAAAGTAAGCTTTAGGGAATTTAAAACACATTATTGTTTCAAGAAGGCGTACAGTGCAATTTCTTTAAGATGCACATAATAATGTTGTTTTCTTCGGAAGCTCTGATAAATGATGTTATTTCCTACACATAAGTACACTTGTGTGAAGGAAATAGAAACAAACATGGGGCTGAAAATCTTTATGTGTATTTTCCTTCTTGGATGTTGACCGTTACAAACTTAGGGATGAAAAAATAAAGGAGAAGTATACCCGTAGGCCATAGGTACCTACGAAAATCTAGGTATACATACTAAAAACACGTAGCGTTTAATGTCTGTGGGAGCGATTAAGTAACCTCTACCCAGCACGATTTATTTGGCGGTCTTCACTATTTTTGAGAAAAATGGGGTATGTTGGTGATAAGCAAAAAAGCCCTCTCGTTTAATACTGACATAATTTTGACACTCGACCGACACTGATTATTTTTTCGGGGAAGTCGTACTTTGATGGTTCTGGACAAAAAAAAAAAAAACGACCACGCCCTTAATACGCGCTGCATAACTAACAAATAACAAACAATTACACAGTAATAGCGATGTTTTTTTCCTTTTGCACCCGAGCGAAGCAGGATTGGGCATCACATGGGCATGGATAAGGCCAAGTTATTTATGAAAATCACCTACCGAAAATACAAAACAATATTGGATGTATAATTACAATAACCTACATTTGTACCTCACAAAATTAATAAAATATCAACAGACATGTCTGTTAATTACGTACGGAGAATAATATATTATTTACAAACCAATAAGCTGTCTCGGTTTTCGAACTAAATGTCATGACCGACTTTCGGCGTTCACTATCAATCTATACTATCCATTTTATAAATTAAAGACTTTTCGTGTCTGTTTGTGTTTCTGCGTTGTTATTCTTCACAACGGATTTCGATGCGGTCTTCATTTATCATTTAGTTAGATAATTGATACCAGAAGTTTTATATATATATCACGATAACATCTGAAGAATCGGGTGTCTCAAGATATAGCCGTAGGGCATGACGACCTTCCTTGGGTTGATAAGAAACGGAGTTCATTTACGTATACTACTATTACCATTGAATACGCCACATATTCCGCCATCGGAGGTATGGTTAAAAATTTTACTTTTTGTGAAGCTGTTAAATGGCAAAAAGAAACAAACGGTAAGTGTTGCTCAGGTGGGAAAGATCCGTTATTTTCCCGTCCCCGGGCTCTTAGAATTAGACGTTTCAGATTTTCGATTTTGACGAACCCGGTGTCGCTGGCAAAAGCAACAGGATCCGCGTACGAAGTCCCAAAGGGTTAGCCCGTCACACTATTCCCAAACCGCTGCAACACTCCGCATAACCTTACTCCATTCATCCGCAAACACAACAAATTCAGGGTTGGCAATCAGAAGGGCGTTGAGCGTCTTAAGAGTACGATAACCTTACTCCATTCATCCGCAAACACAACAAATTCAGGGTTGGCAATCAGAAGGGCGTTGAGCATCTTAAGAGTACGACAAACTGAAGATTCAGCTCTGGCGACAGTTTTAGATGACGGTGGGGCGAACAGATTATGCCGGCGGCACTGGTGACAGTTGCAAGAACGAGAGGCGATCACCAGAAAAGCGTCGCGACAATGAAGCTAGAAGAAGTCCCAGAGAAACCCTGTAGAGTTAGATAGTGGTGTACCTATAGTACACCCACATTTTGCTAGTTATGTTTAAGTACCACGTAATAGGAGGCGAGTTTAGTGCTATAAATCACTGCCATTGAGAAATTCCTGATGAAAAAAACTAAATAACATTTTGCCCGAGTTGCGGTTGCGACCAACGAGGACTGACAACAACTTAGATATTATATAATTTAAATAGAATGTTTTATCAAGCCATAAAACGCACGACGCTAGGGCGGGACCACATATCCGGGAGGCCAATTGTTATATAATTATGCTAAGTATATTTGTTACCCGTTACTTAGCAACTCAAGGTATACAGGAAACAGTGGGCTTGCTCATACGTCAATACAAACATAACGTAACCATGCGTTGGTATACATAATGATCCACATCAAATAGGAAAATTGAGTTATAAGTAAGTAACACATTTATTTATGAACGGATGTGTGTGTCGTATTTTTTTACAACTTTATTTGGAGTAAAATGGCTGTGACTTACGGACGGACAGACAAACAGACGGATTGAAGCTATAAGGGGGTTCCGTTTTAGCTATTTGAAAAATAACTAAAATTGATTCAGTTGTCGGTAGTCAGTGACAGTCTGACAACCAGTCTTCAAGTGGTATCGTATTACCCCATCAGAATTAACTAGGTTGTGGAGAACAGATAGGCAGTGGCTCCATGTAAAATATTGGTATTCAGCAATCTAAAAGCTGCATCCGGTTAGACTGGAAGCTGACCCCAACACAGTTGGGAAAAGGCTAGGTTGATGATGATGATGATGATTGATTCAGTTGTCGTTTCTAAACTGTCATCTTTTAGGTGTAGCATGCAACAGGATAAATCTGTAACATGTCATGCTCATAGGTTCGTCGGCTATTTCCAAAGAGAAAGTGTGTGAACCGGTTCTCGTTTCCCCGATGACGCTATTAGGTGTCGTGTGCACGGCTGCGGTATTGGAATTTTCGGGCGCAATTACTTTCACTATTCAGTTTGGAGCAAGATAAATCCGGTTATTCTGCGGCGGAAAATATTTTTAAAGAATTGAGGTGTGAGATTTGTCGGAAAAACTCTCGATCGAAATCACTGCACTAAGAAATGGAGAAGAAAATACAGCAAGTATTCTCGTTTCAATAGTGTTTGAGTTGTGGAGATAATCACCGGAAACGCGCTGGATGCCGATTACCTGCATCGTGGCGCTTCGTAGAACTTCGTAGCACTCGTAGACCCGACGGTCTACGGCGTAGCAACTTTTATGCATTCTATTTTTTATTAAAGTGCCTACGCAGAAATTGCTACGAGTAAGAATGTTCGTAAAAGAAAATATAAACAGGTTTTACAGAAGCCAAACAATACAGGCATAACACAAGTTTACGGGCTTCCCATTCAAATCTTTACATTAATATTAAATGTTAATTTAACGGAGCAATAAGACGTTTCCCATATTTTTTCACGTCGACAAGCCGAGGAAATATTAAATTTATAACGTCCCCAGTCATTACGGCGATTTCATCAAAATTTAATTTACTTGAATAGGAACGTGAGGGAACTCATTTTGATACGTCTCTCTTGCGACAATAGCGAGTAATGTTCTAATTTCTTATGTCGAGATTACTTTACGGCCCGGCGGGGTATTGTTCATATTTCGAGATTGTTATTTTTATGTATGTAATCATAACAAGTGTTATACTGAGAAGGAATTGGAATGAAGTGCTGTGCTGGTATATTACTATTACCCCCGGCGAGGTGGATTTACGCCACATTCGGTGGGGTCGGATTGAACCTTTGGAATGTTCTACGTCTTACTCGAAGTTTCGACAGCAACATACACTACGTACGTTTGAAAATGTTGAAAATTCACAAAACGTTTTAACTTAACACACTTTTCCTAATGGTGGAGGACAGACACCACAGAAAGCTTCCTGCTACAATCCCTACATACTCAATATCCATAATCTTTATTATACAAGAAAGTGGTTACAACATTGAATGATGTTCGTGAATCCTGTGCTAGGTGATAGACCTGTGACTCATTTTGCTGCATACAAATTCAAACATATTATGGCCATACACGCACCCCGGTTGTGAGTACCACTCACCTAAGTTTTACAAAAGTATTTTCTAAATTACCAACATTTTCTTGAACATCTATACATATAATAAAATCGTTGAGACCAAAAAATCTGTACATTGAAGATTAAAAAAAAAAAATCGCCCAGGGTGACTTAAAATAAGTAACTGAACATATTAAAATCATTTTTAAAATTTTTGTTTGTTTGTTTGTTTGTTTGTTTGTTTGTTTGTTTGTTTGAACGCGCATCACGTAAAAACTGCTGGACGGATTTTGATGAAAACTTCACTAATCTATTTAAATAAACTCAGAATAACATTTAGGCTATAGAAATTATGGAAAATTTTGGAAAGAGGGGGTGAAAAGGGGGGGTAAAGTTTGTATGAAAAATTTTTTTTAGATTGTTCTAGAATCATGAAACTCAGAGTAAATACTTATTAATAAAAATAAAGAAATACCTGTTTCAGCATTTTTTAAAAAAATCATCCAGAGACGTAAAAAAGAGGGTTTTGTGTTTAAAATTAATAAACTTCATACACCTATTGAACAAAATCCAATGAAGTATAAACCTTTAAAAGTTGCTGTAAATACTTCAAATCTAATACAGGTAAATATAATTTCTCAATTTTCTTGAAATTTGATTTTTGAAGTGAATACGCCCAAAATAGCGGAACTCAAGAAAATCGGCTTTCCTCGGTACAAGTAGTTGGTAATACAGGGTGGAAACGGTAAACGGGGCAGTAAGGGGAACTGCAGCTACACGAAAAAGGTCTTAGAAACAATCCATAATTTTTTCGCTAAATGTTGATCCCCATTCACAGATTGAATTAAAATATATAGTGCAGTTAGCAAGAAAATTGCCATTATACATAAAACAATTTTTTTGATGCCAATAATGATAAACCTTAACCGTTGCAGCTACATGAAAATGGTCTTAGGAAACCATCCGTAATTTTTCGTGAAATGTTGATCCCCATTCACAGATTAAAAAAAAAGTACAGTTAGCAAAAAAATTTGCTATTTTACACAAAACATTTTTTGATGCCAATCGATCCTGTTTCTAATACTCAACGGTTAAGGAAGCTCCCCTTTCTGCCCGGTTAATCATTTCCACCCTGTATATACAAATAAAATAATACTACGAAGAAAATGTAGACTATACGAATGTACATCAGACATAAAGCCCGAAAAGTTACAAATACAAACGAGTTCAAATCCTACTATCTACAAATAATAAAAATGCTTTGTCCTGAAGGACTGTGATGGATCAACGCACAGCCTTTACCGCAGATTGTAGAAACCTGAAGCTTGGAGGGTGTATTTTTTGTATAATAATTTCAGAAAATCATTTCTTATCGTATGCCTATACTACGATAAGAAAGGATTTTCTGAAATTATACCCCTAAGGGGGTGAAAAGGTGGGGGGCAAAGTTTGTATGGGAAAATGTGATTCCTTGGTCCAATCTACTTCAAAATTTGCTATCAACAATATTAACAGAATTGATGGACGCGTTTCGTATTGCACGTAAATTGATTTAAATGCATATCTTAGGAGATGCACCGTTTTAAATAACTCCGCAGCAAAATAATGATCATGTACCGGGCGCGCATTTTCATTATGCGGAAGGATGAGTATGATGTGCTCTTTGAAAATTGTATTATTGTGCTTACGACCCACTCTCTGTAACCCTCTCTTTCTCTTATGTGACGCAGACGAAGTTGCGCGGGTCAGCTAGTCTCCTAATAAAGTAGTCACATACTTACCAACCAATTCCGACGCAGACCCAGCTTGTTTGTTAAGCATACCTTCTCCAAACGTTGCTCATTTCTTATTAAAGGGCTATAAAAATTTAAGGGGCGTGTTTCAATCGCAGCGGATAGTCGAGGGCGAGCGCACCGGAAGCCGGGGACCGCCATAACCGTAACTCACGAACCAGCATCCGACTGCGTTCAAAAGTGATGTTACATATGCACCTATTTATGTAGCTCAGTGCCGCCGCCCGATTGATGGCGATTAACTTCGGGTACAGTCATCAGCACCTACAGGGTGTAAACAACCTCATCATGAAGCCGTCAACCAAGCATTGTGTACATCCAACTAAGTAGCTTTACGCAAAAATTATTGATGGGAAACGACTTTTTTTGGGGTGAAAAATCATGCTTTTTGGTAGTACTCAATGTAACGTACTCAAAATATTGTACATATAAGATAGATGGATTGAATATTACGGGTCGTGGAGTTGGTTTAAGTAAAAATCTTACAATAAAAACTTGTATTTGAAAAAAAATGACAAAAAGTGAGAACTTTGACCCTCAATATCTCCGCAACTAAAAGTGTTCCAGGTATGGTCTGGAACAAAAAAGTGATCGCAATGACGGGAAGAATAATGCCTTTCGGATTCGTTAAGAGGTTTTTTACACCCGTTATATGTATATTATGTCGCTGGGAAATAAGTTTGCCCGGGATCTCAACTCAGTCCTAGCGATATCACGAAACATTGGCATTTCGACATCTTTTGTGATTTCTATTACGTTATATTACAAAAAAAAATATGTGACAAAATACATTCACTGATACAGTGTATCTGCTGTAAGCTAAGTGATCCTTGAACGTCGTGGATACGTTAGCCCACTTCTGATACGATATTCACTGTAACACACATAGTACAGTTGTTCGTTTTCCCTAAATAAATAAATACGACGATTCACTTATAGTTAAATGAGTTGGATTTTGATTGGTTTTTGAATAAAACAAAAGATGTTTCACGAAATCCCTGGTATCCTCATTTTCCTGCAATATACATATTTGTGCTCGCGACTGTACTCACATAGCTCGGATTAAACGTATTCAGGTCACAACTGACAATTTATTGGGCAATTAAATCGTGTTTAGGTGATAGGATGTCAAATATTTATTAACTATACATGTGAAACGCACTTGAATTATAAATGCGTGGAAATTAATTTTAGAATTTTTCGATTCGGTACTAATCCATGCGAGTGCGGATTCCGAATATAATTTGCCGTTATTTGAAGCCAATATTTTCCAGAAATGTAGTTTATTATAAAGTATTTTTGCAATACACTTCCTCGAAAACTGGTTCTTTTCGCACTACGATTAGGTTCAAAATGCAGTGTATTTCACACACGTGCGTTTTTGATATTTTTTCCACACGTGTGCGGATACCTATACTTAGTCCAAATTGGTTCAATGCTTAAAGTCAGAGGTGAATGTTTTTATTTTAATTTCGGCAAAGCGATCTACGTCTTTACGGCGTAAACATTTTTTGAATATTCAAATTGTGTTTATAAATTCAATATCGTAGATAAACATGATTATTTAAAACTCATATTTACTTTTATAAACAAATTAACATTTATTTGTGTTCAAATTCAAAAATAGATAAAAAAATATTTTTTTATATTCGACTTTAACGGCTTCATACCTTTGCTTCCCCTTCAACCTGGCGAAAGCAAAGCGCGGAAAAAAAAATCATAGTCTCGTAATAATTCATGACACAAATATTTTACATTCTTTTATTTTATTTCTTCAAAAGTGTATTGAAAAACGTCGTTTGATATACGTGGACATTTTTTATTGCAGTTCTTGGCTCAAAAACACCACATACTATTTTTACTCTGTAAACTCTGTATCACACACAACTACATGTTTTTTGCGTGTTTCTAAGTTTCAACAAGAAGCACATTGCTATGTGAATATACAAAGGGTGCTCACGCCCTACATTGATCATTGGACAAACCTTCCACGAAAATTCTTTCTGTGACCAAATGTTTTCGATATTATTGGACACTGGATTCCCAGAAAAATTGTCCCCAATTTCGTCCAAAGATATGAGCCAACTGGGGATCGTTTCCGCTCATCCTACCTTCAATAAATGTATTTTGGTGTGTACTGTATATCGATTAACAATAAAGAATAATATTAGTGGCATGAGTTCAGGTCAGGAAAGTGCCCTTTATGCCCATGGGTCTCGTAAGGTATGGCTGGATTATGAGGAGCAAGGGTAGTAGACTGCACCTGCGTTAGGCATTGGTCAAATTTCAGTGGGACTATGACTATCAACCTGCTTCCTTAATTATGAAAAGATGGCTCCATTGAATTTCATCGTGTTACCGATTGTCATTTAGACACATTCTTTGCTCATTATTTTTACACAGAGGGGTTATTCATTAGGTCGATTGATCCCGCGGGATTTACCTGTGTGGTATGAGTTTACAAAAGACCCGCTTTCTTTTCCATCGTCAATTTTAGCACCATCTTATTTTTTTTTAATATATGGGCCTGTCTTGACCTCGTTCACGCCTGATGGAAAGCAATGGATGTGGTCTATGATGGAACGAGCTTACCCAGAAGATGCCTTGAGAGAAAATAATTTCATATCTTAGTAAAATTCAAACCAGTTTTCTTTTTTAAACGTATTGATAAAAAAAACATTGGCTGAACAAGCCGAGGGCGAAATTTCCGCGAGTTAAGACTTTTCTTCCGTTTCCTTAGCCGGGTAACGAACTGTGTGCGAATGTGATATTTATGGACTTTTTCGTTCTCACTTTTTCCCAGAACATTATTGCTTAGAGAGGAGTAAAACGATACATAGCTATAATAAACGGTTTTTACTGTTATAGCTCAGGGTCATACGTAATCCTTACAAATTATATACGTCGTATTATTTTTTAATGGTCCCTGTAGCTTTGTTATTAGCTCCGGCCTTGGCTTTGGTCGTATAACAAAATCGGTATTAAAGTAAAAAGTTGCCGATGGCCTTCGACCTTCTGCTTATTTTATATTATGATTACATGCTGTTTACTATGTTATTACGTTGCGGTCTGTGACGGTTGTGGGGGACAAAGACAATGTTCCAAATTATACAGCACTTTTGCGGGAAAGTGGCGTATTTGACCCTCTTCTATTGTAAATGTCAGCGTCACATTGTAAAAACCGTAAGATTGTAATACATATAACTAGCGAGATTGTAAACTCTCGAAAAATTGTCAAACGCACATACTGCTTACAATTTAACGCATTATTTTTCGGTAGATTACAATCTATCGAAGTGAAATAATATTGTGAAATGTATTCCTGAGGTCGGATAAATTGTTATTGGGTTTATCGACCAGAAGTTTCTCAGTAGCAGTAACGGAGTCTGGATTTTTGCCCGGTTGATGGTAATAGGCCTGCCCACTATTAGGCACGTAGGATTTAACTGGCGAAATGCGGATTATTGTGTTCCACTAAACAATAATTTCAAAAACAATTAAAAATGTAACATTTTGCAAACACACCATGTGTTGCGAGTAACGTACTTATATAGTTAGAACATAATAACATTTGCGAGAAGTTAGCTTTCCCGAGTCTTTACTCGCGCGGTTAAACTGTGGGTGATAAAGTATATTGCACAGTAAGTGCGCTCGGAAACGAAGCTATGACGATCTGTAATATTTCAATGTTTAGAAAAATGAGCTGACTTGAGAGAAGAAACATACTATCAAAGTTGTTAATAGTATGGTATAATTGTGTACTGCCACAAAAAAACATGTGGGGCAGTTTGTGGGTAATGCTACTACAACTATCAGCTGCTGACTGCCTACATTTTTTCGAATAATATATGAAGCAGCTGTTTTTTTTTCGAGATTTCATGAAAATGAACAACTTTTACTATGGGACCGACCCATAGTAAAAGTTGTTCATTTTCATGAGTACTATCCGCTGTTAAAGTAATTAAAACGACTAAAAACTTTCGGTGTAGATCATAGGACTATCTTCATATTTGTAAACGCGACTGCTGACCATGGGGTTCTGGGTTCGATTCCCGGCTGGGGTATAGTGTAATTGTAATTGGTTTTTACATCAAGAATTTGTTAGTAGCAGCGGCCCCGTATTACATGAGACTTAAAATATAACTGGGGAAATGTGTGTGTACTATTAGTTACATCTCTGCCTAACCCTACTGGGGTTACAGGCGTGATGTAACGTTATGTTATGTTATTGACAATCACTGCTATTGATTGATGCTACTGTCCAACCTCGTTATCAAATAAAACGCCCGGCGCACCCTGGTAATAGCTGGCACTCGGTAACGCAGAGTCCAGCTGGCCACTCTTCTCACCATGATGATTCCCCACGGTCCCCCCCAGGACCCTCGACAAAGGCACTTTTCAGAGCCGCAACAACCGGAATTCCTAAATTCCCCCAAGTACTGGTCGACAACAATTTAAAAATAAAAAAGGGGAATTCATCGACACGACGAAGAAGATCAAATATATTAGTATGACCGCACAACACAGCACAGTTGACTAACAGTGCAGTAAAGGGAAGGCCCCCTGATCAAAGTCAACCGAGATGCTAAGCATGGTCTGCCTGCCTTTTCCCAACTATTGGGATGGGCTTGCAGTCTCACCGGATGCATGCATGCTGCACTTGCACTACGATAATCGTCCTTACTGCTACGGTAAAGTCGACACCTTGTTACCACTAATGTGTGGTTACACATAAGGTTTACCAATTGTGTATTTATGGTTGACGAAATGGAATTCAATGTATGAAGATTTAAAGTAGTTACGAAGTGGGACACTTTTTTACTTGTTACCCGACTACAGCAAAGCCAAAAGGAAGGGCGAAATGGGAAAGTTACCAGATTGGATGATAGCCCTCTTTTTGTTGTACCTAAGAACCACTTCATTTATTTATTAATCGTCACTGTTATTTCTGTAGTGTTATGTCTACATGATTAGTAAACAGTATTGATAATTGTAGATAAAGCATTTAAGTTCATAAAATTGTTGTTTACCCAGACAAAAGACGAAGCTTAGTCATTTTTGAGTAATAAACAAAACATACGTATATACAAACCTTATCAACAATTCTACGTACTTGTGTTTCTGTCTATGAATGTGAGGTATTCCTCAGAGCGCACCTATTATTAAGCGCAACCATCTAAGCGCAACTAAATCATTCCTCAGAGCGCAACCATTGGCCCACGCAATGGTATTTTAGAAACAACTTTGGTCACCTTTGTGAGTTCATGTTGGTCTACGTAGAATATACACAACTGATCCTATCAGTTCTTGGAATAACAGGAGTTCTCTGTGAACGAAAGCCTGGCTAGACGGCAGCGTGGGTGCAGTAGGGGTATTTTGTATCAAACACAAGGGGATTTGGTATCATGATAGATATAGATTGTAAGCTGCATCCTCCTTCTTGTTTATTATTAATTATTTTGAGATTTCCTGACTTGTTTAATAGTCAGGCGATGAAAACTGCGAAAGAGACGTGTATACACGTCTCTTTCGCAGTTTTCATCGCATTTGTTTTTTTTCGAATCTTTAATTTTTTTTTGTAATAGTAAGGGTGTAAACGAACGAACGAAGCCGAAAAGCATTTGATGTACCTATGAGCGCTAAACCATCATTTGATTTTAATTTTAAGTTGATTTGTAATTTGAGGGTAGTTACATTATTATTTTGACTTATGCAGGTTTATCGAATTTATAGTTGTATTGTAGGGTAGTGAGGTTTTGTGTTAAATTACTGAACTAAAATATTTGTATTTCCGTTTATTTCATTTAAAAGTAATCGTTATTTCCGTTTGCTTCAATAATAAGGATTTATGATTGATTTATCTAAAATATAGTTACTTCTGTTTATTTTAATAGGAAGTTATTTTAATATGTCCGCTAGAATTATTTAAAAGTCTAGCCTAAGATGAAGATTATTAAGTAGTTATTTTGATGTCTCCCGCCTTGCAAAATTAAATATTGTTATTGTTATTCTACCCATCGCTACCAACCTCAGTTTTAATTTCTGTGTATAAAAGCCGTTGTAATGTAAAACAAAGATCGTTATTATTCTTGGAGATTCCTAGTTCGCTAATCATGGAATAAACACTCTAAACTGGAGTAAGGTATTTTCTTTAATTGTGCTGATATTTCCTATTATTTGCTGAGTAATTGTGTGACTGTGTAAATAAACTGGTGCCAACCAATATGTTGTGTGTAACTCTCAACGACGACGGCCATGATGCCGCCGACATACCCGTCATTGAGATCATTTTTGATTTGAAAACTTCTTCAGGCGCGTTGAGCACTTTTTGGGTGAGCAAAAGTTATGAACTCGCGTGACCGTCATCTATCGCTTTGTAGCACTCGTAGAAGATCCCCTACGGCGTAGCACCGGCGTAGGCGTTCGCGGGGCACAACCCGTAGCAGATATAGATTACTTAGTGAAGAATTTCTTTACACCTTGTATAATTTGAAATACATAAAATTTTGGTTAAGTATGTGAAAAAAACCAAAAAAACCCTTGTATTTTTTTACGGGGTAATGCATAGAAACTTAGTCTTTTGCAAATGACTTTTAATCTTTTTTTTGATAATTTGGCAAACACCTTGTATATTGTGAAGATCGTAGCAGGTGGAAGTTTCCAACTGCCCCCGGTCATGATACGTTTATGTATGTTTATACATTTTTTCCTATTTTCATCGATTGTTGATTACGACTGTCTTCAAACATTACTAAAGTAGTATTCGCCACAGATCATTGATGGCATTCTGGTATTAGGTCTTGGCCATTATTAACACATGATAGAGCAGTGGCGCATTTTTAGTCAATCCTCGACCTTTCAGGTATACCATCAACCGCTTATCAGTTGAATACAGTTGCATTAATTTCTCTGTATTAATTGACTCTATTGACTTGAATCGTAGTATTGAATTAGCTTCCGCTCCCTGCGTTTGTCGATATTATTGCTTAAGTGACTTTAATTGATTACCAGTACAATCAACAAAATGAACATTGTAACATTAGGATGTATCCCTGGTTAAAAGTTGATTGATTTTGCAAGGTTTTCTTTAATTTTCTGCCTCATGACATGGAAATGATTACAAAAAAAGGCCTGATTTTTACCCTAACTCCCTTAGATTACAAAGTAACTAATATAGCTAGATAGTATCGCTTTCTTCCCAACATTTATACTAACACAATCCAACACATCTGGCGAACGTAATCTTGTTATGAAGAAAAACTTTCTTAATAAGAGCGCTGTTTGGTTTGCTATTTCCCTTCATAGCCTTGAAGAGGAAACGGTGAAATAATTACTTGTGTTTCTGTCTGTTGCGTTCTGCTAATTGATTTTGTGTCTGTGAGCTTCGTGTTGGAGAAATAATCGAGTGCAGTAATATTGTTCGGGTGGTTAAGTTGGTACTACTTTTTGCTGATCCATTAATTAAGAATAGATGTGAATCATAATGCTGGCAGAATTAATAAAGTTGGTGATGTATACGCTTATAACACCAAATTTTTTGAAAATCTTATTGAAATCCGTTTTGTTTGTTGGATCTGTTTTACCCAATTACGGTGAAGCAAATATGAGGGTTATGTCTGAAGTATTTTAAGTACCACTAAAGTATTTGCAATAAAACGAATGTTGCATTTTTGTTAATATTTATATTTGTACGATTTAGTACTTCAATTACTTAGGTAAAAAATTAAATGTTATCTTTCATGGTAAGACGTATAGATAATTCATTTATCAATTTAGTAAGATTAAAAAAGTTAACAAGGATGCAGATCTCAATATTCCACGAATTTGTTGCAGGAAAAAGAAACACTACAATTTATTTTTCGAAGTAGGCACCAGTTGTTGCGCGGTCAAGTTTTTGACTATCATTAATAAGTAACGTTACGTAGATTAGAGGTCAGTTACCATAATTATTTGCAGGGTAAAATCAAGATGACCGTTAACAGAATGCACACGTCATGATCAAAAGTCACTTGAATGTTCACATGACACTTTTCGTCCAATATTGACATGCTTTATTGTATGGTACTGATGGCTTCCAGAAACTAACGAGGTTGCGGCGGCTGCCCAAAAAGTTGGATTCCGTCCTGTGTGTAGTGCACGGGCGGCGGTGCATAGTGCGGCGGCGGGTGATGCGGGTGGTGATGGTGCGGCGGAGGCGGGTGATGCGGATAGTGGTGCGGCGGTTGGTGATGCGGATAGTCGGGTGGTTGCGGAATGTCGTATGGCTGCGGTGGTGGTGGCGGGTACGCATGGTTCGGATAGTGGGTCTCCACTGTGATGCGGTGACGGCAGTTCGGCGTGCAGAATGACCCGCACTGCGGCCCGCATGGGTATGCGTGTGGGGGCGGCATAGCTGGAAGGAAACAGTTGGTGATTAGAAAACTACATACTCTACGTACATGTACAGCGTTAGACTTTTTGCTGCAGCTTGAGACTGAGACCAGTCCCAGAACACTTGTTGGTACTAAGGTTTAAGAAATAGAGTAAGGCTGGTCAAGTGGAAAAGGATGAAGTAGGTAATTACAATCAACATACGATTAATGAAATTGCTTTTAATAAAACTTAAGGAACTTATGACCCGCCATCTTGTTTTGAACTACTTCTCTCTCTAATGTTTACCAACAGCGCCCTCTCTCGATGTCAAACGTGCGCTATATGATCTTTGTAACACTGTACTTTACACAATCACCACCTTAGTTAAAAACGAAGAAAGAGTCTCCTTACCTGAAAGGGTCTTATAGGTGTTTCCTTTTGTTCACAAACAAAATGACTATTGTATTAAACAACTAGTTTACTGCAGGTGTAATCAACAATGAATGATAAAGGTCCTATCGTTGTACCTATTTATGGTTTTTTTCGTAATCTGCGCAGTTCCTTATCAGACGAGCTGATAAAGCGATATCGACAAGGTGACGCATGAGTTCGGTTCTTTGAAAATCAAATTGGAATCAAATCAGAATCAATTTATTATATTCTACTTATTTTGGTTCAAAAACACACTGTGATTCACGTCAGGAATCCCGTCTGAAACTCATTTTCTTGCAGTGATGTGAAAAACGAAAAAAAACCATGTATGCATGGTTTTTTTCATTAGCATAGCATAGCATAATTAGCCTATAATGTCCCCACAGCTGGGACACAGGCCTCCTCTCTATGAGACGTATGAGACGGAATGGAATAATCTACCATGTGGGCCCAGTGCGGGTTGGTAGATATCACACGTCATATATGGGGTAATGGCAGGGCGAAGAACAAAGAACGCCATTTTTGCTGTTCGCCAATTTTGCGAGAAGTAGGTAGGTACAGACTTGTACACAAGTTCATGTTCATGGTGTTAGTTCATATGATAAAAGCGTATGATGGATCCTCGGGGTGTGTTGAACAATAAGAACCTTGAAAAATAATCATTTGCTGGGAAATGATGAACAGTCAATATTTTACCTTGGTCAGCTGTTGGCAACACCGACGAGTTCAGTGTAATTTGTGGGTTTGTATCAAGGGTCGGCTTTAAGTCCCTACCTCTTCCTGCTGGTTATGGATTCCCTGACGTCGGACAAACAAAAAGAGGCACACTGGTGCATGCCTTTTAATGACGAACAGATTCTTGTCGGTAAATAATTATGGACCTGAGAGTCAGAGCAAATTGCAGAAATGGAAACAGAACACTGTTTTAAGCTTTCACGGTTTAAAACTAAACTAATATTGTCACTTACGGGATATCTTTCGTGAATATTTGTTATTTCGAGCTCCCGATATTTCGACGCTGTTGCAAGCGCCATAATCGCAGGGTAGACAGATTTGTCTGCTCGTAACAATTTTATTTTCCGTCCACCCGTATTCTCCAGTCAACCCGCGATCATGGCGCTTGCAACAGCGTCGAAATATCGGGAGCTCGAAATAACAAATAATCACGGAAGATATCCCGTAAGTGACAATATAAGTTTATGGAAACAGAAAATGGCATAACATGGCATGAAAATCAGCAGAACTAAAGCGGATTGTAAATTCTGTGATTTTGACGGTCTCTCTAATATTGAATTCATAGTGCTACATAGCTCGCTTCTCCAGGTCTCCGCACAGCTCTCCGATTTTCGGTTTCTCGGTTCACTTGAGTAATCGGTGGCTAAGTAAATTTAATGGCAGTAGGACACGGAAACAAGATGATTTCCATTTTCCCTTAAGATTTATAAAACGAAGCTGTGGCCTCCAGTCTTGTATGGATCAGAACGGTGGGCTACAGAAAGGATAATTGGAAGACAATTGCATCTATGTGCGAATTCTAAGGGGATGTCAACGCGAATTGACAGAATAGTGTGTGAAAATTTCACCGGTGACTGAAAAGCTAGAGAAAAATATCGTCAGAAAAATGTTGAGTATGAACCAATGTTTCTTTGGCCTTTTCCTAGTAATAAGACTAGGGGAAGACCGACATACCGACGATGGATAATCCGTGTGAAAGATGATTTATGGTAAGAAAGGAGTAAGGAGTAGAAATATGACAATAAAGAGCCAGTGTTCTTCCTTTTCTCTCCTAATTGATCGGTGCAGTACCTACCCGTCCATAATTATGACTAATATATATTTATTTCCCTACCAACTACATACATTATGGTACGCAATTAAGAATTGAGAATTGGTATGGCATGAAACTATGACTAGTATGGAAGAAGACTTGCTACATCGACTGCAAACAAATCAGGATAAGGGCAGGGAAATGACGTTGAAGTGTTGTTGTTGTGAAAAAAACAAGGTTTGTTTTCATAAATGTTTTTATTTCAGTGTTGATATCAATTACACTTTAACATTGAGTATATTTAGTACTTCAATTAGGTACACAATTCAATAATAATTATCGTTTCCGATAAGATAAATAACAATTTATCAATTCAAGTATGCAGATCTCAAAATTCCAAGAATTTCTTTGTTGTACAAATATTAAAAACCATCACAGTGCATCGAGATAACAGGATAGGTAGTTATTTCTGCATTTATTGCCCTGAAATTGAGTTACACAGATCATGGGTTACCATACACTTTTAGGTAGGTCGATGTTAGAAGAAAAGACTAGAGTGATGCGATTTTGTCCACTGCGCAACAGCAAACTGTCACCTTGACCTACCCTGTCATTATAGTGGGTCTCTGACAGCTAGCAGAGCCCGTAACACTTTCTCTTAAAGCAGTATTACTTTGATGTAACTTCCGTGTCGGAAAGGGATGCAGCTATACAAGGCGTCTAGTTTCATCCCTTCTCCACACTGAAGTTATATAAAATGAATACTGCTTTAAGAGGTCCAGTCCACCAAGATTTAGCGCCAATAATGGGGTGGAACTCCGTGGTGGTGATAAACCGGCGGCGGCGGTGGATAGTGCGGTGGTGGGGGGTGGTGCGGCGGCGGTGGTGGCGGCGGATAGTGATGAATATGCACCGGCGGCGGGTGATGCGGGTAGTGATAGTGCGGCGGGGGAGGAAGCGGTGGCGGCGGCGGCGGCGGCGGGTGGTAGATGTGGACCTCCCGATTGCGGTGGTAGCAGGTCGACGAGCAGTATGTCCCGCACAGCGGCCCACAGGGTCGAGCGTGTGGAGGCGGCATAGCTGGAAGAAAGGAATTGGTTATTATGGTTGCTGGAAAAATGGAAACATTATATTCGAGAGTTGCTTTAGCTTGTTGCGAATCCCGCGGAAACTGCTTCACATAGGTAATACGGTCACAAAATAACAGGATTTTACTACTCTAACTTGGCCAGCAAATGAAATTGAGTGCTTGTTAGACTGAAATAAGTGTTGCAATGTTGCAAACAAAAGCAACACGTCACCAAATGCGTGATCCTCGCGTAAGTTATGTTACTAAAAGATCCTTATAGGTCTGTCTGTACCTACCGTTCACGACCACGAGTGTTCGGTTACAGATCACCTTCATTAAAAACAACGAAAAATTTTCTTTACCTTATAGAGATATTGTTACTTCTTTTTGTTCACAAAGAATATTATTATTTTGTTAAATAACTTGTTTACTGCAGGTGAAATCAACAGTGAATGATAAGGGTCCTATCGTTGTTCGAATTTATCGTTTTTTTCCGTAAGCTGCGCAGGTTCTTATCAGGTTTACTGATAAAGCGATATCGACAACGTGACGGTTATGAAAGGATGACTAATAAACTAGTCTAAGTATTTAACGACTATTTTCTGATGAAAACGGAACTTAGTGTACAGGTGACACACTAATTATTTGCTTATACATTGTTTGAGTCATCGTAGTTTCGTTAATTAAATTATTTGACCACTGCAAGTGAGGATGCCTGTGCCTACGTCCAGCAGTGTGCTGCATTATAAAGTTCCAGGAAATTATCAATGAGAACTTAAAGACAAGGGGTACCTCATGGCGACATGGAGAGAGCGACTGTCGCAACCCCGTGCAGGGCACGCCACGATAGTGGCGGTAAGTCCCCTCTTTGAGGAGTGGCTAGAGAGGCGCCACGGCGTCCTCACCTTCCGCCTGACGCAGGTCCTCACCGGACACGGATGTTTCGGGAGGTACCTGCACCGAATCGGGCGGGAGGAAACGCCCGGGTGTCTCCACTGCGAGGATCGACCGGAGGACACGGTGGAGCACACGGTGGAGGTCTGCCCTGCGTGGGCGGAGCACCGCCGTGTCCTCGTAGCGGCGATCGGCGGCGGCGACCTCTCGCGTCCGGCCCTGGTTCAATCCATGGTCCGGAGCGAGACGGAATGGGAAGCCGTCACCTCCTTCTGCGAAGCAGTCATGCTAGCGAAGGAGGTGGCGGAACGAGAGAGGGAGAGAGCCTCTCTTCCCGGCCGCCGCGGGAGACGCACCGGGCGTCGGGGGCCACGTGGTGGCTACCGGCCACCGTAGATGCGGGCCTGTGGACGGTTAGCTATGGGCTAGCTAGCCGTCCGTCCGTCTAGTGACGACAGGCCGTGTCGACGGCGCGTTCGTGTTCCACGCGCGCCTCAAAGAGATGTCAGCAGAAGAGAGGGGCCCGCAAGGGCCGAAGCCTGCCGGGGTTGCGGGACTGTTCGAAAGAGATACCGCGGCCCCGGAACGTAAAGGGCGAGGAAGGAACATGGATGGGTTTTAGTCAGTAAGAGTCTGACACTCCCTCCCGCTCCGCCCAGAGTGGGAGAAGTCATTTGATGATTTCCCATCCTAAAAAAAAAAAAAAAAAAAAAAAGGGGTACCAAAAAACCGGATTTGATTTACACCAGTCTTACCAAGGGGTATCGTATTACCCAGTCCTAAATGGGTTGTAAAGGTCAGATAGGCAGTCGTTCAATGTAAAATACTGGCATTCAGCTGCATCCGCGGTTAGGTTGGAAGCCAACCCCAACATATTTGGGAAAAGGCTAGGTATATGATATAGGCTTAGTTGGATTGAGAAAATCAGAGGAGGAAAGAAGTCTTCTCTAGCACCGCTTAGATCAACCACTTTTAGCAAAATGGGGGACAATTAATCCTATAAAAGCAGAGCTCTCGACCAGACCATGGTTCACTTGAAGAGTCCAAAGTGCACTTTATAGGCCATAATAAAACTGACGCCACGATGAATTCGGTTACCTGCTAGGTAGAAGTAATTTAATTAGACGTAATTACAGCCCATACTTCCCATTGGGGAAGCGCCACAGAGGAAGACCGCCAACAAGATGGGCGGACGACATCAGTAAAACGGCTGACCCAAACTGGATGCAAACAGCACAAGATAGAGAGGATGAGAATTCTATGATGGAGGCGTTCAACTGCAAATTAAAAAGTTATTTGTATTAGGTTAAAATTTGTTAACTAACTTTGTTATTGGATTTTATTTAAAAAAGACAGAAATATTGTACAAGTATACGGATGATATATTACGTTTCACAGTAATGACTAATTGATTCATTGGCGTCCAAATAATCCTTTGATTGGCAGATTAGTACTAGCTCAGTCAACCGGAGATCAGTCGTAGCAATTTCACGCTGATACCGCCTCTATGTCTACTAACACTTCTTATACATAGTAAGTGTTATTACGTCGCGGAGACGCCAATAGGTGAGCGTCGATGTTGCGATGTTGTGTTTGGGGATTCAGGGGAAGCCCGAACAGTATTTTAGCTACACTGGCGGACAAGGTTGACGGACCTTTTATTAGACTCTGGGCTGGCAGGCATGTGCGTGCACATGTTCATGTAGCCAATTAGTGTATTTTTAAGTTATGTTAATTTGTTATTTACTAACATAACATAAGTTCATACTAACACTACAAAAAAACTCTGAGATAAAAAAATTGAATTACTAGTGCAAGTAAATACGTACCTATAGTGGTTGACGTAGCTATCCTACTCGTAGCATTATTACCGAGTCAGTTGGAGAACAATATTGTCAATCTACCAGATTATGAAGTCCTTGTTTGATGTCATAATCCATCTGTCCAATCAGCGACACCCATTGAACGGGCCCTATTGTGTCACCATGTACTACACTTACCACGTCTTGGCTGTAGGTACTCATGTACTGTGTTGATAGGCACGTGGCACACCGTGTCTTGACGGAAAATCTATACTAATATTATAAAGCTGAAGAGTTTGTTTGTTTACTCTACTTTGCTACAACCATAAATAAAAAGCATAAATTTATGTTTAAGTAGTTTTTTCTTTCTTTTTCTTACAGATAAGTATACATTTTTTCGTTTTTTTTTTTTTAAATAACATTAGTAATAAATGTGATAAAAATGATTGTTGCCTGTTAATTATTAATTTTCAATACACTTCCTCGAAAACTGGTTCTTTTCGCACTACTTTTAGGTTCAAAATGCAGTTTATTTTTACATGTTTTTTCTACACATGTGCAGAAAGCAAAATTGCCACAGATAACTATACCTTTATTAGTCCAAACTGGTCAATGCATAATTAAAAAAAACATTCACACCTGACTATAGAGTCAGAGGTGAAAGTTTTTTTTTTTTGATTTCGGATAAGCGATCTACGTCTTTACAGCGGCGAAATCATTTTTCGAATATTCAAATTGTCTTTATAAATTCAATATCATAGATAAACATGATTCTTTAAAACTAAAATTTTCTTTTATAAACAAATTAACATTTATTTGTGTTCTAAATTCAAAAAATATTTGAAATAAACTATTTTTTAATATTAGGCTGTATAATAGCTTCATACCTTTGCTTCTCCTTGAACCTGGCGAAAGCAAAGCGCGGAAAAAATTAAATCATAGTCTCGTAATAATTCATGACACAAATATTTTAAGTACATTCTTTTATTTTATTTCTTCAAAAATGTATTGAAAAACGTCGTTTGATACACGTGGACATTTATTGTTGCAGTTCTCGGCTCAAAAATACCGCCTTGAACTACAATAACAAACTTTCTCCGCTTGTATCAAAATGTACCATTATCCAAAATCTGACAAATGTAGAATCTGTCGATTATAGAATCCGCCAAACATAGAATCTGTCGATTGTAGAATCTGTCAAATTTAGAATCTGTCTAATGCAGAATATGATGTCAAAAGAAGAATCTGTCAAATGTAGACTAATCGGTTCTAAATAATCTTAGAACATTTGAAATTGAACTTTTGATGTTTCCAAATAATAAATTCATTCCATATTTAGGTGGTTCTGCAAAATAATAATCAGTGTGAAACAATTAAAGTAATTTGGTTGAAACTGAAAAATATTATATTTATCAAAAATAACTTTAGCTTCAGAAGTCGGTGACAAAAAAAACGAAATCAATCAAACAATAGTCACCGACTGCAGAAGCTAAAGTTATTTTTCACTTTTTTGTGTGAAGTCGGTTATATTTTTTGCAAAAAAGTTTTTTTAAACTAGCAACTTTTTTAATACAAATTTGATATCGTTGGAAAGGTTATAAGCTAGAGAACAAATTTTGATAAAAAATAATTATTGAAACACCGCAGCTTTTTTTTATGACCTCCTTCTATATGTGAATTTGCTATGGCGGGTCCCGAGCCAGTCACTCTGTAGGTATACCAATTGATCCGAAAACGAGCCCAGAAGTTGTACTTTTATAAAAGCGTCGTAAATTAACATACTTAACATACGAGTATCTGAAAAATAACTTAAATCGGAATCCTAAAATATTTCTGGGTATTTATGGGGTAAAGAGCTTTTCCTATGAAAGCTTTATCCCATTCATCAGTTCTTGTGTTGCATTTAATTGACTCGATTGTTTGGCAAGGAAAGTTGTTTAGCCGCATGACAGGTAGAACAGAGTTTATCAGGTGAATAAACCACCATGGTTCCTTTAAAAGATAAGCTTTTTAGGGTTCCGTAGCCAAATGGCAAAAAACGGAACCCTTATAGTTTCGCCATGTCTGTCTGTCTGTCTGTCTGTCTGTCTGTCTGTCCGCGGATAATCTCAGTGACCGTTAGCACCAGAAAGCTGAAATTTGGTACCAATATGTATATCAATCATGCCGACAAAGTGCAAAAATAAAAATTTAAAAAAACATTTTTATTAGGGTACCTCCCCCAGACGTAAAGTGGGGAGCGATTTTTTTTTTAATTTTGACCCTGACGTGTGATATATTGTTGGATAGGTATTTAAAAATGAATAGGGGTTTTCTAAAATCATTTTTTGATAATATTAATATTTTAGGAAATAATCGCTCCGAAAGTCAAAAACAATGTGTCCCCCCCCCTCTAACTTTTGAACCATAAGTTTAAAAAATATGAAAAAAATCACAGAAGTAGACCTTTATATGAACTTTCTAGGAAAATTATTTTCAACTTGATGAGTTGAATAGTTTTTGAGTTATATAGCACTTTTTCAAAAAAACGCAAATGATAACTTTGTTTTTCATACAAATACTATGAAAAACAAAGTTATTTTTGCTGACGAAAAATGTTGGTATTTTTAATGGTCTGGGAAGCTACGGAACCCTACAGTGAGCGTGGCCCGACACGCTCTTGGCCGGTTTTTATTCCGTTTTCAGAGGGTTTTTAGTGAGATGTAATTAATTTCACATTTGCGTCTTCGAAACACAATCTTAACATTTAATAAAGTTATTGTTGGTTAAAATAATGTCTTTATCATGATTTATTAATAATTAATCTGCAGATAATACTGCGTGTAATTTGCTTACAGTAGAGGAAGGAAATGACTTAGGTACTCGTATATTAAGATAAAAATAATGTTTTGTTTCGTGAATTAATCATAAGTACATATTTCTGATTAGATTTGGCAGATTATGAATGTACGAAATCTTTTCGAAGTGGCAATTTAAGACAACCTATTTGTCAATGATCGTAACTACATGAGAAGTATAAAACGAGGTTCGCGTAGCTCGTTCGCTAGCTGGCTGAAAAATATCGCGCGATAATTTTTTCGTTCTGGACCATGGAACCTTGAAACTTTGTAATTACGGAGGTAGTGGGGGTTCAAAGCTCCAACTTTTTCACATGTTTTTAATGTTGTAAACTTTACTTTTAAACACCTCCATGATTCCCCAAAAATAGTAATCAAAAATCATGGAACTCGCGTGACCGTCACCTAACGCTTTGTAGCACTAGTTTTCACTTCTATCGCCAGTCCCCAAAGACTGCCTCGCGTGATTATTTGTAGAGTTACTGAATATGAAATACAGAATGTTTGGATGACTTTGTGAAGGGTTCCTTTACACCATGTAGTTGTAAAGTCAAAATGGCTCATTAACATTTGTCTTAAGAGGCCTGCGGAGCATGGGAAGTTCATACAAACGTTATACCAAACAAAATAGTTTGTAAATCAAACATATTCATAAGGTAGTGTGTACTTGTTTCGATTGGATTACAGAATATATAGGTTCCCAAACGGGTACGTATCATAATCCCGAATTTCAAAAGACCGAATTAAAAAAAATCAATGGACGAAATCCCGAAAATTGAAACGCCGAATGGTTGTTTGATCGAAAGTTTAAAATCCCGAAAGTTCCTTTGCCCGAAAGTTTAAAATCCCGAAAGTTCATTTGCCCGACAGTTTAAAATCCCGAAGTTCAAAATCCCGAAAGTTCAACTACCCGAAAGTTTAAAATCCCGAAGTTCAAAATCCCGAAGTTTCAAATCCCGAAATTGCAAGTTGCCTAGCTAGCAGCACGCAGGCAGCAGTCATGCAGCAAGCATGCAGCAAGCATGCAGCAAGCATGCAGCAAGCATACAACAAGCATGCAGCAAGCATGAAGCAAGCATGCAGGAAGCATGCAGCAAGCATGCAGCATGCAACTAGCAAGCATGCAGTATGCAAGCATGCAGCAATCATGCAACCAGCAAGCATGCAGTATGCAAGCATGCAACCAGCAAGCATGCAGTATGCAAGCATGCAGCAGGCATTGTTTCTGTCACGGCTCCGGCGCTGCGGGGCTCCGGCGCAGTCACACGCGAGCTTATCGTCGCAGAGAGTTTTAAAGCCACCTGCTCCTCAGCTCGCGGCCCGCCTCGCCCCTCCGCGCCTACGCGGGCTTAAATTACACTCTAGGGGTAGGGCAGAAAAGACTACGTGGAGTCGGTTCTGCAGCGATTCATTTCTGTCACAAAATTTGTGCTTATAGGAAACCAAAATCATTTATTTCTTTATTTTTTTTGGAATGGCACAATCAATATGTGTAATGTCTTTGTTTCAAATGTTGTTTTATGACGTAAAACGAAAAATAATGAATTGTTTGTCAAATACTACGTTATTAAATAAAAGGATTTCGTCCATTCGGGATTTCGTCCATTCGGGATTTCGTCCATTCGGGATTTCATCCATCGGTATTTCAACCATCGGTATTTCGTTCATTCGGGATTTCATCCATCGGTATTTCATCCATCGATATTTCGTCCATTAGGGATTTCGTCTTTTCGGGCATTTGAACATCGGTATTTTGTGTTTCGATATAACGATTATCGGCATTTAAAACTTTCGATATTTTGAATTTCGATGTTTTGGACGTCGGTATTTCAATCATAGGTATTATGAACTTTCGGGATTATGATACGTACCCTCCCAAACACGTATTTTGAATGTACACTGATTTAAACAAGAGCTATGAGAAAAACAAATCTATAGAAATTTTAAATTCCTCATGTCTCGCCTTTATATCATTGTCCTTTCAAAATATTTATTTGGGAACATAGACATTCTGTAATCCAATCAAAATAAATACACAATACCTTAAGAATATGTTTGATTTACAAATATTTTGTATTACGTTTGTATGAAATTCGCATGCTCCGCGGGTCTTTTAAGATAAGTACTTAAAATGATAAAAATGCGAACATTGTTATAGAACGTTTGACACAAAACTACGTTTTCGCTATCAGTTTCTCGAAAATCGATGAAACACGATAAAACAATAATAAACCGAGATAACACAGGGCAGGTATTTTAGACGGGTACCTATATCAAACAGTAAGCAAGCGTTAATTAATAGTTCAAAAGCTGATACAGCACCGACAAGTCGTCTTAACATTATTCAAAGTACATTTATTGAAAGTGAGTTTTTTTGTTTGTTTTATGAGCTTTCTTTATTAGATTTTGTTCAGCAAATATTTATTTGCATAACCAGACAATATACCTAACTACTGGTCAACCATTCGTGCTTAAAATGGGCAACTCACGTAAGTTCTCCGAAATTGTGTCTTTGTGTTTATGTTAGTGAAATTGGAGAAGAATGTTTTTCCCATTCTGTCTTTCTGTGAGTGTCCATGATGAGGTGTGAAGAAAATGAGCAATAAAGCTAGCAGCTTACTTAAGTGCGCAGTATGTTCGGTTCCCAAGTTTATATTAACCTTCCTATACCCGCGCCAATTTCTGTGACACCTATACCCGCGTACGGTCTCGCAGACCGAAAGTTTGGAACGCCGTTTTACATGATTTTCATTAGAAGACCTATATAAATAAAATAAGACCTAAAAAGTAAAGGATATAATGAAAAGAAATATATCATATAATCACTTTATTATTAATTATTTAACAGACTATCAGTCTTATAAAAAACAGCCTTCAAAGTACAGAGTTTTTTCTTAGGTACTACAAAAACACAACTAAAACATTTTTTTTCTTCTAAAAAACAAAAATAAAGTTTAATATTTAAAAAAACACTTAATAAACTAATAAAAAATCACAAGTTGACTTAGTTTTCAGTCTCACCAAAACAGTCAGGACATACCTTATCAGCATGTTCCAAACAAAAATATTTTTTGCAAGTTGCACAATTGTAACGTGTTTTGCGGTTTTTTTTGGATGAATAATATCCACAACGACCAATTTTATTACTATCAGATGTCGCTGAAGACTCGGGACCATCTAACTGACAAATTTCAGCGAGCCTAAGTCTTACGGTTTTACAGTGACCGGATTCACTCTTCATCCATTCTGGCGCAGAATATAATCTGTAAAATAATAAAATTGTTCAAAATAAACATACACAATTACATACACAATAAACAATTAATAAACAGTAAAAAAAACCTGATAAACAATAATTTTATACTTACATAAAAAGTTACACCTATACCCGCGTCGGTCTCACGGACCGATTGGCGCCAAAAACGCACACACGTGCGTTCCACACAAGCACGTGGCTAGCACCCACATGAAGCTCGCTATAAATCCGGCAGCTAGCAAAAGATGCGACTCGCTAGCGTTTCTGTGATATTAAATAAATTAGAAAAATCATTCCGTCGGTCTCACAGACCAACGCGCGGGTATAGGAAGGTTAAGACGAATAAGATACCTATTATCACAAAAATTTACTAAATATTATTTATCGGACGCACAGGCCGTAAGTATTTTATTAAAGGAAAATATACTAAAAATTTAAAATACGAACCAGAAATAATGAAAACTAAGACTGTCTTAATTCATTCTGGTTCTGGTTCGTCTTACTTACTATAATGTTGCTCTCTGTCACATTGTGAAAAATGGACCGTACTTCCTTGCATGGTTTTAACACGACATTGCTTATTTTCAGATCATCACATGCCGCCTCCACCGCATCATCACGGGCCACCCCATCATCATGGGCCGCCCCATCACGGGCCTCCCCATCATGGACCACCGCACCACGGCCCACCGCATCACGGACCACCGCCACCACCTCATTTTGGACCACCTCATCATGGACCGCCGCACCATGGGCCACCCCATCACCATCATGGGCCCCCGCATGGTGGGCCACCCCATCACGGACCACCACCGCCATCATGGCGATAGAAAGTTCTTATAACTCCTGAGGGCTAGGCAAAGTGGCTTTCCATACGCGATGACGATGATGGACTAGGAAAATTTTTAGATTGTCATAAGCAATCGAAAATCTATCAATCGCTGTAAACCATGTGGCGTTGCTTGTCAAGCGGTACATTTATTTTAGTTCTGTGTTTTCCCGCTTGTACAGATAAGTTGGTAAAAGTGTACACATATGAAATACTTAGAAAAAAATGCCACTTTTCTAGGTCACTGTGCCCCGTCTTGACCGTCCTTACTAACTTCGTTAAACATTCTTTATTCAAATAAAACTAAGGTCCTCATTATGTTTTCTTTTTAATTACGTAAGTTAATCGCTGACTTCACAGTGAATTAAGATGCCAGGAATAAAGATAAAAATGTTAATGTTGTTTTTAAATTAAACTGGGAACTGTTTCCGTAGGTAATTTAATTAAATGCCAGTTACGGTTGAACTATTAATTATTAGGAGCCGCCTAGATGTTGAATTTTTATTGTATAATGTGTAAGCATATTATATACTTCTTAATATGTGATTTATTTTTTGTTTAATTTTCGTTTTTTATATGATTGTTTAAAAATAAATTAATTATTTTAAATGCATGTAAGCCTGTTTTAATAATTATTTCAAATTATCCTGATTCTATGTATTATACTCGTATTACCTACCTTATTAAAAATTACAAAGCGGTCACGTCATCAGTTTGTCGTTAATGTACCCATAAATTGGATTTAAGAGGCCTGTAAGCATGCAAATTTCATACAAACGTAATACCAAAATAATTTGTAAATCAGACATATTCTTAAGGTAGTGTGTATTTATTTTGATTGGATTTGGATTGGATTGGGTGATTGGTTTCCAAACACATATTTTGAATGTACACCAATTTAAACAATAGTTATGAGAAACACAAATTTTCTATTGAAATTTTAAATTCCTCATATCTCGTCTTTATATCATTATCCTTTAAAAATATGTATTTGGGAACATAGAGATTCTATAATACAATCGAAATATATACACAATACCTTAAGAATATGTTTGATTTTCATATTATTTTGGTATTACGTTTGTATGAAAAACGCATGCTCCGCCGGCCCCTTAAGAAATGCCAACTATAAGGTCGAGTATTCGAAGCAAATCGTTGATTACACGTTGTAAGGGGAGATCGATCGACGCACAAACTACGAGTATGTTGACGTGGATTCGTACATAGTTTACGCGTCGATATACAGGTGTAAACGGACTCTTCATGAAGCCGTAAACCAAGCATTCTATATGTACTGTCGAACAAGCTATTCGGTTTACAGTTTTATCCACAAATTACATTGTAAAATGTAAACTAAATAGCTTGTTCGACCGTACATCAACATAGTAACCACACACAAACGACTTTTTTTTTTGGGGTGAAATATCACGTTTAACGGTAAAACTCTATGTACCGCACTCATAACATTGTGCTAATGGATGAATTGAATAGTACAGGGGGTCGTGGAGTAAAAATCAAACATTAAAAACGTGTATTTATAAGAAAACTTGTTAAAAGTTAGAACTTTGCCCCCAATATATCCGTAACTAGAAGGTTCCCAGGTATTGACCATACCTGCTGAACAAAAAACAAAATAGCAAAGACGTAGGGGAAGATTTATACCCAAAGTCCTCCTGACCGTTTTGCGGTCACGGCAGCCAATCGCAGAAGGGATTAGCTATATCAGTGCGGGAGATATTATAGTGCACAAGTGTGTGCGCGACACAAGGCCACTTTCTTCACATAAATAGTCCAGAGAGAGATCAGCCGCAGGACCAAATAGGCTTTCCGAGGCACGGGGGTATCATACCGCCAACTCCCAAACCCCAAGCTGCTACTAATAAAATCCTGATGGAAACACCTCGACGCGGGAACCAGACCCAAGAGCCCCCTGCTTGTTTCGCCCTGTCAGACCTCACATCTCAGATAGGGTAAACTTGCATAATTCGTACCCCTTAAGGGAAAACCATCATATTTAGAAAACTAGCTTCTGCCCGCGACTTCGTACGCGGATCCTGTTGCTTTTGCCAGCGACACCGAGTTCGTCAAAATCGAAGATCTGAAACGTCGAATTCTAAGAGCCAGGGGACGGGAAAATAACGGATCTTTTCCACCTGAGCAACACATACCGTTTGGTTCTTTTTGCCATTTAACAGCTTCACAAAAAGTATAATCTTGATACATGACCATACCTCCGGAAAATGTGGAGTATTCAATCATAGGAGTATACGTAAATGAACTCCGTTTCTTATCAACCCAAGGAAGGTCGTCATGCCCTGAGAGACACCCGATTCTTCAGATGTTATCGACATTCTGTTCAGAGAATGTTCTTTCTCTCTCACATTCTAACTGATTATGAATATTTTGTTGTGTGCGTGTTTGGGACAATGTATGATAATCTCGAGCAGCAGTTAGTCGCGCATCACGTTCATCGCTCGTTTCAAAAGACCTGTTAGTAGATGTGCGAATACGCTGAGAACTCAAGCGCAATTCTCTATCCGTGAACGCAGTCAGGCAACTATTCTTCACTGGTCTCTAGAGACCTGGATGTAGATGCGTAAATTCACTGAGAACGCAGGCGTGCTTCGCGATCGGAAGAGGTTTCCACGGAGCAAGTTGCAGCCTGATGTTCTCGAACAGCATCAAGTCTCTCCTGACGCTCTTCGGTAGATTTTTGGGATCTTATGATCCTCAATCTTTTAGCTCCTTTGGAACATTGGGAGAGGTTTGACCTCTTTCTAGGCATGGTTATAGTTTTGTTGTGAAGATACTTGATCAATTAAAATCTAAGTGCCCTGCGTTACCGGGTAGGCTACCGAGTCACGAAGATAAATGGAAAAGGAAATTAAACACTCAAATAACATAAGCCCGAAGACATATTTATTCGATAAAATGAGTTTTGGTCAGTAGAGTCAAATTTTCAATGATATACCATCGTCATTGAAAATAAGTCCTAAACTGTTACCGCCTTAACCGCGTGGAGGTACTCCCAGTTTTCGTTATTTTATAATTTTATTATACAGTGAAATTAGTGAAAGCTTTGCAATAATTTTCACATCAGATGTTTCTGATCTTCGATTTTTTATAAGTCAACAGGAAATGCCCATTAGACCGAACAACTTTTGCAAAGACGTCATTCCTATATGTGTTATGGTGTAGCTGGGCTATTGGAGTTCCACGTTAGGTGTCCCAGATCTCCGATTTTTATAAGTCAACTGAGAGTGCTCATCAGATTGAACAACTTTTGCTAAGACGTCATTCCTATATGTGTTATGGTGTAGCTGGGCTATTGGAGTTCCACGTTAGGTGTCCCAGATCTTCGATTTTTATAAGTCAACAGAGAGTGCTCATCAGATTGAACAACTTTTGCGAAGACGTCATTCCTATATGTGTTATGGTATAACTGGGCTCTTGGAGTTCCACATCAGGTGTTCCAGATCTTCAAATTTATTCTCTCAGCAGAAAATGCTCATCACGTGGAACAATTTTTGCTATGGTGTCATTTTTGTATCTCTTATAGTTTAGCTGGTCTGTTGCGGTTCTACATCAGGTGTTCAGGTTTCCAAGATAAATTATAGCCTATATGTTGCCCAGACATAATATCTATACAACGAAAAAAAAATCTTTCAAATCCGTCCAGTACTTCCGAAGATTAGCGTGTACAAACAAACAGACAAACAGACAAACAGACAAACAGACATACTTTTTTTTTTAGATTCGTACTCTATTACTGTTTCTAAACCCCCTTCAATTATTATTTTTTAAATATATTCAATGTACAGACACAGCTTTTTTACTCTTTTATTATATGTATAGATATAGATAGCTTCTGCCCGCGACTTCATACGCGGATCCTGTTGCTTTTGCCAGCGACACCGAGTTCGTCAAAATCGAAGATCTGAAACGTCGAATTCTAAGAGCCAGGGGACGGGAAAATAACGGATCTTTTCCACCTGAGCAACACATACCGTTTGGTTCTTTTTGCCATTTAACAGCTTCACAAAAAGTATAATCTTGATACATGACCATACCTCCGGAAAATGTGGAGTATTCAATCATAGGAGTATACATAAATGAACTCCGTTTCTTATCAACCCAAGGAAGGTCGTCATGCCCTGAGAGACACCCGATTCTTCAGATGTTATCGACATTCTGTTCAGAGAATGTTCTTTCTCTCTCACATTCTAACTGATTATGAATATTTTGTTGTGTGCGTGTTTGGGACAATGTATGATAATCTCGAGCAGCAGTTAGTCGCGCATCACGTTCATCGCTCGTTTCAAAAGACCTGTTAGTAGATGTGCGAATACGCTGAGAACTCAAGCGCAATTCTCTATCCGTGAACGCAGTCAGGCAACTATTCTTCACTGGTCTCTAGAGACCTGGATGTAGATGCGTAAATTCACTGAGAACGCAGGCGTGCTTCGCGATCGGAAGAGGTTTCCACGGAGCAAGTTGCAGCCTGATGTTCTCGAACAGCATCAAGTCTCTCCTGACGCTCTTCGGTAGATTTTTGGGATCTTATGATCCTCAATCTTTTAGCTCCTTTGGAACATTGGGAGAGGTTTGACCTCTTTCTAGGCATGGTTATAGTTTTGTTGTGAAGATACTTGATCAATTAAAATCTAAGTGCCCTGCGTTACCGGGTAGGCTACCGAGTCACGAAGATAAATGGAAAAGGAAATTAAACACTCAAATAACATAAGCCCGAAGACATATTTATTCGATAAAATGAGTTTTGGTCAGTAGAGTCAAATTTTCAATGATATACCATCGTCATTGAAAATAAGTCCTAAACTGTTACCGCCTTAACCGCGTGGAGGTACTCCCAGTTTTCGTTATTTTATAATTTTATTATACAGTGAAATTAGTGAAAGCTTTGCAATAATTTTCACATCAGATGTTTCTGATCTTCGATTTTTTATAAGTCAACAGGAAATGCCCATTAGACCGAACAACTTTTGCAAAGACGTCATTCCTATATGTGTTATGGTGTAGCTGGGCTATTGGAGTTCCACGTTAGGTGTCCCAGATCTCCGATTTTTATAAGTCAACTGAGAGTGCTCATCAGATTGAACAACTTTTGCTAAGACGTCATTCCTATATGTGTTATGGTGTAGCTGGGCTATTGGAGTTCCACGTTAGGTGTCCCAGATCTTCGATTTTTATAAGTCAACAGAGAGTGCTCATCAGATTGAACAACTTTTGCGAAGACGTCATTCCTATATGTGTTATGGTATAACTGGGCTCTTGGAGTTCCACATCAGGTGTTCCAGATCTTCAAATTTATTCTCTCAGCAGAAAATGCTCATCACGTGGAACAATTTTTGCTATGGTGTCATTTTTGTATCTCTTATAGTTTAGCTGGTCTGTTGCGGTTCTACATCAGGTGTTCAGGTTTCCAAGATAAATTATAGCCTATATGTTGCCCAGACATAATATCTATACAACGAAAAAAAAATCTTTCAAATCCGTCCAGTACTTCCGAAGATTAGCGTGTACAAACAAACAGACAAACAGACAAACAGACAAACAGACAAACAGACAAACAGACATACTTTTTTTTTTAGATTCGTACTCTATTACTGTTTCTAAACCCCCTTCAATTATTATTTTTTAAATATATTCAATGTACAGACACAGCTTTTTTACTCTTTTATTATATGTATAGATTAGGAAAGATAAATTAGTTTTAATTAAAAGGAATTTTGGTTTGCTAAATGCTTAATTGTATCCATAATCAAATTTAACAAAAACCTTATAAACTTCTCAAAAATAAACAATTTAAAAAAAAACTAAAAAAAGTACGATTTAAGACCATTCATCCCAAATCGTACTTTGAGTTTTATTCATTGGTATACAGTATTGAGAATCAGCATCAAAATCAACAATGTATTACTAAAACAAGTAGGAATTCTTAACAAATTCGACGGATGATCTTCGCCAATTCTCGGCAATCATCGCTAAATCGTACCAGTACGTTTTAAGCTGTTTTAAGAACTTATCTCAAGTACGAAATAGGAGCAAGAGCCAAACAAATTTTAAATTTACCGGCAAAAAAATTGACAACAGTTACGAATATGATAACACGTCAGATGAAATCGTAAAGATATACATTAATACGTATCAAATCGTAAAATAGGTTATACACGACCTTATTTGAATAAAACTCTTACGAAATGTGTAAAAATATTACAGCAATAGTCGAAAAAAGCTTACTTTTTCAATATTTTTGTCGAGAGCAGCTTCACAGGTGTTATCTGTCAGGTGGTAAAATGGCCGACTGTTATTTATATTTTTTGACACTAGAGGCGCTGATAGCTGTTACCAAAGCCGAGTTTTAAGTGGAGTACGAATTTGGCGTAAGTACGAATTAAGCAAGTTTACCCTACATCTATTCAGTTTTTTCTCAGCACGTGTCCATCATCATCATTTGCCTAACCTTTTCAAAACTATGTTGGGGTCGGCTTCCAGTCTAACCTGATGCAGCTGAATACCAGTATTTTACATAGAGCGACAGCCTATCTGACCTCCACAACCCAGTCCCCTTAGTAAGACTGGTTGTTAGACTTTTTGGTAACGACCTTCAATGATCTACAAATGCCAGCCGGGAAAAACTGCTTAACGTGCTTTCCGAAGCACGGAGGAAACTCGGAATGTCGTGTGTGACCCATCCACAGACCAACCTAAGTAAGCACGGCTTAACCTAAAGATCGACCCGAGCGGCTGTTATTATTAAGCCACGAGCACGTATAGCATGTCCATTAGCCTTTATTCGAATAAAAAAACTATAAACTAGATCAGTCTGGGTAAAACCTAAAACTAACCAAAGTTCTAGTGTAAACAATATTGTGGTAAACCCGACTAGAATAAGCGTACTTACATTCAAGCACGTTCAAGTATTACCAAGAAATATTATAGTAAAGCGACAATGCTTCACCTACAGAGGCGGGGCTGATAAGTGATAATATTGAATGCTTTGGTACTGGGTAATACCAGAAAACAAAACATTTTTGTAGATAAGGATGGCTAGACACTTCAGATGTGTTGACTTGTTGTCGCATTACGTTTAATGCGACGTGGATATTTTTAGACACCTACTTTTATTGAAGTAGCATTTAAGTTAGGCGATACTGAAATTCAATGTAGGTACAGTCAGCAAAACAGTTAGGTTTACAGGCTAGCAATCTTCTTACTACTATTATAAGTGGAAAAGGGTTATAATCAATCTGTTTGCAATTTCATCCAAATCTTTTCAGTAGTTTCTGCGTGAAAGAACTTATAATAGTCGTAAGAAGGTTGCTAGCCTGCATACCTAACTCTATTGTTGACTGTACTTCAGCCAACTACGAGCTTGTGACTAAATAAATAATAATAGCAGCTCGTGTCCATCTAAAGGTTAAGCTGCACTTGCCTGGGTTGGTCCGTAGATGGGTGGCCACCTATTACATACCGAGTTTTGTCCAAGCTAGCAAAGGAAAGCACTTTAAGCCATTGGTCCCTCTTTTTTTTTTTCGGATGGGACATCATCAAATGACTTCTCCCACTCTGGGAGGGAGTGTCAGACTTTTACTGACTAAAACCCATCCATGTTCCTTCCTCGCCCTTTATGTTCCGGGGCCACGGTATCTCAAGCCGTTGTTCCCTGCTGTCATTTGTAGATCTCACAGTCGTTAAGTACAGGTAGTCAGTACCGTGAAAGTCTGACAACCAGTCTTACCAAGGGGTATCGTATTTCCCAGTAGTAACTGGGTTGTGGAGGTGACAGTCGCCCATGTTAAATACTGGTATTCAGTTGTATCCGGTTGGTCTGGAAGCCACCTCCAACGAAGTTGGGAATAGGCTAGGCAGATGCAGATGGCATGAGTCTATCACACGTCGGTGTAAACAAACAGTATGAAATCGACAGTGCCTTTTATAATAAGTAGTTAGTAAGAGAAGATGTTACAGTCCCTGGCTAAATTATTAGAAGCACGTTTTGCTTTCACTTGGACTTTCTTGCGGGGTGGCCGGCCTTAAAGAGCCGGCGGAGCATGCGTTTTTCATACAAACGTAATACCAAAATAATATGAAAATCAATATTTTGAAAGGACAAATATTTTGAAAGGACAATGATATAAAGACGAGATATGAGGAATTTAAAATTTCTATTGACAATTTATTTTTCTCATAACTCTTGTTTAAATCAATGTACATTCAAAATATGTGTTTGGGAACCTATACATATTCTGTATTTCAATTTAGTTTATAAATTATTTTGGTATTTTACGTTTGTATGAAACTCGCATACTCCGCAGGCCTCTTAAAATCTAATACTTTCATTTATTTCGAACAGTGCGCTCAGAAGAATTCACATTAGCATCTTGACTGACCTGATCTGACTTTCATATCTATATTTTTATAAATACGTACATATGTTTATTGTATTTTCTACAATAATGATGTCATAGTTGTGTTAAAAAGTAGTAACTAGTTAGTAACTTATTTTAGTCTCGATGCGGGGTTTGGCGCCCAAACGCAGCGAGGGCGTCAATAGCTCGAGGACTAAATAAAACTGTGCTTTTCATTACGAATACAAGGAAAATAAAAATAAAAACATGAATCAATCGAAAAACAAATCAAGATCGTATAGCCGCTTTCCCGACTTGTTTTTTTTTCTGTGGCCGGCCAGCTATTCAGCCATAACCTATTTTTCATTTTCATCATTGAAAAAATGGTGAAATATTTTGCCCAAATCTATGTTTTTTTTAAGAAATAGTTGTAACTAAATTAAAATGAATTTATTTAAAAAATATTAACAACAATACACAATATTAATAACTTTATGTTATTTATATTTAACAACGCGCTGTAATTGAGTGGCTGTATAGAAGTTAGAACATGATTTCATGGAAATGTCAAAAAAGAACTAGGTTTTTTTAATAATTTGACAGCTGTTAGTTGAAAGCAATTCTCCCTAGGACTGAAAAGTATTAGTTTCATCCCGCTCCTCAGGCAACTTCAGACCTACGTTTCGAGTCTAAGTAATGAAAAAAAAAATACATTGTATCTAGTGAAAACAATAATCCCAAGATCTTACAATGCATTTGGCCAGGGACTGTAGATTATATTTGTCGTCATTTCTTTTTCTTCGTGTCGCCGCGGACTCCGCTGAAACAAAGATATATTAGATTTTGATGTCCCAAAATTGTCTTGGTGTTGTCGGTTCCAGTAATTAAACAGACTTTTCATTACTCATACTCGGAAAGTAGGTCTGAAGGTGCCTGAGGAGTGGGTTGAAAATTACAGTTTTCAGCCCTAGGGAGAATCGCTTTCAACTGACAGCTGTCAAATTATTTAAGAAAAACTAGTTCAATTTTTACGTTTCTATTAAACCATGTTCCGACTTCTATACAGCCTCTAAATTACAGCGCGATGTAAAATTGAAATAACATTAAATTCAGTATTAATTAAACAATGTATTTTTTTTTTTTACCTTTGTGCTCTTCTATGTTAATATATTGTCCTTTTATGTATTTTGTGTGTACATGAATAAATAAATAAATAAATAAATAAATAATTTAGTTACAAATATTTCTTTGAAATAACATAGATTTGGGCAAAATATTCACTATTTTTTCAGTGACGACAGTGAAAAATAAAGGCTGAATAGCCGGCCACAGAACAAAAAACCAAAATGGGCGGGAAAGCGGCAATCCGATCTTCATAGTTTTTTCGAGTGGTTTCGTGTTTTTATTTTTATTTTCCTTGTATTTGTAATGAAAAGCAGTGTTTACCTCGGACTAAATACTTTACTTTCACCCCTAGGGTAACAATGTACTCGTGTCGTAAAATTATTCTAATCCATTTACAACACCTACATATGTATTGTAGGTATACCTAAATCACAACTTCAATAACTGGTACTGGGTTAAAAATGCAAAATATTTATTTATTATTATTTATTTAAAATTATTATTGTAATGTCACGGCGAATCAAGTGAACCTGGTTAATTTTAATTAGCGGTATTCATTTAAATAATAATCAGTCTTCATTTCCGATGAATCCCACATTTATAACATCAACTGCAATATTTAATGTGTGGCATTTTATTAAATCAGTTTCATTTACGCCTGTAAAGCAAATCGCTTTTATCGGCTTTACTATATTATCAAAACATATTTTAGAATGGAATTTGTTATAAAACTGTCGTTACCGGTAGTCAGTGGCCCGAAAGTTTGACAACCAGTCTTACCAAGGGGTCCCGTATTACCCAGTGTAACTGGGTTGTGGAGGTCAGATAGGCAGTCGCTCCATGTAAAATACTGGAATTCAGCTGCATCCGGTTCGACTGGAAGAAGACCCCGACCTGGTTGGGAAAAGGCCCAGCAGATTAAAACCACCCAGTGTTCCCAGACGTTAACTTGCAAAAGATGGAAGGCCCACCCAACCCTATGCTTCCAAGACAGCATTTTATTGGCAGTAGCATGGAAACGGTAATTATTGTCACCATATTGCGACCATAGGCCAAAGATGGTACACGAAAACATTTCCTTGAATAAGGAGTAAGGTAAGATGCGAAAAATCCGATCTTCAGTGATGGAATCCATTATTTATTCAGCTCTTTGAACAACGATCATATTTTACCCACTTAGTCTAATTTTTGACCTTTCCGCAGATTTATTTACTTTGCTCAATCTCTATGGAATTAATTTCTTAAGTTGACCTTTCTTGCCCGGTGAGGACTACACATCATCATCTACCTGCCTTTGTCCTTTTCTATTGGGGTCGCGGTCGGTGCAACACGTTTTCTTCTTCCATTCTCCCCTGTCAGACGTCACGGCATCATTTACTCATTTCTCTTTCATATCAGTCTTCACACGATCCATCCATCTTTACTTTGGCCTTCCTCTCCCTCTGTAATCTGTATCCATCAAGAGGACTACACATAATTTACTTAAATACATTACCATATCGTAATACATAGCCTTAAAAAAATTCAAGGCGATTACACGAGCTAAACGCGAGTTTTATAATTACCAAAAGTATATGATTCACTGCTATAAACAAGACCAGAAAAACATATGATATTCTTCAGGATATATGCTAGCATGATACTGTTTTGAAAACATAATACAATTAATTTGGCTCGATACAAAGAAATCACGAACTTACCTCTAAAAATATCTTTCAAACAATAAAAAACATATTAATATGCATGCGATCATTCTGATTTTTTGGCAAATAATTCTACAAGCAATATATTAGCATGATACTGTTTTAGTTTTTTAATCCAATCAATAGTTTTTTTGTAAATCGATCGAAACCACTCATTTCGCGCTATTTGGCCCGCAGTGGCTGACGTAACAACCACTTTGTAGTGCAAGCTGATTAGAACTTTATTCTAACAGCATTTCACCACCACAAAATTAAATAGAGTTGCTAATTTAGCTCGTCTAAGCGCCTTAAGAGAGAAAACTTTAAAACGATATAGGTACATAGGTAAGTAAAGGTCTGGAAAATGAGACCGCAAATATCTCATCGAACCAGTGAACTAACTTAGGACAACTATCAAGGTTCGTTGAAAGTAATAGGCCTCTAAGTAATAATATCACTTCGTCAGTGAAACAGCAATCCGTTAAAAGTTGTTCGGAGTTTTTCATAGCCCGTTTGTTTTGAAATTTCGTCAAAGCAGAAAATGCTATTTACTTATTGCGCCTCGTTTACTTACAAGGTATTTAGGTTTGTGTCGTCTGTTCCCAGTTTTGTATTCGGAAAATGGAATTTTCCTGTTGGGATATAGAAGGGGCGGAATTCCCAATCGATTTTCAAAAAGGATGTTTTGTAATAGCTATTTCGTTTTTGTTTACAGTTTGTTCTTTTTGAGGTTTCCGTCCGTTTCATTTGTTCTTGTTTTGTGGTTTTTAATAACTGAGTTGTATTTTTTGAACTGATAATTGTTATGATTCAGGTTCGTACTTAGAATTATGACTTTAAAGTACCTAAACTGAGCCGTGCCTGATATGGAAAAACCTGAATTAGGTAATGTTTATATTGGCTATCGCTTGTTAAAGATAAAGACATCAATTCGTGTAGATAAGGGTGCTCAGTATATATTCATCGATCGTATCTAACACACAATACTAACGATAAACTTTACGCTGTAATATTACAACACTGTGGTAAACTTTATTTGATATACACAAGTGAGTACAATAATTTGTGATTTTGGAGCCATGCTATGTTTCTATTGTCCTTCATGTATTTCTTACTATTCCTGTTATTAACAACAATACAACTAGTCGGTCTAATATTTGGTTAGCTTACTCATTTGGCAGAGCAAAGTTTTTAAAATAACGGCGTCGGAAGAAGAAAAAATTGCTTATTATTTTTATTTTCTTACTTTAATTTTGTTTTCTTTTCGTGAAAAGAAAGACAATCTATGACAATGTTGTAATAGACAATTTTTATTTATGTTATCTGTTTCCTTTCTTAGTTGTAAGTTCAGTTCTTGCTATAAAGTGCATTCACCCATGGTGGTGCTTAGCCCCCATATAAGACCCTAATTCTACTGAATGTTCACAAATGTCCCGCCAAGCCAAAAGTTTGAAGTTTATTGCCCAGAATTGGAACCGAGCCCGATAAACTGCGGATAATAATTGCTGCCTCTAACGAGGGACCTTATTTAATTGTGAATTAAGTATCTATTAGATTTAGGGGCCGGCGGAGCATGCGCCGTTCATACAAACGTAATACCAAAATAATTTGTAAATTAAACATATTCTTAAAGTAGTGTCTATTTATTTCGATTGGATCACAGAATATCTAGGTTCCCAAATATACATTTTGAATGGACAGTGATTTAAACAAGAGTTATGAGAAAAATAAGTTTTCTATAGAAATTTTAAATTCCTCATATCTCGTCATTATTTCTTTAAAGCATTTATTTCCTGCTATAGCAGGAAATAAATGCTTTAAAGAATCATCAGTCGAATTTAAAACTCGGCTAATGTAAATTCATTCATCTTAAGAATTCTCAAGACCTTCCTATTTGATTGTCAATAGGTTCTTACTGTGCATGTTTGTTAACAGACCAGAGTTAAATAAATCATGCATACATAACTCATCCTTATTCTCATCGGAGTAGGCAGAAACCACGTAAAATTCGATCGTTACGTACTTATTTTACTCCTTGTGCTCCACCCACGATCTGACATGTCATACAGATGCGAATATACCTACTTGAACTTTCTGAAGAGCAAATTATAAATCAGTCTCTCATTGAGTAAACCGCAGTCTACTTCCTCTCTAATGCCTTGCTCTAATGTCCTGTTGTTTGCACATCACAGAATTTGATGGACGCTACTGACAGTACCAAACTGGGCTGACTCAATTTAGGTGGTCGTCGACATGCTAAATAAGGAGAATGTCACATGTCATGTCACAACTCATTTATAAGCCGTTAGCTTGATTTCAGAAATGCCACCACCACCGCCGCATCCAGGTCATCCACCGCACCACCCAGGTGATCATCCCCCTGGACACGGGCCGGAACCGCACCACCCACCACACCACCCCCCGCATCATCCACCGCACGAGCCCCATCATCCGCCGCACGGAGGACCTCCACCACCACGACATTAATAGCTGATTGATGTAATAACCAATTTTGTCAAAATTGTCTGCATGTCTCCGATCGACTATGGAATGTATTGAAACTATGGTAATACAAATATAATGAAACGTTTATCTATGTACAATCTGACTTTTTTATTACTGTTTGAAGTTATTTTGCCCTGCTCCTAAGAGTGTATATCAGCCATGTTATCGCTAACAGGGTCCAAATTCAGACTCCGGAATGCTTCTCAGAATGTATTGATTGAACCCAAGACACAGTGTAGACTAGACCAACGCGTCAGTCCCTCTGATGTCAATCCATGATTTTCGGTTGTTTTGTCTCATATTTTTCCTTTCTGGAAGAGGTCTACGTGCATCGAGAGTGCCATTATATTGAATTATAAATAACTTTATGAGATGATGAATAATTTGTGTGAAGTGTCTAATTTGTCACAGAGCGATTAGATAACGTTTTATAAGATCCAAGTTTTGAACTGCGTTCAAATTTAGTCAACAATTGCACAATATGAGGGCTCATAAAATTCGTTTTTGTCATACTTACAGTTAGTTAGGTATTATGTAAATTGTAAAGATTCGGTACATCCGGTAAAGACTGATGCGGTAATTGGACACTCACTTACATACTGTACAGTATGCTTAGTGCGAGTTTCATAATAAAATTCGAGTAACGTCTGTATCGTGTAGATCGAGTTAACGTCGTCGATAGTGACAATCCAGTGCCTCTAAGAAAGTAAGGATCGTTTCGAGCACATTGCTAACATTTTCATGTATAACGCGAGTGCAAGTTACAATTTCGACAGTTTTGACAGCTTGAATACGGAACACAGTCACTTGCGAGCGCGAAAGTTGTCACTTAAGGGGCCGGCGGAGCACGCGTTTTTCATACAAACGTAATACCAAAATAATATGAAAATCTAACATATTCTTAAGGTAATGTTTATGTATTTCGATTGGATTACAGAATATCTATGTTCCCAAATAAATATTTTGAAAGGACAATGATATAAAGACGAGATATGAGGAATTTAAAATTTCTATAGAAAATTTATTTTTCTCATAACTCTTGTTTAAATCAGTGTCCATTCAAAATATGTGTTTGCGAACCTTTATATTCTGTAATCCAACCGAAATAAATACACAATAACTTAAGAATATGTTTGATTTCACAATTATTTCGGTATTACGTTTGTATGAACAACGCATGCTCCACGGGTCTCTTAAGATTTTGTGGTGAGAGTGGTCATAATAACAAAGTAATTTAATTTAATTTCATATTGTGAATAAAACTTACAATGGAATCTCGTATTATTTCGTTTGGAGAATGTTTAAGACCGCAAAAGCACAAGATTAGCGTAATTTAACGCCACAAAAAAAACACGTAAACACGTTCACGTAAACAATTATAGAGTGCTCCACTACAAGCCACTCGGGCATTATTAGATCATTTGCTTAGTTCTCCATGCTTAAAAAGTAACAAACTTAGTTTTACCAACTTCACAGATGGATCAAGGTCACTCACTACACACCAAAAGATATAAATTATAAATTACACTAACTGCTCCGTTTATGTTACCAACATTTCAAATTGGGACGGGATAGTCTTTATTTTTAATATTATTATTCAAAACTGTATGCAAATCACAACACAAACTTCCGTAAACACAAACAAAACTAATGATCATTGACCACAGATAAATAATATCGTCTAACTTCGTTGTATAACCACAGCTAGTTGAATAGGCAGTCGCTTCTGTTATGAACACAAAATACGACTGTCAATTTATTTTGGCCGGTTACTAATGTACGCGCCACTTCTTGCAGTGAATTGACGTGAAACGAACGAACGTATTCTAGAATCTCACACTCGCAAGTTAACAATTGTCGATGCGTTTAGAAATAACACTCACAATATGTAGTTCTCCCGTATTACGCTAGGTGGCGCTTACTCAGCGCCATACATATTTGCGTTAAACGTCGACACCGCTAGGTGGCGCTTACTCAGCGCCATACATATTTGCGTTAAACGTCGACACGGTCGATACGTACAAAAAACTCGCACTAAGCATACAGTACCTAGTTACGTTATCTGTCGAGTGTGGAGATCGGTTTGGAACTTAGGTGTCGTCGAACGTATTTATAAGTTTAATTTGAAACTTTTTTTATAACTGGTATGGTAAAAAGAAATACGAAACGCTGACCATTTATTCGGGAATATACATATCCTGCCAATTATTTAGTTTAATCCGGGTGTTTTCGGCGAATCTCAACACGAATAATGTAACCAAGACCAATAATGTAACCAAAACAAATTGTAACCAAAACAAATTGTAACATTATTTTGTTTTAAAGAGTGTCCATGGGGTTTTTTGCTCGGTCTGCTCCAAGAGGTCGTAACTCGACTTCAAAAGTACCTGTAATGGTCTAATTGAAGTAGAAGCTATGAGTTTGGGTTTGACCTGATGAAGGCGCGGGCACCTGGTGATGACGTACTGCTACATTTTTTGTCTACGTCTGAACGGACCGCGGTCCATTCATTTTGTTCCGTTCAGACTAAACACCCCTGGCACCGCCCTAGCGCCACTACTGTAAACAAAAGCAAGTATTTTGGAGCCATATCTCGCTTTCTACAAGCCTATGAATATTTTTTTTCTATCTATTAGTAAAGCAATACTGTTAGACTAATATTTAAGTTATTAATGAAACCCTCATTAATAACTATACGGCTTACTCAAATTTTAAAACAAGGTTTTGCTAACAACTTTATTGGTTTACTTTGTTTTCCACTAATGAATTCTTGGAAAGAAGACAATCGATAAAAATATTAATATTCTCATGTCTTTTTTCCTTTCTTAGTTTTAGAAATTTCTAAGTTGTAAGTTCTGCATAAGCCCCTGGTAGTGCTTGGCCCCCATATCAGGCTCTAATTTACTGAATGTTCACAAATGTCCCGCCAAGCCAAAAGTTTGAAGTTTATTGCCTAGAATTGGAACTGAGCCCGATAAACTGCGGATAATATGCTGCCTCTAACGAGGGACCTTATTTAATTGTGAATAAAATTATCTATTGGATTTGCATAATTTCTTAATAACTCTTAGGACCTCCTGATTTGTGTAACGGTAGGTATTCACATAATCCACGAATAGCATAAACTCACACCAATCTTCGTATGAGCAGAAACTGTTACGATCCTTGCTACGTTATTTCGATGCTCCTGAACGTTCTTGAGAACAAATTATAAATCACTGATCTCTTTTTTAATCACAGTCCACTCCTGCTCAAATTGCATTTATTCATCCATTGATTCTGTTTCAACCGTTGATTCTGTTGGAGGTTGCTGACAGCTACACAACCAGGCTGTATGCTGCTTCACCCAAGTGAACGTCTTCCGTAACCTGGCCATCCGCCACGTCACCCAGATGGCCTGCTTCCAGGTCAGCTGCCGCATTATCCAGCTTAACATCTGCTGCATAACCCCCATGACAATAAATAGTCATTCACTAGACAGTTTACGTACACATAATTGTCTTCTTAAGTGTGTGGCTCTTTGTGTCGTACTATCCAATGTATTAAAATTTCTAAAATTCTAATTTTTTTACGTGATTGGTAATATTTTTTTGCGGGATACTTATTCTGATGATTTGGCGACTTATGATGACATATTGTAATACTAAACTTGAGAGACCAAAGTTTTTAGGTTAGAACCATGACCAATCCTATGCAAATCGAGATGGTTGTAGACTAGCATTTAGTAGTTTAGAACTACAAACTAGTTCCGGTTATAATTAAGATATTTTTTCCTTACTTGAGGAGGTGTACGTGCATCGAAAGTTTTATCGACTTTTATATGATTTACGTATAAGATGGTGATTAATTTGTGTGAAGTGCTTCATACTTTAAGAGATTAGATAACATTTTATACTCTTAATACCGTTGTTGGTGTTGTACTGCGTTCAAATTTTGATAACAACGTAGATGAGTGTTTGCAAATTAATTACGAACCGTTTGAATGCACCTTAACGCGGTCATACTGGCAGTTTGGTATTATATTGTGTGTACAGGTAACCGTTCGTGTCTGGTAACAATTTTTCTCTGATAATAGCACCTGCAAGGACAGTACTTCCGAAGTAGTGATGCGCGTATGAAATGCGCATCGAGATAAATTATGATAATTATTTTCTATTCTTAGCAGAATAATAATTAAGGACCACAGATGTCCTATAACCCATCATCACCTGCCTTACCTTTTCCTGACTGTATTGTTTTTGATTGGCCCAATGATTCTCCACTTCCAAGGCAACATCATTGACAGAGTTGGCGAAAGGATAACCTTCCACCACGATGGTATGGACGGTGTTCTGCCCAGATGGCGTGCCTAAGGGCCAACAGTACGGCAAGCCCTAAGGCAAGCAGACTGTTCAGAAACTCAGACATCATGAAGAGTATTAGGTTATAATGGCAAGCTAAGCTTGTATAAAAGTACAGTCACGTCTAATAATATGTATACACTTTCCTTAATATTATAGCTATTTTCGCGAGAAATAACGATTGTAACTAGGAGATTGGATCTTTTTCATAAAAATATGAGTTCCAGAATACTATGTACGTAATAACATCAAATTTTAATCAGTAGATTAGGAGAAACACAATTTAAATAATTCTTAAGTGTTTACATATTTTATTAAACGTGACTGTACTGCCACTAACCGAAGAGGTTACTTTAAGACATAGGCTAGAGGATTATTTAGGTACAACAAATATAACAATAGTTACCATTAAACAGTAACAAATCAAATTGATTTGTTCTCAGTTCATGTCGAGTACAAAACGCGAATTGTACGTTATATCCCTTCTCATGAAATATGTCTCTTTTTGTGGATACCTCTTGTAACGGACACAAGACTATTTTACGGATCGTTGCTTTAGGCCATTTCAAGAAACTTTTTTTTCTGTGGAATACACACCCCTCCCAAATAGTGTAACTAACACGACTTTCTTTTATATATAGAAAGGTTCAGCCGTTCTTGAGTTATAAATAGTGTAACTAACACGACTTTAGATTTGTCTCGAAGTACCAGGCTATCATAAATTAGAAGGAGCTTACCTGCAGAAATTAAAAAAAAAACAAAATAAGTATCCTATGTCCGTCTCCCGGTTGTAAGCTACCTCTCCACCAATTTTCAGCCAAATCGGTTCAGCCGTTCTTGAGTTATAAATAAAATCAAAATCAAAGCATTTATTTCAAGTAGGCCAGTTACAGGCACTTTTGAATTGTCGAAACAAAAATGAACATTTAAAGTAGCTACAGTCCCAGTCACAAGACATAAAAACTGTGAAAGTACTGTAGTTGCCCATTCCCTAGCGTAGATCTCTATGGAGAAGAACGGGCAAGAAACTCCATGGACACTCTTTTAAATCAAAATATTGTTACAAAATCTTGGTTACATCATTCATGTTGAGATGGTATATTATGTGAGAACAATGTAGCAAGATGTGCACGTTAAAAGTGTCCACAGCAAAACAAAAATAAAATACAACTCAAAAACAAAATAATTAAAATAAACCATGGCGACTAAGAGATGACCAGTCACAACTGACAGCGCCCGTTCACGAACATGACGCATGGATCAGCACCATTCAGCTCAACCATTTTGAAGGGAACTAAATGGTCCGACACACGCGCCACCATCAGCGAGACATTTGAGAGAGCATGACATACTCTCAACCGCCAGGGCACATTCAAGTCAAGAACTGCCGTAGGTTTCCAGTGAATGATAGCTTACTAGTACATAGTACTCACACAATATAGGCTATGCGATTATATAATACTAACATTGAATCTATACAATGCAAAGATAAGTTTGTACAATCTTCAGCAGCTCCAACAATACCATTTAATGCTATCAATTTTTGCGCCCCTGTCCATGTGGAGCAAGACCAGCATTAAGCCAAGCATTTTTATCAGCGATATAATCGCTCAACTTGTAATATGCTTGTTTACATAGTGTGCGTTTAACGCATGTTTTAAATTTCGTCTCATTCAGTTCAAGAATACTTTGTGGAATTTTATTATAGCATCTCAAACAGTACCCCATGAAAGATGAGTCTACTTTAGCGAGTCTAAAGCCTGGCTGAACTAGTTGGTCCCTATTTCTAGTACTGTAATTGTGTCTGTCACCTCTTTTACCAAAAAGATGCAGATTTTTTCTGACGTACATTATGTTTTCGTAGATGTATTGTAACTAACACGACTTTCTTTTATATATAGAAAGGTTCAGCCGTTCTTGAGTTATAAATAGTGTAACTAACACGACTTTAGATTTGTCTCGAAGTACCAGGCTATCATAAATTAGAAGGAGCTTACCTGCAGAAATTAAAAAAAAAAACAAAATAAGTATCCTATGTCCGTCTCCCGGTTCTAAGCTACCTCTCCACCAATTTTCAGCCAAATCGGTTCAGCCGTTCTTGAGTTATAAATAGTGTAACTAACACGACTTTCTTTTATATATATAGATATATACACACTAACATTATAATAGAAAGAAAAAAATATATATAATAAAATGTATTTTTTGGCCAAAGAATCAGCATTGCCATCCAACGTGGCAATGCTGCCAGCCTTCTGGGTACTTTTCCTGTTGGCAGCGATGTGGACGAATTTTTCGATGCCCTGTAACCCCTTTTTGATACTTATACATATTTTTTCTTTCTTAGTTTTAGAAATTTCTAAGTTGTAAGTTCTGCATAAGCCCCTGGTAGTGCTTGGCCCCCATATCAGGCTCTAATTTACTGAATGTTCACAAATGTCCCGCCAAGCCAAAAGTTTGAAGTTTATTGCCTAGAATTGGAACTGAGCCCGATAAACTGCGGATAATATGCTGCCGCTAACGAGGGACCTTATTTAATTGTGAATAAAATTATCTATTGGATTTGCATAATTTCTTAATGATAATATTCTCGTCCTAAGAACTCTTAGGACCTCCTGATTTGTGTATCGGTAGGTATTAACATAATCCACGAATAGCATAAACTCACACCATCTTCGTATGAGCAGAAACTGCTACGATCATTGCATACTCCTGTTGCTTCATCTACGTTATTTCGATGCTCCTGAACGTTCTTGAGAACAAATTATAAATCACTGATCTCTTTTTTAATCACAGTCCACTCCTGCTCAAATTGCATTTATTCATCCATTGATTCTGTTTCAACCGTTGATTCTGTTGGAGGTTGCTGACAGCTACACAACCAGGCTGTATGCTGCTTCACCCAAGTGAACGTCTTCCGTAACCTGGCCATCCGCCACGTCACCCAGATGGCCTGCTTCCAGGTCAGCTGCCGCATTATCCAGCTTAACATCTGCTGCATAACCCCCATGACAATAAATAGTCATTCACTAGACAGTTTAGGTACACATAATTGTCTTCTTAAGTGTGTGGCTCTTTGTGTCGTACTATCCAATGTATTAAAATTTCTAAAATTCTATTTTTTTTACGTGATTGGTAATATTTTTTTGCGGGATACTTATTCTGAGTATTTGGCGACTTATGATGACATATTGTAATACTAAACTTGAGAGACCAAAGTTTTTAGGTTAGAACCATGACCAATCCTATGCAAATCGAGATGGTTGTAGACTAGCATTTAGTAGTTTAGAACTACAAACTAGTTCCGGTTATAATTAAGATATTTTTTCCTTACTTGAGGAGGTGTACGTGCATCGAAAGTTTTATGGAAAATTATTTAGGTAGGTATAAGAAGGTGATTAATTTGTGTGAAGTGCTTCATACTTTAAGAGATTAGATAACATTTTATACTCGTAATACCGTTGTTGGTGTTTTACTGCGTTCAAATTTTGATAACAACGTAGATGAGTGCTTGCAAATTGATTATGAACTGTTTGAATGCACCTTTACGCGGTCTTACTGGGAGTTTGGTATTATATTGTGTGTACAGCCGTTCGTGTCTGGTAACATTTTTTCTCTGATAATAGCACCTGCAAGGACAGTACTTCCGAAGTAGTGATGCGCGTATGAAATGCGCATCGAGATAAATTATGATAATTATTTTCTATTCTTAGCAGAATAATAATTAAGGACCACAGATGTCCTATAACCCATCATCATCTGCCTTACCTTTTCCTGACTGTATTGTATTTGATTGGCCCAATGATTCTCCACTTCCAAGGCAACATCATTGACAGAGTTGGCGAAAGGATAACCTTCCACCACGATGGTATGGACGGTGTTCTGCCCAGATGGCGTGCCTAAGGGCCAACAGTACGGCAAGCCGTAAGGCAAGCAGACTGTTCAGAAACTCAGACATCATGAAGAGTATGAGGTTATAATGGCAAGCTAAGCTTGTATAAAAGTACAGTCACGTCTAATAATATGTATTCACTTTCCTTAATATTATAGCTATTTTCGCGAGAAATAACGATTGTAACTAGGAGATTGGATCTTTTTCATAAAAATATGAGTTCCAGAATACTATGTACGTAATAACATTAAATTCTAATCAGTATATTAGGAGAAATACAATTTAAATAATTCTTAAGTGTTTACATATTATTAAACGTGACTGTACTGCCACTAACCGAAGCGGACATAGGCTAGAGGATTATTTAGGTACAACAAATGTAACAAATCAAATTGATTTGTTCTCAGTTCATGTCGAGTACAAAACGCGAATTGTACGTTATATCCCTTCTCATGAAATATCTCTTTTTGTGGATACCCCTTGTAACGGACACAAGACTATTTTACGGATCGTTGCTTTAGGCCATTTCAAGAAACTTTCTTTTCTGTGGAATACACACCCCTCCCCTTTTCCCTTATGTATTTATATTGCGCATGAAGAAGCTAGTGGCTAAATAATAACAGCCGCATGGGTCAATCTTCAAGGTTAAGCTGCGCTTACCAAGGTACATCTGCGAATGGGTGACTATTATAACATATCGAGTTTCCTCCGTGCCTCGAAAAGCATGTTAAGCTGTTGGTCCTGGCTGTAATTTGTATATCTTTGACAGTCGTTACAGGTACTCGTAGTCCGTGGCTCGAAAGTCTGACAACCAGTCTTACCAACGGGTACCATATTACCCGGTACTAACTATGTTTTTGAGGTCAGATGGGCAGTCGCTTCATGTAAAGTACTGGTATTCAGCTGCATCCGGCTAGGCTGGAAGCCGACCCCCGATGAGATAAATTAATTACTATTAAACAACACAATAACTTTATTAATCACAAAACAATTTAAACTTAATCACAAATACACTACAGTTCACTTAGATATCGCACTTCTAGTTCGCTTCGTTGTGTAGCCAAAACAAGACTGACTTTCGCGGCCGTGAGCGGTGTATTTATACTCGCCAACAGACACAAAAAAAATAACCACGAATATTCTAGAGAGTTATAGAACTGCTTCATAAAAAACACAAACAAAAGAATACGTAGGTAATAATAAAATACTTGTACAAAACAAACAAATATGAACCGTATGCTTTAGGCGTACGGTCGAATTTATTCTCTATATTATAGCCCCTTGGCAGACCTTTTAGGCAGGGTCGCCATGTGATGTTGGGGGTCCTAAGGATCTTAAAGAAGTAGACAACCACCTTGATTGGACTCCATTTATTAAGTACTTTAAATAATATAAAATAATGCGCATTATAAGTAAATTACATAGTAAGCATAATATTGATATCACTATAAAGTAGTGCACACAATGGGTAACGTCTACCTAAGGTGCATACACACTTAGTATAACACTTCACTAACTTTAAAACTAATAATAATGGAAAACACTCGAAATTCTAACGTACACATACTGTAATCACGTGCTTTCTCAAATGTTCTAGTAGGTCCGATGTAACAGTATTATTATCATAGTATGCTACCGGCGCGGTACTTTCATACAAGCCTGCAAGCTTGGATTGCCCTTAGAACCTACTACTTTTTTAGAATTTTAGGGTTTCTGAACAGTCTGCTTGCCCAAGAAGGTTGCCGTATTGTTGGCTCCTAAGGCTTGCCATTGAGTATGGCTATCGAGACAAACACAATTATTTTTACTAAAACGTAGCTAAGTATCTAAAAAGGTTATGTTATTTTTGTATTAAGTTAGAATCTACCTACGTCATATTTTAGCCTCAAGCAGTTAGGACGGCAAAACATGAGTATTTTTATGTAAAGGTACGGTATAAGTTTTTCCAGATTTAATGAATCACCGACCTTCTCTACTACCCAAGATTAACCCGCTCGGAATAATTTAATAAAATTTAAACCAATAGCTTTCTGAACCCGTTCCATGAAAGTGACTCGGTCAACTAATTATCGCTAATACATACAATCTTTATTAAAACATCAGGAGCTAGATACTTAATTAGCAAATAAGTCGTGATCGTGAGCGGGAAAAGAGAGGAAATTAGGTGTACAGAAGAACCATCTGGCGACCGGATTGTGCAATGATCCAGGGCCTAGTACGAGAGCGCGCGGAGGAAACGTGGTGTAAATACTTCGATTTTTAAATTGAAAAAACTTCGATTTTTGAATTGAAAATACTTCGATTTTTGAATCGAAAATACAAGTATTCTATGGCATGTTAGTTATTTTTTTTGCGACAGCCACAATTATTGTCACCCATAGGTATATATATGGTTTTATTCTTAAAAATCAAGTAAATGTATGTGAAACGAGCATTTTCAATTTTAAAGTCCTATTATTATTATATTTATAAAGTTTGTGAGTATGGACGAATGGATGTCTGTTACTCTTTCACGCAAAACCGACTGAACGGATTTATATGAAATTTCGCACATAGATAGTTTATAACCTGGATTAATACACAGGATACTTTTTATTCCGGTTGTAAGATCCTATGGGACGATTATCAAGCCGCTGGCAGAAGCTAGTATCACTGTAAATGCGAAAGATTGTGAGGATGTATGAATGTTTGTTAGTAGGTATTTTACGCAAAAACGGTTGAACGGATTTGGGTGAAATTTGAACATCGACTGTTAATCCTGGATTAACCCATAGGATACTTTTTATCCCATTTGTACGATCCCGTGGGATAATAACCGAGCTCCATGCTGGCGAAGCCTCGGGCATAAGCTACTAGTCCATATTTACGTCACGTGTACGGTCGAACAAGCTATTTGATTTACAGCTCCACATATTACATTGTAAAATGTAAACCAAATAGCTTCTTCGACCATACACCGCGCGCTTATGCTAGTGCCTCGGGAACCTTCGAACAACTCTATCTTTACTTTTCATTAGATCGCCGTTGTGTCGGCAATTTTCACTTTCATCGTCTTTTTGTCAAATAATAGTACATTGTTATCCAAGGGGTGAAAGTAACTTATTTAGTCCCGAGACGGGGTTTGGCGCCCAAGCGTAGCGCGGGCGCTAATAGCTCGAGGGACTAAAAAAGTCTTTAACCCGAGGTAAACACTGTGCTTTTCATTACGAATACAAGGAAAATAAAAACAAAAACACGAAACCACCCGAAAAAAAAATGAAGATCGGATTGCCGCTTTCCCGCCTATTTTGTTTTTTTTTTCAGTGGCCGGCTATTCAGCCTTTATTTTCACTATCGTCACTGAAAAAATAGTAAATATTTTGCCCAAATTTTTGTTATTTTAAAGAAATATTTGTAACTAAATTATAACTAAGTTATAATTTAGTTAATTTTATATTATTTCAATTTTACATCGCGCTGTAATTTACAGGCTGTATAGAAGTCGGAACATGGTTCAATAGAAATGTGAAAATAGAACTAGATTTTTTTTTTAATAATGTGACAGCTGTCAGTTGAAAGTGATTCTCCCTAGGGCTGAAAAGTATTAGTTTCAGCCCGCTCCTCAGGCAACTTCAGACCTACTTTCCGAGTATGAGTAATGAAAAATGAATTAATTAAACGCTTGTCAGGCTTTCTTGAGCTTTCTAAGATGGGCTGCGGTAACGTTGTGATTGGCTTTTTCTTTTATAAGAAAAATAATGGCTTTTTACTGTGCCGTTTTAGGATTTTTCATTACTCATACTCGGAAAGTAGGTCTGAAGTTGCCTGAGGAGCGGGCTGAAAGTAATACTTTTCAGCCCTAGGGAGAATCACTTTCAACTGACAGCTGTCACATTATTAAAAAAAAATCTAGTTCTATTTTCACATTTCTATTGAACCATGTTCCGACTTCTATACAGCCTGTAAATTACAGCGCGATGTAAAATTGAAATAACATAAAATTCAGTATTAATTCAAGAATATAATTATTTTAAATAACTTAGTTATAATTTAGTAACAAATATTTCTTTAAAATAACAAAAATTTGGGCAAAATATTTACAATTTTTTCAGTGACGATAGTGAAAATGAAGGCTGAATAGCCGGCCACAGAAAAAAAAAACAAAATAGGCGGGAAAGCGGCAATCCGATCTTCATTTTTTTTCGAGTGGTTTCGTGTTTTTGTTTTTATTTTCCTTGTATTCGTAATGAAAAGCACAGTGTTTACCTCGGGTTAAAGACTTATTTAGTCCCTCGAGCTATTAGCGCCCGCGCTACGCTTGGGCGCCAAACCCCGTCTCAGGACTAAATAAGTTACTTTCACCCCTTGGATAACAATGTACTATTTCATTCCGTCGGTATTGAAAATAAATACAGGATGTAAACAACCTCATTTCGAAGCCGTCAACCATGCAAGCATTCTGTACATCAAACTAAGTAACTTTATGCTAAAATGATTGCTTTTTGTTGGGGTGAAAAATCATGTTTTGTGGTAGAACTCAAATGTAACGCACTTAAAACATTGTGCTGATGGATGGATTGAATAGTACGGGGGTCGTGGAGAAGTTTAAAGTAAAAATCATCCAATAAAAACTTGTACTTAAATAAATTTGTCAAAATGTCGAAATTTTGATCCCCAATATTTCCGTAGCTTGAAGGTTCTACAAAAAAATTATCGCAGTGACGGGGAGAACAAGTGCCTTTCGGCTTCGTTCAGAGGTATTTTACCCCCTTCATTTTCAGCCTATTACAGTCCCACTGCTGGGCAAAGGCTTCTTCTCAAACAGAGAAGGCACGAGCATTAATCACCGCGTTTGTTCAAGACGGGTTGGCGATTTCAGACTTATATTAATCCACGTTTTCTCACGATTTTTCCTTTACCGATGTCTGTTCTGTCTGTCCAAGATAAACTTAGAAAGTCACACTTGGCTTGAATTGAAAAAAATCACATTGGTTCTTACCCGGATTTGAACCCACAACATCGTACATGATGAGAGCACGTTTTCAAAATGTTTTTTTGAATATGTAGTTGTATTGTGAGTCTAATAAAAATTAAGGTTCTGTAATTGTAACCTGAATAAAAATAAACAAAGTTAGTCGTGAGGAAGTTGTCACAAAATAGGGCACCTACCAAAATTTCGTTTACCAAATATTAGCAAAATTTCCCATTTTTCCTCAAAAGCCTCAATTTCCGTCTCGGTCTACGACCAAATCAGGAAAATGGCAACGATTTTATTTTGCCAGAAAAATATAAAAAAAAACAATAATCGATGAATGTTGCTCAAGCATACGCATGATATTTCAACGGTATAACGTTATAACAAGGTATCGCACCTCTATCGGCTTCCCGAGCTTATAGTTTTAATTAGAGCGGTAAATTTTAAGCGTTGATCGCATCGCTAGGTAAATCTTAGCAGCCACGTAATTAAAATAATATTCGGGAGACGCCGCGCCCGTCCGTCGTACTGGCAACATTTTACAGGCTCGATACTCCTTTGCCTTTAAATATAGAAGATATTTATTGCTTCTAGAACGGTTTTTACCTTATCTTTATCAGCCAATATTTTATTTTTCTTAATGAGGTCGTTATTTTCTTGTTTAACCGCGTTTTTTTGATTATTTTACATTATCATATTGCTTTCTGACAAGGAAAATTACACGCGTAAAGTGTTGTAAAGTCTATTCAAATAAAATATTGAAAACGAGACGGAAGACTGAGCAGTAAACATTTTATGCCATTTAAAATTTTATTACACGCGGCAAACAAAACCGTACAAAAAACTAGTTTGGCTGTAAAATATTTACAGCGCTTCAATATTTAAAGTACGCCGAAGAAAACACGCCAACTTCGTCGTATTTGTGTGAAACAAACAAAAAAGAAGTACTTTATTTAATGGCGACGTTTATAAACTTACAAAAGTGGAGTTTTTAACGAAATACGAGAAAAGTGAGAAGTTACTTTTCAATATTATTAAGGAAATTCTTGATCCGAATCTAAAGACTTGTCAAATTACGCGGCCGATTGGTCGGCGCGCGGCGTCAGTCGAGTTCTTAATTTAAATTCACTCGACTAATTGGTCAGCCGACTCGACTCTTATTAGCTTTTTGATGGATATTGTTTTGATTAAATGAATTGCATGATTTTGTAATCAATTTCCTTGTGACTCCATTATGCAGAGTGATAGACATTTCTGTTTGAATAAATGAGAATGTTCTTAAATATTAATTTGAAAGGTTAACATGACCATTACAAGAGTAGGAATCTGAGGACAAGTGAAAACGCATTAAACGTTTTAAATAAATGCCTACACAAACTTATTCTCAAGGCTGTTTTCCACGAAGGTTTAGGTGTACCTACCTCATAAAAACTACACCCACATTTCTACAATTATAGTCAGGTAAATCCCATCCCATAATATATTAAGGGAACAACAACCAACTGAATTGCCAACAACTGGGCAGAAATCCAGACTCTGGACAGCTGTTGATGAAATTCCCAAAAAGTTTTGTCGGAAATTGAACTGATAAATAAAAACCAAAAATACCTAAAAATAACTTAGAAATCAATTACTTAAACGTAACTTACATACAATTCTAAAATGTTCTCGGCTGTTCTCTTACAAAGGTACAGTTGAGCACACACGTACGTATATCCATTGTGTTTGAATAAACATTTCAATTGAGAGGGTTTTCATTCGCGGTGTCTATTCGACCGGACCCACACATTCAGCTCTTTTTCGCGCTCCGCTGATTCCCGATGAATGAACTGCGGTCGGAATATTAGAGCTGGCCTATAACGTAGGTTACCAATGTACAGTTTTAATTATTATTGATTTAATGAATATGTATTGGAAATGGAGGAAAACTATTTTTTACCTCAGCACCTCAAACAAGGAGGTTTTGCTCGCTACGCTCGTGATTCCAATATAGAATCTTTCGCTTACTTGGGATTCAGAATCAACACTCGCAGCAACCACCCAATTTGCTCTCATGTTGCACAAATAACTATTGTTAGTGGGTTTTTGAAGTGAAAACTTCTTTAGGCGCGTTGAGCACTTTTTGAGGGAACAAAAATCATGGAACTCGCGTGACCGTCACGTACGCTTTACGCGTAGCGGATCGTCTACTAGTTTTCACTTCTATCGGCAGGTCCCCAAAGACTGCCCCGCATGTTATTTTTTTCTGCGTGATTTTACGATTGAAGTTTTAACTATTGGATATGGGCAAGTGACAACATTCTTTCAGCTATAATAGTGATGGAAACGCTTGAAACTACTTAGTGGAAATGTTAAAAATGTATTGTTACCTATGTTAGAGGTTACATTTCAACCAACCTCTAATCCACGTAAGTCGTCTGAATGTATTGGGCACATCAGTATTTTAAACTTCGAAGTTCAGAAATACTGTCAATACACACTGCGTCTCGAACTAAAAACAAAAAAAACATCCATTTAATTTTTTTCCATCATTAAAACACATGATTACAAGTCTCAAGTCGGCCAAAATAATAGCCTCTCTTTACTCACGCACCGCGCCACCCGATTGAACGCCTACCTTTACCGATCGACCGAACAAAATGTCGCGATATTCTTGGTATTTTATTATACAAGTAAAGAACCAAGTACGGATCACAAGGCTTTATTATCCTTTAGGTATTTAATTTTATTTAAGTGCTCAAAATAGCTACTACCTATGTGGCCTTTGTGAGAGAAGTCCTTGCTTCTCGATAGCACAGCATAATAAATAAGGTTAACCGACGAGGCAACTATTGTCAGAATAGAATCAGTTCTGTAGAAAATAAAAATACCAATGGATAGAGACCGCAGTTCACGCAAGACATGGGTTTTCCTAAAAACGTTTACGATGTTTTATTGTGCGATAACTTTACAGGGTATTTTCTATTTACGTCTTGATAATATCGAAGTGAAGCAACGTGAAAGTTTAATTTATCTGTCATTCGAACAGGCGAAGTGCGTAGTCGATTTTATCTTGACAAGCGGGACGTACCTGCGCGTGGAACTTCACTCCATTGTTTGACATTTTGACGTCGCGGCGTTCAACACTGGAGATATAAGTATACTTAAAACTTGATCATCAAATATTTATGCGTTCAAGCGACTGTTCCGTGAAAATTTAATGACCAATTGAGACTTCCTTCAAGGCCTCTGGAATTAGCTTGTTTAATGTCTACCCATACAAAAAGACATACCTGTCATGTCCCGTAAATTATTCTTATTTACCTCAAGGTATGGTTGAATTTCTCATGTACAAACTGCTAACTATATTTGAGCGACTATGTATCTCATAGTTGAAGGTCCTAAAACAGGTCGGCGGATAAAGGTTAACAAAATGATTCAATACATTTTCCTCGCAGTGAATTTGTTTTCCAACGTATATAATGTCAACCCTGGGTTTTCAATGGCGTCCCCTGGAGGCTCTACATCTAAGTTAAGTTTAAGTTAGAGCTGGCTCTGTCGCGTTATATGTGTCACTAGAGACACATCCAACAGCAAATTTTGGTCACCATATTTACCGCATCGCGTTAAACTACTCTTTCCAAAGGAGCCAAATTGAAATTTTTCCTTCAAACGAACAATAATAAAACAAAACGATACTGTGACAACCACTGTTGCCCGAAGAGATATTCAATTGAAATTGTAGAATGTCAAGTTAAAAATATTTCATGGAAAGAGACAAGAGCGACCCGGGCGCGGCCGTATCACGTACCTTGCGAGCTCGGAAATGCACAAAATAAAACAGCAAACAAAGAATACGAAACTGGTCGCCAATCGTAAAGTAGCCAGTAGCCAACGTATATGCAAATGTGGCGAATTTAAAATTCAATTGATTCATTTCGAAACGGAAATGTCCAGGAATAAACCTTTCCCATTAGTGGCGTGAGACTCGACTCGTGCGAGCTACACTAGAGCTGTCAATTTGCTTTATAAATTAGTCAGAGTTGCGCTAAAATAATCGCAATTAAATATTCAAATAGGGATAGTGCAGAGACGTGTCTCAGGCGCGACGCTGTCTGGACTTGCATTCGGGTTGTCGGTGAAATGAACATGTCTGGGCATGCAGCCTGCTGCTCCAGGAATAGCGTCGAACGGGACAGGTCAAACGGAAATAAAGCAAGCTGCACTCAGCGAAGTTTGGACATGTCTGATAGCTTTACTGGCGGCTCGTGAATAAAATACATGCTATTCCTGTCTAGCTTTTTCATTCTGCTATTTCATTCGTGCACCATTGCTATTGTCGTTATGGTGATTTGTGTTCTATCATTTTACTTACAGAGTGAGTTCATATTTGGTTCTAAAATGGCAAGATGTTTTTAAGTTAAATTCTGAAAATACAAAGTTGCATCATCAAATATTCTAAAAACAACGGTTTACCTGAGTTAAGCCAGTGTTACAAAGTTTCGAGTTTATTAGCATGCAGGGGGACGAATGGCGCCCAACGTGGGGCCGACTGCGTCCGCCTAAATTGCGTTCTCGTAGCGTGCATTATCGTCTGACACCACATGTGGTCAGGACTTGAATACTCAGCCACTTTATCTTTTCTGTAGTATAATCATAGTCTGCGGCGCCAGCATATTGTGTGATATGATTGTTGTTTCTATGATACGAATATGTTCTGAAGTATCTTTGTTGCATGTAGGCTGTCTTGGGCAGGTATCTGATTCAAGTTTAAAAATTGATGTTTAAGAATAACTGGAATAATTCTTAGAAATAGCAAAACTGTGGCAGTTCGTAACCTCCACATGATATGGTGGCATGTCATCTGATAACAATTGCAAAACCAATATAAATTTCTTGGCAGAGGCGCCTGGGTTATAAGAAAATGTATTATGAAAGCGAGCGGTTTTATTGTGTGGCAGTAAAACGAAAGAATTTGCATCGGGAATCGAACCAGACACTTGCAAATCGACGATCGTAAAACGATCCGGCATCGGTCACCGGCTTCATGAATAAAACCTTATTTTGGTTGCCGTTGAAAAAAAATAGTACAAAAATACGTGTCTCACTGTTCAGGATCACACAATTGATGTATGGAAAAAATGTTTTTAACAGCGGAGTTTTCAATATATATCGGTGGAAAAACGAACAAGCACAATGTACCTATGTACCTATATAGTGTGTAGTTACATACGTAATGTGGTCGCATGTGTGTGTGAGCACTGCAGAAGTCACGTTCAGGCAATATTTGCTGTATAAAATTCAGCAACTGAGTCGGCGCTGTGTGTGTAATGTATACCTACTCATCACATGTGTGGCTGCAGGATTTTTTATAACCGCATGAAATAGGAATACTTTTTAAATAATTCCTTCACCTAAGTATGTAGGTACAGATTTATGTGGGTGTCTGCCTGGATTCTAAGAACGAGAGTCTTTAGAACTGTGCTACGACTATAAACATAATTAACTTCCACACTCAGCTCCTATTAGTGATGCATATGTTAATAACATAAATAAGACTAGACTCGGTCTTAGAGAGTTGGTCTACCATCATAGTTTGGTAACTAGAAGCTAGGAAGTACCAGGTGTACCATTTCATGAAATAACGCATGTATTGGCTTCAAGTTAAACAACAATTTCGCTGTTATTTAAGTTGAGTAAGCCGAGAGCGACGCGTGCCGCTAACACGGGATTCGGAAAGTTATTATGAACTCGACACATTGCCGGCTAATTTTGAACACACGTTGTTACAATATTTGAGCAGGAATGTCGGACGAGAGTTTAACAAATGCCTCATCTGCATTCCCGTAAAAACGTGTCAACTTTTAAGGGCAGACTTTTCGACCATAAATGTCATTTCACGACACACTCGAAATACGAAAACGTCAACATTACTCGCACAGAAAAAAATGTTTCATGCCGGCAACGTTCTCGCTGATGTCTTCAATTGAATCAAGTTCAGCCAAGCGCGCCGAGTCCCTAGTTACATGCTGGCAAACGTACAAGTAAACGTTAGCTCGCGTTAGGAGTGCAAACAAAAAGAGATATTTGTAAGTTTGGCTATCGACCTCCGGACCTCGATTCCACTTTACGCGTTACACCAATTAGTTGAGTACATTAGGAAGTCCGGAACGTAGTTAGTGAGCAAACAGAGTGTCTAATTAAAAAGTTTTTCCTCGAGTAACGAGGATTGACGTGTTCGTAACGTTATATTGATGTTTGATTGAGTACTTACACTACTACAGTAAGTTTGCACCTGTGTCTGGCTCCAATGTTCTCCGAAGAACTTTGTTTCCAACTCCAAATCACTTTCAGTGGATAAGTGTGAAGCAATCGCGCGCCTTGTTAGAGATGTTACGCTACAAAGTAGGTGCTGAATCTAGGTCACCACAGTGATGGCTGCAAACACAAGGTGCTCTAATGATTCCTGGTATGGAGTAGCCAGGTAATATTCAAGGCTTTTTGTTCGGTTTTTCCATGAAAGGAATGGTGAAGTCGGCTGTTTATTATTATTGAATGAATTCGTATAAATGTTGACGAAAAATGATGTTCAAGCCATGTGAATGCGATCTTTAGGAATCGTAGATTGTCCCGACTTCTCAGTAATTTTTATATATGTTGATTTTAAATACTTTTTATGCATCCAGCGAATATTCCAATTACAGACTTTTCTGAAAATTTCATCTACCATCTTTTCAAAATAATTTCAATTCCTTTTTCAGTAATGGTATTGCAACTCGATTTTAAAATCAATGAGTCTCCGAAACGCTGGCTCGAATTCGACAAAAGTTAAAGAATAGGTTATATTTATTGACTGCATATATTTAAATCTCGTGGCTAAATAATATCAGCCGCTCGGGTCGATCTTTAGGTTAAGCCATGCTTGCCTAGGTTGGTCTGTGGATGGGTGACCACCCTTACATACCGAGTTTCCTCCGTGCCTCGGAAAGCACGTTAAGCCGTTGGTCCCGGCTGTCATTTGTCCATCTTTGACAGTCGTTACAGGTAGTCAGTGGCCCCAAAAGTCTGACACCATTCTTACCAAGTGGTATCGTATTTTTCAGTATTAACTGGGTTGTGGAGGTCAGAGAGGCAGTCGCTCCATGTAAAATACTGGTATTCAGCTGCATCCGGTTAGACTGGAAGCCGACCCCAACATAGTTGGGAAAAGGCTAGGCAGATGATGATATATTTTAATATTCCTCGAATACTATGAAAGTGTTCGTGACTGGTTTTTACCGCATTCATATTGTTTAATTACGTAATGCACTTCAGCCGGCTTACGGGATTACGTGTGGTGAATATTGGAGCTCCACTTACATCGGAAGTGATGGGCCATGCTCATAATTACGTATCAGGAAATATGGGGGACGGTGCTAAATATACAAAGGATCATAGCTGTACAACGCAGTTATTATGTCGTAGGTGTAATCCCAGTGATTGCCTACAAACGTGTAGACCTGAGAAGTTGCAACTGGCGACGGCGACGTCAAACAAAACGCGCGTAACCCTTCGCGCGAATACCGTCGCTTCGTAAGAAGCGTAGCGGTGTGCGGTGGATCCGTAGCATGCTTTAAGCGATTTGATTCATTTGTTTTTTCCGCATAGACCATCACAAAACGCGGGTCGTTTGAGCGTGCAGCTCGTGGCCAAGCGGGTAATAGCTAATATCTTGAAGCCCGCCACTGCCTGATGTATTTGAAAATGTTGGCACCTTGGTTTCTCTATAGTAAACCAATCCCTACCTACAGACCTGACGATGGGAGACGCGAGGCGAAGCGGCCCGTACATGCTCAGTGTTCACATGAAAAGATTAGAGTTAGACACTAACTTTATTCACATGGTGATGGACAAATCTGGACTAGACGGCTTTTTTATTCACAAAGTATATTTAAAAAAAAACTTATTCTTTTGTATGGATTATCTCTTTTAACACACGGTTGCCGGCGACCATGATCAAGAGTGTCTTTGTTCTTTGCCCTACGACATTATAGAAATTGTCTGTTTTAAAGGCGTATCTTGGCGAAGGATGAACGCTCAATGCACATATAGGGCATAACAAAGTAACACCCCATAACAAAGTAACAGACCTCATTAGTAGGTATCAGGTTTCAGAGACATAATTATTTATATCAACGATATATATATGTCTGATTCACAGGTCAAGGAGCCGTCGACTAGAGTTAATATTGACGCTCGTAATGCTCTTTATGTTCATTGAGCGTTCATCCTACGCCAAGAAACACCTTTAAAGCAGACGGGTGTGTAATATATGGCATAATAACAGATAGTATATTTTCACTTGAAATAACGTTCACATCATATAATTTCCATATGCTATAAAAATAAATAACCTAATTTCATGTGATCTAATGTTACATGTCATATAAATTTACTTTGCTCTAATAGCATTTAGTTTAACGTCCATTTCAAATAATTTTCAATTTGTATAATGCTCTTTTTATATAACATTCAGTTTACCTAATTTTCATATTTACTCATTTTAAGCCGAAAGACTAATGAAAAAGTAAATTTCAAGAAACTTCATACTGTTATAACCTCATCTAACCCAAATGATTCACCAACAATAGAGAGGATCTGGAACTCAGAGGCCGCTACCGCGGCACGCTCGCTCCGCTCACTCGCTTTCGCGCGCTAATGGTCACTGTTCTAACCTAACCTATCCCAGATGATTCACCAACAATAGAGATCTGGCACTCGGCAGCCGCTGCCGGGGCACGCTCGCTCCGCTCGCTCCCCTTCGCGCGCTGATGGTCACTGTTCTCATTCTCACCTAACCTAACCCAGATGATTCACCAGCAATAGAGGGGATCGAGAGGGAACACGAAAGTAGCAGGCGTTTATAGTCCAATCAATTTTTGCAAAATTTTTGAACACAAAGTAGTTCGTTTCAAAATTACATTAAACGTTACTATATAGATTTTAAATAATATACTAAATATATATTATACTAACTAAATATTTGTTCAAATGTGCAGTAAGTATACAAAATGTTAATAAAACCATATAAAGTTAGGAAAACTGAAATTATATCAATAATTTCATCGCAATACTAAAAAAAATATATGAATTGATATTAGGTAATGTGAACGTTAGAACTTTTTTAATTATATCAAATGGTACGCACTCCCAATGTTAACATGTATCTTATAATACTGTCTTGCTGTTGATTCGGTGAAATTATTATAATTTTATGATATTATTATCAAGTATGGTATGTATGGTGGTAGTCCGCCCTGGCGTCCGGCCCTGGTTCAATCCATGGTCCGGAGCGAGATGGAATGGGCACCTTCACCTCCTTCTGCGAAGCAGTCATGCTAGCGAAGGAGGTGGCGGAACGCCAGAGGGAGAGAACCTCTCGCCCCAGCCGCCGCGGGAGACGCACCGGGCGTCGGGGGCTACGTAGTGGCTACCGGCCACCGTAGACGCGGTTCTGTGGACGGTGAGCTATGGACTGTCCGTCCGTCTTATGACGTCAAGCCGTGTCGACCGCGCGTTCGTGTTCCACGCGCGTCTGTCAGCGAGATGTCAGCAAAATGAAGGGGTCCGCAAGGACCGAAGCCTGCCGGGGCTGCGGGACTGTTCACCGTTTTGATAGCTGTTTTAAATATTTAAAGTAGGAACCAACCCAAGAAAGGAAAAATTAACATTATTATAAAATCAGAGCAGAAATTTCTATAATAAGCTACACAATTAGCATAATTCCAATACACATAAAATTCAATTGCATTATCAGCAGAGCCATATTATCCAATATTAAAATATAAACTTCAGTGGTTTTATTGAAAATTTTTACACATCCCTCTATCGTGAAGGGGTTGATGCACGCTATGCCAGAATTTATAGCACAAACTTATTTTACGAGTTGCGCTATAAATAGTAGCTTGGTAGTAAGTCATGTCATGATACTTGTATACTCGTAGATTTCAAGTTATGTCGATATCCGATTCGTGAAGAATACAGACTTCGGTAATACGGAAATAATATTGACAAATGACAGTATGTTGTTCAGTTTATTCATTTGTTTTTTTAAACTGGCTAGTGTTCGAATTTTGAAATGACTGTCGAAGATCTGCTTGAAAGATCTTGTTATTCAATCTGCGTAGATATTTTTAAAGTTTATATTTGTAATCAAATCATCATCATCTTACCTAGCCTTTTCACAACTCAGGTAGTGCTGGGAAGTACTACAAAATTATTTGTTTGTAATGTACAAATAGTATTTATCTACAGTCAGTGACCCGAAAGTATGATAACCAGTCTTAACAAAGGGTATCGTAATACCTGTGGACGGTTGGCTATGGGCTAGCTAGCCGTCCGTCCGTCTACCGACGACAGGCCGTGTCGACGTCGCGTTAGTGTTCCACGCGCGCCTCAAAGAGATGTCAGCATAAGAGAGGGGCCCGCAAGGGCCGAAGCCTGCCGGGGTTGCGGGCCTGTTCGAAAGAGATACCGCGGCCCCGGAACATAAAGGGCGAGGAAGGAACATGGATGGGTTTTAGTCAGTAAAAGTCTGACACTCCCTTCCGCTCCGCCCAGAGTGGGAGAAGTTATTTGATGATTAACGTCAACGAACGAACGAACGACGTCGACGTCGTCGTCGTCGTCGTCGTCGTCGTTAAACGTCGGGATTAAATTAAAGGTAAATTCGCGATAAATACCCGTTTCTATATGTGTTTTGTGGTGATGATTACCCATCCTAAAAAAAAAAAACCGGCCAAGAGCGTGTCGGGCCACGCTCACTGTAGGGTTCCGTAGCTTCCCAGACCATTAAAAATACCAACATTTTTCGTCAGCAAAAATAACTTTGTTTTTCATAGTATTTGTATGAAAAACAAAGTTATCATTTGCGTTTTTTTGAAAAAGTGCTATATAACTCAAAAACTATTCAACTCATCAAGTTGAAAATAATTTTCCTAGAAAGTTCATATAAAGGTCTACTTCTGTGATTTTTTTCATATTTTTTAAACTTATGGTTCAAAAGTTAGAGGGGGGGGGGACACATTAATTTTGACTTTCGGAGCGATTATTTCCTAAAATATTAATATTATCAAAAAATGATTTTAGAAAACCCCTATTCATTTTTAAATACCTATCCAACAATATATCACACGTCAGGGTCAAAATTAAAAAAAAAATCGCTCCCCACTTTACGTCTGGGGGAGGTACCCTAATAAAAATGTTTTTTTAAATTTTTATTTTTGCACTTTGTCGGCATGATTGATATACATATTGGTACCAAATTTCAGCTTTCTGGTGCTAACGGTCACTGAGATTATCCGCGGACAGACAGACAGACAGACAGACATGGCGAAACTATAAGGGTTCCGTTTTTTGCCATTTGGCTACGGAACCCTAAAAAGGGTATCGTAATACCCTGCACTAACTGAGTTGTTGAGGCAGATAGGCAGTCGTTCTATATATGTACATAGTTATCAGATATATCCCCAACATAGCTGGAATAGGCAGATGATGTGACTGAAAGACTTCTGAGTAAGCAAGGAACATTCCTTATTAACGGATATCTACTTATATAGTCAAGGTTAGGGCGTTACTGTTAAGAAACAGTCCACTTTTTCTCCCTCTTAAAACTCGTCGTCGAGGGACTTCTATGCGCCTTGATCTGTCCTCATCCATCTCTTCTTTACGACTTTTACTTGTACCTACAGTAAAGTTTTATACGAACTTAATCAGCGATAAGAAATAAACAATTTATAGTAAAATCAAGAAAGGCATACAGTAGACAGTGCAGTGTTCCTCTGTATAAGAATCAGCATTGCTATGCAGCGTGGCAATGTTGCCAGCCTGCTGGGCACTTTTCCTAATGACAGCGATGGGGACGACTTTTTTGATTCCCATTATTATTCTTTTCCTATTTTGAAACTTTAACATATTTTTATTATTAGATTATTATCAACGATAAGTATCTAATATATACATATTTTTATATATATTATGTGTGTGCAATGTATGTAACTCTGAGTTGTTTCTATAATAAACACTATCTACGTAAAATATAAATAAAAAAAAACGATAAGTATCACTCTGAATCCTGCTACATAGTACTCATATGAACCTTGTTCGTTTGGTGAAGTTGTTATAAATAAATATCGCTGGACATTACACACAGCGCCATCTAGTGCCACACTAAGCATGAATTACTTTTATGAATGTGGGATCCAGAGCAAAGCATTACTTAATCGTAATGAAAAGCCGTACATATTGATGTTTACATTTAAAACTGTAATAAAAACTTGCCGACCGCAATCAGCATTGATATCGCATTGAAAGCAAATTGATGAACGAATGGAGAACGAAGCTTAAAAAATATGTCCCTGTTATTTATATTTTAGTGTTTTTATTTTGTTAAAAGCTTGTTTCATTTGCAGGTTATTTTTTACTGAAAATGTGACGTATTTATTTGTACCAGACCTTTTTTTGCTAATTGATAAAATGTGTATATGGTTTTAATTGAAAGTTTGGTTCTTTCAAATAAAGTCATAAAAGCTGTGCGTAATTAATCATGTGTAAAATTTTCTCATAGTATAGGTTCTCAACATACCTCATGGTAAATTACCTGTTTATATCAGGATTACATTTTTTTTAATGTGGAAATACCATGTTCAGCAAAATTTTAACTTGATGTTGAAAGTAAAGTAGAATGTGTTTCCATGTTAAGCTATGTGTGTAGTGTGTTTGCAGCTGTGTGTAACGAAATCTCTCACATCACTACTTTTTCAGACTGATAAAAAAAAAAAAACAAAAAAAAAAATGTAGAATAATGGATAAAACAGATTTATGAAAGTTTAGATTTTTTTCTTCTCTTTTTAGTTGTCTATTAGTTTGATATAATAACATTCCCACGGACACTTAAAGCACCTATTTCATTTCGCGTGGAATGCTCAAAATGGATACAACGCCTATACCCGGGTAATTTAATTCCCTGGAACATTGTAAAACGTGGACACGGCTGTAACTCATAACCAGGTGTCAGGATTTACGTCCACACAATATGTTATAAAAATCCGGCCATTTTATTTTACGGGTTCACATGATATGGAGTTTTATTTTGTGCCAGAGTTATTCATCTTGACGCTTGTAAAAGGTGACAGGATAATTTTTCTACTGTTATTTTACACGAATTCTTATGAACACAATGGGTTTATGGACTATAATTGCTTACAATTTTAGTGGTTTCTGGTTACTGTTAACCTGTGTTTGCTGGACAAAGGCTCCTTTAACTTCCAAATCTTTCGACCTTAGGGCTTATGTTGTCCAGTGGTCGCTGATTCTGTCCAGTGGTCGCTGGTTTTGTTCAGTGGCCGCTGGTTCTGTCCAGTTTGTCCCGCCATCTCATTCGAGGTCTGCCGCGACGCCTTCTGACTGTGTGAGGGCTCCACATTTTAGTGGTAAAATATAATAAAAGTGTGAGTAATCGTGCTCTTAAATACGACAACGATCGAAAAAAAAAAGAAAATTCTCACAGATTTTGGTCAGTTTTTTAAATAGGTAGCTGATTTATATCCAAGTAATTACATATTTTAAACTTGGTAAATTTTTAAAGACGTTCATATTTAGTATTCCTGTTAAAATATTTTTGAATAGTTTTGTCACATATAAGAAATTTTGCTTTTTTGACCTTATTTAGCTTAGACGTGTTATTTTGATTGAAGGTTACCTAACCCCCTAAGTACCTAAGTGTGATGGGCGCGCATGATTGATTAATATTAACTTTAACGAAAATTTGAAACTAAAACTAACCATTCAGCCATATATATAAAGAAATCTATTTTCAATACACTTCTTCGAAAACTGGTTCTTTTCGCACTACAATTAGGTTCAAAATGCAGTGTATTTCAAACACGTGCGTTTTTTATGTTTTTTCCACACATGTGCAGAAAGATAAATTGCCACAGACCACACCTACCTACACTTAGTCCAATTAAACTGGTCAATGCATAATTTAAAAAACATTCACATCTGACTATAGAGTCAGAGGTGAACGTTTTTTTATTTAATTTCGGATAAGCGATCTACGTCTTTACGGCAGCGTAATCATTTTTTGAATATTCAAATTGTGTTTATAAATTCAATAACATAGATAAACATGAGCTTTTAAAACTAATATTTTCTTTTATAAACAAATTAACATTTATTTGTGTTCTAAATTCAAAAATATATAAAAAAAAAACAATTTTTTACATTAGGCTGTATAATAGCTTCATACCTTTGCTTCTCCTTCAACCTGGCGAATGCAAAGCGCGGAAAAAAAGCTATTATTTTATTTCTTCAAAAGTGTATTGAAAATCGTCGTTTGATACACGTGGACATTTGTTATTGCAGTTCTCGGCTCAAAAACACCTTCGCCGGCTCGTACGGCTCGTGTGCTAATACCGCCTTGAACTACAATAACAAACTTTCTCCACTTGTATCAAAATGTACTTCTTGTTTTAGCTCCGATAGAATTCGAAATTCAAATACCTAGAAATTACAAAGATTTCCAACAGAATTCCTATCTCCAATGCTTATGTTTTAAAGTTAACAGTTATATCTAGCGAATCTATCTGAAGTAGATAGGTATGCCTATATATCTAGGGAAATATGCAAAGCAGCAAGTTTGTAAACTACCCGTGTTTATCTTGTACGTTTACCTAATACCAAGTTGAGGTTCACTAGCTAAAAGTTGTGTGGTGTGGGTTACGCTGCGTAGGTTAATGTTACACTACACTGGTGTCGATTCTGTTGTGCACAAACTAAACTTAATTTAGACTATTGCTATCTTTTACTAAAAGGCAGGGCGAGAAAAGGACGGCTATAGCTATGCACTAAGTTAGAAATGTCAAACTAGTTTATGCCTTGCGCTTCACTGTTATATTAGTCGACATGTTTTTACGTGCACCCTTCATTAGTATGGAAATATTAGTTCGAATTAAATTTGACCGCTCTAAATTACGTCCGTCTCTTTCTCGTTTTATAGGTGAGAAAAAGATAGTAACAGCCTAAATTAAGTTTAGTTTGTGCACAACAGAATCGGCACCATTGTCTATGGATGTGTGCGTAAGGTAACAAGATGGCGCGGATACTATAATTTTCTTTACTAAAGGGTGTAAAATGACTTTAACGAAGCCGAAAGGCTCTTGTTCTCCCCATCATTGCGATCATTTTATTAGGTTCTAGACCGTACCAGGGAAACTTCTTCTAGCTGCGGAGATATTGGGGGCCAATGTTTCAACCTTTTTTACGAGTTTTTTTTAGATACTTACTCTTTTTTTATTGCAATAACTTAACTTTACTTTAAACACCTCCACGACCCCCACACTATTCAATTCATCCACCAGCACAATGTTTTGAGTGCGTTACATTGAGTTTTACCGTATAACGTGATTTTTCACTCAAAAAAAGTAGTTTCCCAGCAATAGTTTCTGCATAGGGTTACTTAGTTTGATGTACAGAATGCTTGGTTAACGGCTTCGTGAAGAGTCTGTTTGTGGAAATGGAGAGTGTAATAACGATCGAGTTCAGAATCAGAAGCCTACGCTGTTTACGTGACATAAAAGAACGATTTTGAATACCGGTATCTCGGTCCGGGAAACCATGAGTACCTATAGTAATAATATAAAATAATATAAATAGACCTTTCAAAAGCCAGCAGAAATTGGGACAACCCTAACCCCTTAAAATAAGCCCTTAGAAAAGAGGGTAACCTATTAATGCAATCGTTCCCAAATAATAATGTAGGTTACAAACATAAATTAACGTAAGTAATTGAAACCCACCGAAGCGTGAAAGCTTATTTTGTGTGACCAACAATTTGGCTGTCAAAGCGAATCGTCTACAAAATGGTGGACACCATTTAATCATTCGTAGCCTCGTAGGTAAATGCGGGACCACCTGTTTTTAATTACGAACAGTCGTACCTATCGCCCGCCCACGGATTACCAGCTCAAATGAAATTAACTCAACATTGGGTGTCAAATTTGTATAGTCATGATACGCATAATGTGTTCTGTTTCTTTTAATTATATTTTTTAGACCTCGATAATGTTTATCAGGTAGGTTTAGGTTTGAACAATGACAAAAGGTTCTTAGGTTTTATGTAATACCATAACAATATTATGACGCCTTTAAAACCCCAAGACGTTAGGCAGATGTGTACGTAATACTAGATCCACATTTCGGCAGTTATGTTCTAAGTCCCATTCTAATATGGGTGCGAGCTTATTGCTATCAACCGGGCACAAATCCAGTCTTTGTGGCTGCTACTGAGAAATACCTGGTCGCCCGTCCTGGGAATCGAGCACAGGACCTCATGCTTGGCTGTCCGAGCCGTCAGACCAACGAGGCAGTATTATATAACGTATTCTTAAAATACAGTGTGTTATGTTAACACTAGCTTCTGCCCTTCTGCTTCTAGCTCTGACGCCAGGTTAGACACTAACCACACGATAGAGAAGAAGACAAAAGTAGCTAATAGCTATAGACAAACACGGACGCACGTATGTTCTTACCTATAGAGATTTATCACCATTTGCCATTTGTATCCATAGCCTAATGGATTCGTGGGATGTTACTTACAAAACGTATGTTTCCTTTATTTCCCGAGCTTTTCTAGCCTCTTGTAGATAAGGGAAGGGCCGCCGGCCGGATCCTTTAAAACCTTTTCCGATTATCACTAGCTTTACACGATTGGAGGTTCAATCGGTGGTCGGAGGCGCCCGACGAGTATTCCAAGTATTTATAAAAACATCACATTTTCTGATAAATAGATTATAGCTGGAATCTATCTAATCTGAGCCGTCTTTATCTTTAAAAAGAAAACATCGTAAGCTTCTTTATATAAACATTTTATAAGTATTCATTTGAGAAAATCCGTTTTTATGTGGTAATGTTCTTTGAAGTTTCTTCTCAAAGCATTCATTCTGCGTGGGATTTTACTCATACAGATCGGAAACCTTAGGTGAGCAAAGAAAATAAGAAAGAACTCGTGTTTTGTTGATGTTTAACAAAACGCTCCGTGAAGCACTCGTGTGTAAAAGAACTATTGAGGTAGAACTTCGTATAAATTACGCTAATGCATTAAACCGTTAGAATTAACAGAGTATTTGTGGGTTTGTTTAACCCCTGAAGTATAAATTGTGTATGTTCTGCACTCTAGGAAATCTCGTGAAAGGATTGAATAAGCTTTTATACTTAGGTACCCTAGATTACCTAGTTATTTGCTCAGTGGACAATGTAGCCTAGTGTTTGGTTTTCAATCAATTAAGAAATCATACATACAAGCAAAGGCAGTGTGTTCCTAATAGTACATCCAAATTTCGTCAGTTACGGTTTCAGTCCTATTCTAATAGGGCGCGAGCCTATTGCCATTAGCCGGGCACAAATCCAGACTCGGTCTTTGCCCGACCCGGGAATCGAGTCTAGGACCAAATGCTCAGAAATCGTGCTTGTGACCACTCGACCAACGAGGTAGCAAGAAGTTAAGATACTCCTCTGTTATTTGATCAAAATCCGTCAAAGATCCGCAACCCACATCTCAGCTAGCAAATTATCATTTACAACTTTGATTTTCTTTTCGTCTAATAATTTCGTGATCGAAAAGATAAACACCCAAATTTCTCCTTATGCAAGTACCTAAAATGACACAAATTAATTTAGTAGGTTGGGTAAAATGGTCCGGAAACTATATATGCGAAAAACAAACAACTTCAATATTTTTGAAACCTCAAAGCCTAGCGGTATCAGTATATTGTAAAAACTGTAGGTTTCAGAAGCAACTGTTAAATATTATTCCAGCCACCGCAATCTCATTCCGAAATAATTTCACACAACTATCCCATCGCTAGAGATTCATTATTGCATCAATTTGGGCTACGAGCTATCCCTTTGAAGTATAACCCGGCTAATTCTGGAAGTCGGTGTAAACAGTACATTAATCACAATATTTGTGAATACGTTACCCGGCGGGGTGGCGGGCGTCGTTTGCAATTAGTTTTTACTGGCGGTAATTAGGGAGGGCCGATTGCGCACAACTCCGTGCCTGTGCGCGACCACTGGGTGGGTGTGGAAAGTCTAGAGGTGGACTGTAATCAGGGAATTATTAATATTTTTGTTGAAAGTAAAATGCCTGTAGTGTTGAGTCTCCTTTTACTAAAAAACTTTGCCCCACACTAAGAATTTCTCCAGTATTCTGGGTGCGTTTACAAACATTAAAACTCACATACACAACCAATCGGACCCGAAACAACTACCTGTACGTCATACGAATATTTGCTTCGTGCGGGAATTGAACCCGCAATACCCAGCGCAGCAATCAATCGTACAATTCGATATCAGTTCGCAGCTCAACACGTAGAAGTTTAAAATTGGAATACGTTACATTCCAGCGTGACAAAAATTATTGATTTATAAAATTCAAGAATAAAAAAACCATTTAGCCAAGTCACGATTACAGGCACGCATTTTACAAATCTAAATAAGTTCAATTTTTACAATAAATAAAATCTAAGGAGTCTGAATGCATCATGTAACTTTTTCTAGTTATAAGTACTTAGTAGTACAAATTGATAATAATACACTTTCCAGAACAATTGATTTATTTTTGTTCAAAACAATTCCACATTTTAGAAATTCACCATCCGGTTGCTGGAATAAAATACCTATTTGAAGCCAAGATCTCGAAACTTATAAATCCGTTAGCGACAGAAGTTAGGAAGAAGCTAACTCACCAACTCTAAACGTTCATAGTTCTACATTTCCAGTAGGAAAGTACCAAAAAATAAAAGTTGCCGTCATCGCCACATGCGAATTGGAATTAGCAAGAGCTCGTTGTACCGAGGAGCAAACTACATTTGCTTTGGAATTTGCACCTTATTTTTGTTGTCGAAGGCACATATTGGTTTATCGATGCAAATCGATATCGGTTCGAAGCCCAAAATGTAGAAGTTTAAAATTGGAACACGTTATATTCCAGCGTGACATTTGTTTGCTTATCGAACTCTGTTAATTGATCCTAATGAAAATGCTGAATATTTTATAATATTGCTTTTCAGTTGCTACCTTTGATTATTATCAAACACTAATGTTTCATTTGTTACGTTGTTTGCTGTTTAATCAATATGATGGGCTTAAATTAATTAAATTAGACTAATGACATATTGGTAGGCAGCGATCTTCAATTGGAAAATTAGTACATAATTGTAGTTTATTGGTTAAACAAATTGATTGCTTTGTGTTAATTTTACGTTAAAGCAACTTGTTTAACTATATAATATTGGATTGAAATAACCTTACACAACGATTTCAGGAAATAACTGATAATTAAATCCCTTCTTATTGATATAACTAATCTGAAACTTTTACTTGGAAAAATATTTAAGACTTGTACAAAAACAAAATACATTTAAATGGAAGCTTAGAATTTGCCACGAATAAGTCAGCCAATCTGTCCACAAGACCATTGACTTCCGTAAAAAAAATACCAGTGATAAACTTGCTAAAACAGAGAATAAATCACGTTCATACAATCAGATCTTACAATTATTCCTATTGGCAAGCCTACGAGGATTCTTTTAAATTATTCCTTGTGCGATACGCAATGGCTGCCGTCCGACCTTTGGTGCCGGAGCCGTTAACCCCCGACCGGGCACGTAGGTTTTACCAGTGTAGCGGACCTTATCCAGAAAACGACCTAAAATAAAAGGAGATTCAGTCATAATTCTACAAATAGTATTTATTTTTCTATTTTGATACTGGCCGGTTGACTTTTTCGAAATTTTAATCGAAATTTAAAATATTAAGTCATTTCCAATTTTAAATAATGCTGACAATGCGAAATGCAAAACCATAAAAATGGAAGACAGATCATTTTCATTTTCCACAAATGAAAAGCGCTAAACGGAGAAAAGAAGGGAAAGTGGCACAGAACATTGTTTGGCGCTGAAACAGAATCTTAAAGTGGCTGAAGAGACCGACCGGAGTGAATGGGGTGATTCCTAATTAGGGCTGCGTCAGCCCCGATCCCGGCGTCGCATGAATGAATCATAATTTTATATATCCCCGTCAGATGAAACATTCCCTTTGACGTATAATACCAAGTTAATTCTCAATAGCTTTATTAACTTACGATTCAGTCTCTAAATACTTATTTAAAATTGAACGATCCAGACAGCTGTATTTTTCCAAGCTCAGTCAGTGTCAATAAATTGCTGAAGCGAGTGCGGCCGATGCAATTTTTATAAAACGAAAAAGTAAACGTTGTTATTCGAGAATCTACCAATTGCTAGTGTATTTATTGTTTTGCGCTGTTGGAGAACAATTTACTGTGGAGTGCAAACAGACGGACTGCGGATTGATTAGACTGTTGTTTTTAATTGTACGCTAATATTATCATCAATGGGGGTTTAAACCGTAGACTTTGGTTCGTATTGGTTTTCGTTTTTGTATTTTACGAGACTAGTGCTTTCTTATTTTAGAAAAAGACGTGTATTTTTATAAGATTACCCCAGATTTAGATGAATAAATTGGCAACGTTGCAGTTGGGAAGTCTCTTCTTTGAGGTTTGCGACTGAGAAGTCTGTTTTACGGTATATTTGGTGTGTGAAAGATTAGATTAGTTTTGAGAATGAAAATGAAAGTATTTTTGAAGTGAAAACTTCTTTAGGCGTGTTGAGCACTTTTTGGGTTAGCAAAAATCATGAAATCGTGACTGTCACCTAACGCTTCGTAGCACTCGTAGCCGATCCGCTACGGCGTAGCACCACTAGGAGTGCGCGGGGGCACAACCCCTAGCATATATAGATTACTTACTTTTTTTCACTTCTATCGCCAGTCCCCAAAGACTGCCCCGCATGTTTTTTTTTTCAGTATTTAGTTTTATTGTTGACATTAATGCAAGAACTAAAGAAGTCTTTCTTTAGTTCTTGCATTAGTTTTGTGCGTGCTTTGTCAGCTGAAGAACTTAACTTTGTGTTGTCTAAGTAGATGGTTTTTATTCAAGGCAAGCCATTTGTTATTTTTGAAGCAAAACTTTTGAATGTGCACTTTTCTTCTAATTTTCTTTTAACAAAGTAAAATCTCCTTTGTATATCTCATCATCTGCCGAGCCTTTTCCAAACTATGTTGGGGTCGGCTTCCAGTCTAACCGGATGCAGCTGTATACCAGTATTTTACATGAAGCGACTGCCTATCTGACCTCCACAACCCACTACCCAGTAATACTGGGAAATACGATTCCACTTGGTAAGACTGATTGTCAGACTTTTTGGGCCACTGACTGCCTGTAACGCGCGACTGCCAAAGATGGACAAATGAGAGCCGGGACCAACAGCTTAACGTGCTTTCCGAGGCACGGAGGAAACTCGGTATGTAAGGGTGGCCACCCATCCACAGACCAACCTAGGCAAGCACGGCTTAACCTAAAAATCGACCTGAGTGGCTGTTATTATTTTGCCACGAGCGCCTCAAGGGAAAAAACTTGTTTAATAATGAAACTTATGGAGTAATTCACACATTGATGTTCGCCGGCAGACACAAAGAAATATTTGAAGAAGTTTGTTGCATCGTACTACTAGCACAACTTTCAAATGTTTTACAGCTCTTTTGACGCACGTGCTCTCAAATTCTTAACAGTAGCTTTCTCACGAGTGTTGGCCACGAGCTACGCGCTCAAGCGACATTCGTGTTGAGGGGTATGAATGGGTCCAAAATCGTAAGGCCGCTAAACCTTACTTATTTTCTGATTAACAAAATGTGTGGCCACCATCGAGTAGTGATCGTGTGTACACTGCTAACTTCAATTTTTAGATATCAAGTGCTTAAAGTTTCAGTGCTCTAAAGTGTCTGGCAGAAATTTCCGTCGACGGCAAGTAGGTGGCAGAGTTAATAAATCTTCACAATCAGTATTTCAACAAACAGAAAAAAAGGCTAAAATTTATTGGAAATTGTGGTGTTACGTTAAAATTATAGTCAGTACGTGTGACTTCACTATGCAAAAATGACGCGTGCGTGTCACGAGAGTGGCACTGCAACTGCGCTTCTAAATACTGTATGATAATGACTAGTGGCGCGTCTAGCACGCCACAGTGGCGCCACTGAAGTGCTTATTTACGTCTCTAATTTGAAGCTCTTAAGGTCGTGAAAGGATGCGTCAAACGTTGTTGAAATTATGGAAGGTGCGATCTCCAACGCTTTTTTTTTAAGAATGAGGGGGCAATGGCAATGTTCCACTTTTGCATGCCGTAGGTGGGTAATGTAATTCGTGATACAGACTGAGACCGCGTTGTGCCGTATCCGGACGTGACGTCACGCCCGCCATTACACGTGCGGGGCTGTAGTGCTGTGCGCGAGTAATGCCGCACGCTACTTGATATTCGTGCGGGCACCCTACCACATTTCACCCCGGCACCGGCTGGTCTTAGGATCCTGAACTTTGTTATTTCACATACCTTTTTTTTCGTTGGCAACATTCCTTGGCTATGCAGTAGAACTGTAATTTTCCGGCATTGGATATTATTAGTAATAGCCGATACTATTTCGATACATGTGTGTTTGGTTGTGGGAGTCCAATAGCACTGAGAACATCGATTGGTTTATTCTGACGCGACGTAGCAATAGACTGGAAGAGAACCACGTGGCATGATGAGGATGTTTAGCTGTTAAAATAGATTAATACGAAGTTTGGCAACCCAATAATAGAGCAGATTACGGTTATGTTGTGATGAAAAAAAAGCGATAAAAATGTTGTTGGTAATAAAAATTAAAGAATGTTAATGAACACAAACACCGCTATTTACGTCCGGGCCACAGCTACGAGCGGCGCGAATTGCGGCGCGACTAGCGGTGAGCGGCGAAAACAAATGATTGCCAACATTTATGAAATATCCCACAGTTATCGGGCTGCGCGATTTGCGGCGCGGGTGAGCCGCGCGACACACGGCGGCGACGGGCTGCGCGACGCGCGAGTGAAATAAATGTACTAGCGAGTATCGAGGCGGCCACAACTCTGGAGCGGCACGCAAGGCGTCATTGGTGGAGGGACTCGGCATCGCACGACCGAAACAAATAGTTTTGTTTTGCTTGCCTTCGTATATTCAAAAATCTTATTGGGATGGTTCCTATATTCATGATACATAGTGTGAAATTCGCCCAGTTCTCTTTTTTTTGGTTAACTGGGTGCACTCCTATTCTTGCCTGAATGATATCTTGAGCTATGAAAGCACTTGTTTCAAGACAATACCGTGCCCTTTTTGACAAGGGCCATTTTAATAATGTTCTAAATACGTCCACCGCGGCGGTCGCTACTAGTCGAGCTGTGGCATTCCACCACGGATCGCGCCGCAAGACGCGCCGCGATTCGCGCAGGCCGTTAGCTGCGGCAAGGACGATACGGTCCACAAAATTTAAGAATACGGAATAAACGTCAAAATATTCCATTACAAAAACAGATATCCACACGGTTAATGAATTGTAAAACAAACGTCGGTAATTAAAACATACCGATGCAGTGGTCCGCAATTCTCCAGTTTGAAAACCGACCGAACATGTAAACAAACCGTTCCCGTTAACCCCGATTTCGACGACCGCATCCTCGCGTGTTTTTTTTTTAGTTTCAAGTTGATTTGTGTAGTTGTTGCTTGGTAACCCCAACGTTATTCGGAATTTAAAATAAAAATCTCACATATCGTGAGCCGCGTTTTCCTTGAATATTTAAAAAGTCGCAAATGGAAGGAGGTTTTGCGCTTCGTGCGTTTTATATTTCACTATATTTTATTTTCGATAATGGTAATCCAATATGGAGAGTACTATTCAAATCTTAACAATGCTGGTGGAATAATAAATATATTATCAGCATATTAATAACATTTACTTTAAATCTTTCGAAGACTGGTTACTTCCTATTTACTTTTACGCGAAAAAATATAATTACTTGAAAATCTAATCTCAAAAATACACGCCAGCGGAATCGCTGACCAAGTTCATGTAATTAGCAAAATGTTATGAGGTCGTGTCACTTCCACATAACTTTATGAGGTGTTGGCAGATTCTTTTGGAACAGTTCCCTTTTGATGTAGTCACCATAACCGCGGTAATTTATTACTCGTTACCGACCCGCCTCGTAACCCTTATTTATTCCGACAACCCAAACTATTTAGGTTGCCTGTGAATTATGATGTAGCGAAAACATTTCGCCCGTCAAATGGTAAATGACAATGTTATTTACAAAAAGCTCGTTAGTGTTTAAAGTGGAGTGAACAGTTTCGTTCGCTGGCTGGAAAATGGAGAAACATGTTTGAGAAGCTGAGATTGGATAAAAACGTATCGTAATGAGCTAAAAAATGTACAATCAAGTATACCTATAGTAAAGGAGTGGGTGAAAATGGAGAAATAAAATGTTTATTTGACACCCTAAAAAACCTTACAAGAAATCTGTCATCATCATTTCAGCCGAAAGACGTTCACTGCTGGACGTTAAAGGCCTCTCCCAAGTGTCGCCACATTGACCAGTCCCGTGCGGTTCGAAAAAGAAATACCTATGTCAAATGAATCAAAACTAAGGTATTGAAACGTTTGTTGTAAATTAGTGAGTAAGTTAAATAACTCGTAACACCGTTTAGAAAAAGCTCCCAAGAAATCCGATAGACCAGAAATACTTACCGAACGATAGACAGATCCTAAATCAGCGGGAAGGGCCGGATTGTTATTGTCTCAGCATGCAAATAAAGATTTACGGAGTCGAAACTGAACAAGTTAAACGCCTCTAAATTTAGTAGGAGCAATCTCCCTCGCGTACGATTCGTTATGTAAAGAGTCGAGACATCGATATAACAATTAACAATCGCTTTACAAGATAGAAGCCGCGATAAAAAATTCAGCACGCTCTCGATTCCGTTTTTCAGTATCACCCTGACCTTTTTTACGACACGTCGACTATTACAGCTGTATTTTTTTTTCATAAGTAGCGACATAAGTGCCTGCTCCGTATAGTTCGTGGCTACGAATACAACTTTAACTCCGTTTCTGCGAATGCCGTGCACTAAACATGCTTGGTTTCAAACTTTTATGTATAAAGTTTGTGAATTACACCCGAAAGCAGCTTCTTGCGATGCGTGCCGTTTTTATATCAAAAATATTCTTGTATGGATATAAACTAGGATTTTAATCTCGATATAACTTTTTACGATTGCGTTTTATGTCTTAGGTTTGTCTACGTTATTCGCCTTTGTGAGTAGTAAGTATTCATAATGCTGGGCATCAGAAGGAAATAGTGCGTGGTAACAGATAAAACCTACATACACGGCAGTAATTAGGAAAGAAAAACCCCATCGCCTGCATTCTACACTAGATACTAAATTACTTTTTTTTGTTTAGCTTATTTTGTCCCACTGCTGGGCAAAGGCCTCTACTATTCTTTTCTAACTCTCTCTTGGTGTTTTGCCTTCTCTGATCAATAAGTCAGGAACGAGGCCAAATCGTCATGCCGCGTTTCTTGGGCCTGCCTCGGTGACGACGATCATTTATGTTATAGAGTCGTTTGTTATATTAGTGAAACTTTATGATAATTGCTTGTATGAGAGGGTTTTTCTGTGGGTAGTTTTTAAAATACTTATAGATTTGTACCATCTAAAAATTGGTGAAGTCTGTTCTTAGCTGGTATCCCTTACAACATAATTGCCAACCTCTAAAACCCCTTAAATGGTCTCCTACAGCCATAAAAGTAAAATAAACATCATGTATACGACACTATCTCGGTTAGAATGTATGTGTGTTGTAAGCTTTGATCCGAAACTAATAAAAAGAAGTTGTGGAGTGCACACGAATTCTTCTGGAGAGCAAGTTTTTATCTGTTTAGTTAACTTGTTGTTGCTCGTTGAAGTTTTTGTATAATATTCTATACGGTAAGAAAGTATTATAAAGTACGTGTTCGAGTTTTCGAAGTCGAAAGAGCAGTTTGTTTATTGATGTTGATTTAACTTCCGTACAAGCATCTTCTTCATCAGTTTTGAGTTTAACAGTTGCTTCATTATTGTCATAGTTTTATGGTATTGATATCAAGTCAAAGGCCTATGGGTGGCATTAAAAGTCTGACCACAGGTTAGGCACTAACTACTCGATAAAGGAGAATAAGATGGAAGGTATTGATTTAAATAAATTACAGTAAGAATAAAGACAATTCAAAAGTGCCTGTGACTGGCCTACTTGAAATAAATGCTTTGATTTTGATTCACCTACATTTCCGTAATGTAAAATGGCTTCTTTAAGAAATGGCTTAAAATCGTTAAATAATTTAAATCCGTGTACGTCCACTTCTTCAAAAGACGTTTGTATTAATAAAATGGAAACGTCAAATTTTCCGAGAGATGAACCAAACGGAAAGAGGCCACTGCTTTCATGTGGCAACGTTCACAGAAACATCTGAACATCTGGGATCTGTCTCTCACATGTCGAAGAGACCGAAATGATACGGGATTTATCGGATCAACGCTCTGTTTACAGTTCTTGCTCTTGTGAAAATATTCAGCACGTATAGCTGGCTATAAATATGTTACACGCTGTATGTGAATGTACGTAGCAATATACTTAGGTTTTTGTGGCTCTCTTGCTTTAAAGGATGGGGCAATCGTGGTTAGAAGTATTAGGTATGCTGCTTATTTTAAAAGTAGAGATCAGATAAGATTATCTTTTTGTGGAATCGTTTACTGCCTTGCTGAAAAACTTAAGAAAGCGGACGGAGTCGTAATTTTATTATAAGAACTAATAAAAAAAATACAGGGAAATAGAACAGATTCAGAAGAAAACTATTACATAACAAAAGCAAATATAAAATTAAGCCTTCCAGGCATACCTGAATATATCACGCTAAAAGATACCAAATAAAAAACAACATCCAAAAACACGATATTACGTTCAGGTACTGTATAGATACTTTGTGTTTTTTGTACTTTTTTGGTACACCAAATATTACACACGATGAAACATGAACAAGTAATTTTATACGCAGAGGTACCACAATAAGACTAGCTCCGACTACAGGCAAGTTGGGTACCATTCCAGTCCCAACCACATTCTTCTACCACTTAGCAATGGAATCGTCTCTGGAAAGGATTCTTCAGAAATTCCCAACTTCAAAGTTGGTTAAAAGTTTATTTGGAACAAACTGTCTGGCTGCGAGGACGTTGTAAATGAAGCTGATAAGACTAATTAGATAAAACTCTTTCCACAACGGACACGTTCGGAAGTAATCCTAAAAATTCTTTGGACATTTAATCTCGTTTCTGTTCCCATATCTTGGTAAAATGTGGGAACTGCGTTTTTCCAGAGGTTAAAATTATTTCCAAGCTACGGTTTCTCATGATGATATGTAGCTATGTATGTTTTCTTTATAGTGTAAATATTTATTATTTTCAATACTTTCTCTTTTTGAGAAGTTACCACCATATATTTCATTTTTTTTTATTTCATTTGTTTCATCAATGTTTATACAAGTATTATATGGGTCGGGGAGCTTTGCTTTAAAGAATATATATTATGTAGTATATAAATTATCTGGTGTCCACGACACAAGCCTTGCTTAGTGTGGCACTAGATGGCGCAGCAATATTTATTTTATTTATTGTTTTATTTATTTATCATGATTGTTGCACCACATTCGATGACTTAAGATTCTCAGTTGATAAGTTGGTTTCCTGTGTAAGTTACAATTCTGTTTAGGTAGGATATATTGTTTGCATACATACAAAAGAATGTCATTTAGTTCGAAACTGTTAGCTGATATAAAAAGTTAATGGATATAAAAAAGTTTAACGACATCCACTGTTTAAAGTGTTATGAAACACTGAAACAGTTTTAAATACTTCTGAACTTACTACTTCCTTCCTCTTTAATTGTTTATTTATGCAATCAAACTAAATGAGTTTCACAACTCTTAATTTTTCGATGAATTCAATTTTGACTCTTGGAATATCAGGGCCTTAACAGTCATTTCACTTGAAATAGATATGGACCTATTTAGAAGTGTTTATTTAAATAGTATCTATTAATCAATTTCGGACTAATAGTTTCTGATTGATTTGAATTATACATACACACATATATATTATGTATGTATGTTTTTCTACATCACACTTTAATAAACGATAAATTAACGGGCTAGCTATGATATTGGTATTTTGCTAAATACAATGGAATAAATTGTGTAAATTGTTTTGCAAACGATCAAATATTTGCGGTGTTCTGGTTGCGTTTGGTAATAAATTGCTCTTTTTAAAGAATGAAGGAATGGCACCCGACGTTGCTAAAAGCCCCGACGACATGATTTTATTTCCGTAGAATAAGGGAGGCCTGTAGTGTGGGACGCAACATGTATCTAAAAAATAGCTGGGAAAGGGCAAGGCAGATGATGTGACTAAAAAAATGGTAGTTTACAAGATATTGTGGAAATTTCTGCAATATCTTGTAAACTACCATTTTTTTTCTGATGGCATTATCTCCAGATTGGTTCTAAACACTTTGATTCAGGGCCTTCATCATTGCTAAATTCAAATACACGTGGACTCACTACTCGTTTATAAAACGTTATACGATCTGTTGAATATCAGTTCTTTACGATGAATATAAACAGACCAAATACCTAATTCGTATTCGCGCCAATATCATTCCAGGGAAAATACCAGTAAAATAGTAAGTTCATTCGTTAGGCGTAGTAGTTCCTACAATATAGACGTAATTGACAACATATTGTTAGAGCTCCTGCAGCCTGTGATACAGGATTATCCTAGTACAGGCATCATACATTATTATACCTACATTGTTAGTTTTTAGATTCCTATTGTATTTTACCTTCTAAGATTTTGAATAAAGATTTATTATTATTATTATTATTATTATTAATTTGTGCCATCTATTTTATCAGTAATTGGTAGCAGTAATAATATAGCAAAAGGATGAACTCTAAATAATAACAGCCCGTCGGTTTTCATGTTAAAGTGCGTTTGTCTAGGTTGGTTCGTGGATGGGTGACCACTCATTACATACCGAGTTTCTTCAGTGCCTCAGCAAATACGTTCGATTAAGCGCAGAATGTCCAATTCGCAAAATGTACAGTGGTGGAAAAATGTCCAATTCGCAGAATGTCCAATTCACAAAATGCCCAATTCACAAAATGCCCAATTCGCAAAATGCCCAATAGTCATCATAACGTTGTCACCCCCCCGTGTTGGGCCGTTGGCCCCGGCTGTCATTTGTACAGATCTTTGACATTCATTATTGGTAGTCAGTAGCCTGAAAGTTGGACAACCAGTCTTACCAAGGGTTGTGAAGGTCATACAGGCAGTGGCTCCATGTAAAATACTAGTATTCCACTGTATCCAGAATTGGCAGTTTAGAAAAGTTAGGGCATACGTATGCTTTCCTAATTTATTTAAGGGGGTGGTATCTGCTAACGAGAGGTTTTCTCCATGTAACTGTGTGTGTTACCCTGGCAAAATGTTGTGGATTTGAGATGTGAGAACTTAACAAATAATTAGAGTATCATGAGGAGCAATTTGCTTACTAATAGCAAAATTTGCTTGAATTATAGTTTACAAGTTATTTGAGAAAAACAAATTTTGCCTATAATTCAAGCATGTGTTAGCATATTATTACTTTGGTTATAATTATGTTAATTCAAAACATAGTTATTATTTAAAGTTAATTCGTTAATTAATATTCGTATTTCTAACATACAATGCCGATTTTTATAAATTTAATTCAATATTTAAAGTTCACTCAAAAACCGTTATTCTATGAATTTATTTATATTGTAAACATACTCAGTTATTATTATATTTAAAGTAAATTCGTAATTTTTAGATAATCCATGTATTTTAAACTTAAACTTTGATTTTAATAGCCGTTATTGATAAAGCTTCATTTAAATAGTTTGTCTGTTTGTAACTGTTGAGTAGTGGGGTTTCTTGTATAAAAGACGTTACCTCACCTGGGCGGCGATCAACGATCCGATCACTATCTTGCAAGAGAGTAGGAAAGATACCAGTACAGTTCGTAGATTGTACAAATACAAACCGAAAACCTTCCGACCTCGCCGCCGAGGTCCGGCGCGTAATCCCAATTCAATCCCTCCCCGACCCTTGCCTGAGCCAGCCCGCGATGCTGAGCCTTTAGCAATAAAACAGTCCCTAAATAAAGACAATCAGATCCAGCCTGTCCCTTTGCTGCCCCCAGCGACGCCCTAAGCCGAGGTCCGTACCCCACAGGGGGTGCCCTTAGAGCGCTGTCGCTTAGTTTTTAGTCATTTTTGCCCTGGCTGGAGGCCTTAAATTCAAGGCATCCACAGGACTTGCCCGGTTAAGCAGAAGCCAGTCTTCGTAGACTGAACTGCGAGATGCCCTATCCAAAAAAAAAAAAAAAAAAAAAAAAAAAAAATGGGCGGCGATCATTCGCTGGGGATCAATCGTCGAGGACAGACCTCACCTTGTACTAGAAGCTGAATAAACTAAAGATAAGTATACTTGTTTACTATGTTTTCTTATTATTGTACTGTTTATTATATTTATGAAATATAAATGTTATTTTGATGATCAGTATATTTTAAATAGGGATAATAAAAGCTTGTTTATTACTTATGGTTGCTATTTGGTTACATATTACAAGATAAATATAATGTTATTATAAATTGAATCCCATTGTTTATATTTTCCATTAATACTTATTAAGTAACGAAGATTAAATATTTACATACATCAGTCACATAATTATATTAATATATTATTCTCTTCCATCTCTGACATCAGAAGTGGGATCAAAGTGAACCTATTGTCCAAGAAATATATTTGTTTATTTTTATTTTAGATTATGGATCCGTCTCAGTTATTGGAAAGTATGGTGCAAGCCCTACGCGATGCAGTAACAGCTAATCAGCGCCATGATGACATCGCACTACCGCTCTTCGATCCTGATAAAACTGACAACGGAGCAGAGACGTGGTGCAGAAGTATTGAGAAACTTGGTGCTGAATTCAAATGGAACAGTATTCAACAAGCCGCTAAAGCAGGTAAGGCCCTTCGGGGTTCTGCATTAGCATGGTTCGAATCCTGGGAACCGGAGTCCGATCGTTCTTGGGAAACTCTCCGTAAGGATCTGGTAGATTTATACCCCGAAAAAAAGAACCTTTCTGAAAAGTTATCAAAAGCCGTGCTGTATACTTCTGACTCTGCTGAGACTTATTGTGAGTTTGCTAGGGAAAAAGTCAGATTATTACGTAGTACGAGAGTAGCATTTACGCAACCACAAATGATTGAGCTTGTATGCGGAGGAATAACTGAAGTTAACGTTAGAATGGCTAGCTTGAATAGTTCTGTTGGTACCATTCCCGAATTGATCACCTTATTTTCCACTTATGAAAAAGTCTCTAAGAAAAGACCCTCGGAGGTAGCTATAAACTCGAGTCAGACCACTGATAATAATGCTAAACGATTCAAGTCGAATAACGAGTTAAAACCTAGGGATGTAAGAACGTGTTACACATGTGGTAAAAGTGGACATTTAATGGCTCGTTGCTTGAAAAATACCGTTTCCTTCACTGATAAAGAATCTGGCAGTCAAAATAAAAATTTGCAGACTATTGGAACTAGTAAGGATATTTGTTCTTTTTGTAAAAAGGAGGGCCACACATTTGAAAAATGTTTCCTTCGCATACCCTGTACAATTTGTAACAAAATGGGTCATCCATCTAATAGGTGCTTCTACCGTTTTCAACATCGCGCACAAGATAAAAATGTAAACATCTCGGAAACCAAATGACTAGCAAATAAGTTCACTAAAATAAATATAAATGGCGTCGAAATTAATTCTCTGTTAGATACCGGTGCAGATTGTAGTATAATTAGAGAATCTGTAGCAGAGCGCCTTGGATGTAACTTCCATCCATGTTCATTATATTTGGATGGCATTGGTAACGGAAAACTCCATGTTTTTGCGAAAATATCAGTCCCTGTCCATTTTCAAGACTTGTGCAAAAAATTGAATTATATGTAGCAAAAGATGCAGATTTCCGTTACGATTGTATTATTGGACGTAACGTAGTCAAATATCATGATGTAGCCATTGTATTAGATTATGTAGGCACTAAATTAGTAAAAATGAAAAATGATAAATTAACGGTTGCATCACTCCAGTCTCAAGCTGAACCAATTATTAACTTTAAAAACCTTATGGAGTCTCTTAGTCATTTAGACAAATGTTTGCAGAGCGATATAATCAACATTTTTCAAAAATATCCTAACATCATACCGACGGCCACATATATAAGCACCGTGAAAACGGGACAACTTAATATACGTTTGAAAACAAATAAAATCATAAATTATCGCCCTTACCGTTTGGCACCGATTGAAAGGGAGAGGGTGAAACAAATAATTGACGATTTGATACAAAAAAAAATCATACAAGAAAGTGAATCTGAATTCGCCAGTCCAGTTCTCTTAGTAAAAAAAAAGATGGCAGTGACAGACTCTGTATAGATTACAGAGCACTGAATAAAAATATTGAAAAAGAACGGTATCCTCTCCCTCTCATCGATGACCAGATAGACCGATTAGGACAAGCAAAATACTACATTTCAATTGACATGAAAAACGGTTTTTATCAAATTTCCGTAGCTCCTGAGTCCATAAAGTATACTGCTTTCATTACACCCGATGGGCATTTTGAATTTCTAAAAATGCCTTTTGGTATATGCAATGGACCTTCAGTTTTTCAAAGAGCTATAACAAAGGCTGTACAACACCTTAAGTTTATTTTAGTGTACATAGATGACCTTTTAATACCATTTGGCACTATCGCAGAAGGCCTCGAATATTTAGACCAGACACTCAAAGCTTTAAGTGATGCAGGATTTTCCATTAATTTAAGTAAATGTAGATTTTTTGAAACTAGCATTGAATATCTAGGCCGTACTATTTCACACGAAGGTGTAAAACCTAGTCAAAAAAAAGTGTCTGCTTTAGTCAATTCCCCAATCCCTGCGAACGTCAGACAAGTTAGACAGTTTATGGGACTCGCAAGCTATTTTCGACGATTTATACCAGAATTTTCTTCTCGGACTTCTTGTATAACTAAACTTGTAAAAAACGACCAAAAATGGGAATGGGGACCGGAACAGGAGGAAGCTCGTCATTATATTTTAAACTGTTTAACAAAAGAACCCTTATTATCCATTTTCGATCCAAACTTAGAAACAGAATTACACACTGATGCTAGTGCAATAGGATACGGTGCCATACTTTTACAAAGACATGATGGTCTAAATAAGGTAGTAGCATATTTTAGTAAAAAAACTAGTCCCTGTGAGTCCCGATACCATTCATATGAATTGGAGACCCTTTCTATATTCAATGCATTAAAACATTTTCGCGTCTACCTATTGGGAATACATTTTAAAGTCATTACTGATTGCAATGCCATAAAATCCACAGTTAATAAAAGGGATCTTTCCCCTCGGGTTGGACGATGGTGGACTTATATGCAAGATTTTTCTTTTGAAGTTGTATATAGAAGGGGCCAGTTCGTTAATCATGTCGATTATCTTAGTCGTAATCCAGAAGTAGACCACGCTTTAAATAATACATCTCATGCCGTGATTAGTGTACCAGTTCCTTTTAAAGCAGACAATGTATTATCTATCAATCTTATAAATTCACCGCCACCGCGATCTTGGTTAGAAACTGCTCAAGACAGGGATCCGGAAACTCAAATACTAATAGAAAAGGTTAGAGTTGGAGATTTAGATTTTAACCAATACATGGTTCGAAATAATTTACTGTATTACAAAATGGATCCAACAGCCGCACCTAAATTATATATTCCAAAAGGAAATAGGCTGAGTATTCTTCGCTTGTTTCATGATGAGAATTGTCATGTGGGTTTAGATAAAACTTATCAAAAAATACTCGAATACTTTTGGTTTCCTGGACTATATAAATTCATTAAAAAATATATTGCTCACTGCCTAATTTGTGTAGAAAAGAAAACTCATCATGGACCAAAGCAAGGAATGCTCCATCCCATAGAAAAGATACCTATACCTTTCCATACAGTCCATTTAGACTGCACAGGACCATTTCCACAATCTCATGACGGTTATAAACATCTACTTATTATAATAGACGGTTTCACAAAATTCTGTATTTTAAAGCCACTAAAAACAATGGGGGCCCAAGAACTGGTCGATATTCTACGTAATTCTCTCACTGATTTTGGTACACCATCCTTAATTATTACTGATCGTGGAACAAATTTCTGTTCAAGACAATTACAGGAGCTATTTGATAGCTGGCAGGTCAGGCATCACATGATAGCTACCGGTACCCCACGTGGTAACGGCCAAGTAGAACGATACGTGTCCACAATTACAAATATGATTAGCACCTCTTGTACTGACGTGTCAGACTGGCCGAGCGTTTTGTGGAAAGTCCAACTGTCCCTAAATACCACAATTCAGAAATCAACCGGATTTTCACCTATGCGGCTACTTTTAGGCAGAACTTCTAATGTTCCTCATATACAAGCTCGATTAGACGAAGTAATTGAAAATAATGAGTACGAAATTATAGATGTAACTTCTGATAGGCAATTGGCACGACAGCGCCTTATAAATGTAGCTAACAAATTTAAAGAACGTTTTGATCAAACTCGTAGACATAATATAGAATATAACATAGGCGACACTGTTTATGTAAATCAGGACCATAGACGACATGACAAATTAAAGGCAAAATTTAAGGGACCGTATGAGATAATCAGTATATTAGAAAATGACCGATTTTCATTAAGGGGTGTTGCAAATTTGAGAAATATAACAGTTGCCAAAGAAAAACTTCGTCTATGGCCTGGTAATTGGGTTGAACAAAACGCTGATGCAGAAGATAATGTTGTCTAATGTGGGTAGTTTTAATTGTATGATATAATGATGATTGTGATAAAATGATGATGATTGTGATAAAATGATGATGATTGTGATAAAAGGATGATGATTGTGATAAAATGATGATGATTGTGATAAAATGATGATGATTGTGATAAAATGATGATGATTGTGATAAAATGATGATGATTGTAATAAAATGATGATGATTGTGATAAAATGATGATGATTGTGATAAAATGATGATGATTGTGATAAAATGATGATGATGATTGTGATAAAAAGATGATTGTAATAAAATGATGATTATTGTGATAATGATTATGATGTGGTGATGATGTATATTGTATATTATAAATTAAAAATATAATATATTATGTAATAATGGTTACCTTGTACTTCGAGAACGAAGTACATGTCAGTATGGCCGTGTTAGCATATTATTACTTTGGTTATAATTATGTTAATTCAAAACATAGTTATTATTTAAAGTTAATTCGTTAATTAATATTCGTATTTCTAACATACAATGCCGATTTTTATAAATTTAATTCAATATTTAAAGTTCACTCAAAAACCGTTATTCTATGAATTTATTTATATTGTAAACATACTCAGTTATTATTATATTTAAAGTAAATTCGTAATTTTTAGATAATCCATGTATTTTAAACTTAAACTTTGATTTTAGTAGCCGTTATTGATAAAGCTTCATTTAAATAGTTTGTCTGTTTGTAACTGTTGAGTAGTGGGGTTTCTTGTATAAAAGACGTTACCTCACCTGGGCGGCGATCATTCGCTGGGGATCAATCGTCGAGGACAGACCTCACCTTGTACTAGAAGCTGAATAAACTAAAGATAAGTATACTTGTTTACTATGTTTTCTTATTATTGTACTGTTTATTATATTTATGAAATATAAATGTTATTTTGATGATCAGTATATTTTAAATAGGGATAATAAAAGCTTGTTTATTACTTATGGTTGCTATTTGGTTACATATTACAAGATAAATATAATGTTATTATAAATTGAATCCCATTGTTTATATTTTCCATTAATACTTATTAAGTAACGAAGATTAAATATTTACATACATCAGTCACATAATTATATTAATATATTATTCTCTTCCATCTCTGACACATGCGTGAATGTGCAAAAAAAATATATGTTGCGTATTTGACTTTTAACTTTAATTTGTACAATTGAAATAATTCTAACTTTATTATACGAAAAACATGTTCAAAGTAAAGCATTTTTTCTTTGAAATTTCGTATCTACTCCTAAACGATGCCGTTTAGGAGTAGATACGAAATTAAGTAGCGTTCTAGAAACATGATTGGATTTTGTAATCAGTGATGAGAGATTACCCATTTCAAAATAGAACAGAACTTTCAAAAACAACAATCGTCCTATCAAAAATGAGTAGATAGGCAGATGAGCTGCAAGCCGCCTGTGTATTGTATAATTGAGTGCTATTAGTCATTACCGCAGCATCCCGCGAGTGTGATCACCTGTACGCGGGATGATTCGCTTGAGCCAAACCAGACGCTGATGTACTGTGTGTGAAATAGTAATGTGCTGTTTGATGGACTAGACTGTTATTTATATGTACGAAAAGAAAAGGCCTAGACAGAAATAGTTAGCTAGAATAAGAATTAATCTTGAACACTTTCAGACAAACAAATACTTAGGTGTTCGATATTCCAATATAATCCAGGAAAAAGTCAATACCTCATTCATTGAGGGTAATCTGACAACGTTTGGATTTTGTAATCAGTGATGAGAGATTACCCATTTCAAAATAGAACAGAAACTGTCTTTGGTGCTTAAATGTTAATCAGACACATTTAAAGAAAACGAGGAATTGAGTAGAGGTTTAAAGGTCAGTCATCATGTTCCTGCCCTGGTCCCATGTTACTTGGGGTCGGCGAAACACGTTTTTTTCTTCAATAATCCTCTGTCAACCGCCACGCTATCATTAACTCCTTTTCTTTCATAATTATCATTTGTAAGATATGCGAGACGTAGCTTGTAGTGAAACGACCGCTGGTTGGTTACACACTGATTTAATGTACCAGATGATGAAGAGCGAGGCGCAGCCACGCGCCACGCTCACATGCGTACTTACAACTATAATATTATGCAACATCATTCATTTGAGGTCTGGCTTTGGAGGTGATAAGTCAGTAATAAGTAACATTTATCTCTAGGGATGTTTGTCGCTTTATTAATACTTACACTTATACTTTCGGAGACAAACACATCATTTTTATAATCTAAGGGATAATATTTTTGTGTTCACCACAAATCTTTCTTCCCCGAAAAATACTGATCGTGCACCAAATAATACTGATCGTGCACCAAATATTAAAGTATCTCTGCCCCCATAATCGGGACTTAGGGCACCCCCCCGTTAGGTTAGAATGTGCCCTGGCGGTTGAGAGTATGTCATGCTCACTCAAATGTCTCGCTGATGGTGGCGCGTGTGTCGGACCATTTAGTTCCCTTCAAAATGGTTGAGCTGAATGGTGCTGATCCATGCGTCATGTGCGTGAACGGGCGCTGTCAGTTGTGACTGGTCATCTCTTAGTCGCCATGGTTTATTTGAATTAATTATTTTGTTTTTGAGTTGTATTTTGTTGTATCTTGCTACATTGTTCTCACATAATATACCATCTCAACATGAATGATGTAACCAAGATTTTGTAACAATATTTTGATTTAAAAGAGTGTCCATGGAGTTTCTTGCCCGTTCTTCTCCATAGAGATCTACGCTAGGGAATGGGCAACTACATGCAGTACTTTCACAGTTTTTATGTCTTGTGACTGGGACTGTAGCTACATTAAATGTTCATTTATGTTTCGACAATTCAAAAGTGCTTGTAACTGGCCTACTTGAAATAAATGCTTTGATTTTGATTAGTTAGGTTCCTTTAAACCCTGCACTCGGAAATAGGGGCCCCGCGAAGCGGGGCTCCGTCGACTACGCTTTAAGGAGAATATACAGTGTTTAATTGTTAAATAGATGCTCGTTATAACATATTTTAATTAACATATTTTGGTGCACATTCAGTATATTTGGTGGAACACAGGCAAAATTAGGTAAATGAAATGGGAATAAATTGAAGTACTTTTAAATACCATCCTAATCTAAGTACATTTTAGTACGATAGTAGATACCGCAATTTAAGCTCTTACATACAGTGGGACAGTTTTAACGAGTGTACCGAATAGAACCTAGGCAATTTGCTGAGAATACCAAGTCCTTTTAAAGTTGGCTCTCGAGGGGCACATAACCGCCACAGGATGGCTTACACAACTTGTTTTATTCACATTACTACACTCCGGTTAAAACCTTATTTAAAACTTCATGAGTATTACTTCTAGATTTCGATATGAGTATACTTTCTTACAACTGCATACTTAGTTTAGTTCCAAATTTCTCTCTAATATGTGTAAAACACAATCAAAATATTTTATTTCACATAGGGTAAGTAAATATCGAGAAAAGGTAGACGGTTCGGGTTGGTCTTTTTTAACGCAGAAGATACGGCAGAAAACTTCATATGGTTACTCTGTTTAAATGATTTAGTTTTACAATATCATTATGTTTCAGCATTAGTACAGACCGCGTAGGACCAACAATAAGTCGTGGTCAAATGATAAATGATGCTTATTTTGTAAGTAGGTTTTTACAAACACTTTCACACGAAATTTTCTTTAAACTAGATGGGCCGGTGTTTCGTACTCTGAGAAGACACAGCGGAAAAAAAAACCAGAGGTATCTTTTGAAGTCCAAACATAATCTTGCTCAATTCACATGTGGACTAAGCAGATTAACGTCTGAGATGGTCTTTTGAAGAATGAATCACACAGATTTGAGTGAACCTGTCTAGTCAGTGCAAACATTTGTCAGTTATAGTCGTAAAGGTTTGCTAGTCTTTTACCAGGTTCATAGCCATCATATTTCGTGTCTGTCTGACCGATTTGTACTTCTAAACTACAACGGATTGTGATGCGGTTTAACTGTCATTAATAATTAACTTTACTTCGATGTGTCAGCAGCAATCTCGACTCGACATTACGCTACTGCACCAGTGCGAACGGGGGTTCTGTTCGGTACCTTCTAAAATGTTACAACCAAATAATACCAAAACTTCTGCCGGGTTTCTCAGTAAAGGCAGCATCATTCTCTCCATTGTAAAGTGCCGTAAAGATACGGGGTTCCAATATAACAGCAGCATTCGTCCTATTTGCGGAATATCACTCGGATCCAGCCTGTTCCTTTGCTGTCCTCTCCCAGCGAAGCCGAGGGTCCTACCCCACAGGGGGTGCCTTTAGAGTGTGTTCGCTTAGTTTCTAAGTTGTTTACTGCCTGGAGGCCTTACACTCCGGGCACCCAGAGGATAGTCCAATAAAGCAGGCGACAACCTCCATCGTTGACCTACAAGATGCCACTTACCAAAAAAAATAACTGTGGCGTTATCTTCCAGCACATTCTTCAACTACCAATCCTTGGACTTAACAATAGTATTGATTATTACGCTCATTGTATGACATTGGGATGCCACATCCAGCAGTCGGTGATAAGGCCTTATTGTTTTCCATTGTCCTAGTTAGTAGCACTGTATAGGTTTACTAGTATTATAGAATTTCTTTGTCCTAAGTCCTGGGGTAAGGCTTGTGCTAGCTATCAATTATTTTGCTGAGAAAACGTGCCAACAAAAGATTGTTGGTCTCGTGTCAGTATGACAACACGGTTGGTCCAGCTTGGCTTTATGAAGACCCGAATGGAGCAGGGGTAGTGAGGCTGCCTTACGTTCTTAGGGTCCTGGGTTCGAATCCCGCTAGGAGCAAATGTTCGTGTGATGAGCATGAACATTTGTTTTCGAGTCATGGATGTTTATGTATATATAATAAGTATGCATTTACAAACAAAAAGTATATATGTAGTATATCAACTATCTGGTATCCACGACACCAGCCTTGCTTAGTGTGGGACTAGATGGCGCTGTGTGTTAATGTCCAGCGATATTTATTGATTATTTATTTCACCAGTAATATTTAAATCCCATGTTACAATGGGCGAGCCTCTTGACAGCAACGAGTCACAAATTCAAACTCCGTAGCTGCTACCACGAAAGTCATGGTAAAACTTAATAACATTTTGCCCAAACCGGGAATCAAACTCAAGACTTCAAGCTCCACAGTCGCGTAGACGCCCTCTATACAAATGAGGCAGATAACATATTACAATCAATTAAATATTAGATGGCTGTAGGTTCACGAAAACTCTATCCAACAAACAAATAGTTTTTATTTACTGGCTTTAATCGCTTTTCTGTAATCGCTAGCAGTAGGGCAGGTCCCAAACAGAGTAGCTTCATTTCATTGATCGCGGCATGTGATATTGAAATTCTACGCAAAAGGTATATCATAGTGACATATTTCATCGGAATATCTTTAGCTCGTATGGCTTCTGGTATCTCAATACTTACTCACTTATTTTTGATACTTACGATCTTCAGTTCCACCGTCTCTCGCCTTTGTACAGCATTTCATGGTGTTCTTCGTTAAATGCAGCTTTGTTTAAAAAGAAAAAACATAACATCACGCCTGTAATCCCAGTAGGGTTAGGCAGAAATGTACCTCACACATTTCGCCAGTTATGTTTAAGTCACATGTAATAGGGGCGAGCCTATTGCCATCAACCTGGCACTAATCCAGACTCCGTGGCTGCTATTGAGAAATTCTTGATGAAAAAACCTGGGAATCGAAACCAGGAGGTCATGCTCACTAGCCGCACTTGTGATCACTCAACCAACGAGGCAATCCAGGTACATTACTAATGTAGAAATATCAAATTTGGAAATACTCGCTACATCTTTTGAAACTATCGTGATCTACGCCTTCTCATTATCAGTATTTGCATTTCAGACGTCAATAATATCAGAATACTAAACTCACTATATTCTGAAGTACGCAGGTCGGTCTGGGTATACGTAAACAAAAGCTCCATCATAATAACGAACATAGAACGAGCGCTCACGTGAACAATAATTGTGTAGAGGCAGCCTCCCTGTGTCCGTAGCAAATTATCGATATCGAGTTTCGTAGCAGATTGCTACGAAAGTGCTACGAGATTTCATTTTTACTGCTTCATTAAAATTTTATGCTACGAACTTCGAATTGAGTTGTGAAATCGGCTCCGTTGGCATGTGCGTGCCTATTGTTCTTGCTAAATTATTAGTCCACTTAATTCTTACAAAACATTCCTAGTTAAACGGGAAATCCGGTCTAAATCCATCCGAAAATTAACTGGTAACGCAATTTCAACCGGCATACGTACGTCGGTCGTAGCTAATGTGATATTAATGATATTCATACTAATTTGGCCGGGGCCGCAGAACGAGGCCATGCCAAGTTTCGACTGTCTAAATAATTACTAACTCCCCAATGACGCTCTGCACACCTACTTTGTTACTAGATTAAACAAGTTGGTTGACATTAAAAACTACTTTTACGTCGCAATTTTGGGGCTGCACATAAAATTTAGAATTTATGATCCAACATTTTTATGTTGACTTTATACCTATTTCATCGCTTTTCACGATGGAATGGCAGTTATTCATATTTTAAGCTTGGCGTCTTAGCTTATCCAAGAGAAATGCATAGGCCTTGCTCAACTTGAACAAGTTTCAAAATGTTCCTCATTCCTTCTATCCCAACTACTTCCCAAGGTCGTTCTAATATCAGTAATAAAAGAAACAAGAACTTTAATTGTCACATAATGTTTATTCCCAATCTTTGGACCCTATAATGCTTTAAAACTAATAATAACATAAATACAACATTGCAATAATTATTACCGAAATAAAGAGATTTTATATTTTATCGTATTTGCGTCTCTTCTGTAAACTAAATTGAAGAAAACATTGTATTTTGATATATTTTTCTCGAATTCATTTTACAAAACGACGCACTAAAGCAGACATGTCTACAAAGCAACGTTTCAAAAGCTCAACTGTCAATTTATATCTAATTTCAGTTATCCTAAACTAGACACCTATAAAAGTACTATTTTTATTAACTATTAGACACATAATATTGAACATATAAGTTCGTTCGAGAAAACAATGGTTATATTATTTCGTTAATAAAAGATCTGTTACCTACGGGCTAATTTATAAAACATTTTCCTATTTAATGTCTGAATACGTTAATTGTTACGGTTGTTCTCGACTCGACTTGGAGACAGTCTGAAGCTCAGAGTGGCTAGGTGGCTAAGTGGCTCAGCGGCTCAGTAGTCAGTATCGGGCTGACGCAGGCAGGGTTTCAGATCAATAAAAACTTCGATAGAGGATGAGCTCAAATTTATTTGAATTAACAATGACGTCTCCAATGCCACAATACTCCATGAAGTAAGAAAAGAAAAGTAATGAACATCTATAAAAGTTGTAATAATGATAATTAAGCTAATTTTATCACTATTTTTACAATGTCATTATGTTTTTCTTAAACCACAATAACACTTTACCTCTGCTCTAAAAGCATTAAATAATCCAAGTCACACAAATCTAACAATTAATTACTAACTATATAGTTTGTATGTTTTATTTTGCTCGATATACAAATAAGTTTTCAGCAACGCACTAACTCTTGTCACCGAAATTAAAATAAAATGTCATTTAATACTGAATACGAAGCGAACTGTTCAAGTAATTTGGTAATTAAGCCATGTTAATACATCATAAAATAACAATAAAGTCACGTACAAACTCTACAGCGACAAACAAACGGAACTTGCGCGACACTACTCGGGGACTATGCGTATTGCGTACTACGCGTGTTGCGTATTGCGTATTGCGTACGACCCACGTTAAACACAATCTAATCGATATTACATTAACGTACGAAAACAACACTTAGCAGGTATTTGATACTCCGATTATTTTGTCTTCTTTATTCTATTCATATTGTATCTCTTAGAATAGTATTTAACTAAATTTATTAAGGGGCACAGAATTGATATGTTTCCGATGCACGGCGTTTGTGTGATACCGCTTCACTTAACCTAACTTGCAAGGCGACGCTACTCCCCTACACTACCCTATCACATGCGGGCCAATGTCACGCGTCTTTATATTATAAACAACGACGATCCGAACACCATCTATCTACTCGATTTCACAGTAAACGTTAAGAAAATATCTTTTTGTGGTTTACATTAGGTAACATTTTGTGTTTAAATCCCTTAGAAATTAAATTAATCAGAAGTGTAGATAAATCCGAGTGAAAGGATAATATAGCGAAGCGAATAATATAGTATGTCGGAAACGCAAGAGTGTTAAATTAGCGTGACATATAGCCGATTGCATTATAAGTAGTAGACGAGAATACAGAATAAACGTCTCTATGAAACCGCTTTTTTATTACTAATTACACATTAAAATATTACATGATGATATGTATCGAGTAGTCCCGCAAAAGGTGACGTAGCCGTGTCCGCAGCCACTGGACGTCTCTTACTCGCTATCTAAGGTTGTTGGACGGAATCATGGCGGCGTCGGCGTCCGCGCGCACGGCCGCCGCGTGTCACGCCGCGTACACCACCGTGCGCGGCGTGGCACGCGGCTCGGCGTGGCTAACCAAACGTCAAGTCTATCGATGGCTCTACAGAACATTATAACTATGATAGAGATTTCAAAGAGTGATTGATACACATATGTCTGAAGAGAGCTTAACATTGGTCGTCATCGACGCGATAAAGCCATCGACACACTCACACAGAACAACTGAAAAGAACAAACAAACTTTTCGTTGTATTGTAGTATGCGCCTGAGGACGCCGCGCGCCGAAGGTATGGGAGATCACTACTACATTATTACACAATTACTTACACACGAATTAGCATTATATATCGAATTAAATAAGTGAACATTGACTTAGCTTAATTATTATAACCGACAATGAATAATTAATAATATATAAGAGAATCTGAATTGTCAGGAGTTTAGTGTGACACATAATATTGGTATACATATTATTGATTGATTTTCATATTATAATAATGGCTTGGGTATAAAACTGAATCTAAGTGTATATTTTATTTAATAAATTGTTTTTTTCGTCTCTAACATTAGCAAAAGTAGGTAACAATAAAACAGTACAATACGATGCCTATCCTAGATGTCCCGTGTGTCACCGACTCAGCGACTTCAGCCCTAACTCGGCTCCGTAACAAATGATGTCTGCATTAACTGATGTGGCTTGGAAATAATTAATTTGTCTTGTCCACTAAACATTGCAGTACAATGCGCCTACAAAATACAAGTTTGGTACGGTCTGAGGTTAGTATTAAAATTATGTATAATCCTTTATCTTTGGTCTATACGCCACGACGTTCGGTACAATGTGAAGTTACAGTTACTATAAACAATGTATAAAATTTTGCTAAGTCAAAAATTGACGAAATTTCTATTAAATATTGACTAAGAGATTTCATAAGAATCCACATGCGGTGCCTCTGGCCGGCGACCGACAGCCGTCGCGCGAGTACCTCAATAGATCTCTGTCGCGTCAACATTGTAACACAAATATCCAAAACCTTATTTATATAGCCTAAGCGGGGATTTTTTTTTACTTTTTTTTTGTAAATTTTACATGTTTACATCAGCAGAATACGTCACTAAATACCTATAATAACATTAATATTTCATTTTTGGTTTATTGCTATCTCGCACTGTGTGTACTTATGTCGTCACCGCGACGTCCGCGACGCTTCCGTCGACACGTAGGTAACTAAGTATTCATTCTGTATGCGATAGTCAACTAGCTAAAAATAAAAAATATATTAATCTTCATTTTGATTAATCCTAACATTTCAGTAAATTTAAATTTAATTACATTGTTTCATTATTATGTATGAATAACTTTCATCAAATAGTAATGTAACTATGCTGATTGTCTACAATAAATACCCTTATCTAGTATTATATTATTCACCTAACGATTACACAATAAAAGTAACTACTAAATTTTAAATTAGATTATTACCAAAAAGCTCGTCCAAGCATGCAGATAGTAGAATAATGTTTCACTATTCAGCGTCGGCGCGCACGTCGCCGGCTAATTACAACTATATATTAATTAATATAATGATTACATTTAATTATTTAACTCTCATAAGGCCAAGGCTAAATTCTCGCAACAAGAGACAAGACTGAACTGATCTCGATTGTGTCGCATCGCATACTAACCGCGAAGAGTGACGGAGAGGGAACCCGTACTAGTACAATGCAGAAATTCCAAATAAAAACTCCAACTCGTGAAACCACAGAGTAAGGAGTTGTCGAAATGATTTTAGGATTCTTTTTTCGCAAGGCACAAGAAATTTTGGTAGTCACCTAAGTAGAGAAGGACACAAACAAACTGAACGGGCCAGTGAGTCAGCGAAGTTGGAGTAGGAGGAGAGGATGCGCGCGCGCACGCGAGCGTTCAGCGCTCTGTTCACGTCTGTTGCTCTCGACAAGCGGCTCCGAGGGCTTCCCCGTCCTATCGCACAATCCTACTCAATATTATAATTATTGCAATAATTAATGTACAGATAGAAGGGACCGTAAGACCAACACTAGAGTGCCAGCGTGACAACGAGTGATTGAACATTATAAACATTACTAAGAAAGTATTAGGTAAATATAATTTGAAATAGTCATGAAATTCATTTAAATACGCTAACATTATCGAGGCTAAAACAAAATTATCGTATTATTACATACAACTTCATTTAAATCATTCAACTTGAAACATTATTTAACAAAACGTAATCTTTCTATGAAGGGCACCTTTGGTTTTTAGCTTACTCGAATGAGATATATCCTAAAATGTTTAATTTCTGGTAATACACTATATTCATAACAAATCCTCTCAGTTGTATACATCGGCCTTGTAAAACAAATATACAAACGTTACCGTACAATAAGTTAGTTGTAAATAAATCTTATGTTACACGATAAATTGAATAATAATATTAAATAAACAGGCTACATTTATAGGAAATTAATAGATTTAAATAATAATATTTTATCATGAACAGTAAACAATAAACCTGGAATGTTAATAATAATACAATTAACACTTGCTAATTTTGGTATAAACAATAACACCACACCTCTGACGCTGGGAGTCAGGGAACATAAGAAAAGAGGAGACAGAGCTTCTAATGAGGACGTAGGGGTGAGTGATGGCCTGCTCGTCTCCTGCGGGTCCGATGCGATGCAGAGGAGCTCGACAGCGCGTCCCTCAGTGAGCTGGTTGTCAAGTGCCGAGAGTCACGAACGAGCTAATGCTGTTCGCCCTCTTCTCCGCCTTTGGCTCCCTGCGTAATGTAACACACGTTACTCACTCATCAAACATTAAAAGCGACGTTCTCTAAGGCTTACGAGTTAGCAGGCATTATGTAACTCTAGATAGTGCGAGGTGCATGGTGAAACATTAGTAGGGTCGATCACTTCAGCGCTCATTACACTCACGTCTCAGATTTGAGAGATCATGAGAGCCGAAGCATTATCGAATTTAACACATAGCACTTAAGAATATACTTTTTAGTACTTTTTTCTTATTATATGGAATGAATCTGTCACTATCAGTGATAAGAGTCTTCAAGAAAAACTAACATCACCAAGTTATTTGGCCGAAGCGAATTGGACTGATGCTATTTGGCTACCGGCTGAACGTCTATGCAATATCAAATTAGCATTGAATATAATGACAGACCCTACGTGACACTTAGAGAATATCAGACAGATGTAACAGAACTATAGAGAGTGCGCGTGCATACTTCATGTGCGAGAATCCAGCCGTTGTGTGCCATCTTATGCCTCGCATATTCGAGGTGGATGGCGCCTTCAGAGCTGAGGAGCAGAGCCCCTTGCAGGCGAGCGAGCGCGGCGGCCGCGTCCGAAGAGCTAGCGAAGTCGACGAAGGCCACCGGGCCCGAGCTGCCCCCGCCGCTGCCGCCGCTCAGCAGCCGCAGCCGAGAGAACCCCGGGCAGCTGTACCATCATACTCTATTGTGCCCAACTGCGCACTCGTACCCCCCTCAGTATGACTTTGTGTGTCTTTGAGACTGACCTAACGTGGTGGATTCTTGTAGCTAAATACAGAGAATGCCACATTTGTGAACAATGTTTGATAGTTTAAGAACGGTGATTCTTATTCAGAAAGCAATGTTTTTGTATGGTGCTTCTAAATTCTAGGATGTATAAACTAATCAGTGCGACATTTGTCATCCGATTTAATGCTGTGGATATAAATATCGCAGACGGTGTGCGGCACGATACGTACGACATAAAAAGTAATATTCACGGCTCTCATATTATGTGGTGTTATAGTGCGAACGTATACGGCTAGTTGTGACAACTGTGGATATATAGTGACGCTCGTCATGCTTAGGGTGGTACGGGTGCAGGCTTTAGATCTCACACAAACGATGTGGCTCAACCATATAGCTTCCTTTGGAATTTCCTTTTCCAATCAAATAGTTTGTGTGAGATATAGTAGAGCCAAAATCGAAACATAAAATTATAACCCAATAATGTTTTACGTGGACGACATTGTGATATTCGGTGCAACATGCACTGTGGAAAGTTAAATTTTATTAACTTCATATACATTTTCGAATGCTTTCATATGTTTTATTACCTTATTTGTTGCGTGATCATGCACATAACATCGTGTTACTTTTCGACTGGAAATATTATTTTATTGTTTCATTTGAAATTCTGCTAATTCAATATTTGACTGTAAAAATTGCATGACGAGTATTTTCAGTCGAAAACTTGAAGCGTTTTGCACATATACGATTGCGTATGGGTTAATGTTGTGGACGTACCTGCTAAAAATTTCCTTAAGTTCATGTTCAGAGACGAACTGTCCGAGGTTAGCGACGAAGAGCGTCGAGCAGGGAGGCGCGGGGTGCGCCGGGTGCGCGGCGGGCCCGCTATGGGCCGGCACCGCCGCACCCGGCGAGCCCAGCGCGGGCGCTGGGAGCACGCATGCGCCCAGCGTCAGGGGGGTCTGGACATTATTACCATGATAATAAGGTCCAAACTCCTAGTAAAGTTTGAATTACATAAGAAACCGCCCAGATAGTAAGCGGCCGAGCGTTCTGCGTTCTAGTTCCTGTACGTGCAAGTGCGGAAGTTTCCCTTGATCGTGCTGGTGTTGAAAATTTTTACATTTACATATAACGCAAAACGCTTGACTGCTTACTTGTAAAACACAGTTATACAATAGTTACAGCCTAATGTCAAAGCCATTGAAACTAAACGTGATGAGTTTTTGGCAAGTTCTGCACTGAGTACAGAGCAACAGCAAGCAATATTCAAAAGCATTGTGCAATTATTAGGGAGCCTCTGGCATAATCAGCATAAAGGTTTTACCATACAGAGGCGTAATACGCAACAAACCAGTAATTGGCTATTTTGAACTGTATGCTGAAACCCCACGCTTTAGCAACTAAGAGTTGTATGGATAACATACGTGGTGTGGCCTATCGGCGGCAGCTAGTCAGAGGTAGGATCGCACTGGCGCCATCTGCGGGTGGATGGCGGGATGCACCAGTCCGTGCGACAGCGCCGGCAGCTCGCCGCCGTACGCCAGCGGGTGGTGCCACAACTCGCCGCCGCCCGGGAAGAACGGACTCGCTAGGTCTGTCCACCACAACAACAACGTCAGCGGGCGCACATTACAATCAAACAAGCTGTGTCAGTCTGTTAACGAATTCAATGTTCAAGACGTAACTATGAGTGTGATATTAGAATACTGCTATAGAAAATTATTATTTACAATGTGCTTATAACATGTTTTCACGGTTCTCGAAAGTTTCGAGTACAATTTTCAACATCTGAAGGAAACAAAGAAATAATAAAGGTTTTGATACCATAGATATTGGTTCTTCCAATACCTGTTCCGGTATGATGTCGTAGAAGATGACAACAAAAGTTAAACCATAATGAATGTGTTATCATGAAAACATGTAAAAGTAGACAACAGTGGTAAGAACCCGACAGATCAATCAATAGCTTCGCGGAGCTAGGCCTTGCGTGGTACGTGTAAGCGTCACAGATACTTGCCGTTCGCGATTGCTCGACGCCCCGATCGTACCCATTACGTGCCTACTTACACCCTCTTAGAGCCTAACGTCCGGGACTCCGGGCAGCAGTCGTGAGGATACGAGCATTAAGTGTGAGGATTTTATTAGTGTGTAGAGGTACGGTACGGGTGTGGGGGCCTTCGAGCGAGCGCCGGGCGGTGTGTGCGTTCGGCGGTACTTACGTCCAGTGAGTGGGTGCATCAATGCGGGGTGTGCAGCTGGCGCGGCTGTGGCAACTGCCGGCTTCGGCTTGCTGACCTTCGTGTTGCTTTTAGCGAACTCCAGCCGAATCGTTTGCGGCATGTCGGGGTCGAACCGGACGCCCTGCTGTGAACAGCCGCGAGCGGTGCGGCGCTCTGATATAATGACGATGGAAGGGCGGCGCCGCGGGTCCCAGGGTCCCCCGCGACCGCTGGGTGCGACCAACGATTGCGCGGGTTGGGAGGGCGTCGGTAACAACACGTTATTTAGATTGCATCGATATCTTTAACTATCTTTAACCACATTTTACCATAAATCCCAAAACCAATTTTCATTAAAAGTTACCTAAACAGGACAGTTTATGTGTAGGGGTTCGTAAATAACAATTGGTTCGTCAATTTTGTCTCTACATTGGATACATTCGATAGAATCGAGAGGTCCGCGCCTGCGCCTGCTAAGGTGACGGAACACAGTGCTCGGGATGTGACATCAAAACCTGTCAAACAGTGACATGCATTGCGAACTTGTATTTACACCGTGACATGATCGGTCTCAGTCCGGCGCGGCGCTCCTCACAGCTCAATGACACCGACTTGATGACCCGGCGCGCGGCGTGGTCTATTCTGTATGTGCATGGGTTTAGCATAACTTACGATGCGGTTACTCGAGTCAGGAAAATGTTATTCCAAGTCTACAATGAGAATATTAACTATAGTGCTCATTGGCTGTGTTTGAGGCATGTGATGAGAAGAGGTTTAGTAACACCGTGCGTTATACATGTTTTAGTATTTACAATAGCATATTGAGCTTCGGATAGGACATATCTCAGTCTTTCATTGAGATACTGCGGCCCTTGTGTTACCTATCATACTGTGTTCGAAAGCCATTCAAACTGATTAGGCGTCAGTGTACGTGGAAACTTTTAGTTATTGTGTGATTTTCCGCATTGTAGGAAACATAAAATCATTTTAGTAAGATTTTATTGAGTTTTCTATCTGTCAGTTATCTACGGATTAAATATATTATTGAGTTCGCTCCAATATGCTGAGGCAAATGTTTGGAAGGGTTTCGCAGGGATATTGGTTCAAACTCAATGCTTAGTAGTAGCGTATTAGGATAAATTCTAGAGCTATGAGACTTTGTGACAATACCAACCTGAAGATCTTGTTTAGCTGCCTCGGCGCCGGCGCGTGTGTGAAACGTGACGAAACCAACCGGCTGCAAGAAAATGTACCATGTAGCGCATTACATTTTATGTAACATATTGTTTTTATGTAACACATATAATAGATATAATATTTTATGGCATTACTGAGATATCACAAATATCACATAACATGTTGTTAGTTCAATACTAAATTGGCGCATTTAGTGGCGTAACGTGCTCGAAGCTTCCGCCTTTCGTTCTATTTTTTTACTAACAAAATAACTTGAGTGACAAGAAAATGTATCATACAAACTAACGTTAGCTTAATACATATTCTTATTCATACATGTACAATGATATGCGTATGTTATTTGTGTAAACTTACCGAAGCTGTTTTCCCATTCTTGCTGGTAACCTTTAGCAGGGAACCCTCATAGCCCTGTACAAACAAAATTTAAATGATTATTTTAACGTTGTTATCAAAAGTTCCCCCACGAGTGTAATGTTTGGTGAAACTTTTAGATAGGACTACATTATCAAATTGCTAGAATCGTCGGTGTCATTCATGTCGCAGTAAAATTCTATTCAGACGTAATAATGTTTAAAACTACCCAAAAATGGTAGAAGGTACGCGGTGGTGCCTGGCGCGGCATCGTCACGCGATTCCCTCACTAAAACTAACCCCGGCTTAACTTTAGGCACCTTTATGTTTGTGGTGCCATCCGTGCCAGCCGAGGATCGAGTGTAATCCCCCTTATCGGTAAACAGAATCGATTCAATCCGAATATTACGAATCGGAGCATGACATTTGATATTTACGGCACAGTAATCCGAATCGAGATCTAGTCGCGTGACGAAAACGATGGTGCTTTCCCGTTTTTATTTTCTCTCTCGATAAATATTTTGACATTTCTATTAGTTTCTAATATTTTGTAAGGAAAGGTTTACATTGGTCAACATTATTCCTTATTTTGAGGTTAAAGAAATAAACCAACAAATAAACATGCTATTCTTGGATCTAATAGTATCCAGTATTTTTCCGACATTGTTAATTAGTTCTCAAAATAGACTCATGTCTAGACAGATAACACCGACGATACCTAGACATATACCGAAATAGACTTCACTCAATTAATTTCCCAATTCAATAAAAGTATCTAGAACAAATAAAGTAATTAATTGGGTACATACCTCATACGCTCGAAACAGTAGATAGAGCTCCCGCGGCTTGGCGTCCATCGGCAGCCCACTGACGAACAGTGTTCGCACCTGCAACAATACAGCGTCCATTGAAATGTTTTATTTTATTGCATTCTCTATTGTAAGGGAATTGGTTACATGCAGCTCATTCGGGCTTTAATAGCTTTGTGTAAACGTTTTACGAACTTGTTTATTTGTATGGAACCTTTATTCAAGTTTATCTGATAAAGTGTCTCGGTAATGGAGTTTTCGTCAAAAACTGTGAAGAAAGTGAAGACTATCATGAGCTATCATTTTTTCATTCATCATTTCAGCCGAAACTTAAGCTATCAAGCAAATCAATGTTTCGTAAAAGGTTGGTATAAATAAAACTTGGCTTACAAATGCCTAATGATATAAGTAATGCTTCCACGTGAACATTCTGACGTTGTCTATTTTTTTTTGTTTCTTGCTACTTACGAAAGTAAAGTAAAGCTACAAAGAGAAATGGAAACCGGAAAATCGATTTACGCCACCGTGTTAACTTTTCCACGAACTCAATGATGGACGATTCAATTATTATTTGTTAAACAGAGCATACCTTGAGTGAAAGCCGGTAAAACCGCTAAAAGTATAACAACAATATTTACAACAAACCGTTTTGTTAGCAGAACAAAAAAAAATAAGACGAAATATTCACGTCAAACTTTATAGGTTCAAATAGATTCAGAAAACAACGCAAAAAGATATCAAAAGAGTCGCTGGAAGACTTAACAGGCTATTTTTCCTCAATAAACAAAGAAAATGTCGGACAATTTTCACAAACAGCCACAAAGGAGGCATAGAAAACTTTCAATGCCAGCTTTTTCCGATTCTTTCATCGGTTTTGTAAACGGTGCAGCGCATTAATTCGACGGGTCCATTTAATGAAATAAAACAGAGCCAGTAATGGCGGCGCGATTTGGCGCGTGTGGGAAATGGAGATTAATTGCTGGCAACACCGACCGCTGCCGACGCTGACGCCATCTTGTTGCGCACTTTATTTATGCGTCTGAGTGCGCTTCCTATTACCTTACACTTTTTAGACTCATAATTAGGTAACAATATAACCCTATGGCTGGCGCTTTGGGTCGAAAGGACGTCTAAATCCGGACTGTAACAAAGTTCGAAGGGCCAACCTTTGAACTATTGCGAACTGTGGTTTATCCACGCCTACACAATCCTAGCCAATGCTTTTAGTTGAAGGAATATTAAATTATTGTTCTTACAACAATGGAAGCGAACGTACATAATTGTATTAGGTATGAATATTGCGAATACCACCCGTAAGTCAATTAAAATAGTTTCACTAATATTTCAGGATTATCATACCGTACATAGATAAGTGACTATCCCTATAAACATTTTCATCCGCTACAACAGCTATTAAAAAAAGAACTAAAAAATGTTGCCATGCTATAAAAAAACTCATCGAAACGTGACGCAGCTCTAACAAATAAAGATTTGAGGGCATAATATTTGGCCGGGGAGTGTTGATTTATCAGGTTTTATCAACATTAGGACACTTGCGGCGAGGGAGGTCCTCGGTCCTCGTATATATATTTTATCGGCATCCGTGCCCCGGTCAGTGGCAGAATGTCGGACCTTTATGTCGGCTATTTTCCGGTCGAATGCACGGGAATTCCCCGTTTTGGCGAAACGCGATATTTTTACAGCGTCATTTTTTAATATTGTGGTATGCCGAAGGAAATTATTACAAAAATAAGTGCTGGTGCTTGTGTAATGTGTATTTCTAATGAGGGGTTGATAAGGCGTTGGTGTTGGTTATTACGGTGCCTTTTTAATTTTCAGAAGTGCAAGTTTAAAAGTTTTAGCTATTAGTGTTTATACTCAGCACCTTTCATAAATTACTGATGTCGGCCATCAGTTGTGTATTTGATGTTAGAAAATTATCAATTAAACAATTAGTATTTCATCTTAAAAACATTATGTAGACCATTTAATATGCGAAAGTTTATGGATCGAAGTCTCCTGAGTCTAGAAACAGTCTTATTATAACAAGGTTAATTATGTCAACGATTTTCCCGATTTTATGGGAAAATTACAACGCTGGAAATTTCTAGAGATCACTTTCATTTTATCGAAAATTTTTCTCGAAGCAGAGAAAATACAACTTGCAACGTTGGAAGAGTTTTAGTTTGAAAATATAAAATGTATCAGTATAGATATGTGAGATAGGTAGGTACAGCATCCTCGGTGTAGCTATCACGGGAGTCGTGAGTTTGGATCCCGGGAGAGTAATAAATATCTGTTTCTGCTATATGCAGTCACTTTGGATTTCCTAGCATGAACGATAACTCGGATATAGTTAAATCAATTTATTAAGAAGAAATATGTTAGTGCTGAAATAATGGCGGAACTTTGTCTTTGGAGAATTATTTTGCTGAGAGTTTGTTGAACGTAGATTGTATCAGTTTCTTAACTTCATTCGGAAGTTGTTAAAGTCAATTGAGAGAGAACGAGCTTCTAAATGCCGTTTGTGGACTAACAATTTGTAACGTTTACGCTTACATTAGTGGGATTTTTAAGCCTCAGCACCTTTATTGGGGGCAGTAAATGAGATTTTAAAAGGACGTTTATTTATTGATGTCTTTATTTCAGCGATGATATGTTTGTTTCTTTGTAAGGATGTTGATAATCAGTGCTCAAAATAGGCGTCGAATATTACATAATTTAATGTCACGTATAGAGCTATCGACCATATAACCAACGAGATGATGAAAGCTACATTGCCAGAAACAACAAAAAAACTTACTAACTTGTTTAATCTTATCCTAAACACGGAATCCATACCTTCACAGTGGACAATAAGCACTATAATACTCATCTTTAAGAAAGGAGATAGATCAGAAATAGCAAACTATCGCCCAATAAGTCTCATGTCGAACATATACAAGGTGTTCTCAAAAATAATACTAAAACGTATCACCAAGAAACTTGACGAACAACAATCAAGAGAGCAGGCTGGATTCCGATCGGGATTCGCAACCATAGATCACATACATGTGGTAAAACAGCTCATTGAAAAATGTCAAGAATATCATTACCCGCTATACATGGCATTTGTGGACTATAATAAAGCATTTGACTGCCTGGAACATCAGTACATTTGGGAAGCCCTGAAAAACCAAGGAATAGAAAATAAATATATAAGGTTAATAAAAAACGTATACTCCAACAGCAAGGCACGAATAAAACTAGAGACGGAGGGGGAAATTTTCCCAATACACAGGGGAGTGAGGCAGGGAGACCCGCTCTCACCAAAACTTTTTTCATCCGTGCTAGAAGAAGTCATCAGGAAGATGGAATGGGACAACATAGGAATTAACATAAATGGAACACGTTTAAATCATTTGAGATTCGCAGATGACATAATACTTATAACAGATAACCCGGAAAGCCTTAAAAACATGCTACAAGATTTGTCATGCGAAAGCAAAAAAGTGGGACTAACAATAAATAAAACAAAGACCAAGATAATAACAAACGAATCCCAAATAAGTATCACAGTAGATGAAGAAGAAATAGAATATGTTGATTCCTATATATACTTGGGCCAACTGATTGCCTTCAACAACCAAATGGATTCAGAAATAGAAAGACGGGTAGCCAATGCCTGGAAGAGATTTTGGTCCCTCAAAGAAGTGTTAAAAAGTAAGCAATATAATATTGCAATAAAAAGGAAAGTATATAATACATGCATATTACCAATTCTTACCTATGGGTGCCAGACCTGGGCAAACACACAAAAACAAAACCAGAAACTGATAACATGCCAAAGAGCGATGGAGAGGAGCATACTGGGTTACACAAAAAGAGACATGAAAAGAGCTGTAGATCTAAGAAAAATTACTAAAATGGAAGATGTTGTTGGCAAAACCCAAAAACTCAAATGGAGATGGGTAGGCCACATGATGAGAGAGGAGAGTAATAAATGGACGAAAGCAATAACAGAATGGACCCCTAGATTCCAAACAAAAAGAAAACGAGGAAGGCAGAGAAAACGTTGGTCTGATGACATAAAAAGGCATGCGGGTCCTATATGGCACAGGTTAACTCAAACAAGAGCAAAATGGAAAGAGCTGGAGGAGGCCTTCGTGTCGAATGGACACGCCGACGCCCAATCTAACAATAATATAATATCAACAACCAAAAACTAATGATAGTAATAATATTTAATGATTTAATGATGATAATTGCAATTGTAATAATGATAAATTCAATGATAATGCCAATTTAAAATCTAATTAATTTGATTAATAATTGCAATCTTAATGTAATAATAATAATGAATTTAATGTAAATTTAATGTTTTAAGCTAAGATAATTTATTTAATTGCATGCTAAATATAATTAACTATGAAATTTTAAATTATGTAGATTGTGTTGGCAATAAAGGCTTAATAAAAAACAAAGAGCTATCGCCTCTTTTGATACTGTCTGTAACTTGCTTTGAGACATTCGCGAGGCCGGAGTTCACGGAATTTCGTGATAAACACGTCTATTGATAAATATGTACAACAAAATATTCGTCAAAGCTTTATGATTCGTTCAGCGTACGTGCTACACAAAATTATCTATTACGTTACTGTGAAGATAATTTAGATTTTTATATTTTGGTTTTTATTTCGATTTTGTGACAGAATTCCGTGACGTTTCTATCACACAAATCCAACGTGTTGTATTAAAAGCACGGCGTGTAGATATAAGAACGTCAAATGCCGGCACACCTAACATATTTCACGGAGGGAAGGGAGGGCCGGCCAGTGTCCGGTCAGTTTGAAAATGTTCCTCCACGTCGACCATTTTACACTCGGATGCCCCCGAATCCCTACGTTCACTATTGAGTTATGTTTTATACTCGGTCGAGATGGGAGAAAGGGAATGTTCCCGAATAACACATACGAGTAGACTGAAAAGTTTGCGCGCCCCGTGATAACAAGTTGTCTTTTTATGACACTGCACTGGTTGCATTTTAGAGTCCGCTAGTGCAATAGGACATGTTGATATGTATATTTTTTTGTGTGTTTTTTTTTTGTAATTACGTAAAAGGGATCTGAGTGATGACTTTGTGTTGTTATCATCATCTGCGTAGCCTTTTCCCAACTATGTTGGGTTCGGCTTCCAGTCTAACCGGATGCAGCTGAATACCAGTGTTTTACATGGAGCGACTGCCTATCTAACATCCACAATCCAATTAATACTAGGTAATACCATACCACTTGGTAAGACTGGTTGTTAGACTTTTTGGGCCACTGACTACCTGTAACGATTGTCAAAGATGGCAAACAAAAAAACAAATGACAGCCGGGACCAACGGTCAAACGGCTTTCCGAGGCACGAAGGAAACTCGGTATGTAAGGGTGGTCACCCATCCACAGACCAACCTAGGAAAGCACGGTTTAACCTAAAGAACGGCCCGAGTGGCTGTTATTATTTAGTCACGAGCTCCTCGACTTGTTACTTTTCGGATTATAGTCTTGGAGTGAATAGAACTTTTCATTAATTCCAATTAGAAATAGTACATTTTGATACAAGTGGAGAAAGTTTGGCCCCTTGTGAAGATTCAAGATTGGTAAAATTTTAATGGGCTCCGACTGTGAGTCGTTCTGTTCTGCATTAGAATTTATGATTTGTTACGGAATTCTAAACTACTGGGTTTGTTTCTTTCTTTTTAGTTTTTATTTAAGTTAATTTTTTCACGTATTTTTTAAAATTGGTTTTTACGCAGTCGGGTTTTTTGTTTTTCTTTAAATTATTTTTTAATTATGCAATGAACCAATTTGGACTAAGTATATGTATAGTTTATCTGTGGCAATTTTGCTTTCTGCACATGTGTGGAAAAAACATGAAAAATGCACGCGTGTGAAATACACTGCATTTTGAACCTAATCGTAGTGCGAAAAGAACCAGTTTTCGAGGAAGTGTATTGAAAATGGATTTTTGAAATAATTTTAGTTGGTTTCTAATTTGCCGCTCTACTCATCGAATAATTGAATAGAATAATCTTGACAGGTGTTAAAGTTATAAACCAATAGCTATGTAACACATCGGTAACCATGGCAAAGGACACAATAATGTTTGGTTGAAAAATACTGATACAGGGTATTAGTTCGGTGTAAACCTAATTCAAAAAACATCTGGTACTGAAAGCTGGTGGTATTGATAAATGATAAATGATCTTTATTTTGGAAATAGGTTTTCACAAACACTTTTACACGTCAATTTTTTTTTTAAACTAGGTGGGGCCGGTGTTTCGTACCTGACTACTCTGAGAAGAAACAGCCGAAACAAACTCAGAGGTCATAGTCTCTTTTGAAGTCCAGACATAATCTTGCTCAATTCACATGAGGATCATGTAGATATTAGTGTCTGAGATGGTCTTTTGAAGAAAGAACCATACAGATTTGAGTGAACCTGTCCAGTCAGTGCAAGCATTTGTCAGTTATCGTGTAGCTCGACTTATAACACAAGGAGCTCAACGAAACGACGAACAATACCAAAGAAAGGACATTTGGGTAGGTCGCTTATAGAACTCAAACTGCCAGACGGTTGAGGGGTAAAAAAATAAAATAATACAAAAAAGTGACCCACATGGTCCTCACATTCACAAAAATAAAATAAAATTAATAATAATTTACAAAATGAATGTCAATAAAATACGACATGTCAAATACACACACATAAAACAATAAAAATAAACTAAAAATGTAAAAAATAATAAAATACTGAAATAAGTATTCATGTCAAGTCATTAAATGTCAAAAGTAACAAGTAAATATTCATGTCATTGAAAGCTACTCATAGTTTTATGCGGTTAATTCTTAGTTTCGGATATGATGTGTTACAAAGTTATCGCGCTATGTTAACGTCATATGACTGTGAGATTATCATGAAAATCAGAAACGTCAAAAATTTAAGTATCAATTCAATTATTTGGAGAGTATGTGTCCTAGCAAAGGTACTTTTATCCTTGTAGAAATAACTGTGAATAATTAAAGAAACTACTTACCTATTTTTTATACATTTCCTTATGAAAATATCTCAGTGAAATTTAAATAAATTTCCTATTTTTCACGAAGAAAACGGCAGCGTGGTATAAGTGGTCTATTTTGAGCTTATCTCAATTTTACGCCTTTACGGTTCTGAAAGCGGAACGAACATTTTGATCTGTCCAGAGAGACCGATACCATCGCAAGTTGACGTTAATACGACAGGCCGCAAAAAATAAATTAGTTTTCCTCTTTAATATGACAAAGTGTGTATTTAAGATACGGTGATATATTTTCTTCCTGTCCACAAGCTGTTCCTAGTGAATTACCGTAGATCAGGGATGCATAGAACAACATAGAGGAAATCTATACCTAAGACTTACTAGTGAGTTGAAAAAAGCAGTCATTGGTGATGATGATTTAACCTGTAGTCGCGGTCAAACATATTTCGTGAACATTTTTAATAATGCGGGCGGTGCGGTACCCGCATGCGAGCGGTCCATAGAACAGAAAAAAACAGCGTCATTAATGTAGTCCCTTTTCAATGCTGTATTGGCTTCCTTTAATTCTCCAAACGCATTACGGATTTTTCCAAGAGGTTAAAAGCAACAGTATTTTTTCAGGCAAAACTTTTTTCTCAGGAACGTGTGGGGTATCGAGCTGAAATTAATACGAAAACTTCGGTGCGCGATTCTTTTTAAATTGGTACTAACAAGATTATGAGCAATGGTCACCAATCCGTTTGTAATCCTTCACTTCACAACCAGTGAACCTAGTTTATCTGATATGATAATGCGTTGAACATAACACATAATGATCGTATTAGTGTAAAATCGTGAATGAGCAATCAAAGAGGAATGTAGAGCGTTTCAATGCACTCCACAATGGGTTGCAAGCTATGATGCCTAATCATGTGTAAATTGGCAATACATGTAAGAGTATGTATGTAAAGTTTTATTTTGCTCATGGAACCGAACAATGCTGGCTGGATGGCTGTAGCTTTAATTGTTAATATTTAATGGAATTAAACTCCATTACTATATGAAAAGATCATGTGTATTGGTACTTACCAGTTATCCCGAAAACTATAATCTGAAGAACCTATTATAGACAATCTGAAGAACTTATTATAGACAGTTAGTTGGCAAAGCTTGGCCCGAGTTATATTAAGTTTTCTCGATTTCAATATTTTCGAAATTGAATCAGCTAAATTATTAAGTAGGTATCACTCAAAGATAATAAATTATAACAGTAGGTTAGGGCTTCATTTAGAGAGGACTACGTGACAATTGTACAACGGGCTGGTGTCCGCAACTCCACGTCAAAGCGCGTATTTTGCGTATGGGCTATAATCCACCACGCGGGCCCAGTGCGGGTAGGTAGATGTCACATGTCTTCGAATTTTTGGTTCTAGGATATGCCGGTTTCATAGGTAGAGCTTACTTTAAACATAAATAATCAAAACCCTCATTAAATGACGTCACCTGTCATAAACGTCAAAGCTGATCTGCCAAACAATTTGGAAATCGAACAAGCAAGGGTCAGTAGTGCGACAGTGCGACACAATCGTCACGCGTTCGAATCCAACGCGTTCGAATATTAATTTAATACTACCAGTGTTGCCCGATGTGATAATAGTAATTGCGCGTTCCAATTGGCAAGCCGATTGCACTCGCATCGACAATTTTCAAAATAAAATTATTAATTTCACTGACGTTTATTGTTAAATATTATCACGTTATAGTAGTTCAAAAAATACTTTTCAATTGTTTTATTGTGCTGGTTTGTGTATTAATTATAATTAAAGGGAAGTTATTTGTAGAAATTGTTATTCGTCATTAATAACAGAATTTAAAAATAATAACGTAAAACTTATATACTTTTCGTTTTCAACTAACCATGTTGAAGTTTCATACGAGAATATAAAAAAATAGGGTTTAAAAAACTTTATAGAGATCATTTTTATCTATACTAATATTATAAAGCAGAAGAGTTTGTTTGTTTGTTTGTTTGTTTGTTTGGTTGAACGCGCTAATCTCAGGAACTACTGGTTCAAATTGAAAAATTCTTTTTGTGTTGGATAGTACATTTATCGAGGAAGGCTTTAGGCTATATAACATTACGCTACGACAATTAGGAGCAGAGCAGGAATGAAAAATGTTGCAAAAACGGGGACTTTTTTGCCTTTCGTTTCTCTCTCTTATGTGACGCAGACGAAGTTGCGTTGGTCAGCTATTAATAGGCTATAATTTATGTTGGAAACTTGAACACCTGATGCAGAACCGCAACAGACCAGCTAAACTATGAGAGATACAAATATGACACCATAGCAAAAATTGTTCCACGTGATGAGCATTTTCTGCTGAGAGAATAAATTTAAAGATCTGGAACACCTGATGTGGAACTCCAAGAGCCCAGCTACACCATAACACATATAGGAATGACGTCTTAGCAAAAGTTGTTCAATCTGATAAGCACTCTCTGTTGACTTATAAAAATCGAAGATCTGGGACACCTGGTGTGCAACTCCAAGAGCCCAGCTACACCATCAAACATAAAGGAATGACGTCTTAGCAATAGTTGTTCAATCTGATGAGCACTCTCTGTTGACTTATAAAAATCGAAGATCTGGAACACCTGATGTGGAACTCCAAGAGCCCAGCTACACCATAACACATATAGGAATGACGTCTTAGCAAAAGTTGTTCAATCTGATGAGCACTCTCTGTTGACTTATAAAAATCGAAGATCTGGAACACCTGATGTGGAACTCCAAGAGCCCAGCTACACCATAACACATATAGGAATGACGTCTTAGCAAAAGTTGTTCGGTCTGATGGGCATTTCCTGTTGACTTAGAAAAAATCGAAGGTCAGAAACATCTGATGTGAAAATTATTGCAAAGCTATCACTAATTTCACTGTATAAAATAACATAAGCTGGGAGTACCTCCACGCGGTGAAGGCGCTAACATTTTAGGACTGATTTTCGATGACGATTGTATATCAATGAAAATTTGACTCGACTGGCCAAAACTCCCATTTATTATTTTATTTTATCGAATAAATATGTCTTCGGGTTTATGTTATTTGAGTGTTGAATTTCCTTTTCCATTTATCTTCGTGACTCGGTAGCCTACCCGGTAACGCAGGGGAGCAGTCAATTAGATTTTAATTGATTAGATATCTTCACAACAAAACTATAACCTTGCCTAGAAAGAGGTCAAATCTTTCCCAATGTTCCAAAGGAGCTACAAGATTGAGGATCATAAGATCCCAAGAATCTATCGAAGAGCGTCAGGAGAGACTTGATGCTGTTCGAGAACACCAGGCTGCTTGCTCCGTGGAAACCTCTTCGGATCGCGAAGCACGCCTGCGTTCTTAGCGTATTTACGCATCTACATCCAGATCTCTAGAGACCAGTGAAGAATAGATGCGCGACTGGCCGATCGTGAACGTCATGCATTGTCTCGCGAGTCGGAGACGTTCACGGATAGAGAATTGCACTTGAGTACCAAGCGTATCTACGCATCGACTTGTAGATCTCTAGAGACAATGCATTGTCTCGCGAATCGGAAACGTTTACCGATACAGAATCACGCTTGAGTTCTCAGTGTATTCGCACATCTACTAACAGGTCTTTTGAAACGAGTGATGAACGTGATGCGCGACTAACTGCTGCTCGAGATTATCATACTCGTACATTGCCCCGAACACGAACACAACAAAATATTCATAATCAGTTAGAAAGTGAGAAAGAAAGAATTACTGGAGTACGGCATGAAGAGACAGAAGAAGAGCGCAACGAACGTTTGAATTCTGATCGAATTCGACATTGTCTGAACAGAATGTCGATATCATCTGAAGAATCGGATGTGTCTTAAGATATAGCCGTAGGGCATGGCGACCTTCCTTGGGTTGATAAGGAACGGAGTACATTTACGTATATACTCCTATGATTGAATACGCCACATTTATTATGGTTCAAAGTTGTACTTTTTGTGCAGCTGTTAAATGGCGAAAAGAAACAAACGGTATGTGTTGCTCAGATGGGAAAGATCCGCTTTTCCCTTCCCCGGGTTCTTAGAATTCGACATCAGACGTTTCAGATCTTCGATTTTGACGACCCCGTTGTCGCTGGCATAAGCAACATCAGGGTCCGCGTACGAACTCGCGGGCAGAAGCTAGTTTTATCATATTTTATTAATCTACTCTGTAACCTGGAAAGCAAGCGGGCCATGTTGACATTCAATAAACAGCGCCTATAAATAAATGAAAATAAAAATAAAATACGGATAAAGGTGTATTCACACGATCGATCGCACGGGCGTGCATCCGAAGCGATTGGAGCGGAAACGCCTGGGGCAGTGCACAGTGAATTTATCATACGTTGGTATGTTCATACCTAACTTTCAACGTGCAATCTCGCATGGTAGGTAGTTTGTTTACCAAGTGTGATTAATAACTATTACCTATAGCGAATAGGTATATAACGATCGGCTGCGAACTGAGTCAACAAACGCCCGATCGAAACTTATATATCCGTACAATATGGAAAACATTTTAGGTTTAGAATAAAAAGTTCAATACATGTGTATGGCTTTAGAACGATGGTGATGGGTTCCTAATAAATGCGTTTGAGTTCATAAAATCGAAGTAGGTAAGATAAGACGTTCTGGTTAGGACTTCCCAATTCTCAAATTATTAGTATGGTCTTTAATGGCGGATAGGAATTTTGAATGAATTATCTTGTGTCAATTATGTTGTGCGATAGTCTAAAAGTTAGGTATTTATTAAGCTTCAAAGTATCAAACAATAAAACTGGCCATAAAGACCAGAGACTGACAAATCAAACATGTTCCCATAGACCCGCGATGTGAGGACGTATCATTTTCAATTCCACACACAAAAATACACGTTCCTAAAGTACGGGTAGGTAGGCACAGAAACGGGCAAAAAAATGGTAAAAAACCACTACCACGGTTCAACATCAAATGGTACAAAGAGGAATAGAAATTAAATGTCATAGCGTCTGATATCAATAAAAGGAAAACAAATGAAAATCTACCTTTTATATTTACCTGATGGTTGGAATTGGGTTCGCTTTGGACTGCTACCCAGTCTTTTGTTGTTTAGCCTTAGTCCATTCGAAACGATTGTTGTCTAAGAAGCCCGCGTAGTGCAGGCAAACAATATTCCATCAGGTAAACATGAACACGCTTGTTTGTTTGCAATTACCGTATGAAATTGTTCGGATTTCCACAATATTGTTTGGGAGAATTTTTCTTCCAAGAATCTTAAGAAGCCAGTTCACCATTAAGAAAGGCTTTTTTTAGAATAGACCTTTCATAAATGCACATTACACTTGGTTGCACTGCATGGGGCAACAGTAACAGAAAGTCGTTATTCGATTTCGATTCCCGTAGTTGATTGAAACAGCGGGTGCGCTGAATAGAAAATCGGTGGTTAACTTTTGTTTTATCCACTCTAACGAGAACTTTGGCAATTCATTTGTTTTCTCCTTTTACGGCTGGTCGGATGAAAAAGTAAACCGGTGCTGACGCATTGTTTTCTGTTGGGTATTTTGTGTTGCAATCCGAATTAGCTGGCATTCCACGAAGTCAGGATGACCGATTGGGTTTTAGCCACAATTTGGATTTATTTATATTTATACCTACGCAATGCAATGAGCTTTAAGATTTTCATGCTAAAATATTATTTTTCTAGAGTGGAAAAGATAATTTTAATATAACTGTAAATCTAATACTTTAAATCTATTTCCGGAAATCGTCACCTCTCGAATAGAAAACACTTAGGTCAAAATAAAATAAAACAGTTTATTTGCAAGTCAAAAATATGGTTTACAATAAAAACAGGCCTATAGGCTAATGAGTTAAGTTGTATGTATGTTGCTACCAAACTGTCCGAAAATTTCCGTGTACCTACTTAAAAACTCCATATTCAATATCCTCACACGACAACTTCAAACCAGGCAATAAAGCCGGAAAAAAACCTAAATCAATAACTGCGAGCGTGCCGATATAAAACTGTGTGAAAACTTTGCAAAATGAAGTGGTAAAACTTCTCGGGGCAATTTTTCTTCGGGCCGTCAATGTCAGAGGCAATATTTCACGAGTTTAACAGCGCCGCGCAGATATCGATGCCGTGGGGAATCCTGGTCCGACTCGATGCTCGATGAACGTAGCCCAGGGAAACCAACTAAGCCAATTTGTGTGTAAATAGTTTGCTGAGTTAATATTTATGTTAATTTTGTGATAAATATCAAGTTAGAGGGGTATATCATGTCATCATCATCATCATCATTTCAGCCGAAAGACGTCCACTGCTGGACATAGGTCTCCCCCAAGTGTCGCCACATTGACCGGTCCCGTGCGACTTGCAGCCAACGGATTCCAGCAACCTTCACCAGGTCATCGGTCCATGACATCATGATGATGGTATCATGTAATCAGGTATATTTCTATTTGTTTTTTAAAAGATACCTAGTTAAACTTTTAATTGAATAACTAGGTACAGCATTAAGATTATCCTCAACTTGACGACTACACAGAACAGTAATCTTCTGACCACTTACCAGAAATGGTTTCCGGTAAGTGCTTTTAATGCCTTTTCATCTTACAAACATTGAATAAAGAAACGTTTTCCTTAAATTGAACGATTGACTGAGATAGAGATATTTCTAATTTTTCGGTTGACCTGCGCCGCCAAGATTGTAGCACTAGAAAAATAGATAAAACGAACGCAAACAGACTGGAAAAGTAGAGAAAAAGAGCGGAGCGACCCGATGAACGACCGGAATATACCAACTAATTGAAATCATTGAACACACTTCAAATATTTAACTGGACCGAGCTCTTTTAGATATTATTTCACCAACTTTGATTGAATTCTTCAACTTTTCTGTAATTAAGACATTATTCATCCATAATGTACAATGAGGAAGACCAAAGAAACGATGGATGGACTGTGTGAAGGATGATTTGGCGTCTAATGAGATAACGAGTAAAAAAAAGTACCTATGGAAAAATAAGCCATATAGGTACTGCGCCGACCCCAAATAGATTGGGATAAGGGCTAGAAAATGATGATGGACGAATGTAATATTATAAAAAAAACTGTTTTAAGTGAGTAGTAAACAATATCCGCTGATATCACAATATTAATGACTTCATCCGACCCTTTGTCTCTTCTCAAAGTAATGTTTTCTTGAGGAATCCCTCCAGGGTTGCAGGGGCGCAAAAACGTCTATTTAACCACTATCATTAATAACTTGGACCTCTTTTCGGGGATTACTTGCAAGAAATACGATCGAGGATATTGTACTTCAATGGGTAGATATATGAGTACATTAAGTATCAATATGTTACCTTTTAGTTAATATACTAGCTTGCAAAATGTATGTGGAAAAAGAAAATTTACGGCCAGTCATGAAGAAGGATCATCTTCCAGACCACATGCGTCTTCAGATTTATATGCAAAGTTTGGTTTACTTCTTGTTCTTAGCGTGAATACGAGAATTAATAAAAGTTGAACATAGAAAACCACAAGGTATTATTTCTAGACAAGAACTCACAATAACGTAGGCGGTAAATCCTTCACGTCTCAATTTTATTCTAGAACTCAAATAACAGCTCCCAGGCTATCGATAAATGAACAAAATCTAAATAAAATATTCGATATAAGAGCAAAAGTAGAAAAGGAAGCAAAGAAAGAGTTCCAACGGAGCAATATTGCCGACCACCTGCTCCGCTGAGATAGGGATCATAATGTTAATTTAATTAAAGGACTAATCTAAATTGCAGACGACCCAACACTCCGCCGACCATTAAAAGGATATTTCGTCGCCAACACTAAGTTGGGAAAGTCGCTGATTATAAATATCTTGGAAAACAAGTCAGGGGAGACGATTTACAGTGAAAACATCAAGTAAATACCGAACTTTGTGGAAGTTTTAATCTGCAGGGTATATTTTTTATTCAAATTAGCCAAGTAAATATGTACAAGTATAATAACATTTCTGATGAGAACGAACCGTGTAAACTTAATTTAGGACAAGACGTAAAAGAAAAGAATTTAGAGTGATAATAAAAAACATCGTAAGAACTCAGTGAAAATATTCTTGATTGTAGTGTTTTGTGGAGAGAACTTGTTCAAGAGAATAGCTCAACAATCATAGTTGATGAACAGCTATATTTAATTAAAAGGCAAGTAGGATACTTATCTAAATTGCAGAAGGCCGGTTTAAGTTTCATTAAAAGGGGTTCTCCGTCTCTACACAAGGAAGAAAAAGTTTTGCAGCGATAAAGATGCCTTTCGCCTTGAAAGCAGACAAAACTTGTTGGGAGGTGGGTGGAAAACAATTTATTATTTCCTTTGATAGCTAAGAATCTCGAAAGAATTTGCTAATTTTAAATGCTCAATGCACGATTATTCTTCTTTGTAAGTATTTATTTCGTCGTAGTATAGTTTGCGTACTCTTTCTCGCTTCTCTTCGCGAATTAAATGTCAACTTTTTGGGAATATTCTGTTCGCTGTATGAGATTAACTATTGATCGGCTTATTTTTGGGTAAATAGTATTTCTACATGTTATGCTTTGATTAAAGGTAGAATTTGGGTAATGGAATAATGGCCAAAGATAATATATAATGAAGAGACAACAGCCAATATCAATTCAAATTGGAGGGAGCGGTCCGTTACAGCACTGGCCCGTTGGTCCGCCCAAATTATGTTCAATGGATAATTAATCGTCCCTGTTCACTTCAATAACAATGGAGGGCCATATCGAGATAGATCGATCATTATAAAGCTATATTGCACGGATAATATCACTTTAACGACCTTTAAACGACTAATGATGCGATATTTTTTCGCTGTTGACCTTTCAAATTACCTGGACGTTGGGGACTTTGTTTGTTTTGCCCTTTGTCAGTGAAGCCCCGCTTGTTTGTTCCGCCGCAGTGGCCACTTGAGCTGCTGTACTAAATGATAAAGTTACGAGTAGGAACATGGAGTACTCCGGTTTTGTTTTATGTGCTATTTTACATGGCGCATTGTGGCTTCGTTGTTTGTGGGTTGTAGAACATGTCCATTACCCAATAGTGCTGCAAACATATACAAAAGTACGACTGTAATAATTTTACCAAAGCATATTAAAAATAATTATGACACCTGGCGTTGCAAGAACTTTATGACTTTCTTGCGATTCTATCCTCAAGAGAAACATACTTAAGCTCGGTAGTATTATTTTAATGGAACCCCAAAGAGAGGGTCGGTAGCAATTAAAATTTTCCATTTTATTAAATTAACGAGCGGAGGCAAGTACGTCGAGTAGGTACTCCACTAAGCTTTTCACTTGTGCAAATATAAAGATATTCTATATTGACAAATGCGTATTTAGATACAATCTAAACCTGAAAATGTACATAGCGGTAACATAAATATAGCGAGAGTTAACGTTTCTTTGATTTCGTATTCTATATTTGTTTATACAATCAAAGCGAAATAATCCCTTTGTAAGGCCCGGGACAGACCTGCGGGGTTTCTCTAACGAAAACTATTGGCAACGATAAACATACAGGGTTACAAGGAAACTGGGTTTGTCTCATCCTATTTGAATTTCAAATGCGTGTGCAGGTGAGGATACGATTGGGCCCAACTTCCTGCACGGTTTAGATTTACCAGCCTCAATTGAATCCAGCGTTGGAACTTGCACTGTGTATCTCTTTGATAAAGAAGCTTATGATACAGTTACTCGAAGATTTTGTTCTGTATCAGTCGGAGTATTTTATGTAAGTGCCAGTTAAGATCGCAATAGCGAACGCAATAGCAATAGCGTTATTGCCCTTATCCTTGTATCTCTTCGTATGAACCAAAAAAATGATCGTATCGTTTTTCATTAGGCAAAATGTTGAAGATCACATTAAATGACGATTCAAGACTTAAACAGGCTTATTTTTGGATTTAAGAGTTAAGAACTTTAATAAATGTTGGTGGGTCGTAGATCGCCATACTGGCACTTACGATACAAACATATCTTCCACAACAATGAGTGTTTTTATAGCTACTACGATAATAACCAGGTCAAAAAGGTTTCCGATTTCGAACTGATTCCCGTACGATAATAACGTGTTATTGTCGTCTTGGTTTACAGGGTAATATTGTATTAATAATAATGTCTTTCTAACCCATCGCTCGAAGGCATTATACTATCCCTTTTGTCTTACCGGCTTTCACCAACTTGCATGGGAAGGTAATATAATCTTGTACATAGTCGTTTGTTTTTGATCAGATTTGGTAAACAATCAGGGATGTATGTAGAGGTCTAACGAAGGTTTTAGTTAAACCAGAGAATACAAAATTGAAAATACTCAGGAAGAAAGAAAGGCAGAGGAAATTTCTGTTTCATTGCCTAAAATGAAAACAATAATTTACCCAAAACGACGGTATTGCGCCGATCATAAAATATGATTTTCATTACAGCATTCCATAAGACATGTGTTACACTAAATCACATATGGAGCAAGGTATAGTTTGTAGCATATAAAGCCGTAACTTCCCATGAGGGCCACGATTAAATTCTTTATTCCTGAGGAAGGGGGAGAGGAATTTTCTCCACTCGACATCTACATCCACGGCAATTTTTCACAAGTGTATATCTGCGGAGGCACGGCATTGTGAACTGGTACAATATTTAAGTTAATGTACGTCGATAAATAACGGCGTATACTATCATATTTTATACCAAACATTTTTATTTTTGCCAAGAAATTGAGTAATTCGGTTATCAGTTGGAAAAATGGTAAGAAAGTGTTTTGTTTCAGGCTTCATTAAACATCGCTGTTGTACGAGAATGTTGCCGATATTTCTTTAGTATTTACAAGACCTACACGCAATACAGAATATAATAAATTTCAAGGCCTTCACAAAAAGTGGTAGTACTAAACTTTTGATGTCTTTTCGTACTTTATGGCTTGTATTTAGAAATGCTGACAAGCAAACATTAAGTTTATCCTGAAGGGCACTTTTATTATAGCTACTACTTACCCCTGCTGCTCATAACTTGCACCAAACCGATAGCTGTATCTCAGCTACCGCTTCAGACCATCTGATTGATGGCTCTAATCTCCACAACTATAGAATTTGTACGAAGATAGATAACCTCTGCACAGTGCACACTGTGGTTTCCACATAATGTTTGCTAAAGGAAGTCAAAATATTGAGTGGGAAGAGAAAAGCGCGATACATTGGCGAGATCTCGCAACGCGGTCAACTTAATAGTAGATTGAGAGTCACATCAGTTGTATGAGTCAATTTAAAGAGCGAATTCAATCAGTCCAAACAAGCAGAAAATCGAACCCCAAATCATCCAATCGTAGTAAATCTCAAATTCCGAGTACGCGGCTAAGGAGCGGCCCGTCCCGGCCAAGTCCCTGATTTAAATTGCAGATGGCCCTCGGGAACGAACGCCGACTGCCGCGATATGCTAATCATAGTCAAGCCAAGGATTATCCCTGTTTACACTTAACAAACTCACTTAATTTCGCACCGACCGATGTCTTGCCATATTTGTTGTCCAAAATGTTGAATAGTGGACGGCTTAAATCTGACAGGCGAATTAAGCGATATTAATTTGTTACTGTACTGCGCCTGTTTGTAAGTAATCTTATTCATAGCTTGCTGGAAGTCTGTCATAATGTTTTTTGAAATGTGAATGGCTGGTTATGAATTGAATTTTATTCGAATGTTGTTTTCGTATTGTATTTGGTATGATATAATAATAATAATAATATAGCTGGACAATTCACACACAGCGCCATCTAGTGCCACACTAAGTAACGAGGCTTGTGTCGAGGACACCAGATAGTTGATATACTATATAGACACTTTTTGTTTGTAAATACATACTTATTATACATATAAACATCCTCGGAAACAAATGTCCGTGCTCAGCACACAAACATTTGCTCCTAGCAGGATTCGAACCCGGGATCCTAAGAGCGTAAGGCAGCTTCACTACCGCTACGCCAATTGGGTCGTCATTTTGTATTTGGTATGATAAGTTCCATACTTTTGCTAAACTTTCTTGATTACTAAATTAAATGTAGTATTTTTACAAGCATTCATTTTTTAAGGGAAAATATAAGGAAGGTAGGACGAGTTATTGAGAATTATGGAATCACATGAGGATTACATGCTGCGTCGACCCCAAATAAATTGAGATAAGGGTAGGAGAACAATAATGATTATTCATTTTTAAATTACGAGTATCAGACTGATGACCATTTCATAACGTGTAGAAAAGCAATCCCTATAACAATATTTTATACTTCGATGCAGTCCCAAACAAAGCATTCTTGGATGACATTAGCTGTGCCTTTTTTTACGTCAAAAATCACACAAGTCACTGACTGACCTCAATATTATGCAGTTTTGTATGAAACATACAAAGGAGGAAAGTACTCAAGAAGCAAGATTGTTAGCTAGAAGAGGTTCTAGCTAACAATCTTGTTTGTGTATTAATGATTTTTTAACCGTTATTTTATGTAGTAAGCATGATTTTAAGTTAAAAACGTTGAAATTTAAAATAATCTTGTCATGGCGTCTAATTTACTTAGTCTAGTCTTGATAGATTTGAAGAAACTTTCCGACGACTGATAAATGCTTTCATTAAGTAGGTCTTCTTTTTATGGCAAAATTATTTGTATATACAATTTTTCCTTGAATAAGAACTTGGAAGTCTACGTTTATGAATATGTAGCAGAATATTTCATAATTTGTAAGATCACACAAAAGTTAAACACCTAGGATTATTTGTAAGCTATGAAACACAACTATAACAAGTATATCTTGAAGTTTGGTAAAAACAGCTATTCGGCGGGCAAACACATTAAATAACATTATTTTTATTTCCATTAAACATTTAACGTGTCGGGTAAATAACTAGACCAAGCAATAAGTACGCCTGAGGCGTCGTAAAGTCGATCTGAGGTGGCACTAATACGAATTTATGTCGATGGACCCACGGAGGCGCTCTGCTCGATATCGATTCGCCTACAGCCTATAAATGTTTCAATTTTCAAACCACCCATTTTATGTTAACCATTATATATTTTATTTCCGTGAACAAAAAATCGTATTTCTTATTTTTGGCGCCCAACTGGGACAGCATCTATTGGGAGCCTAAATATGTGGTGTAGAAAACGGGTTAGTTTCAGTTATAGGAGTAATTTAAAATCCATAAGCACTATTGTATTCCTATCCAAATTATTTGTATTTATGTATTACCTAGGCGATCGATGTAGCGAAATTCTCAGCAAGTTTCTTTTTAAACAACAGAAAGACAACTGCTGCAAATGCGATATAGTTTAGTTCCATTAAGTACGGGTACTTATCTTCTCTTCCCTGTATAATGGAAGTAAGAAAACGATTAAGTCATATTTTATGAGCTCCAGACGCCGTTGAAGAAAATTCTGTCAAATGTTAGCGTTGACATATAAGGGGCAAGTAAGCTCTCTGGTACCGTTTAACTTATATCGAATTTGGGGAGGAAATCTCTAAAATTTACATGAGAAAGCGTCGTGGAAAGGGGGCTGCGTTCCTAGAGATGTCTCGGGACTCGCTGTCTTCTAACAAGGGACGGGAATGTTTGAGGTATCCGACGCAAGCACGCGGAATACGACTGGAATATTTGATTGAAAACGTGAACGTGTTTAATATCGAATTTTTTCTTGATGATATATTTTTGGATCTAAATGAAAATAGGTAAAGCTTTTCATGGCGAGGTTTATGGCATTTTATTAGGTACATTTGTCGCTCATTTAATCGTATCAATACAGTCGGTATAAAGGTCGTACTCTGTGTGATAATTATTTCTGGAATTGTTCATAATTTAATCAAAGCAAGTACGCCAAAACGAATTTAGTAATGAAATAAAACTTTTTCTATGATCCCACATTGTTAACAAACAAGATTAAACAAGGCCCCCTCAGCTGACATTAAAAGATAAATACGGTGGCGGGGGCCCCACGTTGGGCGCCAAAGTTCGCGATATGTGGCCTGCCACATGAGTAGTAATTAACACCGCCTCGCGAGCACTCCTCCCCTGCCCCGCACGCACCCCGGCACCCAACCCCGCACCTCTCAGCCTGCCACCCTCCCAACACTCACTGGGGCACACCGATTGAATTAAACTTCGGCACGGTTGTTGTGGTTCGGATCCGAGGTTGGTTTTGTCGCCCGCGTTTCGTGCAGCTGCGATTAAACTACCAATACTTGTCCGGCATTTATTAGTTTTGCTGCCACATTTTGGGACACAAAAAGTGTTATTAGCAGCTATTTGTGATCATTAAGGAACTTATTGATAGATTACGTAAATTCCGTCATGCAGCCTGAGTATTTCCAAAATTAGGCGAATAGTTACGAGTAGATGTGTTTTTGTTAGGGTCGAACTAATGCCCAACAGTTTTAACTGGTTTGTGATGATTTTCACTTTGATGAGTACGGAAGACATATGAAGAGATTTCAGGGTTAGTTTTCAAGATGCTTCCTTAGCACAGCCAAACACTCCCACTAATGAGGTGCCAAAAAAAAAACAAACAAATAAAACACAATTAAAAAGGCTGTTCCCTTTACATGCAGACCTTACAGAGCATGAGCTCAATGTCAACAGTTGTAAAGTTTTTCTCTCCGTACAATAAGTCTCCGAAACAAGAAGTGTAGAGCACTAGGCAGAGTGGGGGGAGGCTCCCCATCTAGAAGCACAATTAGCGCGCGCGACTCAACACGACTTCAGTTTTAACAACGCGGCACGGCGCACTCGGCATCATTCACACGAGATGGGCTCTGCCTTGCGGGATTCTTGTGTCCTACACACGCGTTAAAGGAACTGTAACTGTATTTGTTTTAAGTGGGTTTTCAGGTAACGAATGTTTAGTGTTGGCACTCGATTCGTCTGCGTGTCGCCGAGATCTGGGTGCTGTTTATTCGGACGGCGCTCGAGGGTACAACGGATTTATTTCAACTATTAGATGTATTTATTTCAACAACTGCATCACCGTCACCCTCTTCTTCATTTGAATAACTAAACTTTTCTTAAAATAAACTGCATCTTTTTTTCATTATAAATATAAACATTTCTAAAATAATAGACAAGTTTAAATGAAATGACTTCAATGAACAAACTCATAATTAAAACACAAACTGCATGTTATTCAAACTAGAGGTGACAAATATTTGTAACACGTAATTACATTAAAACAGTTTGTAAGGCAATTAAGCAGATAACGGGAGATACATAACCTCCACGAAAGCTCTAAATCTCACTGGGTAATTAACACTGGCTGCGCTAACAACGCTTGAAACTGTATTTATTGTGCTGTCCTATATTTAATTACTATAACATAGTATTCATTTTACCGAAAACTTTAGGAACAATACTTCCTCAAAGATCTAGTGGCCGAAAGTGGGCGAGAAGACCTCAGTTCAATTGTCAAGTCAGTTTGTTTTCGGTAAGAAAATTTTCATTAGAAGCCCGAAGTTTGAAATTGGACCCGATAAATGGCATAAGCTCGCCCTTAACTCCATAGGACTGTATACCACCTTTTTTTTTTTTTAGGATGGGAAATCATCAAATGACTTCTCCCACTCTGGGCGGAGCGGGAGGGAGTGTCAGACTTTTACTGATTAAAACCCATCCATGTTCCTTCCTCGCCCTTTATGTTTCGGGGCCGCGGTATCTCTTTCGAACAGGCCCGCAACCCCGGCAGGCTTCGGCCCTTGCGGGCCCCTCTCTTATGCTGACATCTCTTTGAGGCGCGCGTGGAACACGAACGCGCCGTCGACACGGCCTGTCGTCACTAGACGGACGGACGGCTAGCTAGCCCATAGCAAACCGTCCACAGGCCCGCATCTACGGTGGCCGGTAGCCACCACGTGGCCCCCGACGCCCGGTGCGTCTCCCGCGGCGGCCGGGAAGGGAGGCTCTCTCCCTCTCTCGTTCCACCACCTCCTTCGCTAGCATGACTGCTTCGCAGAAGGAGGTGACGGCTTCCCATTCCGTCTCGCTCCGGACCATGGATTGAACCCAGGGCCGGACGCGAGAGATCGCCGCCGGCGATCGCCGCTACGAGGACACGGCGGTGCTCCGCCCACGCAGGGCAGACTTCCACCGTGTGCTCCACCGTGTCCTCCGGTATGAATTAATTATCCAAAGACAGAAATATTTAGCATTGTCATCATATTGGAATTTGAATGCGTGCACGTAATGAGGAAATACCATTACGCCTGTAAGATGTTTCTGGCTACGACGACATTTTCGACCAATGAGTGTTAACGACTTTTCAGTGAAACAATTTGGTGAGTGATAATTTATTATTGATTTTATAGCAGCTACAACACAGCAGCATTTATGTTTTTATTTTCTGGAAACAGTCCTATCTCTCGAACAGCTTAAGCTTATATAAACTGAGATATTTAATCCCGAAATTCGTGGAACGTCGTATTTTTCATTAAAAACTCGTCATAACAACAAATTAATAATTAGTTGAGTGGTTATTTCAAACTAAGTTGGTGGAATGAAAACATAAACAAAACTACAGAATTTGCAGTCAAAGTCACGTCATAACTCACTCTCAAATAAAAATCTCTGTATGTGGTTATGTGCATAGGATACGTACATATTTGATTTCTCCCTACATAACGGAAAAGTCTTTAAAACTTTAATAAAAAGCGTATATTACGCGTCCACTTGGCCAACGAGTTTTTATTGGATTTTGTGGTGTTTTACTTAGCTCTTTATTTCGTTTATTTACTTTCTTTAGCATAACTTTGCGGTTTTTGTTTACCTTCTTCCAACTTAAGTGGATTTTGTATTTTTGTTTTGGTCTATTATAACCAGAATCGTATTGACATTTGTCAGCAACCATAAAAATAACGGAACACAGATACAGACAAAAAATCGAAATCGAAATGACATCGATAGATATTCGAACCTTTGCAGGTAACAAAAGTTCATTAATCGTCGATAACAACGGCTGACTAGGTACCATACAAGTGGCGGTGTGTCGAACGCGTGTATAGCGCACTCCACTGCTCTCTGCGACTCTGCAACACTCTAAACTCCTTTATAAGCCTCTCTCATTCCCTGTTACTCGCTCATTTCAGCTTTAGTATTAAGGATAGGCTTCTCTCTTTTCAACTCGACTTCACTTTGAACTTTATCTGTCTCGATGTCTCTATTGTTGCGATGTACTTTTGTCTTGTCCATTGCAGCGAAATAGATTCTTCGCTGAGCCGTGCACCGTCAAAGTTTATTGTTGATACTTTGATTATTGTCTTATCGTTTCTTCATATTATTCTTTATTTTAACGTCGTCTTTTCTGTTTATAACCTGGTCTGGCAGTTTTGTAGGAAACAGCTGTTTTTTTTTAAAAGACGAAAACTTTCTATGTTACCTTTGTACTGAATGGGTAGTTACCGTTTTAGCGTCGGTGTCTCTCCAAACTGTATAGCACGAACTATATTTATTGACACGTAAACAGTAATGTACTCGTAAAACGTATGTAACAGGCGGTTAAGCGTAAAAAAGTGCGGCAGAAAACGTGCGTACCTATATTATAGGGAATTTCGTTTAGTATTAACATTGGGGGTAGAGACGCAAGAAATCCGCCCTCTTTGTATAAAAGTTAATAGTAGGAGTATACGTAGTGGTAGTTGGTGAGGGTTTTCCCAAGATGTCCATAGCAAACACTGCGCGATCTGCTCGGTAGTACTCGCGGCATTCAAATCGCTGCGTTAGCATACAATATTTGAGCAGGAGTTGGGAATCTTCATCGGGTGCGGGTGTGTATCCCGCTCTGCCCTCGCAAATAGAATTTCGATAGCGAACTGCTCCCAAAAGGGTTTGTTTGCGGATGCCACTCACGCATTCCGATCTCTTGGTTACGAGTGTTTACAATTAGTTCATATCGACGTAAACTTTGATTACGTATAAGATTTCATGTATATTTGGCAGGTTGAGAGATTAGTTGTTTTAGAAATATTTGGACAATTGTGTATAATATGGACTGTAACATTTCGTTTCGGCCATAAATACGTCTATTAAAGACGAGGCAGATTTATCGGCGGTATACGTTGAGCTCATAAACCTATTGTTGTATTTAGCAACAAAAGACGATTATTTTCGTTTTTCCGCTAACCTCCCTCGACAGGGGGCGACTTAGGCATACGTAACAACGTACCCCTTTCTCTCTAGCTCGCCTATTTAACTATTAAACCAGCCCGCCCCAACGAACTAACGTATTCATGACTTGGAGAATACCACCCCCTATTTTACGAGCGGTGGTCGCAGTGAATCGGAAAGGTTACCTATTCGGACCCCGGCCTATGTGAAATATCACGCTACCATATGCTACGTAATTTGAGGGATCCACGAAAGGTTTGTCCTTAAGTCGACGGGATTGTTCTACATAAAGTTAAAGAGGAACTCGAACACGTGTATTGTTTTCTAGTGAATGTGAATATTGATGGTGAAATTTGTTTGAAAAAGCAGCGACACTTAAGAAACAAGTAAGTTAATAGTCGGATAATGACCTCATTAGGGTATCGATGGCAAAAAGTTCAAATGAATTTTTTAGTCCAAAACAGCAGCCAGGCGAACCCCGCTCACTAATGCACTAAATAGATCATCAAGTGTGTCTAATAAAGCGATGACAAGTTTATATTCGCAACCATGAAATACACTACAGTTCAATTTGTTCCTGAATAAAATTCAAAGGCTATTAAATTCAGCAATTGTTTGCATCCGAATGTTCCAGTTGACGCACGGCTGACCCCGGCAGGCAAAAGCACGCGCCGAGAAGGCACTCGCGCTGCGACCCTTCCCAGCATCCCTCGTCCACCTCGTTACGCGATATCCGTTTTCGACCTTTAATATTTATATTTGGAACGAGCTGTCGGCCAATTAGGCGGCACCGAATTCAAATTGGCAGTTCATGTTGACAGTTGCCAGGTGGCAGTCGCAAACGGCGCACGTCTCGGAAATCGAAATTTATATGAACGTCCCTCGACATTTAATGACCTCCTTTGAAGTGTTAGAAAATGGTTGTAAAGCTATTTTGGAAACCGACATGGCGATTACTGGCGGTGTTTGTGTTGAAATGAGTATTTCAGTAACAAACCGCAAACTGCTGAAGACGGAAGTGTTAATTTTGCGTGATGTTAATTATGAACGCAAAGTGCTGACAAATAATCTAATCAGAATAAAATTTCTATCTTAATCTGAGACATTGCCTGAGAAATAAAAAACAAAATAATTGTAATTTAAATAGTACCCCGTTGAGTATTAAAAGAAACAACAGCTTGGTATTAATAAAAAGCGAGAGGTCGGTACAGACGACATCTGTCTACGGCTGAATTTATCTCGGGACAAATTGCAACGCCCGAGTCGGCGCACTGGCGCGGGCTCTCTGCTATCCTTTGTACAAATGAGACACACAACAGCGCAATGGTTTCGCTAAATTAATATGTTTGCACTATCTTAAATTCTGCAAATTGGATCTGAGTCAGGCAATGAGACAAGATTCATGAATCGCGCGTATGGTGAATACACTGACTTATGTACCTGTTTCAAGTGAAAAGCTTTTGATGTTTCTTTGCTGGCACGTTCAACAATTGATCAACAAATCGTTATTCCGTGTAAGTGGCGTCAAGGATTCATTTATTGCTTCTTCGTATCACGTGTCCCCGAAGGGAGAATACGTGTGCGTAATACTTGAATGTAGGTGAGTTGTTATCATAGAGTGCCTTTTTAAACCCAGAAACTTCCACAAAGATTCGAAAGAAAGTGTCATGGCTTTGTGCGACTGTGTACTGAAAGAATAGAAAAGAAACAACGGGTTTGTTTGACGCGGGATAAACAAAAATAGAATATACCACGTTTCTTAATAGAACTGAACCGAGGTCAAGAAATAAACAATGTCTCCAATACAAATAACTTATTTTCAATATCCTGATCAAAGCGTCATTTCTTATTAAAACATCAGAACCACAGGCCGTACAGCAAACAAGGTATAAAGTCACAAGACGACAACTTGACAAAATTTATCCCAACAACTCGGTTTGTTTAAACGTTAATTATCGTTTTATTTATGTTGGAAATATTCTAATTTACCCCGAGAGCTAATACCCGAGCTGTTCGCCGAGACGAGACAAGACGGCGCCCGTCCCGCCATCTGACAGGTGTCTTACGCGTGGTCGGATTTATCTTGAGATAAATTGCCACGAGCTCTGTTTTCTACTATCGTGTGGACCTCGCACGTCACGAGGATTACACCACGATTTAAATCTGTAAGTTATCTTGTTAGTTTAGTTTGTGTGACGTGATATTTAGGCTTTCAGGTATTTGTACGGAAAATATATCTGGTGAAATGAAACTTGAGACAGAGTTAGTTTATGCCAACTTCTCAATAAACTTGTATTTAACAAGAGTACATGCCTCTGAAAATTAACATAGTGATTTCAAAGAGTATGGGCAAATGGTAAGATAAGATTCTTGAAAAGAACGGTCTCAAGGCACTCCAACTTTAGCTCGTAAGTAATGAACTCAGATGTTAATTTAAAAACAGGCTTTGCGCCATTTACACCTTATACGTATTGAGGGACACTGTGGGCAGATCCCCCTCAACTCCTTTGTTTTAAATATGCATCGCGCCGTCTCTACTCTCGAAAGTGTCTCAAAAGTGCTCTGGCGCTTTTATTAATATTTAAGAAAGGAACTTCAATCGAGACGCAATTCCTTTGGAGCGTATGTTATTTTCATACCTTTTTTACGACAAGACATTTCACGTACAGGTGAGAGAGATATTGAGGTAATTACTTCGAAGATAGTGAACGTTAAACCTTCTAATTGAAAACTAGTACATAAAGTAGTAATTAATAAAGATATATCATTAAGCGTGAGCTAGTGATTAAAGCACACGTCTAGTTTAGAAGAGATTATCATTACACATTTTATTCTAATTAATGCTTCATGTGGATAGCTAGGCAGTCTATATAATATGAATTTGCTATTACTAAATGAGAATTCAGGACCAATAGAGAGATTTTAATAGCAATTACTTTCGAGAGTGGGTCATAAAACACGGGATTAGATAGAAGAAGCAGCAGAACTAACCAGAGCGTTCCACCAAGTACTGGTGCAGCCAATGAAGTAAGAGTATTGGAGATATACAAAAGAGTAGAAGCAGAAATCAACGTACTGAGTACGAAACGGATGAGATAAATGTTCATTTAAACTCATTTTTGTAATGACGTCATTTAAAAACGACGTCATAATTGAAATATGGCGTGCAAAGGTAATGTTATAACACGAACAAGATAAAACTCAATTAAATTGATATCCAGTCAATTAAAATCAGAAGCTTTGATCACAGACAGTGTCAATGTAAATTGTGTTTGCGATCCGCCAGTTTGTATGACGAAAAGCTTAATATGAAAGCTGTCATATCCACAGTATTACTTAATTTTGGGTTTTAATCAGCTTTGTTTCGACGTTGCTGGAGTTGTGAAGTTTAAAATGCAAAAGCTTATTTTTTATAGTTCTCTTTAAATTCAATCGGTGGGAAGGAAACCGGCCTGCCTGAGAGATATTTCTCGAAGGCATGTAAAGCCAAGTCAGAGGGTCCATGGGTCGTCTAAAAACTCTGACACCGGGTTAGGCCCTAACTACACCAAAAATAAGAAATGGAAAGGATAATCTTAAAGCGATGATAAATGTTATGGTTAAAACGTCTATTGTGGATTTCTTTTCTTGCTTGGTAAAAGCATCAATAAACATGTTATCCATTAAGATGTAAGATAACACACAGGAAAATGTTGTTAAAAGGCTAATCTGAGACGTGTGACTGCTTCCAATAACCCCAATAGCGAAAATAGAAAGTGACCTTCAAACGTTCGGAACATACCGTCAAAAAATACTCTTAATTAAAAGTCAACCTAAGCCCCTAAATAATTAAGCTTCAAAAAGAATGAGCACGTAATAATTAAGTAGCAACATATTATCGTAGGGGTGTTAGGTATGTGCCGTCTTATTGTCAGTCCATAATGAGACATTCAGGATGCACGAGAGTTCCTGTCTGACTGCTCGCATTGTTGTAAATTCATTTTTATTGTTTGCATAATTATTGTTTTAGACTAAGGGACGTACGGGGCTTTTTTCAAAGGTGTTAAAGAGAAAAAGTTGGATGGTTCTGTCTAATTGAAATACGAGTATTTGAGGTTAGACATAGGTTTCCAATTCCGTATACAATCATCGGTACAAAATTGAAACCTTTCTACTGTTATTTTTCCATTTGACTTTGGGCCACTTGTATCAACTTGCACAGTCATCTCATATTCGGTAAAAAGGGTCCACTTATTACCAGGACTGCAAATAGAATTCCCAGCTAGGTCAAAAATATTAACGTTAATGTTATTGTCACAATGTACGAATCCAGAATTTAATTTTATTAATACAATGTCTTTGTGAGACGGTGGTTATATGCAAACGTACGAGTATGTTGAACAAGAAATTATACAATTAATTAAATTTTGTAACATTGTTTTGAATGTCGTGGTGTATAGCTTATGTACCCTATTTACATGAACGCGCCATGTTTTGTAATATTCATAACATATTTGTGAGTTGCCAACTTGTGTATTTTTGACACAAGACGTAAGTTAGTTATTGTAGATTCTATGCGTACAGCCGCGTTGACTGACGGTTGGGAAATTATTTCACCTTATTGTTTGATATTAGTTAATGTTAACCGAGTTGAGATTTGACTTGAATCCCGCCGAGTAAGGAATGTAGAGAGAAAGTTAGCGATTCTCTCATGGGTCCCTAGTACATTAGACCCAAGTACAAGAAGAGCAAATTATGTTCGAGACCCGCGTCTCGAGTTTAAGCACACCTTCAGGATAATAAAAAAAAAAGATCACCATTACCTTTCCTAAATTATGCAAATCCTAAAAGCAAGTCATTAGGCAGGTGCAAGAAAAAAACGAAAGCACCGCAATGGAGCATTAAATATAGTACCGTAAGCTAATGCGGTAATGCAAGTAGTGTACGGAGTAGCGCTGCCAACCTGCCTGGAGTAGCGAAAGATGCAATCTGCATACATTAGCCTAACGTCCTTTAGTTTTGACACCTGCTCTCACCCAGTATGAAAATACGGCTCCTAGATGGATGGCGCAAACATGTCAGGGGTAAAGGCAGTTGTTTCAAAGTTGTGAGAGTCGCAAGAAGAATGTATTGTTTCACCCACTCGTGAGTCAGACTGGGAAAGCTTTTAACTAAGTGTTAAATTGTTGTTTGTAAGTTGTTTCGGAATATTATGGATATGGAACTATGTTTGGAGGAGCTTAAAATTTCTCTTGACGTACCAATGATAATTACGAAAATCAGTCTACAAAGATTTGACTATGAATTTACCGTTTGATCATCTCATTCTGAATTACATATTTTTATCGATTAAAATATCAATTTAAGAAGACAAGAACATTATTAGCACCCAACATAGGTTAGTAGAAATCCACTTAGCCAATATTCAAGTTATAACGAGACCAACATTGTGTAGTACACAATTTACGTCATTACGGCACTGCGCTTACGGTGCAAGCTACCATAAACTAGTACCCCACTGAAGCAAACACCTTAAATACTTAACAGCTCAGTTACCGAGTCAAGTTTAAATGCTCGCCCAGGTCGAGAGGGTTGTCACGTCATGGCAGATTTTAATAATGCACCCGTTCGTTTAGTATGAAAATTAGCTGGCGTGCGGCTGCCCTGTGCGCTTCTCGTCTGTTTTATTGATGGAGCAACTACAGTGTTGGTGTAGACACCTCTATCGGGCTTCGGTAATTAATGCGACGGTTCACCTTCACTGGAAATGCAAGAGCTTTAGCGATTTTTAACTTGGTTGCCGAATGGCTCGTGGGAACCCGCCTTTGAATGTAAACGTGGAGATACTCGTAATTTTGCAAATAACTCTGTTTGTAGATATGAAGGCACGGTAATTTAACGTTTACGGTTTTCTACTTTGTATGGTAAAATATCATTTTGAATAGAATCATAAAGTGTTATAACCTTCTTCGTTCGTGGTTCTCAATCAGCCAACTTAATCTATTCATTAAACCAATAGAAACTGTCTCACCCGAATTACAAAGGATTTCAATCTACTGAGTTAAATGTCACTTAACAGATTGGAATCCTTCAGTGAACATTGTTCCATTAAACAAAAAATAATTAATCAATCAATCGACTAAGCCAGGGGTCCTCTGCTGTATTAGGCTCCAGCCGAATTACTTCACAACTCTTGAGAGTTTGAAATCCCACCCCACTAATATAGTTGCGAAAATGTTTGTACATTTGTTATTGAATCACACGTGAATGGCTATCGAGCTTTAAATGGAATTTGTCATCCTGAAAGACCATGCTTTGGTATAAGACATGGAACAGTCTTCGTCCGTGTACATGAAGGAGCTCTCATGTAAGGCTTCAAAAGCCTGCGCTTTTGTGTTACGAAGAATTGACCAAGAAAATAATGATCACGTACAAAGTCTATGAAAGATAATCTATTTCAATTTTTGTTTTCAATGTATGGTCTCCTCTATCTTGTCGATGGATCTTCACCCAATCGCGAACAAGTACCTTCACGCCTGCAAAGGCGATACGTGACTCGATTTTCTATAGATAATCTTTGTAAAGTTGTTTTAGAGGGAGAATGTACGAGTAACATCGGGCACATCACGTGAACACCTACAAATTACCAGCGAGTAGTTTCAATGTTTCTGTTTAACCTGTTACTTTATCTTTTAGATTTGTAAACTTCTCTATGTTGAGCTGGTACAACGGTGGAGTTTTATTAGGCGGCGACTAACATAAGCTATAAACAATGTTCAATGAGTAGTTCTACGAAATAAATGTAAATACCTCGATTTTCGGAAACTTTTAGGTTTTGTTGTCAGATTTTCTAAAACTCAGAAAGCCTACATATGAAAGATAAAAACAGTAACGAAACCCCTGAAATATTCTCAGTTCAAATAACAATTAAACTCCAACATATCTACGTTATAATTAATTTGTTCGAAACTTTATGTAAAAGTGAAATCACATGTTTACATTTGTGTAGCTTGTGATAGATGGTAGGTAGCTTATGAGGTGCTGGTAGGTTGGTGCCGAGGAAGAGATGTTGAAATAAAATAATACGATTAGGTAAATGCACGTCTGTATTGCACCGTGTCGCAGATGGAAAGGGGAGAGTGTTGCCATTGTTTACAAAAGGATTTACAATTAATGTTGGTGTTGCAAAATAAGAATTAAAATCTCCAACATGCTGCGGCCTCACAGAGATAGCAATGAACTTACAAAAAGTTACACGAAATTAAATTATTTAAACTTACAAGTTTACATTTTTGTTTATATATTATTTAAAACTAAATATTATTTAAAAACTACTACTACTAGCTTAAATTAACATATCTATTACAGTACAGTACAATCCATACATACCTAGTACAGTTTTACATATATAATATTATGACTTATTATTTAACATTAACAGTTTGAGAAATATCTAAGAACTATCGTAGTCTATAGGTAATAGACAAATTTTATTGATGGCCCGGGAATGAGTTTTCCCATTTGGGATCCTAACCTCCACTGCCCTAATTTTGCCATCATGTCCTGGAAACAAATTAACAATTCGTGCCATAGGCCACGACATGGGAGGAGTATTGTCCTCTTTCAAAATGACTAAATCGCCTATTTTGACATTACATATATTATCACGCCACTTAGGTCTATTTTGTAACAAATTTAAATAATATTGATACCAGACTTTCCAAAAGGACTGTTTTAGAGAATTACACAGTTGCCAAAACTTAAGCCTATTTTGTGGAATGTTACAGACATTATTTTCAGGATACATTGACATTGCAGTACCTATAATAAAGTGACCGGGTGTTAGATAACAATAATCATCAGTGTTTGAAGATAAAGGTAAGAGTGGTCGAGAATTAAGCACTGCTTCTATTTCAATTAATACTGTATTAAGTTGTTCGTAGGTTAAAACAGTTTTTTGCAATATTCTTTTTAAGTGAAACTTTGTGCTCTTTACTGCCGCCTCCCAGAGCCCCCCAAATGTAGGCGAGTAACATGGTATAAAGTGAAATTGTATGCCACGCTCGGCGGTAAATCTTTGAACTTGCATTTGGTGGTTCTGAGAAGTTTGCAATTTATAGAGTTCGACTAATTGACTCCTTGCACATTTAAATGTGCTTGCATTGTCGCAGTGAATTTCGGTGGGCAACCCTCGTCTAGAGATAAATCTCCTCAAGCACGCAAGAAAAGTTTCCGTGGTCAAGTCTGACGCAAGTTCTAAGTGCACGGCTTTTGTCGTGAAACATACGTATACACAGATGTACCCTTTACCTATTACTGATCGTCTTACGCGTGAGAGCTTTACATCGATTGGCCCAGCGAAATCCACTCCGACCTTCTCAAATGGACGGCTGGTAGCTGTTACACGTGCAGCCGGCAAGGAGCCCATTAGTTGCTTGGCTACTGAGGCCTTTTGTCTGAAACACACAATACATTTGTGAGTTATTTTCTTAACTTCTAATAATCCGTTAACAATCCAAAACCTTTGGTTAAGATGCGAGAGTAAAAGCTTAGGCCCTGCGTGCAGTAGCCTCTCATGTTCACACCTTATAAGCAAGCTAGTAATTGAAGAGCCTTTGGGCAGTATGACAGGATGTTTTTGTGAATAAGCGATATCAGCATAATGCAGTCTACCCCCAACGTGCAATAGACCTTGACTGTCGAGAAAGGGATGCAATTCGGATAGGTTACCTTTCAAATTGTTATTTTTGCCTATTGCTTTGATTTCAGATTTAAAATATATATTTTGTTCATGTTTAATTATTAGCATTAATGCACGATTCAACTCAGAAGCTTGCAAAAAGTTTGTTTTTATTTTAACTTTATTTTTATTCATATTGTTTAAAAATCGCAATATGTATGCTAATAGCCTTACTATTTTATTTAAATTAGAGTAATTATACAAGCGCTTGAACACATAATCAAGCGGATTTGGATTTTGGCATACCAAGTTGCTGGAAAGAGCTAAGCAGGGTTCCACTGAGAGCAAATCAGAGCGAGTGCTGGAAGCAGGGAAGTTGTACTCACTGTTTTGCAGAAACTTTGGGCCATTCCACCAAATATCGCAGCTACTCAGCTCATTCGGGTTGACACCTCGGCTAATGAGATCAGCAGGATTGTCATTTGTGTTGACATAATGCCAACTACATCCAGCTGTGCTTTGACGAATTACACTCACTCTGTTCGATATGTAAGCTTGCAGCTTTGTTAGTTCAGTATTTAGCCATGCCAGGACAATTTGTGAGTCGCTGAATAAACAGATATGCCTGATGTTAATTTTAACTCTAAGTGTATTATGAGTCCGCAAAATTAATTTCGATAGCAATAGGGCAGCATTTAGCTCAAGCCTTGGCACGGTCATGCCTTTCTTTTGAATAGGGTTGATTCGCGATTTCGAACAGAGTAGATGCAATTTTGTCATACCTGTTTGGTTTGTGACTCGTAGGTACACACAGCATCCGTAGGCTGTCTTACTGGAAGCATCTGCAAAGCCGACTAAATCTGCTGAGTCTGCTTCTGAAATTCTAATGTTCCTATCTAAAAGGATTGGCTGCATTGCAGCTAAATTATTGGTAAATTGAAACCATTCTTGCTGAACATTTGCAGGTGGACTGTCATTCCAATCTGTATTCAGTAGCCATAATTTTTGCATTATTGCCTTTGCTGTGACCACAATTGGGCTCACAAATCCCATTGGGTCATAGAATCTACCTATATAACTAAGTATGCTCCTTTTTGTAACCTTATTCCTATTGAATGGTTCTGGAGTAGAGATAATAAAGTGATCATCCTTAACATTTATTTGAAGTCCTAAGGCTTTCATGTTATAATCACCCTTTTGTAATTCTAAACTATCGAAGTGTCTATCATTTAATGGTATATTGTTTAACACATTCTCATCATTTGATGACCATTTATGAGTATGGAAACTACCAAATTTAAGCAAATCACGAAGTTGGTCTCTGGCAGCTATAGTAGTTTCTAAGTTATTATTACAATAGATAATATCATCAACATATAGATTATTTTTGATAATAGATGATGCTAGTGGGTATGATTTTTCATATCTATTTGCTAGCTCATCTATGCAGCGAGTTGCTAAATAACTTGAACTTTTCAAGCCATACGTAACCGTATCTAACCTTATACACTTGACTGGCTGGTCAGGATTGTCCCTCCACAATATGTTTTGAAGGGTGGTGTATTGAGGATCTACTTTAATGTTTCTGAACATACGCTTGATGTCTGCTGTAAATGTATATCTACCTAAGCGGAATAATAAAATTATATCAAATAAATCTTTTTGAACAACAGGTCCATTGAGTTGTAAATCATTTAATGAAATCTTCTTGTTCGTTCTCATTGAACCATCAAAGACTGTTCGAAGCTTTGTGGTTTTACTATTGTTATTAATAACTGCATGGTGTGGTAGAAAATACAATGCATCAACCAATTCTATATCAATATAATGACCATGACCAAGAGATAGATATTCATGAATGAAATTTTTATATTGCATGAATAAATCAGGATCAGTATGCAATCTCTTTTCTAAATGTAAAAACCTTTTTAATGCTAAGTGAAATGATTCACCAAGAGTATCATTTACATCTGATAAAGGTAATTTTAAAGGCATAGGAACCTCAAACTGATTATTAATTAATTTTACTGAACTTTGAAAAATATGTTCACAAAGCTCTTGCTCAGATGTTTGCTCAGTAAATATTTCTGGAACTTTTTCGTTGGTCCAAAACTGGGCAAGTGTCTCATTGAGACCTAATTCACATTTTAATACTACTCTATTACATGTCTGTTGAGATACCTTGGGTGGCAGATTTCCTCCTACAATGTGACCGAAGTAAGTGTTAAAGATGTGTAGTTGTGTGTTACTAGGCAACTGCTGTGGATGAGTAGAATTCCAGGACGGAGCTGATAACTGCTCGCTGCTTCTTAGCAGGTTGATGCTTGTGCACTGCTCGTTCGGTAACAGGGTCTGGAAAAACACATCAGCACCTATTAACATATGTATTTCACTAGGCACATTAAATTGGTCATCTGCCAACTTAATGTTGGGCGGTATTATGAAGTTAGAGAGATCAAATTTATTCTGAGGTAATTTGCATGTTACCTCTTTTACCACATGACAAGTTACCATTGTCTTGAATGGTGAATTTAATGAATGAATTTCAATGGGAATGCTGTACTTAACATTACTTTTTTCATTAGTAATTCCAACAATACAAGTGTTATTTTGCAACGGCGTTAAACCTAACAGCTGAACAACTTTTGTAGTTATAAAAGAAACCTGAGATCCGCTGTCTAGTAATGCCTTGATTATGTATTCTGTGCCATTCCTTGCTACAACTTTGATTCGAGCTGTAGGTAGAAGCACATTATTATTAACATTACTTGATAATGTGACAGCTGGTGGAGTTTCACCTGAATTGCAGTGGAGCAGAGTGTTATGAGACTTTTTGCACTCTGAGCACCGGAAGTGAAACTTACATTTGCCACCATGCATACCTAAACAAATTGCACACAGTTTTTGTTCTTTGGCAAACAACAATCTATCGTTCGTTGGTAATAGCTGAAATTTTTTACATTTATATAATTTATGGTCATTTAACTTACAGAAGATGCATGTTGCTCCTGCAGTGGCGACTGCTGTTACCTTGGTTGACTGCTGCTGCAAGTGAAGACCCTGTCCAGCATTTTCCAATGCCAGAGCTCGTTTTTCAATATATTGCAGGAAATCTTCGAGGTTAGGTTGTATACTGGGATCCCGGTCTAGCTGATAAGCTCGTGCAGTAATTCCATCTAATTTACGGGAAAGAACACATAACAAAATTGCATCCCAGTATATAACAGTAGAGTCAAGATTTTTAATCGCAGCTAACTGTTGCCTAATACATGACACAAAGTCCCTCAAACCACTAGCTGTTGACTTAACAATACTATTTAAATCTAAAATGTTACATAGGTGATCGTTTAGAATCTTATATTTATTATTGTAGCGATCTCTCAATATTTTGCGAGCGTCATTATAGCTTTCTGGGGTTAAACTTAAATCTTTTATCAAATTGTATGGTTCGCCTTTCAAAAACGATCTCAAGTAGTAAAACTTTTGGATATGGTCAAGACTACTGTCATTGTGAATCAATGAATCGAACAAATTAATAAATGGTATGTATTCTGTGAATGTACCATCAAATGTTTTAATGCAAATTGGTGGTAATTTTGTTTTATGTGTGGTTGCATCAGAATACGTTGAGGAGCCGGAGGGGCCTGCATTTTCATGGGTCTTAATTTGCTCGTTCAATGATGCCAAGATACTGTAATAATTATTTTCCATTTGCTCGACGTTTTCTTTGTCGGCAGTATCAAGATAAAGAATATCTTTACACAGAGATTCATAATCACGGAAAGCAGTTACAAGTCGATCACGTTTGGTGACTAGCTCATCACAACTTATTTTACATAAATCTGAAACTTCTACGAAATTATGTAATCTTGTGATCGTACCTTTAACATAGCCACGTGAGGCAATTTTACGCTTTAGTTCGTCCTCCATGTTTAACTATTACTCACTTTTTGGATGCTATCACAACTTAAATACTAAACACAACACTTTATTGTTTCGTTTTGATGCGCGTGGGCTGATTTTGATGACGAGTCGATCGAATGCCACACAAAAATGGTGGCGTGGTGCGATTTCTTAGTTGTGCGTCACTTGCTGTCCCTTTTGCGCTCGCACGAAATTCGGTTTGCGTTCCGCTCGGCGGCGTGCGCAGATCGCGTTCCAGGCGCGTAAACTCGTACAATGATGTGATGTTGATCGCAACGTGCCGTCTCGCTTGCTCTTGCGGAATACCTAAACCTTTTGTGGTGCTTGCAGCAGGCTGTACTCTTCACACCTGCAGAGGTGACTCCGGCGATGGCGGCTAATGCGATCGATGAATGAAATGTGCTATTCTGGGCTATCTTGCTGGACTGCTGGAGTCGAATCGATTTACTTGCGATTGTTTCGCGACGTCCAGAACAATGCAGAGCCCGCATGCGTTGCCCGTTGCCGACCAAAATGGCTGCGACACGGCAGAGTAAAACTTGCCAAACTTCTTCCGCAGCACGGTTTCTTCCGCGAAGGACCAATGTGTAGCTTGTGATAGATGGTAGGTAGCTTATGAGGTGCTGGTAGGTTGGTGCCGAGGAAGAGATGTTGAAATAAAATAATACGATTAGGTAAATGCACGTCTGTATTGCACCGTGTCGCAGATGGAAAGGGGAGAGTGTTGCCATTGTTTACAAAAGGATTTACAATTAATGTTGGTGTTGCAAAATAAGAATTAAAATCTCCAACAACATTGTAAATGTTATGTGCGGACCGAGGGAACAATGTTTTAAAGTCAACAGCGGGCTCCTAAAATATTCACACAACTGGAAATTCAATTTGAAGTTTCACGTAAAAGTATTAAGGTAGTTTAGTGTTCCTCCATTATTATAACAGTGGCTTGGAGACCACCGCCGAACATATTTTTAACCAACTTCAGTTATTAAGTTGACACTAACTGCGAACAAGTTGGTCGTTCGTCAACTTTCGTCTTGAAACTTTACGACCCCGGCACAATTAATAAAAGAAATGGTTGTTGAATCAGAACTTAAGTAAAGGACACTAGCGAGCTTGTTCCGTAAGTATAAGAGCTAAGAGTTCCGCAGACGAGCGAGCAGACTGTTTTGTTGCAACAATGGCACCGGTAATTTGTAGCCGCAGTCCACTGTGACCGCAGTAACACTCCATCTTCTACATTTTTAACTTCGATCTAAAATTGCTGTTCAAAAATCGATGTCGGGTCCATCCTTAATTCAAGTACCTTGTATTCAGTTTGTGTGCTCCTGTGCTCATTTATTATTCTTGCATGTTGTTTGACCAACGGACTAAACGCAGTCTAGCCCTCATAAATAATATAGTCTGCCATTTTCTCCAGTTTCCCATCAGGCAGGAGCGACGAAGCGATTACTTCGCATAAATCAAACAGATTTGAATGCGGACCGCCGCGCCGCCGCGCCGCGTCGTACGGCTGTTACCGATGTAGTGCCCATTAAAGCTCATCCTTTTATTTTCATATTCCATTCGCCAGCGCTGATTGTTTGCTTTCGCCTTCTAACTGCATTTTCCAGTTATACCACAATCTTTGCAAAGTAAACGAGCTTCTCTAGAACACATTGTTTCGTTAACGTGAGCTCACGCCCACATACACATTTGCGTAAATTAAACATTCATGAGCTCAATTACCTTCAAGGAGAGGTAAATCTAATTTATAAGAAGGAGGAAAATACGTTTTTACGTCATAAAATTACGCTTTAATATAAAATAGAGACAATATCGGTAATAAGACGAGGAGTGATCCCGTACCATGTCACAACCGTTACGCGTGCCGTTAGAAATTTTCCGGGTTCTTTAACGGGATTCATTCATAACTCACGGTCGAGTGGAGCCTTCGAATATTTCAAGCTGTAGAGGCCCCACCCCTATAAATTCCGCGCCTCGGGTTGCCAAATTAGGCGCGAGGAACGTAGACTTATTCCCCCCATTACCCCAGGCCAGCCGAGTGAGACTTTTAAGGAAACTTTCCACGTCCTGTCGCAGGTGTTGTAGTCATAAATAATAATTCCCTTGTGCGTTGAGCGTTGCGGAGTTCCGATGAAACTTATAAATCATAACAGACTGAATGCCATGTAGGCTTTTGAACGATTCAATTCTGAAAGGGTTTATACTATTCAAATAAATCTTAATATTTCCGTAACATGCAGCGTTTTCTTTTACTGAAATATTCACACAAAGGTTACTTGCATCTAAATAGGAAACGTCATTCATCTACAAACTCAACAAAATAAAACTTGTACAATCTTGTGTGATCACCTCTAAAGCAATTAAGTGGGTCGCATACTGTTCCGTTGTAGAACACATTTGTACTAACAATCGAATGAACTTCCACCCAATTTACTTTATGTGTAACCCATTATTATAATTGCTACACAGTTACAAAGTTGGGAGCCGACGCCGAAGCGATGTGAACTGAGGCGAACTGACTCAAATACAAATTATATTCAAGTTTGTTCTTTTAAGTTGAAATGACTTTAAGTTCAGCCTTATGGAAGAGCTTTTACTTTTCTTCCTAATGTAATTTAGTGGATTTTATGGTCAGATGTTTTTGATCGACTTATTGGCGCTGAATTTTGGCTAAAAGCATACTAGAGTTTCCATTTTAACTCAATTTCCAGTGAAATTATTATCTAGACAAGTGTCAGTTTTAGAAAAGTTAGATAAGCATCGTACGTAACATGCTGTATAGCCGGGGGCAAAATCCAAATGTACATTTTCAAATATAACAGAACAATGTTTTGCTAACAATACTATATTTTAATCTACAGTCGGTGAAATGTTAGCATTCCAAATATTTGTGTTATATTTTGCAGTGATGAAGAGCGGGGAGATTTCATATTTCAGTGGCATGTTTGTTATCAGAATGTGATGAAACGAAAACAAACGAATTGGGGGTGAAATGAAGTGCAAATCTATATCAATATTTGGTGCCACAATCGTCATTGGGAATAATCGAGGGAGCAACAACGGGTCGGTGCCACAATGACCGGTAATTTAGCGGGTGTAATTCCGTTGGACGAGCGTTTGGTGAATTTAATTTTATCTCGGATAAACCCTCCGCTGTAATAATTTATGGAAACCACCGGGCGACCCCAACACGTCCTGTATTGGCGAGATTTGCAAAAAATTGTTGCACGCTACATGACGCACATGATGCCAGTAAATATTTAATTATTATTTTATAGCCCAACTGAAAACTATACAAAACTATAGATGACCACAGGACAATTTGTTTTGTTAAAATGCGGATCTAGAAAAGGCTTTTCAGCATTTCAGCTTTAGTATTTGATTTTGAAATAAAATTTACTTTACATATTATAATAATATATTTCAAAGCACCTAATTGTAATATTATTGGAACCATGTTAAGAGAAGCCTACAACAATCTTGTTTGAAGGTATTGTTGATCAAGGTTGGCAAACTAAGAAGTACGAGAGTCGTGTACAATGTTCAACTTAACATTTGTTACTCGAGATGAAACAGAGCAATTGAATTAATTCAATCGGAGGAACTTTGTATTCAGCCTCAAAGACAATTGTTTCTGCTCGTGTTACTGAAATAAAGGAAGCCTCAAAGGGTTTAAGCTATGATCCACGAAATGATTAATATGGTTGATTGGAACTTACAAGCTAGCAACAAGTTAGCTACATACAAAGCTATTACAATGTTAGAATTTAATAAAGATTATGAGCTCTTGCGCGAAGGTCTTTAAACGTAAATCACTCAGTGAAACATTTATCATGCTTTTCGACTTTAAACTTTGGACTTAAGGAAAAATTCATAACGTTGCCAAAAAAGTTCGTATCTTGGTCATAACGGTAAGTACTGATCCATAAATATGTGGTTTCCCTCCTGATAATCCTACCATCACTCATGTGATCTCCGAATAATTTATGTAAATGAGGGTTCCGTGTGGCATACAAAGTTGTCAAGTGCGTGAAAATTTCTTCTTTATATTCGCGCATCCAAAAAAATGTCACAAAGGACTCAGCTGCGGTATATTGAGTCATATCTAGTCCAATTAACGTCTGTTTGTTTTGCATTTCCCTTGCATCTCGGAAGCAGTGAGCGCGTAATAAAACGGTCACAACAATGCGGATCACGTCACAGCGGAATTATCTCGCAGCGCCAGAGACGATCAATTACACTGACAACGAGCACGTGGAAAAAGGGCGGACGGCTCTCCAGGAGGCTTTTATATTAACACGCTTTTTTGTAATACAGACCTTACGCTTGCGTATTTTAAACTGCTTTTTGTTTAAAATGCCTAGTGCGAGGGTAGTAATCGTAAGACCAATTAGGCGTAGTGGAGGCTGTTCAACGACAGTCGTTTCGTTCCCCGCTTAAAGACTCAACCTCTGCCTTTATTACTGGTACATTGTCATCGTTATCGTCCTTAGTTTTAATGTAGTCAATACTAGAGTCGTAAATTCTTTGTGTAACTTTGTGTGTACAAATCTGGGCTCGATTTTAGTCGTAGATCATAGTAGTAGCGGCTAAATACGCAGTCACGCAAAGACTCCATTTTGTTCTCTACACACTGAGTGTTATGTTTGAGCGTGTGTTTATAAATCTTCACGTACAGAAGCAATATATTGTAGTAAGTACTCCCACTCGTCTTGTAATCTTCGCACAGCTCCAAATGAAATACTAATTGTATTCTCAGAACATGTTAAATGGTGCCCACATGTTGTTGTGTGCTGAGAAGGGACTCAATAGACACTACGATTGATGACTGTGTATTTAATGCCTACAATAATACGATGTTTAAATATTCGTTGTGTATACTTGAAATGTATGTATTATTCATAGTACCTATAGGTACGGCTGGTTATATAAGAAAAGTTCTGATAATATCTACTTGTTGTGAAAGCTACGAATGAAATGGTGAACTTTATGTTTCAACAACTGTGTTTTTCTGAAAATGTTTGATGTCAATATTTCCATACCAAGCTATACTTAATTCAATTTCAGCTCATATCGAATCACAAAAGGGATCTCGGGGATGTTTTCGCTTAAAAAAATAAATCCCGTACACGATCTTATTGCAATTTAAAATCCTCAACTTAACACAGGTATAGGTATTCTATTCCAAAGCGTCTCTAAGTCGACTCAACATATTGAAGTGTGTAATGCGATGACATTTCCGCGAGTTCCCGCAATCCGCGCTCAGGGGGTAGGTAATAAAACAGTGACAAGCGATAGGACGGGATCGAGTCGGAACGAAATTATCTCGTGGAGACGATGTAGATCAATTATACGGGGCGTCGGGAATTAGAACGGACGGTAAACCGTCGAGTAGGTGGCGATTTATGCGGCAGAATTTATAATTTGCTTAAATACGTACGCTTTTCTATACAGGTTGAGTTGATTTCAAATGGGATCAATACGATTTGCATTTTCTTCGATAAAAGCAACACAGAGCAGACGTCTGTGGGAAATGAATGAAGCATTGTTTGTGATAGGTAACCTAACGTGACGAAAATGTGAGGATACAGTTAAACAGAAAAATATACGACTGAATACATTATTTTCAGGTATATTAAGACTTAGAGTTGGATAAGTAGGCGGACCTGAATGCATAGTCATCAATCATTATTGCTTTTTAAGCCCAGCATTATATTTGGTGGAAACCTAAGCACAGACATGACAATGGACAAGCCAATAAAATCGAATTTGGCTTATTAACACGGAGAACATACATTATAACAACAGTTTATACAAGCCACATGATCTCAAAACAGATAAGGATTTAATCATTGTTATTTACCCATAGATGCTTGTGATATATATTCCCAAAATGTTTACAAAACAAATGACATTAATCAAAAATAGTAAATCCACAATTAAGCTGGATTATACTCATTTGAAATGAATCGAAGCACTTTTGTTACTTCAATACAAATAATTTTCATAAATATGTAAGCCTGGGATTTGAATATTTCGCAGAAACACGATGAATTCACTGATATATTATTTATACAGTAAGCTATATGTTGATTGAGTGATATTTAATATAATCTTCCATATATATTGTTCAAAAGGTAAGTACACGTGTTTTGATTTATAATATAAATAATTATAATCTACTGTGGGTACGGAATGAAGTTTTCCTGCTTCTTAGAAAGCCCGTCCTTCCCCCATACTTATTGGAAAAAGTAATTAAATGATTAGCAAACGCATAAGTTCCAAGGAGACCGTAGAAATGGCGTAAGTAGGTCTCCAACTTAGCCAATTGCAAAAAAACTTAATTAATTTAAACAGAATTGGTAAAATGGTTCTCAATTAAATTCAAGTTATACGGGACGTACAGTGGGGTGCGTGGCAAACGCGGATTAAATACTAAAGTGTCGCGATTACCTACCGAAGCCGACCCCAACGCGCCATTAAGAATTCAGCAAACGAATTGGGGACATCGAATCGACAAAATTGAGCTCGCCTCATCTTTTCTTACATCGTATGTTTTCGTCCCCTAAGTACAGATATTTTAATATTTCTCTGGCTCTAGGGAGGAGACCGCTGTTGTGATCTACAACTCACAAAATACACATTTTTTCAGTACAAACATAGAATATTCTTCTTCATTTCTTTATGGGGCATAACTTTGTGAATACGTTGCTGAATAATACGAAAATCTTTTATGAATGAGATTTTGGGAGGGTGCTCCAGAAGGGCCAGCGGGGCAACGGAGCGTTGAGGTGAAATATGTTCTGTAACTCACCCGTGCGTTACGGACTTAAGATAATAAACAGTATACCTGAAACAGACAAAGGAGACTCATTAATATACAACGAATTTTGAAATTGACAAAATCAAGATATGTAGGTACCTAACTAACTAAAATAAAACGTTGATAGAAGGTAGAAATCTCTTAAATCAAAAACGTTCGCATGAAAAGATTTCATAGGTAAACAGAATGAAATTATGTTAGGTAAGGCTTTGTTGGAGTTTGATTTATTAATTTTAGTTTATTTTCTGCTAAAATTCACCGTTGGTAATACATATCTTGGCGTATTTTGTTTTCTGATAGACTACCAAAACTGAAACCTTTTTTTTTCTTTTTATAAACGAATAATTAATTTAATGGAGTGTCGCAGTAATAAAATTAAAACGTTATTCCATAATAAATCAACGTGCTGTCAAGTAATGAGGTTGAAACATTTTGACCCGAACTTCATTGACCCGGAGTCATACGGGCCGCGCGTACAGCCTGGGTCAAGTGCTTTAATTGTATGATCATGTACCAGTAGGTGCTACGACACATTATAATATGTCATTTGTATTAAATTATACTAAGTAAAATTGATGGCAAATAACATGGACTTAGCTTAAGGATACTATCAAATGGGAATAGTACCTTTTATTTCTTTTTATGGCACTCAAAAAAGACGTTAATAACCAAGATGATTAGTTTGCTAAAGTTTGGCATTCATAAAGTTAAATATACAAGCTGAATTTCCTTTCTCGACTATCAGATGATATTTTGTTGCCTTTAAAGGTATACGTCGATGATATCATTCTGCATTCAAGTTGTAAAACGGACATTTGATTGAATGATATGCACCCTATTGTCTGCAAGGGACCAAAAATAGTTGCGAGTATTATCACCTCGGACACAAAGGATGTTTGCAAATCTCTTACAGTTTACACTAAGTGATCGGATCAGTGTAACCTTGTTCTTACAGCGGCCAGAAATGGCGACACACCATTGGTACGTGCGTAGGTGTACCTTTATGTACCGCCCTATATTGAAAAAAATAATAATTTTCCTAGCTTTATTACCTGATACAAAATGTTGCCACAAAACGTCAAAGGTCAAAGAGCAAAAATTGGACAGAATTTCCCCTTTCTAGGGACAAATGTTTTGAACACGATTGAAGGGGCGACGTAACGTTTTTAACCGTACCTAAATCCTTATACTTTACAAAAAGAAACACCATTTCCCAGGACTAAAGTTATTTTACAACAACAATGAGAAAATTGGCGACAAAAAACGACCTACATGATGCGGTGTCAACAAAGATAATATATATCGTGGTATCGGGGTGCCTCCATCGCTATTGTTGTCCCTAAACGCGGCCATGATCCCGGGATCGCCAGCCCCGGACTCGTTTGTCCCGGGATATCCTTCGGCAAACATCGACGAAACCCGAGATTCACTAGACCTTTACACAAGTGCTTTGTTGAGTCGCTGGAGCATATAAAAATATAAATATAAACGTCTTTTTTTCTCACACCATATTTGAACTAGCGTTATATCGGACGGGGAGATTATTTATTGTTCCTTCGCGGGATAATCCTATATTGTCGCCTCATCGTTTGCTTTATTTTGTCTTACAAGAATCCTTACTCTTGTTTCCTATTATTGATATAACGAGAAAACAATTATGTTTCGATGTTTCTGGATTGTCGGTACAAGTTAATTGCTTGTCTCTCGTTCACGAAAAATATAACACGGTATTTAACGAATTCTCTCTGTGAAGGAAAAGTTAAACAACAAGGTACGATTTTACCTCAATCACATTTTACGTAAGTGGTGTAATGTAGGATCATTGTCTATCAATCGCCTATTGCTAGCTAGCTCATAATATATTACACATACTCATTACGGTCTATTAATTCGTTATTACACGTCGTTTAAGGTTATTAGCCTAATACATTGCAGGCATTAATTGGTTAATTGAGGAGTCAGTTGAAAACGATACGATAGTTTTGCTCCAAACTACACAAAAACAAGTGACAAATATAGCCGTTCATAAAACTGTAGTTTCAGAAATACTGTTCAAAGATCACGTCGATTCCTCAAGGAGTGTAAAAAGACGACAGAGCCAACTTTGCACGGAAACATCCAATAAAACGAAGTGTGCCGTAGTACCCGGTGCACGTAAAAAGTTTGCCCGTGTGCGACTAGTCGGGCCTCCGGTTGCCCAAATCGCAGACTTGTCGGCACAACTTCGATATTAGTTCGTGCGTGATCGATTTAGCAGGCCAGTTTGACAGTTGCGATAGTGACAGATGACGCAGACGCCATATCGCACGGGTGATTTGTCTTCAACTTTACCTAAAGACAGTTGTTTTCACGGCTCTTCTCCGTGCAGATCATTCCCAGAGGCTAAGTTTTATCTATAAAGACCGATGTCTCCCAGCGAATCCACTTTATAGATACATCAATTTCAGTTTATATCATAAAGCGAACAATCCCTTCCTAAATTATTGCCAAAAACAACATTCTAAAAATAAAAAGAAGGAAAAGAATTCCTTTTGGAGTTGAGCACAAATGTGGACGTATAGGGAGATCGAAATCAATAAAGCGGTGTTTATTTTCGTAACAACTTCAGAGAAAAACATTAGCCAAGTTATTAGCACCTTATTTCACCGTAATAGGCATTACATCGTGTCGCTTTTCTGGGCTGTTTGCCTCAGGAAAGTGTTGAACGCCTTCACTGTCATTCCTGTGATTAATTTGTGTCGGCTCTGTCGTGCTAATGGGCTAAAATAATTTAGTGGGCGACGCTGATTATTTATTGTCAAGCGTCCTGGTTAACGTTTGCTAAGCGATTTATCGTTAATACTGCGACAATTATAATATTATCAGACCATCTATTCTCAACTGACTATTAATTTGCTATTGGGGTTAAATTGTAGCATTAATATCCTACACGATTTTCAAATAGCGTGTTTTCAGGAAAACTGAGCGTATCAAAATTGCAAACACATTTAGTATTTTGAAAACTCTCAGTTTACACAGGAAAATAACATTGCAGTGTATCACAAACAAATGCACAGTTACGTCAAAATTAATTTGCCAATCAATTACGATATTATATGTATTAGCGTGCAATGATTAGTTACACGATCAATATTGTGTGTGTATGCAAATGTTGCTGATTACATTTTGTTTGCTTAGTCCGCTATTACTGAACACGGCCGGACAATGGCGACAGAGATCGTAAGCTAACAACCGTCTGACAATATAAATTTTAGATTGAGATTCATATGCGTACAGATTATTGTGATGAATCGGTGGGCAGTACCTACCTACGTTATTGTTTAGTGAATGATGTGGTAGTCGGTTATTATGTTGAGGAAGACAAAAGAAGAATACAAGCGATGGAAAATAAACATCCGTACTTAACATACAACGGGCTTAAAAAGCACATTAAGGGTGTCGCAGATTTTCTGGCTTCATCGAAAATGGGACCCCGTCAATTGGACTGTGTGTTTCTGGCATATCGAAACGACTTCACAAGGGATTGATTAAACACAGCACCAATTTCAAATACATTTCGCACACAGTACGATCCAATTGAAGTTGAGTTTTTAAAATTTCTCACAGAAAGGTAAGCTGACATTTTTTTTGTAACAAAAATGTGTTACATGCCTGAATTTCATGTCGTTTCCAGGCGCGACAAAAACCCTAATGTAACATGTAGGTAAATAAACACCGGAAGAAGGCTTTTCGCCATCACATAATGTATGGGCGTAGCTAAGGTGGGGCAAATGGCAAGCGGCACTCTTCGTGATTGGCCGCAAAAACACGACCAGAATATTACGATATTGTTTGAAATTTTTATTATTGGAAATGTAGAACATACTATTTGTAAGGTTAGGAATTCAACATTTTAATGCTCTAGCTGCATTTACAGAAGTTAGCAAGGTAGCCCTAAAATAATTTAGCCCTCGAGGGTAACTAGAATTATCTAGGCTAATTCACCAAGTAATTATAGTTTATTATTAAACGGGTCTTGATAAGCTAGTGCTATTAATTAGACTTAACAACGTCATGCAAAATCTCCTAAACAAAATTCAATTTAACACAGTAAACAAACAAAGTTCAATATTTTCTAAAATAACCACACAACATCCATTAGGGGAAGGCATTCTGATTTCCTCCGTCTGTAATTAAAGTCTCAATGGATAAAGAACAAACTTGGGTCGCATCAACGTCACGCAACAGCCAACTTGGAAGTGAAAAGCCGCCAGGAATACGATGTAACTTGTCTGATTTCACTGAAACTTGCCTCAATCGGCCGACTTGGCTCCAACTTTTCACACAACAGATCGGCAGCCGAGCAACAATACTTCGGGAAACAAAAGAGCTCTTCGAAATACTTATACACTGCCGTTCAGATTAAAGGGCTGCTTATATATTTCCTCGAGGCTTTGTTGTGGTAGTTAGTAGTTGTGTTTAATCTAATTTCATTTACAGTCTCGTTTTAATTAGCTATGTACTATTTATGTTTAATTAGCAGCCATAATTATAGCCAGTTGTATTGTGTTTCACCGTATCGTTTGTTTAATAGTTAACTGTTTACAGTAGGTATTCACACAAAATACATACCTGAACAGTTATAAATTAAATTGTTATGATTTTGATTACACAATTTCCACGAAGTAATAATGAAATTGGTATTCGGAAATGAAATAAATTAATGCTACAAATTTATGTCGTCATCATTATCATCATCATTTCAGCCGAAAGACGTCCACGGCTGGACATAGGCCTCCCCCAAGTGTCGCCACATTGACCGGTCCCGTGCGACTCGCAGCCAACGAATTCCCGCAACCTTCACCAGGTCATCGGTCCACCTAGTGGGAGGTCTTCCAACGCATCGTCTTCCGGTTCGCAGTCGCCACTCCAGAACTTTTCGGCCCCATCGGCCATTCGTTCCGAAATCCGTCCGAAATTTATGTAAGTAACCAATAAAAAGTCAAATATAAATAATTTGAATAGTCAAGCTCTATGACTATTCAAATTATTATATTTGACTTTATTAAGCACTAAATAAAAGTTAGTCAATTGAATTGCTCGAAACACCGAAAACTGGAGTGCCTTCATCACTTTATATTAGTTTCGTATAAAGCAGCTGCTATTGAAAGAGCATCAAGTTTAATTTTAATATCATTAGAAGGCGCCAATGGGCGTCAGCAGCGTAAAGTGTTTCATTTGTCGGCGTTACACATCTGACTCTGGCGGTACACCTCCACACATAACTGGCATGTTAAGAACATCTGAGAATACCCGGGGCTTAACTGCCTCTGCGCAGTTATATAGCAGCATACATAAATTGTTATAAGCGTAGCAAGTATAATTCGAGTTTGTGGCCACAGGTGCTTTCATGTGTATGTTTCTGTCAGCGACGGGGCCCGTCATCTCGCCCTCATTTGCTCTACTTGAGGTAATTTCTTACCGGAGCGCCTTAAGGGTGTCGTTACATTCCTTTGCGTGTGTGATTAACTGTATTTATATTGTTGGAATTCCCTTTGTTATAAGGACCGGTATAGTCTTGTTATTCTCGCCCCTTGTACCTCTCGTCCCCTCGGAGTCACAAGAGCAGCTTACGTCGGATTTACGCGATCGATGATTGTGAAATTGTAGGTATTGCAGCGGATTGCGAAACATGCTCTAGCTCAGTCTAGAATTTTATTTGTATTTAAGTGGCGGTAAAAGCGAACGATGTGCTTTAGGTGTACCGAATAAAACTGGTAGGTGATACCTACAGGTAAATTTTGAAAACAAAAATGTCTTCACATTTTAAACTAGATAATTTAATTCATAACCTGTGTTAAATCGGTTACATTACATTGTTATATCAAATAGTAGTTTAAACACATACAGGGTACAACCTCATCACGAAGCCGTCAACTAACCATTCTGAACATCAAACTACGCAAAAACGCACGCGCTTTATGCAAAAATTGTTGCTGGATTTTTTTGGGTGAAAAATCATGTTTCGTTGTAGCACTCAAAACATTGTGCTGGTAGATAGATAGAATAGTATGGGGGTTGTAGAGGTATTAAAACTAAAAATATTACAATAAAAACTTTGACCCCCAATATGTATGTCACCGTAAAATTGTCAAACACGTTATATTACAATATAACGTGTTCCTCTCTAGCGATATTGTAATATCTCGAATTATTGTCAACTGAACATTACGGAAGTATCTCTGCCCCCATAATCGGGACTTGGGGCACCCCCCCGTTAGGTTAGTTAGGTTCCTTTAAACCCTGCACCCGGAAATAGGGGCCCCGCGAAGCGGGGCTCCGTCGACTACGCTTATTAGGGGAATATGAAGTGTTTTAAGGTTAGGTTATATTAATCGATATTCCTCAGGAATGGTACCGTATCTTTTCATGAGAGTGGTACCACTGCACACTGGGCAAGGGGGACCCCTCCTTCTCTCCACACCGCGTGAGTTGATTACCATCGCATGCATTTCACGAAAAATAATGCGTTTTATTGTAAGCAGTATGTTCATTTGACAATCATTCGAGACTTTACAATATCGCTAGAGATATTACAATATAACGTATTTGACAATTTTACGGTGACATGTACATAACTAGGAAGTTCCCAGGTATCGTGCAGAACAAAAAAATGATCGGGATGTCAGGGAGAACGTGCCTTTCGGCTTCGATAAGAGGTTTCTCACACCCTTTAGATTGAATATTGTAATATTAAAAATTCTATTTGAAATAAAAAACAAACGGCTTAGTTATTTTTCATCGAAAAGCGAAATTGATCCGGAAAAACAGAAATAGTATTAGCTAAAAATAACCGTACATCTCTCTATTATTCCGTCCCAAAACTTACGAGCATAAAAATGGGCACAGCGTATTTGTAACGCTCGTTACAAAATATTCGAAGGTTATTTCTCTCGACCCTTGTAAGGCTGGCTTAGAGGGACTTGCCGAGATCGATGCGAGCTTCAAACCTCGACTTATATCGCTTTGTAACAATACGCAACGAAAAATAGACACGTCAAGTTTTTTTTATTAAAAGACGACTGATAAAATGTCTACAACAACAGCAGGATTTATGCAAGTATTTAGTTTAAATTTAACTTTTTCCATTATTCAAATAAAACGCTTTCTTAAGTTTAATTTGGCGCTCGTGATATTAATACAAAATTACAATATAACTAACACTTTACTGAAATATTTACTTCATAAAACGAAATAATAACAAAAAATAAAACGCAAAAATATTTAAACACTGTTTTAGGCTTTCACGGTTTAAAACTAAACTTATATTGTCACTTACGGGATATCTTCCGTAAAAAAAAAAAAAAAAAAAATACTTACCTAAATGGCCAATTCAAAAATATCGTACCTCTAAAATGGAATAATGTTTTTGTCCGCAAGTGTAGAGCGTGGAAGTAATGCCCTTGTCGTACCGAATGAACTGTAACTATTGTTTTTATCCGCGGAGCTAACAATTCGAGGATAACAGATGGGGAGTCTTGTACATTTTACAGCTTCATATATGCTACATATGTTTTATATGGGTACCTTTCTTCCCTTTTCAAGATTGAAGAGGCTTTGTATGGAAGGGAATAGTTGTTTGTTCCAAAACACTATTGTTTAGGGAAGGAGATCGATTACCTATTCTTCAAATAACACTGAAAATGGCGGATATCTTTATAAAATACTAAATAATAATTTATGAAAATAACATAATAGGCTCTATAAGCTAGTAATGCTCCGAACATTTTCAAATAAGCTTGAAGCCAAACAAACAACCGTGATTTCCATTTCACATTTCTGAAACCAATTTGAATTCTTAAGGCACTTCGAAAATACACAGCACAACACGACAAAGCCACGAATTGAGCTTATGAAATAATAAAACAAAAAGTACTGTGGGAATAGCTATGTCGTAGGCCAAATCGATATAGCACGGGACATATTCCACCTGACGTTCGGTCACCTAGCGACCAAACGCAAACACGGCGATGGCGACTACTCAAATTATAGCTTTTGTATAATACCTACGTATATATACCACGAATAATATAATCAGCCACGTAATGCCTCGAAGACAATACGTATAATTATTTATGTTAAAGGTAGGTAGGTATACGTTTTATGTCGCAGGGAATTAGAATTTGTTTTACGGGAGCGTATTACCTTGTGGCGAATTACTTTCTGTGTTAGCTACTTTCATATTAATTATATAATAACGCTACTTCAATGATTAGCAAATTTTATGTACAAATAACGAGAAGGTTTTTTAATTAAACGTATAATCACTTAATTTGTGGTTAAAATAGCTAACCGAAAGCTTCGTATAATGTAGCCCTTGAAGCACGCTGTTCTCGCTCTTTTTGTTACTACAAAAGCATATTTTCAGAAAGAAAGCGAGTAAAAAAAATCTAACATGAAATAAGACGCTATTCTTACTTGCGCTCGTAACGTTTTGGTCTTTAATGCATGACTCTAATATTTTATTACAATAAATCAATACGCTTCTGCCCACCCCAAATTTCTAGTGCGTGTTGTAATATACGACTGGGAGATTATGTGAGGATGGGCAGCATTCATCTATGTGCTAATAACATCGCTCCGGCCACCAATCTGCCTGCCAAGCATAGTGATTACAGCATTATCGATCCCCCAAGGATATAGCTGTTAGCTGTTAGCAACATGCAGTGTAACCAATCGGCTAGAGACGACATTTAGGGCAAATTGGAAAATAACTATAAATTGCAGAAGAGAGAGCATATTCAGCGTATATCATTCCCAGTGCTGGGATACAGTCCCCTCTCTAAGAGACGGAGTCGGCTGATACCAATCATCACGCGGGTCCAGTGTAGGTCTTCGAATTTATAACTTTATAGTAATAATAATAATAAAGCACATTTATTCCATATTTATCTTTATATTATATAATTTATATATTTACAAATTAATCGTTTCATATTTTATTTAGATATGGATCCCTGTTGGGTAAAAGCCTCCTCCATCCCGTGCCAATCTTTCCCTGTTTTGGGCGAACTCCATCCAACTCGGCCCAGCTACTTCAATAATGTCGTCCGCCCATCTCTTGCGTGGTCTGCCCACGAGGCCCTACTCTCTAACGTTTCGTCCATACGGACGGATCTATCCGCGTCTCTCACACGCACTCGTCTGCAGACGTGCGCGAGAGAGACGGATAGATCCGTCCGTATGGACGAAACGTTAGGGAGTAGGGCCTCTGTTCCTCTTGCCTCCCGGTCCAGACCACTTCGTTGACTCCAATGTCCACCTTTGATCTCTACATCTCGAACCTACCTGTAAGTTTAGTCCTTTTCCTTATCTCTTCGTTTCGGGTTTTCTGTATTTTCTTGAGTTTTAATATGCTCCTTTCCATGGAATGTTGGCATGATAAGATTTTATTTTGTTTGTATATGTCCATGTTTGGCTTCCATATGTCAAACTTGGTAGAATACAGGTGTCCATTATTATTCTTTTGAACTTCATGCGATAGTCCCCTTTTAGGATTTCCTTTTGTAACCAAAATTTCTTCCAAGTGCAGTTGATCCTTCTATACACCTCAGTTTCGTTATTTCTTTTATCAAATGATTTGCCAAGGTAGATTATATTCTTTTACATATTCAATCTGGTTTCCCGACACGTGTATTTCCTTTTCTGTATTGTTCGTCATGATTTTTGTTTTGCTTTCGTTCATGTGTAACCCCACTTTTTTACTATTTATGTCCAGTTTTTGTACCATTTTTTCTAGCTCAGTGGCTAATTCCGCGAAGATGATGATATCGTCAGCAAATCTGAGGGGGCTTAGATGTTGATCTTGCATTTTGAGTCCTTTATTTATCCAGTTAATTTCTTCAAATATTCCTTCCAACACAGCTATGAATAGTTTCGGTGACATGGGATCCCCCTGTCTGACGCCCTTTACTATTACTATCTCTTCTCCTTTAGTTTCTAATCTTACTCTAATTTTGCTTTGTGAGTAGATGTTCTTTATGATGTTTATATAAGTTCTGTTTATTCCGCAACAGGCAAGTGCTTTTCAGGTTCAGGCGTGTGTTATTCTGTCAAATGCCTTTGAGTAGTCAATAAAGGCTATATAAAGAGGTCTATTATATTCTATATATTTCTCAAGTATTTGGTCTAATGTGTGTATATGATCAATAGTGGAGAATCCTTGGCCGATACCGGCTTGTTCTTTTGGTTGGTTGTTGTCTATTCTTGATGTTATCTGGCTCAGTAATATAGAGGAAAAAAGTTTATAAATGCTCGACAGTAAACTTATTGGTCTGTAGTTTCCGATGTCTATTGGATTACCTTTTTTTTAAAGAAGTATTATGTAAGAGTCATACCATTGCTTAGGAGCTTTTCCTGTTTCGAGTGCCATGTTGAATATTTTTGCTAAGCATGGTATTAGGACTGGGGCTCCTATTTTTAAAGATTCGTTGCTTAATTTATCTGGCCCAGGACTTTTGTCAGGTTTTAACTTTTTATATGCCTGAATATTTCTTCCTCGAAAACGAGCAAGAAGAAATAGAACCTATTTATAGGTTCTATTTCTTCTTATTTTTTATCGGAAATTATTAGCTCTTTATCGCAAGGGGTCTTCTGGTGGTTTCTTATATAGCTCCTTGTAGAATTCAGTTGCATGTTCTATAACGTCCTTCCTTGTTTTCGTTTCATAATCTTCTTTGTTTTATTTCTGAATCCAGTCTTTATGTGTGTTTAGTTCTTTGTTGGCCCGCTTGGAGCTTCTGTAGCAATTTAAGTTTTTCTGTATTACTCTTTGCCTGTGGTTTTAATTTATAACTTTACTGCATGCCAATTTCCTCGTGATTAGCATCACTAGGAAATTGGCATCACTAGGAAACCGGCATGTCTTAAAGTCCATCATTGCCTTGGGAGCAGTAGTGATGGAAAAAACACAAAGTTCGAACTGGCGACCTACAACTCGTGGTTCGGCACCGTAACCACTGGGCACCAAAGGTCTAATTTTGGCGAATCTATAAATAGACTGAAACCTTTGAACTCATGGCAGTCTACAATTAGCCTACTAAGTACTAATAACTCTCTGAAAATTAAATGGGTATAACGTCAGGCTGAAACACTATTTCGATGCGTTTATGGTCTACCCAATCAGATTGGCTCAGGTTTGTGTATCGTTTATCGATATCGTTTGAAATCGTTTTCCAGCCGTTTTCACATCGATGAAAATGTACCTCCTTAAACTTGTTTGTTGGTACTCTCATCAACATATAATGCCTAGCCATCCTATCTACATCTTTTTGGGTTAATTTCCACGCTTGGTTCGGTCAAAATTTCACAGCAACGGCGCGTGCATTCTGCGCAAGTAATTACAATGCCAAAAAAACAAATTAGATCACGTTTGGTGCCCTTTCAACAAAATCCGGGAAATCAGTTTCAAAAGTTGGAAGAAGCAATTAGTATAAACATCGGCTTCGAGAACTGTCTAACATTTAAACAAAAGCTGTCAAGTAATTCAGAGGGAATGTTAAACGTAGAATAATACATCAATGTTTAGGAAATGCGTAAACCATTTATCATAACAAGAGAGAATTAGATAGCAGCCCTCCGGCAGCGGAAAGCCAGTGCGCTCTTATCTACACGGAGGCTAAAGTAACAAGGCCGCGACGGAGGGGAGGGAAACGAAAATGTTTATGATATTAATGAACTTTCCTCTACTTGTTTTTTATTACATAATTTAGATGGAAATGTTATTGTCACCAAAGTCAGGTCATTAGTGTCCAGGAAAATGATTGACGGTGTACGAACACGCTGGTATTAAAACGTTATCGCTGGCGTGAACTGTCATAGAGTGAATAAGGAAATCCTTGGCTATCTAGCTTTATGCCCACGTACTAAAACTGTAAACGCTACTTCAAAAGACAATTTTAAGTTCAGGTTTTTGTAGATAGAAATTACCATCAGCACCGTTAATATAGATTTAACTTTAACGAAGTAAAACACTTAGCAGGACGCTACTTTATATTCGCATTTAACTTTGTCCCCGTAATATGAATGTTAATATTTTTACGTAAAGTTAAATACAAAAAAGTTTCGTGTGCCAACATGCGGAGCTCGCCCGCACGTTAGCAAATATTTTCTGGAAAGTAAAGGAGCCAATGTTGGATGTAAAGAGCCCAATAGACAGTGGAGCGGCTCAAAGGCACAAAAAGCCAAGCCCATTACGAGACACACGTTGCCGGAAACCACAAAAGACCCAATTAATCTGCTGTGTGAAGCCAAAAAAGGGTTGGACCAAAACCAACTTGTCGAGTGTTCTGTTTCACTTTCCGAATGCGCTTGCCACGGATAAGCTCCCATTGGCAGTACATTAGGTTTTCGTTAAGTTCACAAGTTTAATGTAGGTCAGACAAATCTAACACAATATAAGAATAAACTATTTTTTTTTTCTTCACAGAACAGAGAAACACATCACGTTAAAGTTTCAAGAAATTCAACACTGTTAAACAAGAATGATTGTTTTTTTTTCACATCTAACCTGTTTACTGGGCATCATATTACATAGCGTTATACATTTATTATGAGTCGTAATGATGAACGACAGTATTATTCAACTGAAATTACCTGAATAGACATCGATTGACGGGCACGTGTCAAATTTATCACCTTTGAACAGGGAGAAGACGTGGCATGTCACTGCTCAGAAATCAAAGGTAAGATAAATTGTTTAAAGGAATGCTGCCATTGATCATGGTAATTCTGGAGAATGTAATGGATGCCTTTTTTTTTTTTTTTTTTTTTTTTTTAGGTTGGGAAATCATCAAATGACTTCTCCCACTCTGGGCGGAGCGGGAGGGAGTGTCAGACTCTTACTGACTAAAACCCATCCATGTTCCTTCCTCGCCCTTTACGTTCCGGGGCCGCGGTATCTCTTTCGAACAGTCCCGCAACCCCGGCAGGCTTCGGCCCTTGCGGGCCCCTCTCTTCTGCTGACATCTCTTTGAGGCGCGCGTGGAACACGAACGCGCCGTCGACACGGCCTGTCGTCACTAGACGGACGGACGGCTAGCTAGCCCATAGCTAACCGTCCACAGGCCCGCATCTACGGTGGCCGGTAGCCACCACGTGGCCCCCGACGCCCGGTGCGTCTCCCGCGGCGGCCGGGAAGAGAGGCTCTCTCCCTCTCTCGTTCCGCCACCTCCTTCGCTAGCATGACTGCTTCGCAGAAGGAGGTGACGGCTTCCCATTCCGTCTCGCTCCGGACCATGGATTGAACCAGGGCCGGACGCGAGAGGTCGCCGCCGCCGATCGCCGCTACGAGGACACGGCGGTGCTCCGCCCACGCAGGGCAGACTTCCACCGTGTGCTCCACCGTGTCCTCCGGTCGATCCTCGCAGTGGAGGCACCCGGGCGTTTCCTCCCGCCCGATTCGGTGCAGGTACCTCCCGAAACATCCGTGTCCGGTGAGGACCTGCGTCAGGCGGAAGGTGAGGACGCCGTGGCGCCTCTCCAGCCACTCCTCAAAGAGGGGACTTACCGCCACTATCGTGGCGTGCCCTGCACGGGGTTGCGACAGTCGCTCTCTCCATGTCGCCATGAGATCGCGCCGGAGGTCTGTCCGCTGAGCGGCAATTTGCCGCGGCAGCGGAGTTTCCCCCCGGCGTAGTGCCTCCGCGCGCCAGTCGTGCAGGCGCGCGAGGACTATCGCCTCCAGATCCCATGGCGGCAATCCGGCAAGCAGGCCCGCCGCCTCGCGGGAGATCGTGCGGTACCCACGGACCATTTTTACGGCCACCACTTTCTGGGGCGCGTTCAGGTAATGGGCGGCTCGCCGCCTCAAGGAACGCGCCCACACTGGGGCCCCGTAAAGGGCCATGGACCGCACGACCCCCGCATAGAGCCTGCGGCAGGAGGCGTTTGGCCCCCCAAGGTTGGGCAGGAGCCGCCTGAAGGCAGCCCCGGTCCGTTCCAGCCTGGGGGCCAAACGTCGGAAGTGCTCCACGAAGTTCCACCGGCTGTCGAGGACGAGTCCTAGGTACTTCAACGTCGACTCGACGCCGATGGATACCCCTCCTACCGTCAGTGTGGATCCCGACGGTGGCGCATTCCGAGGCCCATGAAAGCACATGGCCTCGGACTTGTGCAGTGCCACCTCGAGACCCAGTTGCCGGATCCTCTCTACGACTATCGCAACCCCGCGTGTCATGTTGTCGGCCGCCGCCTCGTGCGACCTCCCCTGTGCCAGCACCAGGGTGTCGTCTGCGTAGCAAACGACGCTGACACCACTAGGGAGGTCGGCGCGCAGCACCCAGTCGTAACCGATGTTCCACAGGGGCGGTCCCAGAACCGATCCCTGTGGGACACCGCACGACATCTCTCGCCGGTTCCAATCTCCGCAGCGACTGGGGTAGATGACGGCCCTGTCCGTCAGGTAGTCCCCGATCACACGACGGATGTAATGGATGCCTTACATTTTAAAGGTGCGTCCAGATAGTGCGAAGCATGTGCTTTGAGTGATAACCCACGTGGTAAAACTCACGTGCTTCCGGTTGAGGCATCTGCCATTTTCAAATGAATTTGTGGCGTATATTCCGTACGTTAAATGGCATAAGTATCTTATAGATAAATAAAAATAAATATCGTTGGACATTAACACACAGTGCCATCTAGTGCCACACTAAGCAAGGCTTGTGTCGTGGACACAGCAGATAGTTGATATACTACATATATACTTTTTTGTTTGTAAATACATACTTATTATAGATATAAACTAATATGACTCTGAAACAAATGTCCATGCTCATCACACAAACATTTGCTCCTACCGGGATTCGAACCCAGGACCCTAAAAACGTTCATGGCGACATGGATAGAGCGACTGTCGCAACCCCGTGCAGGGCACGCCACGATAGTGGCGGTAAAGAGGGGACCTCTTTGAGGAGTGGCTAGAGAGGCGCCACGGCGTCCTCACCTTCCGCGTGACGCAGGTCCTCACCGGACACGGATGTTTCGGGAGGTACCTGCACCGAATCGGGCGGGAGGACACGCCCGGGTGTCTCCACTGCGAGGATCGACCGGAGGACACGGTGGAGCACACGGTGGAAGTCTGCCCTGCGTGGGCGGAGCACCGCCGTGTCCTCGTAGCGGCGATCGGCAGCGGCGACCTCTCGCGTCCGGCCCTGGTTCAATCCATGGTCCGGAGCGAGACGGAATGGGAAGCCGTCACCTCCTTCTGCGAAGCAGTCATGCTAGCGAAGGAGGTGGCGGAACGAGAGAGGGAGAGATCCTCTCTTCCCGGCCGCCGCGGGAGACGCACCGGGCGTCGGGGGCCACGTGGTGGCTACTGGCCACCGTAGACGCGGGCCTGTGGACGGTTGGCTATGGGCTAGCTAGCCGTCCGTCCGTCTAAAGACGACAGGCCGTGTCGACGGCGCGTTCGTGTTCCACGCGCGCCTCAAAGAGATGTCAGCATAAGAGAGGGGCCCGCAAGGGCCGAAGCCTGCCGGGGTTGCGGGCCTATTCGAAAGAGATACCGCGGCCCCGGAACATAAAGGGCGAGGAAGGAACATGGATGGGTTTTAGTCAGTAAAAGTCTGACACTCCCTCCCGCTCCGCCCAGAGTGTCATTTGATGATTTCCCATCCTAAAAAAAAAAAAAAAAAGGACCCTAAAAACGTAAGGCAGCCTCACTACCACTACGCCATTCGTGTTTTCATCTATGATATCTATGATGATGATGACATCTAGCCGATTTCGGCCACAGACTGCATTCGATGGCTTTCTGGGGTGATGTCGAGAACTTGGTGTGCTGCTCTTTCATGTCCTCTATTTAAAACAATAATAAAAAAAATGTTTTAACTGATGAGCAACTAAAAGATCAACTTTTAAGGTTATTCTGAGGACCAGGAACGATTATTTCTCTTTCGGCGGCATTATAAATTCATATCAAAGAATCTCTTTCGCCATTAAACGTTTAGCACGGTTATGAATATGTCTCTGTACCATTAAACTCATATTATTATTAAAGTACGCTATATTTTTTGCAGCTATAAAATATTTTATAGGCGACAAAACTTCAACGAAATTTCCGCAATATGGTGCGTGATTTAATAACGGCCACATGTTGGTTTAAAGTATTGAAGTTGCTTATAATAGTTTCAGTTCTAACTAAACTTGTGCGCTTTCAAAAAAGACCAAATATACGACAAGTTTAAGGAAAATCAGCCATGTTTACTGGTCAAGGAATGAAACCAGAGCCATATTGTAATATGTGTCTCAATTTTAATATTTATTTTACTGCGTCTTTGGCGTCCGTTTTATTCAAAAGGAATCATAACCTGCTCATCTAAATTGTTAATTCAAATTATCCACTTGGCCATTTCATTAAATTATCTGGTGGAATTATGAACAAAGTCAAAACTCAAAAATACAATATTTCGGCTTTTCGCTACATAAACTTTAATGGCGAATAAATCACGAAGAAACTTTGCTCGGCAGTGGACCGCGGGTGGGAAAAATACGCCATTTTCATAAGGGGAAAAACAATAACTCGAGGCACGGAGCAAGGGCCGCTTTTAAGGCACATAAATCAAAACAGACGATATTTTCGGTGTAACGCCGGGTGGGCACTTTCGGTACGGGATTTTTTGGGGACACATCCGGATTAGTGTTGTTTTTACGATTCACTTCTACTTTCTGTTGTTCCTTTATTAACACGCTCGTAAAAGGTGCTGATTTAAAGTCTTGGCTTGGTTTACATTTAAAATTATCTTACAACTTCAGTCTGGCATCTCTACAAAACTCCTCAAAACTTGTAAATCGAAGTTGTTCTCGTTCTCTCTATTTCCACAGCGATAGTAAAGGCTACTGGCTTACTTACTGTACAAATATATGAACTGCGGATTGAACTCAGTAACTCAATGCTCAGCACCCATGTAACCCAACTATACACTTCATTTGCTTTGTACAATTTCATTCATTCATACATTCAATATCCAACATCATTCTCGCTCCTAGAGCAACGCTTCAGGCACGAACGGAATGAGATTCTTCCTTTGTGCCTTCATATTTCATCCACCTACTAGGAACCCGAAGGCACCTAGATCGTGAACTAGCATTCAGTACAACATTAAAACGGTCTTTCACTTAGCTGCATAGAGTCCAATTTCAATTGCGAGGGTGTCAGACTAACTAATACAATGTTCTGTCACTGCACATAGCAAAATTTGCTTTTAGGAAATTCGGTTCAGAGTGCTGCGATAGCACTGCTGATAATTCAGTATAAACGGATCAACTGGAAGCCGAGATGCATATTGTTTAATACAACCTGATGACCAAACATGATTTTTAAAGCTTGAGCGATAGTTTACGATCATCCTCTTTGAAATATTAAAAATTTGCGAACAATATGTTTTCATTATGTTTTCAACGGAAGACAAATGTTACAGGACAAAATTTCAGATTTCGTCACTTAATTTTTGACAGAGCTTTTCCATCGCGTATATATACTGGGTAGGTATATGTATACCATATAATTTTAAATCACCATTATGTAGCACGCATACTGTAATAAAGAAAAATCGCCGTCTTCACTTCAAAGAAAACATTACCTAAGAATCCACTGCTCGTTATAACGTGACAAATTGTCGACATTTTTTTCCGCAAAGCTTCGAGAATTAGCGTGATCAATTGCGTTCTTCGGCACTTCTTAACTCATGTCTCTTTCACTCTTAGGGGAGGCAAACGAGACAGAGCATTCTGTCTTCTTTATCTTTTATGTTGGGATTAAGCAGACGTTCCAATAGCTAGATCACTAGATATTCACACTTCGAGCGACCTCACTTTGTTGAATACAGTTTGGAGCTCGCTACACTCTGGTTCTGTCAACTGTGATCACTAATTTTGAAATGGGATTCCCTATCCGCAAAAATGAATGACTTTTTCATGAAATAGTCATTTAATGGTATTAAATCACCGGATTAAATTAACTTAGAAGGTTGTATTGATGACTATAATATAACTCGACACTGTCGTGCAAATTGCAAAAATGTAATTTTTTTTAGTTTCGTTTCCACCTTAATTTTCATATTTGTTCCATAGAGAACGATTGTCAAAAAGCTTGGAGTTTCATGTGTCTGTTAGTTGATTAATAAAGAATAGAAAGTATCTAAGTTCCGTACATTAATTAAATGTGTGCGAATGTCGCATAGATTAAGTTACTAATGATCTTCAGACAGTACCAGATAGAATTGCCCGCAGCCTCACAGCGGAGGCGAATGAAATTCCGCGAAACAAGCAGGTGTGTTTCCGAGATCTTTAATAATATACTAAATGGAACTGTAACAGTTATTTGTGTGTCGCTTACAGTTGTGCCTGAAGGCGACATTAGATTATATGATACCGATGATGTTGTGTGAGTAGAAATTAATCTTAGTAAAGTTTATCTCTATGATAAGTTTACACTTTAAGAAGTATAAATAAGGATTATAGATAAGGAGGAGGGGGGGGAGGGGTATAGTTAAGGAGCATACTAGTAGTTGAGAGATGTTTCGCAACTCCATGTTAAGTCAAGTCAGAGGCCCACGGGCGGCATAAAAACTGACAACAGGTTGTGCACTAACCACGCGATACAGAAGAAAGAAGGCCTGCAGGAGTCTGCCCACTACACCGTATCATACCATGACCTTGCCATGATCGTATCAGGTACGGCACGAAACATAATACGGACTACACTACACCCACTAGAACGTATAAACTGAAGAGTATCAAACATAGCAATAGGCCAGACACTCCACGAAAACGCTAATGTTCGCCTGCATCTGAAAACCACCCGTAACATACGAGTAGTTGAGAAAAGGCTAGGCAGATGCAGATGATCCTCAAATTTCACGGAAACAGTGTTGTTGTGCCAGTTTCTGGCAAAAGGCTTACTCACTCTCAATTACTTCAGACCTAAATATGTTACTTATGGAACGTGTACATGCATGATGGAATTTCTGCTATCTAATACTACCACAGTTCCAGGGTGTTTAAACCAATTCAAAACTCACTGTTACAGGTCTATTTCAGAATAAATGCTTTGACTTTGAGTATGTATTTGGGATTTTACATGTAGCTTCAACAATATCATTCTGCTAAACCTAATTAATAAAGGCAGCTAATTACAGTAGAGACATATCGGCATGTCAGCCATAACTCCGGACGAAGCCACTCGTCCGTCTGCCGGTGACAATTATGAGTTCCCAGTTATGGATAGCAGAGGTTCCCCCGCCCCCAAGAGCCTAGATAACGCAATTACGCCACCGTTATTAAGCGACGCCCATTATTCATTGCTGAGACCCTACATTCATCAACCAGAGGATTTTAGGTGAATATTTTTGTTTGAGGAACCGTGAAAACAGCATCTGTAATTGTGAGAGTGATGGGTTGGGAATGAACCTTTTAGCGTTAAAGCTTCTATAATTCTTTGTCCTACTTTAGTATCTCATAAAATATCGACGCTTTATTAGCAACTAAAACCATATTAAGGTTACAAAAAAAAACTTCAAAGCCTGTTTCTAGGTAATAGAAATACCCGACCTTCACCCATTCCAAGTCCCTAAGTTAAGACGCCTGCGGAGCATGCGTATTTCATACAAACGTAATACCAAAATTATTTGTAAATTAAACATATTCCTAAGGTAGTGTGTATTTATTTCGATTGAGTTACAGAATATCTAGGTTCCCAAATATATATTTTGTTTGATTGGACACTGATTTTAACAAGAGTTATAAGAAAAAGAAGTTTTCTATGGAAATTTTAAATTCCTCATATCTCGCCTTTGTATCATTGTCCTCTCAAAAAATATATTTGGGAACATAGCATTCTGTAATCCAATCGAAATAAATACACACTACCTTAAGAATATGTTTCATTTACAAATAATTTTGGTATTACGTTTGTATGAAATACGCATGCTCCGCCGCGGCGCCGGCCCCTTAATATCATACCTACGTTATCAGTCTTCATCATCTGCCTAGTCTTACCACAAATATGTTGGTATTTGCTTCCAGTCTAGCCGGATGCAGCTGTACACCAGTATTTCACATGGAGCTATACTGTTCTGACCTCCACCACCGCAACATGAAACCCTTGAAGACTGGTTATTTAACCTATGTATTACCCATACTTATGAGCTATAATCATATTTGGGTAAAACTTATATTCGCATTTCACATATTCCACTTATGTAAATAAATACTAAACTGAATTCCACTACAGTTAATTAAATAATATCGGTGTTTTCGCATGAGGCTAAATTTTGACGTGGCGTAGCGTCCGCCTAACCACAAATTAATCAACCACAGATTGACAGGGCATTCCAATCAATAATTAACGCTCAATTACCTAAATATTATTGGGGAATGGTAGACTATACGCATGTACATAGCGTAGGGCTAGAGTGGGCCACTCAACAAGTCATTTGCGAACCTAGCTGTCAAATCAGTGCGCGTTGTAAAGAGGACCTAGGTATATGTATATAGAAACACACTATAAACTTGATTTCGAGTTTGTCAAAACGAACTATTTAATATTTTCATTAGTAGTACTTTATTTGAAGCTGTACAGTTTTTTTGCTGTTTTTAGATAGGTGGCAAATATCTTGTATTTATTTGAGATAATGGTACCATTTAACCTTGAAAATAATTTAAGTAGTTACGAAAACGTAAAGTAAATCTTTTCAGAGACTTTATTTTTCAAAATGAGAAAATTAATATCAAGACACAAATCAAATTCAGCAGACCAAGATCGCATCTTAAGTACTCAATAAATTAATCGTTAATAATAAATTGCCTATTTCCTTAGCGAAAATAAACGACAATAGGATATAAATTCTAAGATAATATGTAAAAAAATGTCCAGTACAAGAGATAGGGCTGCGATTTATTACTTTCAGACAAAGAGAGCGATATTTTTGACCGATATTGATGATAAATATGAACGGTAAGTTACGATTAATATCAGGCGACTCGGAAGGGTAAAGAGGAAAGCGGCCAACCACTTTAGAATGATTGACATTCATTGTGAAAACCATAAAAGGTTAACCCAGTAGAACGAAACCAAACTTATAATTTATTTAATTTTTTATTATATTGTATTTTTTATTTTTAATTATTTGATATTTATTTAATTTGTTAAAAAAAGCGGCCATGAAGAACCCTTAAAGCTTTTATTTAATTGTAGCAGCAAGTAATTTTTATATTTGAGTTGATTGAATGAATGGTAAATTGCGGTTTACGATTTATGACGTATTAAAAAAAACTACTGACAAGATCTCGTTCAAACCAATTTTCGGTGGAAGTTTACATGGTAATGTACATCGTATATTTTTTTACTTTTATCATTCTCTTATTTTAGAAGTTACAGGGCGGGGTACACACATTTTACCACTTTGGAAGTGTATCTCGCGCAAACTATTCAGTTTAGAAAAAAAAAACATTAGAAACCTCAATATCATTTTTGAAGACATCCATCACGTATGGGTTAGATGAAAAAAAATGAGTTTCAGTTTTAAGTATGCGGAACCCCCAAAATTTATTGTTTTTTTTTTTCTATTTTTGTGTGAAAATCTTAATGCGGTTCACAGAATACATCTACTTACCAAGTTTCAACAGCATAGTTCTTAATGTTTCGGAAAAAAAGGGGCTGTGACATACGGACGGACAGACAGATATGACGAACCCACAAGGATTCCGTTTTTTGTCATTTGGCTACGGAACCTTAAAAACGGGCCAAGTACGAGTCGGACTCACGCATGAAGAGTTCCATACCATTGCGGTAGGTAGCAATTTTAATTTATTTATTAGAAATACAAATTCTGTGAAAATTTTAACCGTCCTCCTATTCCAGATCATGAGATACAGCCCGCTGACGGACAGAGGGACCCGTTGGTTACCCTTCGGATACGGAACCCTGAAAAAATAAATAAAGGAGACAGGGTAGAGGCTGACTAAAGTACCTATTTCAACTAAACAAAGCATGAGATTAACTTCCAACAAAACACAAACAAAACTCATCCTATTAAAGAAAATAGACCACAAAGCAAAAACGAGGGCTATCGAACAAACCGTTTGTTGGTATCAATAGCGACTTTGTTATCTGTAGGGAAAGTTAAATCGAGTTCAATGTGTGTACAGGATCATGGATTTAAACATCATGTTAACTCGAGCATAAATCGATGCTGAAATCGACCCCTAAATCAGTTTTCACGAAAGAAAATGACTCAATTTTGAATTTTCGAGACTCTGCTCAGTGCTAAAAGCTGAAATTCCATCAGAGCAATAATATTTGGGCATTCATTAAGATGTTAAAATAGGACATAAGTTTTATTCCGATCACACAAGAGAGTCGACCTCTGTGAGAAAAGGTGAGAAAATATTTCATGTCGTCCTTGTATATGCATAAATGTATGAAAGGCATGCGGGGTGACTATTCTGTCGAACATTCGGTATTATTCGCGTGAACCTTCCCAGCTATTTCTTTATTACATCCATTCTGCCCCGCCGTCTTATTTCACATGTTTTTATTGTTCCCTGTTGGTTTGCGAACGTAAAGTGAAACATTAACGGCAACTCGTTACTCGAAAGTATCTATTTTATAGATTAATTAGCTTTTGGTTAAGTCATTATTTGAGATGGTATTTAAAGAAAATTCTGTTACGACCACAAGCAGAATTTTCCCGTGTTGCTGTGTTTTGTAGACTTGTCGTTTTTTTATAGAAATGCATAGATTTTTATCTTTGTATTGAAAATTGAAAATCATGTTCAGTCATGGCATGGCACGGTAGTGTGCAGTATCCTTTTATGAGAAACATCGAAAAAATATTTTATCACTTCTTGCTAAAAGAAAAAACAAACCCAAAGACCTACATAATACAATGCTCAACAAATATTCATTTTTACAGTAAATTAATTCAGAATTACTGAAACTTGAGCATTATTCTAAGGCTAACTTTGTTATTTTTCTTATCCGAAGCGAAGCGTTAGTGTAGCAACAAGCTGAATTTATGGCGATCGCCTTGTTAACTTATAAATGTATTGCACCTTGTTAGTCCGGGCTGTATCGACCTGCCTTATACAATGTTAATGAATACAGAGAGATTGTGATACAGTACGTAAAATAGTTTCTTTTTTACTTATCATCATTCTCTTGCCATTATCACAATTCTCTATTTTTCGCCATCTCATCAGACACTTCTTTTCTTGCCTTATCATTTTTAACACAGTCCAACCATCACTTCTTTGATCTTCCTCACTCATAACCCATCCACATTCAAACTCAAAACTTTCCTCAAGACATTTCATATCTTTTTTACTTAAAATTTTACTGAATGTTCATATGAAACAAGACATAGTGCTATTGTGCCTGATTAATTTGTTCGTTTTTGGTAACACGTAAAGTTTAGTTCTTACTAGAGATTTAGTGTATCTCGTTTTTGATTTATCACTGAAAATTCATATTCCTGACAGAATTTCTGGTATTCTCTAAATTTGGTTAGCTGCTGAGTTGCCCTTGTGACCCCATAAGGGCAAATCAGCAACTAACCAAATTTAAAACACTGTCAATGTGTAAAACTTGCCTAGGTGTGAGTGTATGAGAAAAGTTTCTACATCATCATTTTCCTGCCCTAGACCCATGTTATTTGGGGTCTACACGTATTTTCTTCCATTCTCCCATGTATCATTTACTCTCTTTTCCTTTATATCATATCATGATTGTAATTAAATATTTCATGGCGATAAAAGATTAGTCAACAGAAATTGACGTCAGTTTAAGCGTAGCGGCCACCTCAATCTGTCTCGCACAGTGTAATAGAATCGACAGAGGCGGTGGTTGACCGCCCGGCCCCGGATATGACCTGTCATCCGGCCAACTGACAGAATTGTGTAAGGGGTGACATGGATTGTTTACTCTCCTTATTGTGTATAAACAGTATTTGAATTTATTTTCGTGTCGCGATCGGGTATCGATGAAAAATATTGGTTTTGGGGTCGAGATGAAATTTTCGTGTACTTTAATGTTTTAAATGGAAAAAGTTTGCTTGTTCTTGTTTGGGTAGCCTGTAGGTGTATACCTTTTAGTTTGTACTAATTTTGTTCTGAAACCGGTATAGAATTTTCCTATTTTAAACATTTGACAACTCCACAATTTATAAGTACACAAAAGATACACATACAACTATTCGAACACGTCAACTTAAAATCTGTGGCAACATCCCTTGTATTTCTAACCTTCTATTTCCGCATTTTGTTCTTCAAAATCTCTATTAGTGTGTAGTCTGTGTAGTTGGGGGCCAGTTAATTGTTTGCGGGGGTCGCCCGGCCGCATCGGGGGACAGCTACACTCACTCGCTGTCACAACGATGGCGCCCGCTCCGGCCCCGCTATATGAGGACACCGCGGAGCTACTAAAAGTTTTGGTGTACCGCAGGCTTTATTCAGTTTTTTGATGGGTGATACACTTTTGTTCAACGGAGGTAGATGGTACTTTCGTTTTTCACAAGGTGTTAAATAGTTGCTTACCAATGTGTTCGAAGTTTGACAAAGGGGAGATTTTGAAGGTACTGTTGTGAAACTTACCTGAAACAAAAAAAAATGTTAGCTTTTTAAATAATTTATTAAATAGTACGTTCTACAAGTACCAGTTGCAGTTTGGAAAGGAAAATCTCTTAAAGAAACGGTATTAAAGAAAATTTTGTTGCTACAGCCTGTCGCATATTCCGAGAAAAAGTTGCACTTACTACAGCCCTACGTCTGAAATAATTTAGATAAGACGTCAACACGTAATTAAGCGGCGACATTTATCAACGTCTCGGCGCGGCCGACACGTGAAAAATAAAACCTTCTTTATCTTCGTACATGGCGGGCACTCGCGCCCGTCGCCCGCTGATCCCTAGTGAACAGTGTGTGTCAGTTGATTGGACAACGGACCTGACGTGAGTGGATTGATTCCGGCTACCAACCCCCCCTCCAGCCCCCCCTCGTACCACGAACCCCCGAGTCCACCACAAATTCCGCGACAAATGTTATTACAGAAACTATCTACCACGTTTATTGACCCACTTCGATATTTCCCAGAAATTCGACGGCATAACTTTGCGGTTGTAATGATAGCTTGATATTAGATACACATCAGGGCATGGTTTCAAACGCAAACTGTTTAGGCAAATGTATGCCAACGTGAGTTTGCTTTGATTAAATATCTAGTCATTAATTCGAGTCAGTTAATTCGTTAGTGTTTGTTCAATAGTGGTGATTAGAATTGAATAATATGGAGCATTGTGGGAATAGTTCATCTCAATTTCAAAGTCAGCACTAGTTACAAAGTTAAACTTATATTGTCACTTACGGGATATCTTCCGTGATTATTTGTTCGAGTCAACCCGCGATCATGGCGCTTGCAACAGCGTCGAAATATCGGGAGCTCAAAACAACAAATAATCACGGAAGATATCCCGTAAGTGACAATATAAGTTTAGTTTTAAACCGTGAAAGCCTAAAACAGAGTTACAAAGTTGATCAATTTCATTAGAAGTTCATGCTTTTCTCCCCACATTATATCAAAGGCACTGGGGGTGGGGAATACGCTTTTTGCATTTCCGAAAATTGGAGTAAATTGTTCAGATTTTTAGATCATGTTTCACACATTACTGAATGACCATAATGACTGATGACAAATAAACGTGTTAAAGATTCGAATACACACGATCAAAATTAGAACTTTGTTATTAATACTGTCTGGTTACATTTACCACTCCGCGGTAAAGAAATCAAAAAGGAGTTTGAGGCCCTGCCAGCGATCCTCCTTTGATACTGGCTGAAGATTTATTCACCCTTATAAAGAACATAATAGGTACAAGTTGATATTAGTCGTGGTACACCGAGCATGTGTGTGTCTTCGTTGTCCCCTATGAGGTTATTGTACAGTGTACGGGGTAGTCGGCGACCAGGGCTGACTGCGGTCGCGCTTACATTAGCTACATGGCCGCGTTTGTCCTCCTTAGGGGCGGCTAACAGTAGGGCAGTAGAGGAACAGAGGAAATTAGAGCTTACACTGATATGAGTTTACGAGGCGCTTCGTAGCTTTTAGGAGATACGTATTAAGATACTGTGGTAGACAGTATTATTACATAATTGTCCATGTCACTGAAATTAGCTGCATGTTTATAGGAACAGCCAAGTTAAGGCGCACTTTTTGGTTGCGAATTTGGCTTAAAGTGGACCAGAAGAGAGTTTTCTCGAAGACAGAAACTAAAGACTTTCTGTGTCAAAAGTTTCAATTGGTACAAACATTTTGCCGAGACAAACATATTTTCAAAGGTAAACCTTTGAAAATATAAACCTGTACCATATTATCGTCATAAGATTTGCCAGTACCTACCACAAAACTGTGCCACATCTATCCCTTGGAGGACACCTCAATAGAAAAGATGTGAGAAATAGTTCAATATTTATATATATAGGTACGCGCCATTCAATATGAGAACAACAATTCAATTCGAGATGAGAGTGCGGGTGTTAGGCCCGACCGACGCCGTCACCTGCGACGCAAATCTCACTCATGTATCAAAAGCACGGCGCGTAAATCACGAATCATTTTACGGAATGGCAATACTAGGACGCCCATATTTCACTCGGGCCACGTTCCCCGGGTTCCGTCGGCGGCTTTATGGGAAATATTTGCGGAGTCAACGCTAAAGCGAGCGTTTTGTGTGGCGCTGTCAGACAAACTTGCGTGGAGGGTAACCAGATACGATATTATGTTTATTTTTTACATAGTCTGTCGTATTTCATGTTAGTTTAAATGCGCAATTTTTGATAATGGAATTAGAGATCTACGAAATGGACTTCCAGAAGAAATTGGATACAATGTAGGGACAGCAAATTCTGATGTCACTTCTTTGAAAATAAACAAGATGATTTCATACCCATTAAACTAAAATAGTGCTCTAGCAAATTACGTTAGCGCAGCCACGTTAATTAAATAATGTGGACAGCTCAACTGTCCTAGTTCTTGTTAAATTGTGTGTAACATAGTGACTTATATTACAGAGGTCGTAATAAAAATCAATAAAGCGCCACCATGTCCCATGGAGTGACGTAATAATTGGTCACCGCGGTAGACGGGAGCGGCGCCTTTGAACTCGTATGAAAGGCCCAGACTACGCTAGCGCCGCGGAGGCACGTTCCTCACCACATTTTTCTTAAGGAATATTCAAAAATAGATGCCTCTCACGGAAGTAATGAAGCTTACTGTGTAAACGGTTTCATACACGGTGGAAATTTTTATTGGAAATGTGGAGGTCATGTTCCCCCTTGCTCCAAGTTACTGAAATATGTTGGTCTTTAAGTCTTTATTTTATTGTTGCCGTTTCTTGTGCTATTTGACGTCATTTCTTTCCTGTCGTTTGTGATGTTGCTCTTATGGAGACATTTACTGATTGTTGCTCGTTAGAGATGTGAACTCGGTCGTAATGTGCTTAAATGCCATTAAGGAAATTGGTTAATGTTAACGTCTTGCGACGGTATCTGTATTAAGCACTTCGACTGTCACAATATGCTCAAATTACTGTTACGTGTAAAGAGATAATTAGCAAGAATTTTCTTTTGTTGGAGAAAATTTAGCGTCACATGAGAAATCTACCGCAATCGATAAGAATCTTGAATCGATAAAAGAGAACATCTGGTCGAGCGTAGCGGGAGTAGAAAACTACACGACTAACGACTTATTGTCTGTGATATACTGTGATTCAACAGCATTTCAACTGTAAAAGGCTCCAGAAATAGGGTTCTCTCCTAAAATACACGAATGTATTTACTGTTTCATTAAAAGTTGGGCCGGTTCTAGTCGAACAGAACTCGGTGTAGGTTAATTAAATTAGGACTGTCCTCAACTGAAGCAGATTATATCTACTAGTGTTTAGTTACCAATTAATACGTGTAGGTACTAGGTACCCATTTATCCACATTTACATATAATGCGATATTTCATGAAGTAAACTAGTTCTTACTTTAGTTGCTTGGTATAGCTATCTAAAACTATTACAACGTTATACCAGTTTTCATATCAGTTAAGAGGATTAATTAATGATTTTTTATTCGAACTTTTGAAGCGAAACGATACATTTTTAAATGTTTATGGTATGAGGACCCCATTTGGCATAAATATGGGGTTCCCCAATTTTTATTTTTATTTTCGATACAGCACCAAGCAAAAATATTGATGGGTGCTCAAATGGGAATATCATTGGAGCTCTAAGTATTAGTACTTTTAAATTGATTCTGAAATGGGAATGCTTCATACTTTAATCAAGATTTGTATCAGTTGAATCGTGGCTGAAATAAAATAACAGTATGGAGTACCTACTTCTTTTTAAAAGGTTGATTCTGTAAGGACTTCCTGTTATAAAATTTTCTACTAAATGCACATAACTTTCAACATTATTATAAAACAAATTTCGATGATAAGAATATTTACGTTATCGGTTTAATACCAGCACGAGCGTGCGACCAGTATTAATAAATTTACTCACACACACGATTTTCTAATTACAAAACATAGATGGTGTATACCAACACTTATCTGCGCGGCCACATACCGCCGCTGTTTGCTTAGGACTGTTGTGCTAATGGACATGGATAACGTCGAACGGAGTTTTCCAACCCTAATTTTCAAATCTGAGCCAATGAACGTCGTCAATTTTACGAACTATTCCGACCGTCCGTCTTTTATTATGGTTGTATGACCTTACCCTAAAACGTGTATGGCTGAGGGTTAATTGGTGTAATTTAAAGACCTGACCTGACTCTCTGTGTTCACTGATTTTGGAATACTCGTTATTGCTATATTTGTAGAAGTAAACTATTTTGCACAACTTGGTAATCACGATACTAGGGATGGGAAAATTAGGAAATATTTTGTTCACCCAACATGTTTTGTAGACATGTCGGGTGTCAGACACTACAGATTGAAAGGTGTTTTATCTTCAAACAAAACTGTCAATCGATTGCGATAAGATAAATAAAAACGGGCCAAGTATTATACCTTGCGGAACTCTCTTTAAAAAAAAAATACAAGCAATACTACGCGAATGGGTGCCTACCGATACATAACCACACCATTAATACGCTTTTAAGAGAACTGGTACAGATAACCGGCGAAAAAGATACAAAAGTTAAAATTTAAGCAAATAACATCTTTCAAAGGCGGTCGAGTAAAACATTTATAATGTATTTTAGAATAATTATTTGTCGATTGCAATAACGAACAAAAAGAGTTAACTTTATAAAACTTTCTGACCTTTGAGGTTCACAGAAACTTGCCCACGTTTTGCCAAAAATAAATCCTGTAAGTAATGGTAATACGTAAGTACTTATAAACAATCCCGAAATCAACAAAAAAGTAGCTACAAGAATCTATAACAAGTATTACACCAGACACCATCCTTTGTCAACAGAATTAAGCTCTAGAAGCGTATCTTTATTTGTATTCGTTAAAGAAAACGGTGGAAAAATTCTGGTTAGAGCGGCCCAAACGTCAGCAACACATATTATCCGACAACACGGGGAGGACACAAAACTGTTCGTATCAACACTTACGATACACCCCAATCCCAGGGGACCGCCCTATTGCGTTATATTGCCTACTTCGTGTCGAACTCGAATCGTCTTGATCCCGTCACTGAATGCTGAAGCTTTGGCTTTTTAGATACACGGGCTTTACGTAAGCCATGTGTTTTGGAGTGTTTTGAGATCAAGATTGCTAATAGTGTTAATGTGAATTTTATTGTCTCAACTGTTACATTATTACCCATCGTCAGATCATTCAATATTTCCAATAGTACATCAAATATTGGCGGAGAATAAGAGAATAAAAGTGAAGGTCAGTAAACATTAACAATGATAAGTTGATAACTTGAAAATAATAGTTAGTACCTTACATTAACAAGGTTACGAAAAGTCAACTTCCTGTGATCAAGAATCTTTATAACAATGCTCTATGAAATAGAATACTTTAAGTTAACGATACCGCCTGACGCTCACCTACTTCCAGAAGCTCGGTTAATCTCCGGCTTTACTATCAAACTACATCGAGCGGCGTATACGAAAAACCGATAGATAAGAATCCACAAGTTCTAGAACCGCAGACTACAACTTTCATACCCACACAAACAGAAAACTGCGTGTTGACGCACACAAGTGCCCGTTGCCATGGCAACCAGGCTGTGATCCCTCGGGAGTGAGCAATAACTTGCGCCTGGTTAATAGGGTGTCGCGAAAATTAGGGAAAGCACCCGGCCTCGAAGCACTAGCTGATTAGAAGCGAGGGTGAGCCGGAAAATTACTTAAATACTTGATGACAGATGAGGCCGCGCCATAAATATTTACTTTCGTCCCATAAACCGACGTTGCTGTACAAAGTTTAGATTAACGACGTAAGAGTAAACACATGTTGCACTAAAAGCATTTTATAGACGTTCATAAAACATTTTATTTAAAACTGTCCTTTCGCTATATAAATTGCTGGAACACAAGATGCGGTGTCGTCTAAACGCCTGCTCGACTTTATTGAGCAACTTGTTTGCATTTGTATGCAGAGAACTTGCCTGCAGGGGCTTACGTATGAATGAATTGAATGACTGTTTGACAAATATTTTATAGGTACCTATCTACTTTTAAGACTTGGTAATACGAGTATACACTAAAATTTTTCTGAGATTTCAGTATCTTCTACAGCATTTAAAAGACAGAACTTTACCATCTACTAGATAAGTAAGATCTTCAACTAGAGTACCTGGTCTCCGGAGGAGGTTTGCCTCTATAAATTTGAAAGGATTTCGACGACATTAACAGTCATATAAGATTCTAGATTAAAATTTCCTGCAATCCTGTTGATGTACATTTTCTTTCAAAGACTGCTGCGAACATACATGACATAACATTTAAATTCATTTTAGAATGTGTTTCAGCTGTAGGTCTCACGAAAAAGACTTTTGATTTTCAGATAAAATTGCAAACTATAACATTGATAATACTACTAATTAGCATAGGCATCTCATATTCTGTTCTGTAGAAATCAGGCAGTTCTTATTTTTAAGCGCTGTCCGTCCAGTGCTTTTCTGTATAATGTTATTCTTTTTCTGAGGTTCAATACTAGAATCAAAGACGCTCTTTTCCAAAAGAAAACTACCATACACAACATCATGTAAGTACGGAAGTAGCCCATCTAGTTCCCGGTGCCGACATTTAATACATTTTCCCGTTGCTAGAGAGCCAAGATGGATTAATTTCACCGAGTCAAGATCCGTCTGACGCGGGCTCTTTCAGGATCCTGCCTTCACAAGAATACTACTTTAGTTCAGACTAAGTTCGAATTGAAACTAGTCCTGAGATGGGATACAGTTTGATGACAGATTTGCGGTTGGATTCCATTCGAGTGTTAAAACTACGCTACGGAGCTGAGGGATATTATTCAGCGCCTGCGAAAATACACGCAGCAACTGTGTTGTTAACTTGAATTTCGTAATCGTTTTTGGGAAGATAAAAATATGTACGGTCGAACAAGTTATTTGGTTTACATTTTACAATGTAATTTGTGGGTTAAACTGAAAACCAAATAGCTTGTTCGACCGTACGTATTTTTACCATCTCAAGTCTCAACATGAATGATGTAACCAAGATATTGCCAAGATTTTGTAACAATAATTTGATTTAAAAGAGTGTCATAGAGTTTCTTGCCCGTTCTTCTCCATAGAGATCAACGCTAGGGAATGGGCAACTACAGTACTTTCACAGTTTTTATGTCTTGTGACTGCGACTGTAGCTAAATTTAATTTTCATCTTTGTTTCGACAATTCAAAAGTGCCTGTAATTGGCCTACTTGACATATGCTTTGATTTTGTTTTACGTATAGGTATCGTATCGTATCTATACTCTCTATACTAATATTATAAAGCAGAAGAGTTTGTTTGTTTGTTTGGTTGAACGCGCTAATCTCAGGAACTACCGGCTCGACGTGAAAAAATCTTTTTGCGTTGGATAGTCCATTCATCGAGGTAGGCTATAGGCCATATAACATCACGCTATGACCAATAGGAACGGAGCAGCAATAAGAAATGTTGCAAGCGGGGAAAAGGCTAGTTCCGTTGAGCAGGCGATGCGTTGCGAATTTGCGATATCAAAACTTCACGCGAACGAAGTCGCGGGCAGAAGCTAGTAATATTATAAAGCAGAGAAGAGTTTGTTTGTTTGGTTGAACGCGCTAATCTCAGGAACTACAGGCTCGAATTGAAAATTATTTTTGCGTTGGATAGTCCATTTATCGAGGAAGGCTATAGGCTATATAACATCACGCTATGACCAATAGGAGCGGAGCAGCAATAAGAAATGTTGCAAGCGGGAAAAAGCTTCCGTTGAGCAGTCGATGCGTTGCGATATCAAAACTTCACACGAACGAAGTCGCGGACAGTAGCTAGTATTTTATATGAAGCTTGTATACTAAAGGTTAAATACACCCACAGATCACAGGAAGTAGGGAACAAACTTCTCGTAGGAAATGATGTCTCTTTTCTGCGATTGAATCAGCACCAAGCCACTACACGTTTATTGTAACTCACCTTGGCCTTGGGTACCTTGAGAAGTAAATAGGAATACGTGTTCTAAGTCAAGAAACATGCCCAGAACATACGATAAAGATCATTATACAAAAGAATAGACGTTTACCTTTGATAAAGAGTTTCAAAGAATAAAGTATCGCGAAATATTTCCCAACATTTATCCACTGTAACAACATTAAAGTTTGTGAATAATATGAATAATTCCGCCATTTTTCATCGACTCATCGGTTCAGTTAGCCTTCAAGAAAAAAAGTGTTTTATAGCATGTTCCCTTTTCGACCTTTTCATTGGGGACAGTAAGGAAGGGCGTCTTCCTTTGATAAAGTGAAAAATAGCACCTTTAGAATGTAACCTGGTTTCACCCTTTAGAGGGTGTGCGTAGCTGAGGGCACATAGGGCTTTTGTGAAAGGAGCATTTTGGAGATCTTCAGTTTTGGATGATTTTTTTTGGCAAAGGAAAGGACCTCGATCTTCTTCTAAGGAAATCATAAGTATAAAATACTTTGAGTGAGATAAGAATTTCATACGCTTACGGCGGAAAATAAGGGAAATCGAACTACATTCACGATATGCCCAATATTGATCACAACCCAAACTAGATAGAACTAGATACCACAAAATGTTCACGTCAACGTACGTCCGATAAAATAGAGAACAAACATTTCTGCGAAAACAAAACCGCTCCCAACGAGAACGAAACAAAAATATTTTATCTTGTTGTCATTTTTCTCAACTTTCGTCGGAGTTTTCATTATTATACCTACCCCAAAAAAAACCTGTTGAAATACATTTTTTTTAAATCGAGCTTGTGACGTGTACGAGGCAAGTGTCGTCATCAAAAGCCCTTCAGCGTGAGTCGCAAGTTAACAATGCGGCCGCCCCCACCCTTTGACCTGCCTGATGCTTTGTCGCCGCGGGCACAGATGAGATGACATCTCGTATACACGCCACCTCTATCTATAGCTACAGACCTAGTACACTGCATTGAGTACACCTGTGTCTATTAATAGCTTTGGGGTTACAAGTTCAAGTGCGCTGTCACGTGATAGTACGAGAGACAGCGTTAGTTCATTGTTAGCATTGTGAGTACACCTACAAAATATAATTAAGCCTTGAATGTTAATAAGTGTGAGTGAGTGGGGTCTCGCTGATTGGACTAATCGAACGATGCTATGATGAGACTGAATAATTTTCTCTTTCCGAAGGTAATTAATAAAGTATTACACAGCTGTTGATCGATTGTAGCCCGCGGTAATTGCCAATATACGAAATTCATATAAATTACGAGAGGAAAATCAAGACCACGAAAAATTAAAGTATGGAGCCTCATTCATTTTAGTACATCATTTCAAAAGCTTACTGAATACGAACTCCAAAAGGAAATGACAGAAGTTTCATGTTTTCCTTGTTAACTTGAGAAATTTCGTAAAGAAATAATTTCGCCGGCGGCCATGTTTCATTGTGTACGTTATTGTAAAGCAGGAAAGGCCAAAGTAAAATGACGTGCAGAGCTGCGTAACGTCAATCTTTACCTTTGCCTCTCTTTGCAGTCCTCCTGAATGCGTTCAAGCGAGAATATCCAGCAACTTCAAAAAATTGTTATCTGATGTTTTCGCGTGGATGTAAAGTTGAAATCTTGCGAGATTACATTTGTCTCGGTTCACGAGCTTTGACGTGAAAGACTTTTCACATAAAAACATGGATTTACGGGAACGAAGGAAAATTCGTTGAGCAATGTTATACAAAGTAGCGTTGGCCTAGATATTGATTTCGTTCTATAATAATTTCCAGACTGGAAAGTGCTCAATAATTCAGCACAATAACGCGAGAGCAGGGGAAACAAAGTTCAATGAAATGGAAATTGATGCAATGAATTGTTATACCTGCCTATGTTATTATAATGAAACGTGTGCTAAAAATGTTGCCAAATGTGAAACCTATGAAAGCAAAATGAAAATGGCGATGATTCGGCAAAGTTATTGGATAAAGTAGATTAATGTTACAAATGTTGAGTTATACGAGGATTTTTTGTTCGAGATGACCTTAGAGAATAGGGTACAGGTCTAAGGACCGTGTGCAGTTCAGTCACGGAGTAAACGCAGATTTTGTCGCGTACGACAGTCACGCTCAACAGTCGCGTCACGTAGCTCGACTTGATATCTAATATTTGGTGGCGACAAAAAAACGGATTTTACAAGACTGAAAATACGCGCCGGGAATACGACTGTTATTAGGGATGTAGACTAGTTTTTCCTTTAGTTTTGATGATTAGTTATAGTAGTCATGCTCCAAAGAGACTGCATAATCCCAACAGATAAGTTTTATTGACACGTGAAACGGAAGATCGATTTGAATGTCAAAATTATCAGCACATCATAATAAACTTCTAATAACTAAACTAATTTTAGCTCTAATTTACCAACTTAAATTAGATCAATAAACACCTGCAAACTAGTTGTAATTAATAACATAAATAAACAGCTAACAACTTCTGTGTGAACGTGTCTAAAATCATTTACTAGCAGCAGCCATTCACCCGTAGTCACCTGTTATGAACTGGTTACGTTCTTCCAGCCGCTTTAATGGCTTTTAATTTTATAGCGGTTTATGATTTACGTTTCATTTTATGTCCCGTTTATCACCTGAACAACTGCACGGCTTTCAGCGCAAAAAGCGCTGCATTCGCTATAAATAATAAATCTAACATTTTTCGGTGAGCTGATAATGTGGATTTAAGCTGTTTCAAGCGAGTTTAAAATGTGGCTACAGTTTTGGTAAATGTTAAATTCAAAAATTTTGCCAATTTTTGTAACTTGAAACTTAACAAAAGTGAACTGTACAGCAGTGTGAACCAATACATGACTTGGTTTTTTTTTATTTACAATATTAATAAGGCACATGTTAATATACATAATACATGTATCTAAGTACATCCAGAAAAGAAAAGCACTCCAAGCGACAGCATACGCGGGCATCATTTGAATAACTTATTCACTAGTTTTCTTTTTAAATTGTACTCACTAATTACGCGTCGACTAATGACGTACCGGTGTATAGCAAGACATGCGTATCATATACCTTCATGCCACGTTTTTATTACGACATTTACCTACCAGTCCTACCACAGAATAAAATGTTCACTAGCTCCTATACTATAAAACTATGAATGATTTAATTCCTATCGTAAATGTTCGATACATCTACATTAACTTACCACAGAATAAAATGTTCACTAGCTCCTATACTATAAAACTATGAATGATTTAATTCCTATCGTAAATGTTCGATACATCTACATTAACTTACCACAGAATAAAATGTTCACTAGCTCCTATACTATAAAACTATGAATGATTTAATTCCTATCGTAAATGTTCGATACATCTACATTCAACTTAACATGTAGGTAATAATAGGTATATTTTGTCATACATGTACCTACATCATATTTTCCACAAATTCAGTTAGATAAAAATCCAATTTGTTAAAAGGCAAAATTGTAATCGGCTAATGCGCCACATCAAAGTTGACGTCGGTACATTTCTATTTTTACAAGCTTTTAAAAAATGTCAAATCGTATTGGAAGTGCTTATTTCATTAGGATAGGAGTTTTTATATAAGTTTTAGAAAAGGTTTTACTAAATGAAAACTTCCATCGTCATAGTTATTTTATTAACAATAAAATCCCAGACAGATTCACTTCAGATTCCCGCTACGTCATTTTATTTTATTATATGATTCAAAATAATATTTTTATCTGCAATAATCTGCCATCTCTCAGTCTACAGTACGAGTAGATCCTATTTGAGAACTAGTCAGCCTTATGAGTTGTCTATTCTCCCTTCTCTAACTTATAACAACCACTTGAACTAACTTTTGGAGCTACAAACAACCATTGTTCGTTTATTAGCCATCTCTAGTAAAATTTGTTATTATGTGGTCCCAATATAAAGTTTTATTAGTATTGCACAGTCAACGATTCAGGTATCTCAGATTCCTTCAATGCGATACGAAGTGATTTCACAAAGCTGAATAGACTTTAATGTACTCGTACCTTGAGGTATCCGGTCAAGAATGTCTTGTTAAGAAACAAACTTTTTATGTGAACAGAATTTGTATCTATTGCCCTTTCATTTAGCAATTGGATTTCCACAGAGTGCCCAAATAGGAGTATTTGGGCACTTGAAACTGAAATTAGGACTAAGTTAGATGACGATTCTGTTTATTAAATGGAAGTCATGCATAATCATGAAAATACGAACAGGTTCCGCAGCATCTCTTACCGATACACCCAGAGACCGGGCGAGCGCGAAAGTGTATTTACATAGTAGCGCTCGTCTCTCGCATGTTCTCTGTCCCATGTCGATGAGAGATGTCTTGGGAGAGGCACAGAGAGCTCTCGTTCGAGAGTATACAGCCACCTTTATGCGATTAGGTACTTTGAGTAGAAACACCGAAACAAACTTCGAAACTTCATCGTCAATCGTCTCTTTCAAAATCCATGTATAATCTTGGTCAAATCATATAGTTTTTTCGAGTAGTGGACCATGCAAATTAGTTCTATGATGGTCTTTTCAGGAAATAACCTACAATTAACTGACTAAATAAGTCAATTCAAATCAGTGGATTGACCATCCATTTGAATTGACTTATTCAGTCAGTTCACACATTTGTACATTATCATTCAGCTGAACCGCAGAATTCAAGGGGCTCCAGGTAAATCCTACTATTTATATCAACAATATCCGAACAAATTTGATTTCAAATCGTGAAATTCAGTAGAAGAGGACTTATCGTACTTAGCAACACTTGCTTGCTCAGCAGGCTTATTGGGAAATTCCCGATAATTCATTACAACCATGATAAATGTTCCGTTCGACGTTGCCATTCAAACTGGGCCCTTTTTACTTTACGGTGATACGCAAAAAGGGGCGAAAGGGGTGAAGAGGGAAAAGGGGATGATATAATCAATCTAGGGTTGTCCCTCTGCCAGTCGGATGTGTATTGAAGTGAGGCTGACGTGTGCAGTGATTACACACCCTTGCCTATTATATTTTGCGGTGGCAGGAAGACATATTGTTCTTCGTTCAAACTTTCAGAACTGCTAATTAGCAGCATTCATGCTTGTTATTGATTTTTAAGTTAAAATTGTTTTACGGTGGAATAATTAATTTCAGTCTTTTGTTTTCTACATACTGTTTCGAAACTTGAAAGTTTTTAGTTTAAGCTTCAACCATAATACCATATACTACTCGTATCTTCATTTACCTGCCCTAATCCCAATACATTTGGAGTCAGCGCAGCATGTCTTTTTCTTCAGTACTTCTCTATAACTCATCACCTCATCAGACATCTCCGTTCGTACCATATCATGCTTCACACTGTCCATCCATCGTTTCTTTGGTCTTTCTCGACTCTTAACTACCATCATCATCATCTGCCTAGCCTTTTCCCAAATATGTTGAGGTCGGCTTCCAGTCTAACCGGATGCAGCTGAATACCAGTATTTTACATGGAGCGACTGCCTATTTGACCTCCACAACCCAGTTATACTGGGTAATACAACACCTCTTGGTAAGACTGGTTGTCAGACTTTTAGGGCCACTGACTACCTGTCAAAGATCTACAAATGACAGCCGGGACCAACAGAGACTCTTAATTACAAATAACATAAAATTTGAAATCAAGCCAAAGACTGTATGCACGACCAATACAACCATGTCAGTATCCAGACCAAACACGCTGTTTATCGCCTTCATAATTGCTAATATTCCTAATTATTGCGCTAAACCGTCTTACAACGGTGGTGTGAATCTGATTATCATCGTAACACATTCAAGTCATGAGTACCTACAGGTGTAAGTGTTTATTTGTGTTTAAATTTAACGCAAGCTTCTTAGTATAATGCGTTCAGATGGTTGAGATTAGTTTAGATTTAGATAAACAGCGAGAAATTCACGTGTTTGAGTAGATTCTGATGTTCACTGATATCATCTCATCAGGGCTAACAATACACATGTCATGATCTCATGCGTTGCGATTTGCGACGCGACTTACGACTCTGGTCGACGTCACTTGTTTCCTTTTCCTTTAGTCTGTATAGTATGCTGTATGGAACTTCTTCGTTTTTTCCGTAGTCGTAGTCGCAATACGCGTGCGGCATGAGCGTTCGGCCCGAACTTAACCAAAGCGGAGACGAGGAGAGCGGAGAGAAGATATGCAAAATTCGACCAATCACAAGAAAGATGAAATGTCGATTTCAACCAATTGCTAGGCACGTCTCCGCTTCAGTAGACTTCCGGCCATAAGTTCATGAAGAAGCGGTAAAAACGCAAAAACTACTTAACACAATGAAAAAAACAATCAGAAAGTAGATCTACCAAAATAACCCAGATAACAATCTCTAGAAATATAATATTGTCATGACTTAAGAATAGATATCGGTGAACCACCTGTCGTATTGAAACATCCGGTATGGGCTAATAGCTGCAGTGTTCGAGAACCTTGATTTAGATAGTAAAACTGCCCGGATTTTTAGCTCATTTGTATGGGGTTCCACTGAGTGAAATCGCTCGTTAAAATTATAATATGATGTCTTTTAAACCCAATTGGAAAATGATATTTGACGGTGTTTCCATCCGTCATGGCCGATGCTCGTTATGACATTTACCGGATTTTAGCGCAAAACTACTAAAACATTTCCTTAAAAGATATTCTAGCGTAATATTTTATGATAAAACCTTGTTTTACTGCATGGATCGAGGAAGCTGTAGTACCTGTAGCACGCATTGAAATAAAATATTTAAATGAGACTATTCTATGCAGAGGCGACGATCGGTATGCGGGCACAAATAAATCAGTGCGCAATGCACAAAACTGCAGGACCAACGACCATACAGCCTCTAGACTCCTAATAACAGGCGACCGATGTCTGTCAACACATAAGGGGTATAAATCTTATAGCCGTCGTCACTCACCGAGTTCGAATTAGTTTCGACCACTCCTGTGAGCCGCAAACACTTCCGCATTACTCCTTTAAAAAATCGAGAAAATAGACATAATATGGCCCCGTGTATAATACGTTGGTGTGATAAAGAAAGCCGGACTTCAAGTTTCCTGAAAGACGGTATCACATTTCATCGGTAATTTAAAAGTTCCATAATCTAAACTAGATTAAATTTCTGACAATATTTATCGGAGTTCATCTTATACTGGTCATACTTGATGTCTTTTATGATTGTGTCCCTTTCTTTTGAAAGTACTTTTTTCTCTATCTCTTTTCCTCGATGTTACGTTAACATAATTAGTGATGTTCCAAATCGTACGACCACCTCTGTTGTCGATAAAGCAAAAAATAAAACCTATAACTATTTATTTATGCAAAAAATATATTTTTAATCATTAAAATTTATTTATTTATTAATATGTTCACGTCATTTTACCGAAGATTGTTTTATCCCTATGAAAAACCGTCGCCGCCTACTAAGTTCATATAAGTTCAGATATTTTACCTACATGATTCAATCGTAATTAGAATAAAGAAGGTAATTTAATGCAAGTTAAGTATGTAAAACATATTGTAATATGCCTACAGTTAAAAAATATCGATACTTTCTTGTTTGATTTAAAACTGTCCCATCCCTAGTGAAATGCAATGACCTTGAATTGGCCAATCAGAAAGCAGTACCCCGTCCCCCTCGCGTACCTCGTACCTCAGCGAGTTGACAGAATAGTTTTCGTGCGTTAGATCGTGTATTAGGCGTCTATAGGCTGTATGGTCGTTGTGCAGGACCGTGTCGCCATGTCGCCGTGTCCCATCGAGAATGTGTCACCGATGCGTCGACACTTGTGCGTTTACACACGATATGCACTATACGCACCTACCTACCAAATGTGCTCGCTAAACCTTGAATGCAATGTCGAACGAAGTTTTCGCTCTATCGCGTTTAGTTTGTTGACTAGAGAAAGCAATTCAGCAAACAAAAATACGACGTGATTTTTTTTCCCTTTCCCAAAAGGCTCTCCGTAATTTATGACGGTTTGTTACAAAGTATTGTTTGATAAAAGAAAACTCGGACAGGAAAAATGATACAAAAGTGCTATATTGCCCACCAGATAACACACACGTATTAATTATCCATAATTACTTCATTTACTCCACCAAAGGAAAAACAAAATGAGTGTGTTCCGTTTTTATTCTCCGACCAACCCATGAGAGAGGAAATTAACCTGTTTCTACCTTCTATTTTTTTGTTGTTCGCATCAAACAAGAATCTCTGAATAAATCTAAATGGGGGTTTCATTATTGTATTGCGAAGCGGCTGATAAAGAGAGATATATTTTATCTTGACAAAACATCATGGACTTGAGAAACGGGGAAAGAATGCCGCCCTCTTACGTCGCGTCGGCAGCCGCGAGCGTACGTACTCAAGCTGGCTATAGTATACGAACGGAACATAGTTAAGTACCTACGTATCTATTAACAAACTTGAAAGTGTGTCACATTCGCGTGTTGCTCGTAATAAAATCCGTTTCGATTACATACAGCGGGCGTATGTTTGCAAATCGCTCCACACATTGTCGAATTGCGACCGGGCGCCCGGCGCGGCCGGCTAGCGCGAATAACCCCACAAAGCGCCGCCCGGTTACTTGAATTCCGAATACCTTTTTCACCATTTCCAGTGATCCCGTATTACATATGCACACTTTCAGTTCGCAGCTTTGGTTCAGGACAGATGAACAATGCGCCGGGGAGCTCCGCTGTAGTTTGTTCGATCCGTCGCGCAATTGATAATGTCATAACAACCCATCCGGCTGGAATCACTGCAGTTATCCGGGTTTTAACTCGCTGTCGAGATGTGACGGGTTTATTAAAAACCTACAACAGTAAAATAGATTTATCATTCAAAACCTTTCTCTTTTAGTTATATTTTAAAATCAAACAAACATGAAATAAGTTAGAAGTGGTGAAAAATTTTCTGCCTTGATTACTCGTATTAACCAATAAATTTTTCGCTTGTTTGACGGATAATTTTAAAATATCGGTACCTACGTCGTAAAATTCAGGTCGTTAAATCCCTGACATCATTGCCTACTGAGACGCTTTCGAGAAAATTGGCCAACTCAGAGGAAACCCGAACCAAGTTTTGACTTATATCTGTCACAACTTTTCATCATAAATGTGTCACAGTCGAGTCAATCTCTCGTCAGTTTGTCAGCCAAATAACCCTAATTAGTTTACATTTACACTGATTTATAAGAAACAACTCAAAAGTATTAAAACACAAAGGAATAAGAATCCGGAAGAAAAGAAAATTGGTTCTATTAAAAATATGGCAGGAAGGCTGACAATACAAGTTTGTTACAGGAAATTTCAGTCATTGATTAGTAGAACTAGAATTATAGGAGCGACTAAAATTTCCGTATAATATTGCTCATGAATAACATTTGAAAGTGTTGGGTATGTGTGCGTGTGCCTACGCACCGATAAGTATAACGAATAAGCGTCAGTGCGTTACTAGCAAGTAGTGGTTTCACTCGTCTGTCCTCGTACTTAACATTGGCGACGAACCTACCTACGTAAAATAAAAGTAAAAATGTCCGGCACAGTTTTTGGTCTATTAACTGCGTTTGATCACAATGCACAGTCATGGGAGACCTACAAATGCCGCATTAAACAGTGGTATGTGGCGAACGACATCACCGGAACGAGCGATCCTACAGGAATAAAGCGACGAGCTATCTTGCTGAGCGCACTCGCGGATGGCACACACAAGTTGGCGGCAGACCTCGCGTTGCCAAAGCAGCTGCAGGACGTACCATATGATGACGTACTTAAGCTGTTGGACGATCATTTCACCCCTAAGCGATGCGGGTTTGGCGAACGTTATAAGTTTTACACGGCTTCGCAACAAGAGGGGGAGACGTATGCACAATGGGCTGCGAGGTTACGAGGACTGACGGCGCACTGCGGGTTCTCTAATGTAGAAGAAGCTCTTCGGGACAAATTTGTCATGGGAATGTTGCCCGGATCCGACAGAGAAAAGCTTTTCTCGAAAGATCTTGCGGGCCTGACATTAGCAAAGGCGATGGAGTTGGCGGAGAACGCGTGGAGTGCACGTGCAGCAGCGGGCGCCGGGGCGCAGGCCGCGCCGCACGATCAGATGTTCAAGATTGCGCGGGCGACGGAGTCTTCGACCCCATCGCATCGAGAGGCGGCGGCGCCTAGTTCGGGAGTGAAAGTGCAGTGTCAAGTGTGTGGCTATCATAATCACGAGTCATCCCAGTGTCGATTCGCGAAAGCGAAATGTAGGAAATGCAATGTTACGGGGCATCTGCGTAGGATGTGTAAAAAGATAAATTATGTCGAATCGAAAGCGGTGGATGAAAGCGACGATGACGGTGAGTGTTTCAATATTCGATCAGTTAAAGGGGAGCCGATGATAGAAACGGTATCGGTTTCGGGAATTGAATTAAAATTCGAGATAGATAGTGGTTCAGCCGTAACAGCAATATCAGTGGAACCTATAAAACATATTTTAGCAGTGTACCATTGTCGAAAACTAATAAGCGATTGTGTTCATATACGGGTGATAAAATTGTTTGTGAGGGTATAGCGCAGTTGCAAGTAACCTATGCGAACACATCACACGTACTATGTGTATACGTCGTGCGAGACGGTGGGCCGCCAATCCTCGGTCGTGATTTTATTTCAAAATTCAGGTTAGAATTGTTGCCGATACGATATTGCGACCACTCGGATAAAAATGATTTGTTTGTTACATTACAACGTCGATATCCATCGGTCTTTTCGGATAAATTAGGGTTATTTAATAAATTTAAAGTAAAATTACAATTAAAGGAAGATGCGAAGCCAGTGTTTGTTAGGGCTCGACCAGTGGCTTTCGCCTTAAAAAATAAAGTAGATAAAGAGATAGATCGATTAGTAGGGCTAGGTGTATTGAAACCGGTTGACCACGCGCGGTATGCGTCACCGATCGTGCCGGTGTTAAAACAAAATGGATCTATACGTATATGCGCGGACTTCTCAACCGGTGTAAACAAACAATTACTCATCGATCAGTATCCATTGCCTACGATAACGGAACTGTTTGCTAAATTGCATGGAGGACAACAGTTTACCAAATTGGACCTCTCCAATGCCTACAACCAATTTATGTTAGATGACGAGTCACAAGAATTAACTTGCATAAATACGCATAGGGGAGTTTTCAAGCAAACGCGCCTGTGTTTTGGTATTGCAAGCGCGCCGGCCATTTTCCAGCGCGCGATGGAGGGCGTGCTGGCGGGCGTGCCCGGCACACTGTGTATGCTCGACGATATTTTGATTACCGGGAAAAATAGATCGGAGCACCTGGATAGATTACATCAAGTGTTGTTAAAATTACAAGACGCGGGACTTACTTTACAAAAAGAAAAGTGTGTATTCTTTAAGGACGAGGTCAATTACCTAGGGTACGTGATAAATAAAGATGGACTTCATAAATCACCACAAAAAATAAAAGCCATGATTGAAGCACCAGTGCCGACAAATGTTAGTCAGTTACAGTCATTTTTAGGGCTGGTAAATTATTACAGAAACTTTGTTCCTAACGCGTCTTCGATTTTAAGCCCTTTGTATGAATTGTTGAAAAAGGGTAACAGGTGGGTTTGGTCACGGGAACACGATGACGCGTTCACCGCCATTAAGACATGCTTAGCGTCAGAACAAGTATTAGCACATTTCAACCCTGACGCTAATATAATTTTAACAGTAGATGCTTCACCGGCAGGTCTTTCTGCAATATTATCGCAAGCAGAACCCGATAGGGGTGAGAGACCGATCTCTTTTGCATCGAGGACGCTTAATGCTGCTGAGAAACGTTACTCGCAGATACAAAAAGAAGCGACCGCGATTATATTTGGGATTAGGCGTTACCATCAATATTTATATGGTAGGTCGGTTCCGTTTATTCTTCGGACCGACCATAAACCACTGTTGTCGATTTTCGGACCGCATCGTGGGGTACCTGAAGTCTCAGCTAACAGACTACAGAGATACGCACTGTTTCTGAGCGGTTACAATTATAAAATCGAATATGTGCGTAGCGCTAACAACAGTGCGGATTTCTTATCGCGCGCTTGCTTGCCTGAGGGGACAGGTGCGGAGAGGGGCGTGCAGGGCGTCGACGCAACGATGATGCCCGATCTCGACCGCGCGTCATATATTAATTTTGTTGTGGACAGTAGTCTACCAGTAACTTTAAAAATGCTACGCGAGGCCACAAGTGCAGATGTGACTTTGCGTAAGGTGGTGCATTTTGTGTTGAACGGATGGCCTAGGAAAATTACTGAGGATGATTTGAAGCCGTATCATGCGTGTAAGACGCAATTGTCATATGAAAATGGTTGTGTTATGCGAGGACACAAAATTGTTATTCCTGAGGAATTGAAAGCAAAAATTCTAATGGAATTGCATCAATCACATTTAGGTATTGTGAAGACAAAGGCAGCGGCGCGAGCGCGGTTTTGGTTTCCAGGGATAGACGCTGCTTTAGAGCGTTTGATAGGATCGTGTGAGGTGTGCTTGCAACTGCGACCGTCACCGGCGCGGGCGCCGATTGCGCACTGGGAATATCCTCCAACGCCATTTTATCGGGTGCACATTGATTTTCTGGGTCCTATTAACGGCAACACCTTTTTAGTGGTAGTGGATGCATATACCAAATGGGTAGAGGTTTATAATATGAAGTGCAGTACTTCTACTTCTGCAACGATTGACAGGTTGTATGATTTTATGTCAAGATTTGGTATTCCGCATACACTGGTTAGCGACAATGGTACATCTTTTACGTCACATGAATTTGAGGCTTTTTGTAGGGTGAACGGAATTTCGCACGTGACGTCACCCACATACCACGCAGCCAGTAACGGGCAGGCGGAAAGCTATGTTAAGATAGTTAAAAAGGGTATTAGAACAAGCTTGCTGAGTGGTAATGGGCCGCGAAATTTAAATAACAAACTTTTAAAATTCTTGTTTGACTACAGGAATTCCGTTCACACATTAACCGGTTTATCTCCGGCGGAACTGGTCTATGGTCGGAAGCTTAGAACACGTCTTGATCTATTGAAACCCGAATCGCCGTCGCCTTCATCCACGGCTCTCGCTAAAATGGTTAAACGTAAACAGTGTTTGCAAACTAAGTCGGGCGGGCACAACACCCAAGTTTTTGCAACCGGTGATATAGTTTATTATAAAAAACATACCGTCAATGGTAAATACACATGGTGTAAAGGGATAATTGTCAGAAAAATCGGCAAAGTGTTGTATTTAATAAAAGATCAAGTAAATTCCATAACTTCAAAGAAACATAAAAATCAGATAATAAGATATAAAGGCGACGATTGCAATGACGACAAAGTCGTGGACATAGACCTTGAGGAGCTAAGTGGTGGCTCAACGACAGAGACGGAAACTTCTGAACAGATGCCGTCACCCGGCACTGGTGAAGCAAGTGAAGACACGTCAATGGCTGAAGATAGCTCTAACCTGGCAAGAGCAGCCACACCCCCCGGTACACCTTCAGATGTTGTTACACAGCCGACAACACCAGACAATTCCGGGGAGGAGGAGGAGTACCAGGAGGCTTTAGCCGGTTCACCTAACACTGGACAAGCTGACGAAGCGCCACCGCAACAACAGACAAGTGAGCCTGTGCCAACACCACGGTCTAAACGCAATCGGCCTAAAGTCAACTACAAATATTAGAATGTATGTTTAACTATAGCATTTATATGAAGCTTACTGTTTGTATTATATTTCTAAGCTAAGGGGAGGAATGTTGGGTATGTGTGCGTGTGCCTACGCACCGATAAGTATAACGAATAAACGTCAGTGCGTTACTAGCAAGTAGTGGTTTCACTCGTCTGTCCTCGTACTTAACAGAAAGCTACATCAAACGGCACATTAATCATATGGTACAGTTCCCGGGCATTATTTGCACCGAGTATGTAGGTGTGTATTGCTCGATAAATACCTTGTTGATAATATATCTGTCAGGACACACAGTAATGAGGATTCGACGCCAGATTAATTAGGGTACCTAGAAGTTTCCTGGAATGTAGGCCGAGTAACCGTTATAACTGACTGTGCACCTAAACATTCTCAAGAAATCTACGAACGGAACAACGATACAAAGTAACAGAATTTAGTGGCAAATTATCATGTGCTAAACGTTACAATTCTAGCACAATTTAGAACATTCGAACGTTTATATATATTGAATTTATTTCTTAAACCGTTTTAAACAACAGAAAAAATGCAAAGTCTCTTTACCTAAAACTTCAACTTTTTGTTACTCTGCGCCAAAGACGGTCGTTGTGGTCGACTGAACGTTGGATTTTACATAACATTAAGGTTCATTTTAGCATAAAATAATAATTAAAGCCCCGTTTTTGTTGGAAAACGATTCGCACTGTGTTATTGTTTTAACATGATTTATCTTTTTGTTTAAGCAAGCGTTACTCGTTCGTGATCCGTACAAAAACTCATTAATGTTATAATAATGCAAATTTAAATAAAAGGTTTATACGATAACGTTTCGGAGAATTCGCAGTTATTCGCATTTTTTGTATTTCTATTTTTTATGGTGTACATAATAAAGAGTATTCTATTCTATTCTATTCTATTCTATATCAAAATACAAGTCAGAAAATCGTAAGGAATTACGTAATTCCCTATAAATATCTAAACAAATATCACGTAAGATCTATATTATTATCGTCCATCGACGTAATTCTGTCATCGGGGACACAATTAGAGCAGATAAGAGCCCTCTCACTCTACATACTGAGCAGAACGGGTCCACTCATAATAATAAAACATTCTGAAATGATTGTAGCTAAAACAAAAGTTAAAATCATAGACACGTTTATGGCAAAGCAGGGTTAATTAAATAGTTTTCGCACGGATAATGCTTACCTCTAGTTTTACGTACAAAGAAACAGCTATTTAACGACATTTGCATACAGAAATAACCTAAACCTTCTTTTTTCTATGGCAACTGAGCCGATGTCAATTATTCTGTCAGTGTCATACTCATCATTCATAACACAGACCAAAACAAGCATTTTGACAATTAAGACGTCAAGTTTGACAGTTATGACGCGGAAACATTTCACGGATCTCACAAATTAATTGAATCGGAACTTACGACAACACTTAGGGATTTAACAAGGAGGAATATATTCGCATCAGTGAGACCGTACTTTAAAGCTCGCGACACGCACGGTCCCCGCATTTTATGACTTCCCGTGTCGTCGCGCCGCGATCAAATTTGTGCCGAAAACACATCGAAATACTGTCCGAAATAAAATTTAAAAATATCCGGTGCGATTATAAAATATCGCTGATGGGTGGTTGAACACGTTAGAATAATAATACATTCCAGAGTGTAATGTCAGACCTTTAAACGGCTACAGCTGTTCACAATACCTTTCGATTCTCAGGGATTTTCTAGTTACAATAGTTTTCTTTGAGGAGGCTATAAAAAATGATGAAGAATGGTTTTTTCAAATCAAGTTTTTGAAACCACGGGCGAATGGACTGTCATTCCCGTGGGCTTATATGTATACCGACGTGGTCTTTTTTAACTCTGTTTTTGTACAAGTATAATTACTAATGTACTTATAAGTAGATTCCACGCAAGTAGGTAGGTACTTACAATCAAAGCTTTTTTCCATACAAGGTAGGAGGATATCCGTCAAGTGTGTGACGACAATGAAAACGTGGCGCGACGACTCAAACGCGCGTCATATTCGCAACAATGGTCAATTTAAAAAGTGTAATAACTGCGACAGATTGTTAACCTGTCACCACTTGTACTTCTACGAATACATTATTTATTGTAACTCAATATAAAAACATTGTCTATATAGCTTTATTATGTAGAGTTGCAAGTGTTGGAACTACCTCCAGGGGTCTCGGTTTAGTCCCATCTCGGCACCTTCCCATCTCGGCACCCATGAATTAATTTATCATCTTTACGAAAAATTCCCATCTCGGCACTCCGTCATTAGTCGTTGCTAAGTACACAGTCATCAATAAATGGATACACTGTATCAGTATAGTCAGTAAATCAAATTGACTCAAAACTAGTTACGGCGAGAGACACCGTATGACCGTACCACCAATAGCGTAGAAGGTTGGAATGGGAGATTAAATAGGCGTGTCGGCAAAAGACCTACTTTAATCAAATATTTAAGTGTCGTGAAACATGGTACAAGGTGGTTTGCATTTAAAATGATCAAATTTTTCAAGTGTAACATTCCTATTTCCAAGAAAAAAGAGAAATACGTAAAGTCCCATGCCGAAATCAACCAAATTGTAGCAAATTATGAAAATGGTTCGATAAATTTAAAAAGCTGCATAGAACAACTGTCTGCAATAATTTCCATATTTGTTTCGTAGACGACGGCAAAGTAACTGTGATTTTATTTATTTTTGATAAGTAAATATAAAATTATTGCTATTATTGTAAGAAAATTATGTACAATGTTGATTTCTCTGTGATATAGAAGATTAAAAAAATAGTCTATTTACAACTGTTGATTAGTGTAATATTTTTTTATTAGTTTGTTTTTTGTATGAAGAGTAACAACTTGCTGTGATTTTATTATTTCAGATATTTTTAAGACTAATGTTTTTTTTTTATTTTTACCTATTATGTAGGTAAGTATGAAAATTTACAATTCCGATTTATGTGATAATTAACACTGAAAATGAATGTACAGCGAGTTATAGCAATTAGCTGACCCCCTTTGCAATTATTTTATATTTTATTTATTTGAGCGAAGTAAATAAAATATAAAAGAATTGCAAAGGGGGATAAGTTAATTGCTATGACTGTACAGTGAACGCGTAATCAAGCTTACTCGTATCATTTAGTACTAGTATGAAAGTCCTCAAAGTATGGACGCCCTTTTGCCTACGTCCCGGTTATACTGATTAAACGTTAATTGTACATAATAACTGTTGATTTTTGTAATATGTTTTTACATAATTGCTGGAAAGATTTTAAAACAATTATTCCTGCAAACCGTGAATTTTTCATATATTTTAAAATTTGTTATGTTACTGCCAAGGCAGAGATAATGGAGCCTCTAAAAAGCGATTCAAGGCTTGCCTGTGAAAATGGTAATTTAAAAAGAAACAAAAATTATTTAATAAATAATAAAGTTGATTTACTTACTATACTGATACTGTGTTTCCGTTTCTTTTTGTGTAACTTAAAATGATTTATGAGAGGGTGCCGAAATGGGAATGTTTCGTAGACAAGATAAATAAATTCATGGGTGCCGAGATGGGAAGGTGCCGAGATGGGAATAAACCGGGATCTCAGAGGTAGAGGCAGATGCGACTATATCAGCCACCAGTGGTGACAGATAAGTAAAATATTTGCAAATACCACCAATGAGGTCAGAAGTGTGGGGGCAGATCGGTATAAAGTATCAGAATCACGTGCACACAGCGTGATGCTATGCTATGCTGATACCCTAAATTACCGTAGATATTATAAAAAAAGCCCTTTATGGCCTGTTTGCGCGAAGTTTTGAAACTAGTCATAAATTCCTAAAATCAACAGATTGTTGTTATGCATCCCAAAACACCCTTGGTTACTAGATCTTATAGCAGAAACATGATCGTGTATAGTGCACCACTTGTATAATATGTACAATTGTACATACAGTAGGTGGAGGAGCGCACGCGCGAGCCGACGTGCGCCGGTGAATCATGCGCACTCCGTCATGTCACATTATTACGACCTCGAATACAACACTAGTGACACACTCACACCCAGTTTGTATGTCGATAGACACTTTTTATTGCTAATAAACTTTATTTTTTACACCCCGGTTTTATAATTGACGAGTTAATGCGTATTTATACGCAAACAGACAATTCTCTTAGTTTTATTACTAAAATTGACACTTAAATAATTTTGTTTTTGAAACTGTTGCTAAAAGAATTTTTAGTGTTATAAACGGATTTTACACTCAATTTTTCATTAAGTACTGAAATAAATACTAGTGTTTTATGCGGCTATGTGTACCAAATTCAAATGCTAACTGACTGAATAAGTAGTACGAAAGCTTGAAAGCTTTAAGGTATTTGCCGGCGCAACATAATACTTGAACAGTTAATTTGAAGGCGAACATTCAAGAACAACAAAGTGTGTTTAGGAAATACAGCAAGAGTCAATAAATTGCGTTCCCGGTACTTAGTTGAAACGTTTGCATTGTACTATGCTATTAAATACATTGCTGCAATTGCATTACTTCCTTTAGACAATTTATTTGTGAACTTCAACGTTGTAGGGAAATTCTGCTAATGTTTAGAGCGAGATGTACTTGTTCGACGTAATTAAGTGCAAGTTTCAATTAGAATGGACGTCTGTGAATACATTTGCATACATTAACTCAGTTTCTTGTTTATGAAGAGTAAAAGATTAACCAATTAATTTGAATAAGTACGTAAAATTATTTAAAAAGATTTACTAACTCAAATGTTTTTGTTTAAATTGCAAAGCCAAACACTAGACAACAGAATTGAGTAAACTATCGATAAATGTGTCACAGCACTATCGTTATGCTAATCTGTGGCTCGGATGTCATCTTGCGCAACAGGCGAGCCGAGGCGAGCGGCGCGAGTGTGTGCGCGGCTTAACTTCAGCTAATGCCCCACTTCGAGACTCAGCCTTAACCACTGTCATCAGCCTAAGTACACTGTAGGATCATTTTTCGAAGCAAATTACGCAGCTGGCAAATTACCATCATTATGTGAATATATAGTCTCTACGAAACCACGGCGCTGTGACAAAAATCATGTTGGAAATGTTGAAATTGTAGGTTTATAAATGTGAGATGTAAAAAGACGCGAGGAGACGTCAAATCGCCCGAGTCACGGCGAATAAAGACGTAGAAGGGAGAATATTCTGTTTGGTACAATATTCTGAAAATGTTTCAAAAGGTGGCAATTTAAGTCGTGTTTAACATAATAAAACAACCTGTACTAGTGCTGAAAACAGACCACAATACAATAGGTAATGTTTGGCAAAACTTAAACGTACCCAATTAATTAGATTATACCGTTTCACATTCACGTAATAACTACTAAATACAATCAATTATTAAGGGTAAGTATAAGTAGTCTGTCTCGCCGAAGATGATCTGATTGGTTTCATACTAATGAGAGATTAACTGTAATAATCTCGATACTATTAGAGTAATATAATATTACTTAATTAAGTTGTTATGCTTATCTTGGCGGCCTTCATTATCTATGATAGCAAAATAAACAACTTGAAAGGTACATAGCACAATGTTTTTGACAAAATTACCCAAAAAGTATAATCTAACTGAATAGAAAATTCTAAAATTCGATAAAAAAAACAAAGGCTCTCAAGTTTCATCGCCAGAATATGTTCCAAGCACAAATATTCCGCCATTTTCCCTTCAAAATGAAAGCTTTCAAAGTAAAAGAGGTTTTTATAACCTGTAGGTACGGCACCAGGTATATAGCACCTGACGTAGTAGATCGACGGTCGTGTAGTGCCGGAAGCGAGCAGTTTGGGGGCACGCCCCGTTTCCGGTGGTCGCGCATCGCTGCATGCAAATAGTCGACCGCTCGTCCGGCAGCCAGGTGACGAAAGTACGGGAAGAATACCTTTGTAAAAACATTATTGTAAAAGCTCTAGGTGTGGGCTAATTACATTCATGTCATGTTGCAATGTATTCGTATTTGGAGTTGTATTCGTCTGGTTGAGGCTTTGGTGTGCAGTTTATTGTTTTAAGTAAGTAATGATGTTTTACGGAGACCCTTGAATTATTCATATTAATAAAGCAGTTCGCAGACTGAAAAGCAATGATAAGCTTGAACCACTGAAGACCAAAATTAGAATTTATAAAATTTATCTAAAAACCACTATGAAAGGATATGAACGAACTTCATCCCCTGCGCGTTTCTACAGAGCAGAAACAGGGGGTGAACTTTGTCGCATGCAAGAGCAACTACAATTTTGCTATCAAAATAAAAATAAACTTATCACGTAGTAATCATGAACTGACAGAACACAGGGAGCTTCCAAGAGTCAGAAATAAAATTATCAGTGTCAATTGAGTTTGGCTCTCGCACAATCAAATTAGTTCGGAATGTGGGTTACCTACATCAATACTCGAGTATATGTCACTTTCTCCATTACCCCGTATTGACTAAATCCTTACTCTGAAGGGGTGTGACATTGAGATGGCTTAGACAATACTGTGGGGCCTACAGTGTAGGCCAAGTGTTTCTCACTGGGAATTCCCAGTCATGTTCCAGAGTGCCCAGAGCCCCAGAACAATGCGTTGAGTTATGAGCTTACGTGAAACGATATGTGCTTAGGTTTGGACGTTTCTTCTACTTGGATTGGTTGGAATATAATGTTTTTTTTTTTAAATGATATTTATAGTCAATCGGTGCTTATTTTGTCACTTGGACTACAACAAGAAACCGTTGTCATTTTGCTCAAGCAAAGTTTTGTAGTAAGATGTTGTAATTTAAAAAAATCGTTTGAGTTTGAAGATCAAATTCGGGAATTGAATTGAACCTGCATATTTAAGTCAACCTCGGTACAATAATACATATACCTCGCCTAATCAAATAGCATATCAAATAATCCCTAGTTGTAACCATACTCGAAGATTTAAGACGTTTGAATCGAGAGCCACAAACGTCGGCTATAATATTTCCGTCCAACACAAACCCTGCTAATCCAACTAACACAATCGTAACGCAAGACGAATATTAACGTCCATACATCATATTCCAAGTTCCCCATTCTAATATACAATTCTGTAAGCATGACGCCGTCTTACCCGACATTACACGAGGATCGCATCAAATATTCGTGCCGGATCAACACAACGTGGATGGTTCGTGACGATCCCACTTCCGCACCACTACTGTCGCAGTACCGTTGGTCAGTGGCGTGGTGAATTTTTTATTCCCCATTATTCCTCTAGCTGCTTATCCGGTCTGTACGAATCTAGGACTTGAGTGAACATTAAGACGTGACGTAACGGAAATTGATTGGGTTTAATAACTTTCATGCTTGGACATTAACACGTTAACACCCACTGCCACGTTGGTCTAGTGTTCGCGACTGCTGAGCATTAGGTCCGAGTTCGATTCCCAGGTCGGGAAAAGTGTCACGGAATTTAGTTTTATGCCCGGTTGATGGCATTAGGCTCGCCCCCTATTACATGGGGACTTAAACATAACTGGCGAAATGTGGATGTACTGTTAGGTACACCGACGATTAATTACTGGCGTGATGTTATGTTATTTTAACGACCAACCTATTTTTCCTTCTAAAGTGTTCAGTCCAGGAATTAAAAAATTATTTAGACCAATAGGCTAATTTATACGCTACAAGCAATCCCTGAATTCTTAAGTTTTGTTTAATTTAATTATTTTAAATTGAGCGCCTGTGATTCTTGATATAGAAACCTTAACAAGCCATTCGATCGTCTTCATAATGTATTATAATTATTCAAATTGTATAATTTTAATTAAGAACGCCAAATTAATTGTGCTCCACAAAATAAAACCAAGTTACGCGAGCAAACAACGCTTACTTCAACAATAAGGTGTCACGTTTCATTCTTAAATTAAATATTTTATTTTAGATGAGCACCTTTTATAAAAAGCTGTTTCTCAAGAATCTTTGGAATATTCCTTAGACTTTTAGTAATTTTAATATCGCATCACTAATACATACACAAAAGATGAAAGCAGCACTTGCTAACTTAACAACTGAAAACTCAATAAAATTTAATATTGACTTAAATTTATCATCCCTTGTTGTTAAAGAGATACGAAACACGATTTAATATTGAATCTTGAAAGTTTGTAAATTATTAAAGAAGTTAAAGTTTGGAGGAAACTGACTGGCGCCCGCTGCGCTGGCTTTTACACTTATATAAAACTAAGTTAGGGATTAAATAAATTGTATGTGCCTTTACTTGACCCTATTTATGATGTTAAGTTAGTATCCAACTCTCCACTTAACATACGTCACATAACATACGTCAGTAAAAATTTTCCTTCTTTAAAAAAAATGACGTGAGTGTGCATATTCATTCTGCGGCTACAGAATTACAAATTCAAAATCATTTAATATCTATTCACAAACCATGACTTAACACATACAGCTTAATACTAGGGTACCAAAAAGATTGGTGTCTGCAATAAGTATACCTGTATAGCAAATCATCAGGGTAAAGAATGAAAATGCAATGGGACACTTCAACGTAAATGATTAATGAAAAAGAAGATTGTATTCGAAACATGTTTCAACTTTACTTTCTGAGACTGTTCAAGTTTGACAGCTAGGTGCGCTCAAACAGTTCTATCATAAACACTGCTGTAAGCTATGTGTGCTAAACATCAGGTTAATAACCTCTGTAATTTATTTAAATATAATACAACCGTCAGGCCTTTAATCCCCAGAAGGCTAGCACACCATCGATGACAGTATTACGTCCCAGTGAAGGGGGTGATTCCACCACAATTTATTGGACACAATATTTTCCCGAGCCGGGTGTAGGAACCTTGTAGCGAGCCTTATGTAGCTTTTTGGGTGCGTTGGAAATCGCATCCAGGTTTTTTTTCCGGCAGGAATATAAAGGGTGTAAAGAAACCCTTAACAAATCCGAAAGGCACATGTTCTCTCCGTCATTACGATCAATGTTTTGTTCTCGACCATACCTAGGAACCTTGTATAGTTACGGAGATATTGGGTGCCAACTATTTCAGTTCTTTTTTTTAAATAGGTACCTATTTTAAAATTTACTTTAAATACCTCCTTGACCCCGGACCGTGCGTGAGTTACAGTCATACCGTAAAACGTGATTTTCCACCCCAAAAAAGACAGTCTTTTCCCCAATATTTTTTCCGGCGAGTTACATAAGTTGATGTACAGAATGCTTGGTCGACGGCACTGTGAAGTTGAAGAACTAAAACATATAAATTTGTTTGCCAGATGTAAGTCACAATTAGCTGTATTTATGTACCAATAGATTGGTATATAAATACAGTTAATATAGACACAAACAAAGAAAGACTCTTTTTGTATTCTTTTTCCTATGTTCAATGCATGCCGTGGCAGCCTTTAATTAAGGCTACACTATAGAATGTTATTCAAAATGAGTTCTTAAACATGTATTTTTGGTGTACGCTTTGTTGGTTGTCCTTAAATAAATAAATAAAATAAAATAAAAAACAACAATGTTAATAATTCCATAGGTACACAAATATACAAAACGGCCATCAGAGACGAAAGAGCACGATCTCCTCAAAACAAATGAATGAGCTTAATCTACAAACCAACGCAACTGACCCGAGATGATGAACAGTTGCAAAAAAGCAACAACAACAAGGATTACGTGCAAGAATTCACCTTAGAACAATGGCCGGCCTTGGGCGAGGCGCAGTAATCACTGCTGTCGGACTACCGACTACAATGGCATGGATACAGATATCTATGTACATGGCTAGATGCCGGTTTGTTTGTCCTTGTCAGTAAGACATAACATGGCTCTAGTTGCGTACCATGACGTGACACAAGCTCTGGAGGCGATTAGTTTGTAAACGAAAGAGAATTGAGAAGGCTCTAAGGCAGGTGGTGTAGACCCGCCTTGTTGACCGACAAGGCAGTCGTTGCCTTTGTGAACGGAAGTCGGGGTTGGTTAGGCTTTAGGCCGAGGTCGAAAGGCTCGCCCTAGGGCTTTTGACCGCCTGTTTGTGGAGCTATTCCTGTGTTTCGATTTTGTGTTGTACCGATATAAAGTACGGTGGAACTGTTTCACTAAACAAAAGGTGCATTGAAATAACTGAGTTGGTAAAGGTGTGTGTTTGTTTGTTGTGGACTAATGAAAAGCCTACGTTGAAAATATCTGAGATTTTACGGAGGGGTAAAGGTGCTTTTTGTTTAGCAGACAATGAAACGACTTTTGCTGTAAATCAAATAAGAAAAATAATTCCCGAACAGTCGCAATTACCCACATTCATCGGAATGCCACAATATGAAACCCTTCAAAGTATGAAACTTTATTATTCACAATTGCCTTTTGTCTGAATTCTCGTTAATTTTTTAATTGTTGATAATAAACTTCAGGTTCTTAGAAAACATCTGCAATACACACCACTTGTAAGTAAATAGAGGCAGATATAAAAAGTGCTTCGGAGGCGAAGTCGGTCGTAAAAACTAGTATTATAAACTTGTTGGTCTTAATTAGTATAAACAACTCAATGGTAATATCGTTAACTGCTAGCTACGTTTGCATTCGTTACATAACAGATGGCAGGTTTTATTAAATTATCTAAGGAAAATATCATTACTTAAGTATACTTAGAATTATCATATTTGTACGAGTATACTCAAAGAGAATAATTAATTGAATTAGAAACTTAAAAGGAGTAGCATTTGCAGTCACTGCACTTATTAAGATTGCTGTTTAATTGTTACTAGAATCACATCAATTTACTAACTTAAAGCTCATGTTTCATAGCCAAAATCATCTTTAGTTATCAAAACAATACTTCAGCTTTCAAATATGAGCGATTTATGAAAACGAGACCAAGTTGCTCTCAAAGCTCTACTATAGATTCCTCGAAATTGATAAATGTGTTTCGGATACATTCGGAAACTTCCTCTGGATCTCTGTCTATGCAAAGTTTTGTCTGGCTCACTAAAGTACCTTGTAATTTACTACTATCGTCGTTGTCTTCAAACGGGTTACCGTGTACCAAAGGTATTATCGTCTCAGTAAACGTTTACGAGCTCGTAAGTAGTTTGACAAACGTTATAACGTATTGTCGCTGTGTGTATATTGTTATGATCATGTTATCTTGTGTGCGAAGGCGGCAGCGCGGCAAATAACAGTAATTTTATCCAATGTCGTGAGAACCGGCGTTGTGCAAGGAGGTAACCACTGAACTAGTTCACAGATTAATCGCGGGTTAATCTTAACAACTATCATTTAGATCTAGCGGTAAGACACGATCTTAGATAACGACGACGTTTTACATAAAGAAGATAATGATTATGGGTCTAGTGCAAACATTACTCACAGTACTCATACTAACTAGGTACTTACATGCAGATTTGTTTTAGTATTCTAGTTTCGAACCATGTTCAAACAAGTATGACAAATGAATAAATTGTAATGCAAATCACGGGTTGTAGCAACATATTGCTGAATTATCAGATCTTAGAATATCCTTTAGCGTTTTGACTTCCCGTCAAGGTGTAGTAAATATGTGACGTCATGGCCAGAACACCTCATTCAAAATATTTAAAGCGTTGCTCTAGACTAAGCAAGCTTGGATGACTCAGACGGGGTAATATTCGAATACAAACATCCACAGACACGTGTCGCGTAGGTGACATATGAATAGTGGTTATAATGCACAAACGCAAGTATGAAATACATTAGACGAGTCCATATTTCATTTCATTCATTCGCAAATTCTCTTTGAAACATGGGCGAGAAGAGCCAAGAGAATTTTATATTGAAACCAGCACATATGAAAACAGACATCGATAAAATAAAGCACATCTCTACGGAAACTCGGTTACGAGACAAGTTTTAAAAATTCGATACCGCTGGATTACTGGCTATCTGTAGCAAGATCAAAAGAATGACACGACTAGCATCCAAGAGTTTAATCTGAAACTCAATCAGCGAGCTTACAAAACGGACACGGTCCAATCCACGCGGTGGTGAAATCGAGCCCACGGGCCATGGTTACAGTAAGTGAAACTGTACACTATGCAACTTCCGTCCACATAATGTTGTCAGATATCCGATGTCTGCCCGGTAGAGGGCCCGGCTGTGGTCGTACGTCCGTCCGACTGCGACCCACTCTTATGTCATATTCAAATTAACGTCATATGATACTTCCATTTTATGTAGATCACATCTGCTAAATGACGTTTTCGAACAATTATCAAACATTATCTGCATAACCCCTTCCCAAGTACATGTCACCTATTGGGGTTGGCTGCCAGTCTAACCCGATGCATCTTCTGACCTCCACGACCCAGTTATTTGATAAACCCTCGGTAAGACTGGTTTGACCTCGGTGGACCTGTAACGATTGCTAAAGATCTACAAACATTTATTTTCTTACAATTTCCAACATTTGTTTTAACGTAGTGCATACTGAGCGCAATTAGATTCTAACTAAAATGAGTAAAATATTTAGACAGCTAGCAGCAATTATAATTATTGTTTTCAGCAGTGAAACGCCACAAATAAATTAGTTTGTTTAAACACTCTACGAAGTTTTCATGCCTCGCTTGCTGCTAAACTTTTAGGTACCTAATAATATTTTAGTGAACCGATTTATAAATGAAAAGGAGTTTAATGTGGAGAAAATAACACTACATCAAAAGAAAACATTTGATCAAGTATAAATAGCTGAAATAAAAAGACGAGAATATTTTTATTGTGAACGAAAGTAGATTCGACGAAAAGAGATTAATATCGTCGTAGACATACGAAACCGTAATAAAAAAATACATAAGTGCCGGGGGCGGACGGACAGAAAGTCGCACGACGTCGGTTCCTCAGGGAGCAATAAAAATGATATAAGGCCTGCAGCTTTGTCGCAACAGGAAAATCAATAGGATAGAGAAATGTCAAAACAAGGTCGAGGAACTCCCCATGCAATAGCGACCTATCAAAATTATAAACAACTACGATACCGCGGTCATGCCCGCGAGCACATTCTACCCCATACCGCTCCCTCAGGGGTCGAATTTCAGAAAATATTGCGCGACTGCGCCCTAGTAAATATTAATTTGTTGAAAATTACTCACCTTTAAAGCATTCATACACTGTATATCATAAATGAAATTGTTTTATTACCTGAAACAGAAAAAAACATGGTTAATTACCCACAATTTAAAATGGCGGGCTCATTTTTGACATGAAAATACAGAGATATAAATCACTATGGTAATAATGTCTTCCCACGTGAATCAACAAGGTCTAGGTAAAATATGAGCTGTCGTTAGAGCCCCAAACGTAACACTGCTGAAGGTGATACACTAATTGCACCAACTGGCTCTCAGTAGTCTCAGTAAACACACCAATTTATTACAAAAGAAAACTGAACGCTTTGATCATCTTTATTTATTTGGCAAACGGCAGTGTCAGCAGCCTTGCGCTGCGAACTATTTGTTTTGGATGCGGATCGGTGGTAGATATGCGATTGATACAATGTTATTACAATTCTTATTTGATAAGAACCAATTGCCATTACACCCGCGCACGTATCCACATTCACTAAAGCCCGTAAATTACGCGCACCTTACGCCAACAGTGACAGATTTATTGAAACATGTGGGACGGAGTGGGACGTTTAATTTTATTGCGAACCAATTGATTATAGGAACTATTTAAGTACCCTTTGATGATAATGAGACGTTGAACAGAACAATATGTTACAATTGTCATTGTCGAGGCGACGTGATAATCAAACCACAACAAGCGGCTACACTTGCAGCCAAAGCAATATTAACCGAAGGTTTCAATGTAATAAATCACAAATGTATCTAATAACTAAGTTTCATTTCAATTTATCAATGTATAACTAAAATCAATAGATAAACTCGTCAATAATAATAATAATAATTTAAGCAAGAAGAATTTCTGCTAAACTAAAATGTAGATGTAACTTCGTTTGGTTAATAATCACTTAGTGAAAATACGTTGGAACTTCTGCCAGAAAATTAACGTAGTTATCCGATGTGGCAACTTTGCCAGCTACCTATCTAGACAGCTTGCCAATGGCGACTGACACGAGATTTTGGTGTGTCTTTTTTGTTTAACTCCACTTTCAAAACGTTTCTACTGCTTGCCAGAATTACTGAATATCGGTATGAAAAGGCTCTTGATTGATTCTATTTCGTAAATCTAGTAATGTATACGTGCTCTAAAGATTGGTTTTGTATTCAGAGTTTCTCCCGTATAATTAGAAACCGATTAGATTGCCGATGTGATTTCAGCACCAATGCTAACATAATTAATAAAATTAGTTAACAGGTACCGTCAATGATGTCGCGTCTCAGAGACGGGTTTGATAGTAGAACGGTGCTAGATTATCGCACTGAACACACAGAACGTATTGGCAGTCGTAACCGCACTGAATCACTAATACTCTTAGCAAAGACGTCTAATTTGTAATTTAATGAAATTGCTGAGAGAGTGTCTGTCAGGCATTAAGGTTGAAACTATTACAATATGGAATGTATGTGTTAGTACGGACTCATTTGCGTCGCTGGAATACATTTGCGTTGCTTGAATGCAGACTGCTGTCGGATTACTTCCCGAAACACGTTGAATTTGCTCAATAAAGTACCAATGACAAACACCTAAAAGAGCTTAGACTTACACAAACACATGTAAGCAATTTATTACGTCTTGTTTATTGTCATCGCGGATCATTAATTTTGAAAACATTTTGATAAATTGACTTACCTGTTAATCTTTAAATTATCTCTATGATGTTATTAATGGCTCTGTTAAGCTTTGACTCCATATTTCATCTTAAGATGAGTTGTGGGTCTCGTCACCGCCAAACAATATGTTTATTAAACTCTAAATCTAAACAATATTTTAATAAAACATAAAATTGTATTAATTATTGCCTAACGACAGATATAATGGTGGTCGAAAGAAGTGTCGTTAAGAAGAAAAATTAAATTGATTTAGTTCCTACAAACAATCTCATAAAATTTTCTTTTTCATAATATTATCGTAGAATGTGGATTAAAATACCGCGTTGTTGCTATCCGCCCTAAATATTTACTCTATTCTATGTTTAAATATTTTATAGTTTTAGTTAGATCAGGGTTAGAAAGATTCGGTTCTGTCGCAATTGTTGAATAAACCCTAAAATGCTGCAGTATCTGAATTCAGTGACGGTGCACAGATACATTATAAGCAGTGCACTCAAACTGATTAGATTCATTTTTATCCGACTGTGCTGTACTAAAACAAAGTAACGAGATACGTTAGCGCGCAGCAGACTTTACTGTCTTTATCCATTTATTTTTTATGTAAATTTTGGTGTAGGTAATGGCGCGAAAAGCTGTGAGCTTCTCATTAATATTAATAGAGCCTGCATTTACTACTTTTTATTGTTGAGTTTATGGTTTTAATCATCATTTCTGTGTTTACCGAGGTTATTTCGTTGATGATTATTCCTTCATCTGTGGACCCCGACCGAATCGGTTTGACGCGATTGTTTAACTATTGTGTCTACTTCGCTAACAGTTAATGAATAAATAATAATAAAATAAAATAATTATAAATAAATCAAACGTGAATGTAGCAGCAGATACGTGGTTTTACAATTCTTCAGCTACAGTAACTGTTAAGTGTGAAGATCGGGAAGAAAAAAATATAAGGAAACAAGAGTGACTGTAAAATTTCAACGTTAGCTGTTTACGCCCGACCTTTTTTATGATGTTGTTAACTGTTGATTCTTTTTAAACATCTGCGTCGTGAACTGTAAACTACATTGTTCGCGGTTTGAAAGCTAAAATGTCGTTCGAAACGTGCTTATTGCTTAATCGTTGGATATTAACATTTTCTGTAAAGAAATTCTTGACAAATAGGGACGAATTATGTCAAAATGATTTATGTTCTTTTATTATTATGGGTTGAATTCTCACACACGTTATTGACTTTATTAAAAACTTGATTAATATTGCCCTGCAATTTACTATAGGATCTAGCTGATAATTCAAATACATGTTTAAAATAAAACAGAGAAAAAAATTTCATACCTAAACTTCTCAACTGCCAATTCTATTTATCCTGAATACCCAAAATTCTTTTAGCCTACAGTGCCATCCATCAATCCGATATCTAAACATACAGTAGCCGCGAGAAAACATAAACCATTCCGCTGGAAGCGTCATTTTAGAGCCCCTAATAGCTCGGAAGACGTTTGGAAACCACCTCATCGTACTAAGCGTAGATTGACATATTGTTTAACTTTGAACGGAAGTCGACGACTTTATCATAAGGGGTGTGTGAGAAACACATGAAAAAACGTGGTTTTTGTATACGTGAGGCATCCTTAGTGGTTGTTTTATTTAAGTAGTTTTGTTTATATTGTACTACGATCAGGTTAACGACTGAACTTAAGTTTATAGTTACAACTAGACTTTGTGTTAAACTGCCACGTTCAAGAGTAAAATGTTTTAGGGCGTAAACTGCTTTAGGAGTACCTAGTTTAAAAAAAGTCTCATTAGATATTTAGTATTTACTTCATCAAGATGATGGAGATAGAATAATGTTGTTTTTATGTACTTGAGTTTATAGCTAGTACTTAAACTTAGGTATTTTTATAGCTTTATTTGAAACATTTCCATATTAAATTGAGAATATATTGCACATTGCGGTCGATTTATCTGTACAAAACGGAATTCAATTACGTAGCCCCTTCTTTCGTAGGTACAATCGATAGCCGCTGAAATCCCCAACATCACCGAATAAACGGCTGTAAATTTTTCATTTGTCGCCCGCAAAAGCCGAATTCATTCTCGTACGTCCAGCTTCGTATTGACATGCTTCCAATGCAATGATATTTCAATACACGCAGGACTATTTTGAAAATCGAGTGTAAATGGGAGAATTCGGCTGGTATCGATAAATGGAGTAAATAATTACAAATTTGATCGCTCAAATAAATATCGAAATAAATAACCAATTTACCCCTACTCGTGTGTACAGTAGCTCGTATTCTCACTAATGTTGTTTTATTTTCTCCAACAACTAATTTTCTTTTCTCACTGCATTCACTATTACAAGCACGGAAGCCTTAATCGCCTCTAGCATCGATACAATTTAAATCGGAATAAAACGAGCAAAGCGAATCGATCTCTATCCTATCGAGAGCAAATCGCACGACTAAAAACGCTCTCTCGGACGGAATGCTCCGAGCGATTGGAAATACTTGTGTCTGAAGTTCAAAAAGAAAAAAGTTAATTGGTACTGTTTTTGTCATTGCACAGTCCCGTTACTCCTTCAACTAATCTCTCTATTCTCAATGGAGACGTCTTTACCTACTTTTACACGGATTTAGCTGCGAAATTGCGAAAGTCTTGTTCAAAAATTGGAGCGTTGAGATTTTCATTTGTTCTTTTCCGGTCGAATTGATTATTTGGGCTCGTAGAAATTAATCTTAGAAAGAAGAAGGTGAAAGTAGGTTTCGCTGATTTATAAGATCAACTTATTAAAGAAACATACCCTTAAAAATATAAATTTTCGAGAATCGAGTAACAAGCATTTGTGACAACAGAATATAAAATAGACTCAACACGCCAGCTTTGATGACCAAAGCAATAATTTCAAAAGTAGATGGCCCCAGTATTTCGAGCCCCAATGGATAATAATTTCAGGAACAAAACGGGATTTCAGAAATTGAATATTTCGTAGAGCTGTTGAATAATAAATCATAAGCACAACGAATATCAAAGGGAATCTTCAAAGTGTTCACTTAACAGTGTTATTAAAGTACCGTGTAAATACTAAGTATGTTGTAAATTAAACCATCCACCATATTTTGGGAGAACCATTTTACACACTTCTTAATCCTTCACACCCGCTGGCTAAACTCCAGACACACGTGATTAAAAAGGAAATTGTCTGGAATAATACGCCGTAAAAATTGTAATATTTCACCTCTGTGTGGATACTTTAGATCATATCACGACATGAAATATATTTTTATTTGTTAAAAGTCAATTTACAGACAAAAAAACAGAATGATTTACTGAATCATATTTGTCTCGTTAATGTCCGGATTTGGAAAGACGATTCAACAAATCTAGGAATTAACAATTTTGTATATTGAGTAAAGAACGTAAAAATTCACACACAGCAGCGCCGGCGCAGGCCGCGAAGCGTAAATAAAGCGACATGCGCTATAACAGTTACGCACACATTAAATGCGCACGCATCACGAAGTACCGTTCCTTGAATTTTGCTACTTTTCATACTAACTGTCTGCCGTGCCAACGAAAGACGCAGTTAAAACAACACAAAATTAAGAGATAAACAAGAAATGTTTTATTGCCACGAGATATCTCATAATCAGAGGCACTTAGCTAGTTTATAAGTCCTACTTGAACAGCAATAACCAAGGAAAAGTAATTATTAAACCACCTCTTGTGGCTACTTCAAATAGAACAACAACATGACCTTCACAACGAACAGACTTCAACCCAAAAAAATCCCTCCGGCAAGCCGCAGGAGGAGGTAGATTTCGGAGAAGGTGCTGGAGCGTCCGACTATTGAAAATTTGTATAAAGAGTTGTACTTATGTGTACAATCTACAAAAAAAATATGATTTCCAAATCGTTGTCCTGTAATGGAAAGTTTACCCTTTTTAAATCCTCTCATAAGAGTTTTTTTTGTTTTAGCATGGAAATGCCCTCAAATTTTTAGTTATGATTTTTTATTTGGAAAACCATAAGTTTTATCGCTAAACTTCAAAGGTAACAATTGTAGAGTAAACTATTTGCTTTCAAACAAAAATATTTGCGACGGTCAAAATGTTTACTGTTTCGGAGATATGATTTTTTTTCGCAAAAATTTTGGAAATTTCAACCCCCTCCCCAATTTAGGGGTTGCATCAAAAAAGTTTTAATTTAAAGATGTCCGTATTCTTACTCAAAATGATAAAAATGAAAAACGGTTCAAAAATTTTCCATAGGAAAAAAGTTATGGCCAAAAAACTGATTTTAGAAAACCCGCCCCCCCGCCGCCCCCCATGAACGAATTCCGCCCATTCACGAACTTAGCCTAAGTTTTGACCTTTTCGATTTTTTGGCCAAGTTTGAAAGCAATCGGTTCATAATTGCGACCTGTAGAGTGTGGCTAAATTTGGCTTGTCACCCATATACATACGTAAACATATTATCCCCGTAGGTGAGAGACCAATAGGTAGATTTTTTTTTTTTTAAAAAAGGAAATCTACCTAATTAATTCGGGCAAGTTATAAATATCTGTCGCGATATTAATTGCCTCGTCCTGTATAACTTCAATACATTTTTCATTGTTTACATCCAACGCGGTTTACCAGGGCCGCCATGATTACATTTTCGCGTCAGTGTCAACTGCGAACAAAGACATGGAGAGAAAGCCATCAGTCATTATCAGGAATTCAGGAGAAAGAACAATAAAACGACGAGTCACGGTCGTTAACGGAAATCACCTTACAATAAGGGAACTGTGAGGGCACCCCGCACCAGCTACACTGAATACTTGGTTAAGGTTTGACGGAATGCTGGCGAAATCTGAAGAGTCACGGCTGCCTCTCACGACGCTAGTAATTAGGTATTTAAATAAATTAGCTACTAAGTAAATGTTGAATTTGTGTAATGGGCTTAGGGGCCTTGGTGGCGCTGCGGTGTAAAATTAGTTTACAAGTCTTTTTAATGAGCACTAGGTTTTGCAAAATTCTCGCTCTTTTGTCGGTTGAGTAACAAAGATGCGATGGTGTAAGTTTAAGACTGTGTTAAGGAAGAATAAAAAATGCTGTACTTGAAGCCTAGCACATCATACAACCCTTATATCTAACAGATGCAGCCCGGCTAGCATGGGCAGGGGATAAAAAATTTATCCACCGGTTATTTCCACTGACAAGGGACAAAATTCAAACAAAAGTGGAAATAACCGGTGGATAAAATTTTTATCCCCTGCCCATGCTAGCCGGGCTGAACATATTAATTTGTCGGTTTTCATACAAATCAGCCGACAACAAAAAGTTGTCGGTAATTAAACTATATTTGGTCAAATATAAAAGTCATCATCATCGTTCTCTTTATCTTGTTTCGGGTCGGCGCAGCATAATGTCTCCTTCTTCCATACTCCTCTATTTTTCGTCATCTCATCAGACACTTCTTTTCTTACCATATCCTTCTTAACACAGTCCATCCAAACATAAAAGTATTACACATTAACTTAATAGTCTGTCTCAAAAGTCTAGCTCTACCACAGAATATCAGCAGATAATCATACATTTCTGCAAAGAGGTTTAATTATAAGAGAAATGGTATCAGAATTCTAATCCCCTTTCGCTATTGGAAATACGGTAAGTAAGGTGAGCTCGAGCGCAGCGTAACGCTGATTTTGAACACGACTCTTATAATAAAAGCCAACATCTCGAAGACGGAGGATGAATAGTCTACACAGTGCAGGTCCATTGAAATTTTCAATTCCAATGTCCTCAAAGCAAATCAATTCAAGCTAAGATTTTTTTTTTTTTTTTTTTTTTTTTTTTTTTGGATAGGGCATCTCGCAGTTCAGTCTACGAAGACTGGCTTCTGCTTAACCGGGCAAGTCCTGTGGATGCCTTGAATTTAAGGCCTCCAGCCAGGGCAAAAATGACTAAAAACTAAGCGACAGCGCTCTAAGGGCACCCCCTGTGGGGTACGGACCTCGGCTTAGGGCGTCGCTGGGGGCAGCAAAGGGACAGGCTGGATCTGATTGTCTTTATTTAGGGACTGTTTTATTGCTAAAGGCTCAGCATCGCGGGCTGGCTCAGGCAAGGGTCGGGGAGGGATTGAATTGGGATTACGCGCCGGACCTCGGCGGCGAGGTCGGAAGGTTTTCGGTTTGTATTTGTACAATCTGCGAACTGTACTGGTATCTTTCCTACTCTCTTGCAAGATAGTGATCGGATCGTTCAAGCTAAGAAATCTGACAAGGAGTTCTATAGCAATTATAAATGATTTATCTCCATTATTAATTAATGTCTAAACATTTATTGGTATGGTATCGTATTTCTATCATCAAATACACAAATAATAAATTAACATCGACCGTTTACTTATACAACTTCCTTTTTACCCGACTGCGCGACGCAAAGGAGGGTAATGTGTTTATACAAGATTGAGTTAGTTTTATCAAGATTTATTTCAAAGCGCCGCAGTTGGAAAGAATTAAATGATATTCAAATCTGAATAAGCTTAACAGTGCGTCGCAAGTCTTAACTTGGCTAAACTTGCGTACCTGCACGTACGTTCAACCACATAAGGGTATAATTATTACATTTTCTGGTACGCTAGTTTATGTTTTAGTGTGTTTGGATAAGGATGGGAATAGCGTGCGTGATGGTTGAGGCTTTAGGTCTTTCTCTGTGTGTTGCGTGCGTCAGCCAAGACTATTAGAGCAAAATTACTGTACGAGGTGTAGAGTGTACGAGCAACGAGCATAAGTTGCTGACACGGTCCAAGACTCCGCATCAACCTCAAAGTATACGATTTAGTAACTAGAACGTATATTCGTGTAACTGCTTCATATTTCAACTAACTATACCGTTAAACGTCTGTCCCTAATCTGCCTGATATTAGTAAGTTAATAATGTTAAGACCCAAAGGCATTACGTTCTGAATTTACATATTTCGGGACGCAGGTACAGAAACTGTGAAATTGCGACATAGGCAATTATTTTAGTAACGCTACCTCTGTATACTATTATACTCAACAGGTTGGCCAAAACAAAAACAGTATAGCTGTAGGGAACAGGTATTTTCATCGCATAACATAACATTTACCATAGCCTGTCCTACCAGTCACAATTACGTGACATTACTATCATTGTATCTCGATGTTACAGCCAAGAGTAGCAAGTACAAGAGTAGAGTAATAAGAATAACCACTTCTAATCGTCATGCTCCGAGGCACTCGAGTATCTTCGGAACAAGTTTCAACATCGCGCCATCTTAAAAAAAGAACACATCAATCATTAGAGCACTTTCTAAACTGTTTATTGTTATTTGAATCTTTTATACTGACGTTGCAACAGTTCAACGGTTTCTGAGTGATTGAACAAATCTGCCGCTAGATTGTTGCCAGTTTTCTTTGATACAAAAAACATCCGAATGCCTAAATATTATTGAGCTATTGGAATTTGAACTCTCAACGATGAGCCTAGCCTTGAAAACCTAACGGCGTGCTTTTATTTAGATATCTAGGAGATATCTAAATAAGTGCTGGTGAAAACGGGCATTTACTAAAGCTATTGGACGTGCCTTGTTAGCAATTATTCTACTTTATTGACGAATTTAAAGACCTCTCCAAACTTTCAAACTAATAAAACAAGTAAAAGCTATTATTCTCAAATTTCATGCAGTTCTTCGTCAAGCTACAAAACGGTTTCGGTAAATCAAATACCCTTTCATAATGTTTCTTTTTCCCGTAATGCATCAAATAGAGCTGAGAAAAAGAAAAAAGATGAGCGTAATCACTTCAACGACATAGCCTCAGCAAGAACAAACAATGGTCGGGAAAGTTACGATGACCATTACCATTGTACTGCTTCTGATTTAACACTCGAACTAACAGTCCTAAGCGATAAACTCTCCAAAATTCATAATGTTGGTCAAATGTGATAAGTAGCACAAATCTTAAGCGAATCACCTACTCATTGTATTTGTCACCGTAAAATTGTCAAATACGTTATATTACAATATAACGTGTTACTCTCTAGCGATATTGTAAACTCTCGAAATATTGTCAACTGAACATACGGAAGTACGAGTATCTCTGCCCCCATAATCGGGACTTGGGCCACCCCCCTGTTAGGTTAGTTAGGTTCCCTTTAAACCCTGCACTCGGAAATAGGGGCCCCGCGAAGCGGGGCTCCGTCGACTACGCTTTTTAGGGGAATATAAAGTGTTTTAAGGTTAGGTTATACTAATCGGTATTTCTCAGGAATGGTACATTATCTTTTCATGAGAGTGGTACCATTGGGCAAGGGGGACCCCTCCTTCCCTCCACACCACGTGAGTTGACTACCATCGTATGCATTTCGCGAAAAATAATGCGTTTTATTGTAAGCAGTGTGTTCATTTGACAATATTTCGAGAGTTTACAATATCGCTAGAGATATTACAATATTACGTGTTTGACAATTTTACGGTGACATATTCAAATCATTTTAACATACCTATTGAAGACAAATTAATGCCCGCGATCTTCGTCCGCTTGTTAGAGTAGTGTAGTGTAGTTATAAAAATATTACTTCCTCTATTTGAAATGGATGTTGTTACAGAAACGGATGAAATGGATGTTGGTAAATTTCAAGGGTTTTAATTTTTTAGCGCAGAACCCTAATCCTTTTTTAATAAAAGTCATATCAAAATCGGTCCACCGGTTTCGGAGATTAGCCGGAACAAACAGACAGACAGACAATTTTTTTTTTATATAGGTGCCGTAAATACTTTCATTTTCATTCAGTAGAAAGCTGTTTTTTAAAATGTCAAACAGACACTTCTATTTTATTTCGGGTAAAACCTAGCATAAAACTATCCAGGTTACCTAGAAATTTTAAAGACTGAAAACAATCAAAATTAAGTACGGCACAAAATTTAAAGATCGCTGCATAATTACTGATTTAACGACCACTATGGATAGAGTCGCAAATAAAATTCAGAAATTAAGTACCACTCGAAAATGCTAGCAACACCAACCAAGTAGTAAACTGTCTGTTAAAATTGTATGGTTTCAAAGCTTTGTCCCGGGAACGCTCGAAAGGTTGACAAATCGGATTGTGGCTCATAGAACGAGTTACCATGGTAAAGTCAGGTCGTTGTACGGCAGAGTTCTAGTTCAGGCGATAGTGGATAAGGAACAGTCAACATGCCCCGGCCAAACAAAGGACGCACTTGTTTTGCTTTATTTCGCAATGTGGTGCTTTAAGGCGGCTTTTCCGGTTAACATTTTTAAGGTATTTCTTGAACAATGTAATTTGTAACGGTCAGTCTTAAATGAGGATGGTACTGTTCAGGCGGAGTTGATGCGGTGAATGAACGGCAAGACCGTTGTGATATACTTAAAAGGTGTTTTGAGGAAATAAACTTTTGGGAAATATTAAGCATCAACGTAGAACTTTCGTGTGTTTATAAATATTTATTTTAACATGAAGTTTGGACAAGTAGCATTGATTGCCAAAAAGGAGTAGTTACCACCTTAAATGGCACTTAGTTTGAAAGCAGTCATACAAAGACATGTACACAGAACAGTCTTGCACAGTTTCAAAGACCAAAGCCCCAAAGAAAGACAAAAAGAAATCACGCCTAATTATCTATTTGTCGCTGGCGAATAGTTAGTTATTCAAAAAGCCTCCCCTCTCCACGCTGCCGCCATACCCCTCCCCCTCACCTCTGTTACTCAACACAACACGGCTCATTAGAACAGGGCCGTGGGAAGCACCGGCCGACTAGTGCCGTATCACCGTATGCACCGACGATGACGGCGACAAAGTTATCGATAAATGTTTGCGTGTTCTAACAATGGAACGGTCGCACTCTCTTTTTAAACAATTAAAATTTTGGCTGCATACTTTTAATTTCTTTTGGAAATATAAATCATCATGCGTAATCTTCGGAAAACAACTATATGTATGTATAAGTAAACAATAAAAACAAACAATCATATCTAATATACCTATAACAGATATGATTAAGCGGCAAATTACAGGAGGCGAGACTATTACATTACAATTATTATACTTCGCGGTTGCTACTGAGAAATTATGACACTGCCCGACCCGGGAATCGAGACTAGGACCACACGCTCAGCAGTCGTGCTTGCGACCACTAGAACAACGAGTAAATCGACAGTAGCGGTTGGCCATATTTGTTAAAGTAAACATGATCGTGAAGGTTGATTGTCACAAACTATGATTAGATTATGTGAAAGTATAATACTGGAGGGAAAACAGAAAATTAAGTAGGAAAGTAAAACCTGGAAACAGCCAATATTAATTAAGAAAGGCAGACGGATCCATTTGTCTATTTTAGGAGAAAAGCTTTTTTATTTCACTACCAAGGGAAGTTGGAGGACTTTACTTCCAAAACTTAAAACTGAGTACCTTTAATTTTATTTTTGAGACAAAAGATACTTTCAGGATTTATATAACAAGAATGATGGACGGTTTTAATTACGTTTTATATTGGAATAATATTTCAGTAAACGAACAAACAAAAATTTAATTAAATTAGCTTTAAGGTAGATTTTCCTCCGTCTCTCACATTTCCCATTTTATTTTGAATTATAAATTAATTCTGTAATAAAGAACTGCCTGGAATGTTTTGACTAGCTATGATTGACGACCGATGGAAATATAAATTTTACGATCATGAAATCATGACACTGTAATAAACACGGTATCGGAGATTTAAAATGGGGACGCCGAATTTGCACAATTTTATTACGAACTGTCAAACATAATCTACATTTTAATAACATTTTTGATCTAGCGAAACCTTATTATGTCTTGATATGAGGTTTATTTCATCGATATAGAAAATGGAACTCGGATGTTGATGACTATACTTCATCGATATTGTTTACGGAAAAACCTCGACAAACAGCAACCACTAGTTTGCAGCGCAGCGTTTACAAACAACGGTGGCAGCGAACGACTAGCTACATACGAACATGTGAATATAACTTTCAGTTTCAACGTACGTGAGAATAGCGAACTTATGTTCAGCATGCACAAGGGCTTTGGCTGCAAACACTTGGGCCCAAACATGTTGGTCCCAACGGCCAGGGCCAACAGAGCCAATGTACAATTTGTCAAACAGCTCACGGTGTTATTTACTTAGCCAATTTGAGTGTCTTGTTTCTAGTAATGTTGAGTTATGGTAACTAACACCGGTATTTTGTGTAATAAGTGGTATATATCACGGCACAGGACGTGTGTTGGTCTGAAGTCTGAACTAGAAACGTTTGTTACTTGTTGTTTTTCTTTTTTAAATGGACGATAGAACGTAAGACATGTATCATTAATTATTATGCAAAGTAGGCGGCAGCGTTGATAAATCAGTAACCTTTTCAGTTGAGGTAAACTACAATAACATGCTGAAAAGACATTGGAAAATATGAAAAAGGATATCAAAGAAAAGATTGCAAAAAAAGACAGTACTTTAACTACATTAAAAACTCCATATTTTCAGGAATAAATAGATGACTGAATATGCACTCTGTGCACATGTTCGCAGTGATTTCAAAGAATCTATAAAAATTCCGACTAGCCAGCTAATTCCCTGAAACGCTTCAGATAGAGCATGTTTAGTCTTACATGCGCTTACTACAATAAGCTCTCAAATAGTTTAATCCCAACAAGCTCGGCTTCAGAGTTCCTCAAACTTGACAACAAGCTCTACTTGGTACATACCTGTAGACAATATTCTGTGTAGTGTGTATAATTATGCCTTTAACTACACTTCTAGAGGAAAGATTTGTTTTGCGACGAATATACTCAAAATATACTGGTTTTAACCATTTTAACCATTACCGATTTTAAACATTTTTTCACCAATAGAAAACTAAATTCTCAGGAAGTAACAAGCTATAAATTATATTTATTTCATGCAAATTAGCCGAGCAATTTATGGGGATGAAGTGCTAGTCTTCAATACTGCGATTGCGACAGTCTGACAGTTTCATCGCCCTAATTAGAAAATATGTAACTCAAAAAGTACTTAATAATACAAGGAAAAAGAAAACAGATTCAGTAGCCATTAAAAAGTTGCCAAGCTTATCTAAAAATCTGTCTTTCTTAAAACAAGTTGGGACGAGCTCTAGTTATATTAGCCTGAGAGCTGACATTACAAGGAAAATTTCATCTTGTTTAAGTTAAATCGTAACTTTTTATAGCCGTTGGTCGCGTGAATTCACTCTCAGTTCCGAACAAGATGCAGATATAACAAGATAATATTTTTCTTCATAAAAATATTATCTCCAGGAATATTTAGATAAGCTTATTTTTTTGTGAGTATTAAAATAATGTTTCCTCTTTAGTAATTTCTTTCCATTAAAAGCTCTAAGCCCAGTTTTCTGTGAGACGTTGACCGAAATTAAAATTCAGGAAGGTAAACGAAGTATTGTTCTTAGAACATAAGAGGAATCACTTGTTAATTAAAATGGAGCAACGGAAACAATATTTTAACAACCCATTCATATTTAAAGAACGTTCTACCATTTTATATTTAATTAATATTGCTACCTGCTAGTCTGACAACCAGTCATACCAAGGGGTATCATATTACCCAGTACTTACTGGGATGTGGAGGTCAGATAGCAGTCGCTCCATGTAAAATACTGGTATTCAGCTGCAGCCGGTTAGACTGAAAGCCAACCCCATAGTTGGGAAAAGGCTAGGTAGATGATGATGCAACGTGCTAATCCAAAAGCATACGTTTAAAAGAATCTGTTAACATAACGAAACTACAGAACCAGATTTAAATTGGACAGTTCTGAATCTGAAAATGAAAGGAAAAGACGAGCTTACACAACGAGCTTGGCACAGCTTTGACGGGCAATCGGTAAAACTATCAGCGGGTTCCAGAAGAAATAAGCTTCGCCAGATCCTTGTTATTCAGTTAAAGTAGGTTAAACTTCTAAATTAAAACTACGTACTAAGTGTGTTAAGACTCGTGGATATTGTAAGACAGAGTGAAGGGATAAATTGTTTATACGTATAAATTATCGTGTCAGTTAGTACGCACCACATAATCCCTTGGTATGCGCCAATCACAACGAAATGTTTACGTGTTTTCATGGAAAATAAAATAAAATGCATCCCGTATTCAAAAATGTCATAAATTATCCTAAAATTCACACGAAATTGTTTTAAAAGGTGTAATAAATATCATTAATTTTTTTTTTTCACACCTGAGCACAGTTGGACGTTGTCCAGATTTTGAACGTTAAATTTCAGCTGCGAGCAGCTTTTTGCTGACCAACGCTGCGTATGATATTTCTGTTAAATAAAGTACTAACAAAACAGGTAATGTACGTTGAATTATAATATTATTTATTGCGGTTAACAGTTATAATTTCACTTTATTATAACATTTGCAGATCGTCGTGATTTCATGTTTTATCATAAAACGTGTAGAAATTACGAGATAGAAAGCGTCATGTGAGTGGATTTGAGTAAATAGTATTTAGCAAAAGAAATTTGCGGAGACAATGTCGTGTTTATTACTATTAAATACCCAAAAAATTCTCACAATTGTAGAAAATAAAAATGTATTCAAAATGTAGGTACTTAGTGCTATATCAAAACTAGTGCAAATTGCTTAGAGTACACACGGCACTAGATGGCGGTGTGTGTAATGTCGAGACATATTTATTTATTTATTGCAAAAAAATCGCTGTTGTAGATTATTCTGATAAATGTTTTAGCTTTGATTAATCTCGATAATAGTAGGCGCGAGTATTTTAGAAGAAGATAAAAAGAAAACTAAATCAAAAACTGTTTTTTTTTTTAATAATAAATGGTGACTAATGTCATCATTCATGAAGACACGAGGCAAGAGCGAGAGGAAGCTTCACAAAAATGTTGTTTATATAAAAAAAAAACATTCAAACATTAGAATTAAGTAAGTCATTGAAATAAACCTAATAACCTTGCGAAATTTACTAGCGGCAACAGAAATACATGTTCTGTGAAAATTTCAACTGTTTACCTATTACAGATCATGAGATACACCCCGCTGACAGACAGACGGACAGCGGAACCTTACTAATAGGGTCCCGTTAGTTACCCTTCGGATACGGAACCCTAGAAATGACAATTGGAAAAGATGGCATTGCCTTCCCTTTTCGTTCCACAAGTGTACAAATATTTTTTTTTCGGATGGGATATCATCAAATGACTTCTCCCACTCTGGGCAGAGCGGGAGGGAGTGTCAGACTCTTACTGACTAAAACCCATCCATGTTCCTTCCTCGCCCTTTACGTTCCGGGGCCACGGTATCTCTTTCGAACAGTACCGCAACCCAAGTGTACAAACCCTGGCTTTATACCGCAATCCCAACATCAGTAACCAAGGAGCACTTCAACACTAACAAAAACGTACAAGTCCAACTAACGGGCCATTCAAAACCGGGTCTATTTTCCCATTATAAACGCATCGTAAGCCAGAGCGTTACACGCAATGTATGCGGAACTTCTACGCACCGGTTTCGAGCCACTCTCAATCGTATATCATTCGACATAATTGCATTTACACTCCGTATAATAGCAGGTACGATCTCACGGTTCAACGTGTCGCCTCCTATTTGGCGCTGGTAACTGCCACGTTTTAGAACAATAGTTCGTAAAATTTATTTATAACCTGTTTATTATTCATCAAAATAACAATAAGTAAGTAGCGTTTCATTTCGTTTTGTTTTGATGTGATTTGGTCCTTACATCCGTTTACTTTGTATTGGTTGTGGTTTGACTGACAGTATTAAACTTTTTTGCACCAAAATAGCCGACTTCGACTTTTTAGTGTATTTTTTTAGGATGTCGGTTATTTTTTTCGCGAAAAAGTTTTTATTTCACCCTTTTATTAGCGCAAATCCTTGTCATGTATCAATTTTTTAAATTATGGTAATTGATGCAGAAAAATAGCAGAGTTCCAGTTTTTAGTGTATTTTTTTTTAATGTCGGTTATTTTTTTTTGCAAAAAAGTTTTTATTTTACCCTTTTATTAGCACAAATCCTTGTCAAGTATCAATTTTTAAAAACATGTTATTTCATGCAGAAATCTTTTCCTACCACACCGTACCGAAAAACCACTTTCTTTCTAACACAAAAAAGTTCCTTTAGTTTAGAGAGCCAATAAGAACAATGCCACGCCACATTACGTCAGCTGTTAACTTAAAAAAAAAGAGCTTCCCCAAGTCCGAGGTAACGGACGGGTCTATTCCAAATAAAAATGTCGAATCGAATCTGTCAATTCGGAAATCGTAAGTTAAAAAACGGCCGATAAAAACATGTGGTCGGGGCCGTCCGGGCACGCGGCAGATGTCCGACATCAAGACGTTATGGAGGGTAATCCAGCTCACATGTTGTACGAAAAACGATCGGGTGTGCACGCCGCGTATCGATTCAACACTACACCCCGATCCTCCGACATACTTGGACGTTGTCACCCGCGCCGCTATAATATTAGAAATAGATCAGATGTAAGGAGCTCGTGGCTAAATAATATCAGCCGTTCGGGTCGATCTTTACGTTAAGCCATGCTTGGCTAGGTTGATCTGTAGATGGGTGATCACTCTTACATACCGAGTTCCTCCGTGCCTCGGAAAGCACGTTGAGCTGTTGGTCCCGGATGTCATTTGTCCATCTTTGACAGTCGTTACAAGTAGTCAGTGGCCCAAAAAGTCTGACACCAGTCTTACCAAGTGGTATCGTATTTCCCAGTATTAACTGGGTTGTGGTGGAGGTCAGATAGGCAGTCGCTCCATGTAATATTCTGGTATTCAGCTGCCGACCCCGACATAGTTGGGAAAAGGCTAGGCAGATTATGATGATCAGATGTAAGCACTTAAGCAGTAAAGGCGACTGACGAAAGATTCAGCCTTGCATATTGAGATATGAAATAGATCTATTCAGTATCCAACAAATATAAGCCGTGCGATTTTAGTTTTATTGCGATTATGACATCCATTCGCATTTCACACTTTATAAATACTCGCCGTTCTGTTTATTTATTTGTTGAAATGTCGCGAGAAGTTTTCGCTAAACTACAAGTAATAATAGATGCACTATGTCTAGGGTTATATTATTAGATCCTACGCGCAAAGTACGCTAGTTACCTGGACAGAATGTTAAACCTAAATACGTGCAGTGTTGCGTACAGTTTACATAAGCTTCTAAGAAACTCGACCGATTGACGCAATTCCGGTCATGGATCTCGAGTTGCCCGAACCGAAATCAACTGCTCTTCGAGCTAATTTCCGAACGTCACTTTATTCTTTATTCAATTTCCGATTTCGGAAACTCCACGTTCCAATTTTAAATTTATTTTTGTTTCTTTTTAATTAATCGCGATAAAAAATCATGGTGTACAATTACAAGCAATCTCGATTGAATTAATGATATTTGATAAAAGAAACATAAATAAATTAGCAAACAAAAAAGGGAAAATATACATTTGGCTTCCTAAATTAAATTCCTCACCGGGATTAACGGGAATTACGCAATTAGGGAAAATAAATTACTATCAGGGATTCCAAGAAACGAGTGGCGAGCTCCGCTGGTCCTATCGGGAATTGAAACAAAAGGGATGTAAACAACAGGTGACGATGGAAATATACAAATATATATGTACATGTAAGAACATTTATCCATGCGGTCTAACATACAACAATTAATAAACACGGTCATAATTCATACAGTGTTTTGGTGGGCAAGTTAAGCGGATTGTGTGGGTCGTATCCGTTTTTGTACAATAATACTTAATAGCACGTGTAAAATATAACAAAACGAGACGTACAAGGATAAAATGAAAAAGACAATGATTGATACACAGACCCTGTGTCGTAGGAGAAAACGATTTTCCTCGGAAGCTGCCCCGTTCCCCTCAATGCCCCCCCACCCCCCTCAGCCATCATAACAGCCGTCTCGACCGAATATTAAATTTGCTTCATCAGTAAAAAGCGAGTACATTTCGCAATATTGTGAATTTTGTTCGGATAAATTGGACTAAAAATGTTTCACTGTGGGCGATAAATGTAATTATTGAAATAACTAACTGTAAATATTGTGGCGTATTGCTTGCGAAGTTTTGTGACAGTATTTGTTATTTTTGCATAGCGAATATTAATCATTTAAATAAGTACGTAGATGATAAATAATTGTTTACTTTCTACTTACATTCCACAACAGCTAAGAAGAATTTTCTGGTAGAGTCGATTCGAAAGAAATAAAACCGAAGTCTTACCTGGAAAGAAAAACAAAAATATTAATATAAAATCGTACATTTTTAACAGCAAAATATTAAATTAATCCAACTAAACGGTGACTAACTCTCCTCTTGGTTTGAAATAAAATGTATTAGAGAATAAATAACTCAATTCATCATAATAAATATCATAACGCCTCTTTCATTTACGAGGCGGCAGTTACAGAACAGTTACAGATACGAAAATTACAAATGTATGACAGGTGGTCTTGCTACTCTGATAATAAATACACTACCTGGTTCAGACTGGTCTAGAAAGTATTACAAAACTGTAAAAACAACAACGACTAAATCTTACGTAAAACGTAACACTCAATGTATTTCAAATCTCCAAAAAATATTTCCTTTTACTCGCAAATAACATAATTAATCCGATCAAGTTATTAGATAACGACTGACGGGCAAATTTTCTCTCGGAATAAATTCGTTTGTCGTGAAACATCGTAAAATATCGTAGTACGATGACTCTTTGTGTTTGTCTGTTGCTAAGTTGCTATGCAATTAGGAAGGTAAAACAAGAAGGAATGAAATAAAAAGTGCATGCCCTCGACAGATGTTGGCGCATCGGCGCTGAGCGATCGGGACAGGTGTATCCCAGGGCTGCTCCGCAATCCACAACCAATAATTTATCTAAATACTAGATTCCGAATGCGGTTTCGACTACGAAAATTAATTTTAGGCACACAATATCTTTATAAATTATAGGCTATATATTATTCTGATAAGTTATATTTCTATAAAGTTTCATCAAAATTCGTTCAGTAGTTTTTCCATGAAAGTGTATCAAATAATCAACCATCCTCTTAAAATTTCGCATTCGTAAAGTTCGTATGTTTGTATCTACCAAAAAATCTTGGGCCGATAAAAAGCCTACGTTATTGCAAAATGTAATTGGGTATGTTTTTTTCTACGCGGACGAAGTCAGGGGCAGACGCTAGTTACTTTAATCTTAGTAGGTATTTCTTACTAATCTTATTAATATTTTAAATGCGAAAGTTTGGATGAGTGGATGTTTGTTACTCAATTACCCCAGAACGGCTGAACGGATCAAGATGGAATTAGGCACAGAGATAGATTATAGTCCGGAATAGCACGTAGGCTACTTTTTTTTACACACATACATGATATAAAAATTAACACCCGAACGAAGTCGCGGGCAACAGCTAGAACAATAATTCAAACGCCACCATCGTTTATCGATACGATGAGTATCAGAACGTTTTTCGTTGACATATTCCATTGCCAATATTTCCGTCACCACCAATAACTTCATAACAGCCGTGTTAAATAGTTTAAAATATAGAACAAATTAATTAATTTTAATAATGTGCGCGCTTAAATATTTACAGGTAAGAAATTAATAGATATGTTGGCGCTTTAATTATTTCGTTGGGGGCTATTAATGTTGATTTAGACAAATCATTTATCACAGGTTTCGGGGTCTAGGATGCCCCTCTGAAAGGTTCATAGATCCAACAATTTGGCAAACCGAGCAATTTGCACTAATCGCGATAGTTTCCGAGCAATTTGTGCAAATGACGCGTTCCTGGTTCGACGCGATGCTCTCAACTAATGAGCTATCCAACGCAATTATTACGCTATCAATTGTTACTCCTTGACTACAATTCGGACTGATTGATTTTGTCATTTACAATGAACCCTTGGATCTACCTAGCTAATACCTTACTACCTACTAGGAAGATGCTGTCAGCTAACCTATATATCTGTATCTGTATACCTACTTAATAATTTATTGAATGCTTAGGTAATAAATACATCGCATATAAGTCCATGTCTGCTATTTCGCTGAACTGGGCCTATTTGGCGCAGCCGTAAAGACACACAATAGTAATACTTTTTTTATTTTATTTAATCAAATCAAAATCAAATAAAATAATTATTTACGAACAACAAGGTCCATATGGTTTATTAATATTAAGCTAGTGGTGAGAAATTAGGTGATTTAGTTACATTGATTCTATATTCAATAATAAGTTAATAGGTAATTCCAATCATTTCATGTTGCTCGTTTTAGTCAGTACCTGAATGTGATGACATAAAATACTTAGGGCAGACAAATTTGTCCGCAATGACTAATGTTGTGTGTACGTGTGGCCTGCGCCATACCTACAAACAAATTTTCTAGTTTCGTTCTCTTTTTCTTTAAAATTTTTATATGTATACAGTACATTAAAACTGTGAGCACACACACGCGCACTGTGAGCTGTGAGCTGTGTGCTGTGTTACTGTGTATTTAAATTTAAGTAATATTATCATTAATCTCATCTTTTTGCATATTTTTGCCAGCCCTGCGTAAATAATCGAATATCGACAGTCGGCCGCTTCTTGGCCGGCTGCTAATCGACCTACTAATCGCCGCCCGCCGAGCAGTTAGCCCACCATCCACTGGGAATAAATACCAACTTACGCGTTTTATTACCCCCAGAATACCTATACCCTGCACTCTATTTAAAATAGATTCAATTACTGCACAACGAATGCTAATTCAATTTATGCTCGATGTTATAATAACCACCTGTCTAGTTAGTTAACACTTAATTATTGATTGGTGCGACTGTTATTGTCCATTATTAAAGACGTACCTACTATGATAGTTTCTCACCAAGATGTTACTTAACGCGATTTACAATGTTAAGAAATATAAAACCACGGCTTAATAAGAAAGCCGCTTGTAATCGTCACGAGAAAAACAAAGAAAAAATTAAGTCGTGAGCCAAAATTATAATAAAGCAATCCCAACAAAGACATTCCACAAGTCCGGCTTACGGCACCGGCCGAGCCGCGGCGACTAGCCCCATCCCCCTCCCGACGTTGTTTAATTCCATTAAACCACCCCTTTTATCTTTTTCGCTTTTATCTTTTCCCCACTATTGGATTACTGAACAAAATGGCGTGCAAGAGACACACGCAATCTTTCGCCTTTGCTATTACTTCACCTCTATTTGTAACAGCCTTTTCCGTCGCTGTGGATGACTGCTTTTATGCACGCGCGATTAAAATATGAACGATGTATTCATAATTTTCTTTCAGACTATGTTTTCTGAGATAACATCTTTCATGTTACATAGCTGGAATGCTTTTTAACGGTAACTTTGTAGTCACCAGTAACAGGCCGGGTAGCGAGAAACTTTTATCAACACTTTCTGTTTAGTTACGGAATGAACTCGTAGTTTTAGGCAAACAGTAACACAACAAAGTATCCACTATCCCTAACAAATTTCATAAAAAGGGTCTGATGTTTACAAAACAAACGGTACAAGAAGACTAATTAAATACCTATTTTGTTTGGTTTCGTTCTCACGTTACCGCCACCCTCGCACACCACTTTAATCTATATATCACGTAACACGTAAACAACGGGTTCAATTCAATCAAACTCCTCGGTGTAGTGTCTGCTCAAACTGTCAAAGTAACATTCGTGTAGTTTAAATGACGTTCTCAAATTGAAATGCTGGCGCCGGCGTCGACGAATCGAGCAGTTCAGTCGGTCGTGAATGTACACTGAACACGAATTTTCACTTAATTATTAATAATCATTTATGAGCCCCGGGAATGCTGGAAAACTTTCAACTTTCCAAGAATTTTACAGATGACGGCTGATGATTTGTAAAATAGTAAAATCAACAAGCTAAAACTCATGCTGACGTAAATATTTAAAATTCTGTTCCAAAAACATAACTAGTGTAATAATAAAAACTTTCTAAAATAAATTGCTAAAACATTTTTTCGGTAAAAATAACAAACACCGAAGCCCAAAACACTCAGTATTTTTAGCAACGCAAAAAATATCTTACCTAAAATTACGTTAAAAGCTCCATATATACGTTCACCTCGAATTAATTCGCTTTACTTTACCCCAGCACCTGAACTCCTGAACACTGTCGTTTGTTTTCCAACTCCGTCACTTAAACAAACACGCATATTCGCAAATTGTGTAAGCATCAAAGTGATAGTGTAACTTCCTACACGTCGATTACGGTGAGTAACACAACTAATTTCTAATATGTTTCGTTAACGGCACTTACATAAGTTCCCGTCGCCAACCGGCAAATTTTCAAAGTAGGCAACATAGTTTGGTAACTTTGTTAGATGTTCCATGTTATTACTGTGGGGGAAGGCAATCGGGATTTGAAGAACTAAAGTCTACGTAACCCATTATTTGTGTCATCCTCCGTCAGTGAACCAACTCGAATAAGGGTATTTTTGGCAGTTGCTCATATAATATTTTCAAGGCCAGTTGTGACTCTTCTATAAAGTCTTTGCCTTCAGATGCGTCCGACCGAATTCCGCACTGAATGTGGCTGCCTCAACATTTATCGCCTTAGAAAAGATCGGAGTGACCATCCAGTGAAGCAAATCGCTGATGTTGCCGTGTTGTGTAGTGATCACACATTCATTCTGACCGATCTTGCAACGACGTATGTTCATCTGTGTCTCCATTGCAAGCTTTAACACAGTTATCGATAGTCTTTTGATGTATTCTGATATTTTTAAATAAATTGTTTACGTCAGTCGTATGTTATGGAGCGTCTTCCTCAAGTCTCAATAGTCTCATTCACAAGAAACGAAAAGAATTTCATATCATTCGCGTTTTACGCGGAATTCTGCGCCAATAAGCAGATTGTTGACAATATCTTCGTTGTGATATGGTTTCAAATATTGTCCTATTCAAATACGTCAGAAAATAATATACCTTTTTCATACAATATGTTGACATAAAGAATGTTTATATTTAGTATTTTTTATCGAGTTTTTTTTTCTATATTTTAAGCAATAAAAACAAAATAATATTCAATATTTTAACACGTGATGATCCATTTAATCATAATATTTTTGTCTTACGTCTCTTATTTTCGCTAGGTTAAACAAAATGGGGGCCAAATAACTTAGTATAATTGCAGTTGACATACAAAGAACAACTAATGGATGCATTCTTAGTACATCATTGGCAGTAGACTTTACAAAAGGAGAATGCGTGTGCGACGTGGCGCGCGTGTCTAAGCGACAGGGTTGGCAGAAACAGGATTTTATAGAAATCAATATAAACATAGGTACTAGCCTGTTGTTGTACTACTACCAGTGGCGTGTCTATGGGTCAATATTTCGGCAAGCTAAAGCAAGCGCATAAGGCAAGCAGACTGTTCAGAAACCTTAAAAGCAAGCCAAGCTATTAAGCTTGTATGACATTACCGCCATTTTGTCTACAGGGTTTACAGAGTAAAACATGAGTTTTCACCACGCTTGCTCAAGGCGGATACATAACCTTACTTACCTACTAGTAATCTGGGTAATATCTATTATAAAACCGCTACACACTTTTGGACAATTGATGGACAGAACAATATCATCATCTGCCTAGCCGTTTCCCAACTATGTTGGGGTCGGCTTCCAGTCTAACTGGATCCAGCAGATGGACGGAATGATGAAATATAAAAAAAGACGTGTGGCACTCGAGGACTGCCGCGGTAAAGCTATTGCTTAACATTTTTTATCAACTTATACAATTATAATTATTTATTTATTTTATTTTTCCGCTTGTTGCCGGCTCGAGGACCAAACGCAGACTGAATGTTCAGGCTCGGCTTCCCATCACGATGAAATTATGAATTTTATAACGATGATTCTCTACAACTCCTAGTTACGGCAATATATTAAAAAGAAAACTAGCTTGTCATTGTCATTATCTGACATGGGGTGACAATGGGGTGTTGGGTTATTTTCATTACGGAATTTCTGGATTCGGTCTCCACGCTCAAGGCCCGCGATAGAAGCTATGCAATTGCTTAAAAATACAAAAATAAATAAAAAGCTACTCGTATTAAACCGTCCCATCAGCAACCCTATACCTAATACATAGCAGTTGCGTTCCATGTGCCATATCGATAGTGGCCACTCACTTTCATGCGCGCGCGCACCGAATTGCATTGACTTAATTACGCGTCAACGGTGCGGCCTAACTATGCAGGGTTAAACGGTTGCTGTCAGTTGCACAGCAAGCCATACGTGGCCTAATCAACGAACAACTGTTACTAATTAACGCCTTTTTACACTTTATTCCACAGTTGATAATAATAAGCATGTAAAATGTTCCGTTAGAGGTAATCACGACAATTTTTAACAATCGTTTTGGCTTAACGGAAACTTTTTAACTCTGTACAATAAACTTTTTAATTAGGCAATCTCTCTCTGTATTCTGCATGGACTAAAATTTCAATCCAAGCATTGCAACTGAAAGCAAACCTCTGAATTTAATACTCATTAACCAAATTGGTCAAACAAACAAATTCCATTATTGCTAAAACTAGACAGCACATTGAGTACTATTATGCCAGGCGATCGGATTCACATTATTTAGACACAAACAATCGAACCACAGCGTATCGGAGGTACAATTAATCGGTACGGTGGCGGTGGCACGACCCCCTGCGAGGTGACGCCACCGTTTTATAACCCTTTGTGATCGGAATCACTTTGATCGGAACACAATTGCTAACAGAGGAACGTCGTAATCAGTGAGCGATTGTGACAGCTTCGGTGGCGCGGTCGCGAAGCGGAGCTCGGCGAAATACGAGTATCATAGACGCTTCAACAGACTAATCATTTCTGCTCGTTCCCCGATCTTATGGGTTATTTTCTGAGATCGAATAATAACACACAATAAAACATACATGACAATAATATCTTATGTTTAAGTCTCATGTAAAGGTTCGAGACTATTGCCTAGAACTGGGCGCAACTCCAGACCCCGTGACTGCTACTGAGAAATTCCTGGTGGGAAAAACCACAAATATCTTTGCTCGATCCGGGAATCGAAGGACCAGGACCCAGGACCTCTTGCTCAGCAGTCGTGCTTGCGACCACCAGACCAACGAGGCAGTCAATACATGATCAATGTGACGCAATTCGAAAGATAAGCAATAGATGTATCCAAATTATTTCACAGATTCGGTATAATGTTATGGAAATTGAACGCAATTACGGAAAGTCTCATGCAAACTCATCAGAAACTATGCTCTGCATTCAGTACGTGAATCTCTCATAAGAAACTTGCTTGAGTTTCTACATATTTCCTTAATGCACCAGTTTGCAATACCACGAAATCCGAAAAGGCTCTTACGCCAACTTTGCGTTTTAACCAAATTGGAAATTAGATCCTGTTAAGTACTGAGTTGGCTTTCTGGAGATTGTAAGTGTATCCTCGAATGATGTATATTTATGTGCTAGTATATTTTACTAACAATTCCATGATCTTACTCATTCCTCGATTTAGTTGGATAAATTTAGTTTGCGCGTAATGACGTATATCGCAGCTGATCATCATATTTCACTACTCATATCTTTGTCGCAACCCTTTACATAGTTTCGTGAACATTGTAAATAAACACGTAGTGATAGCCTATAACAAGTGCATGATTGTGAAAGAAAACTGCTCTTTAATTTGAAGCAGCAGAAAGTTAGAAGAGTGTGTGCTCCGAAGCAAGACAAAAAAAATGTAAGTAAACTTGTTTGTCTCATACGAAAATAAGAAACCCAAAAATGAGATAGGGAAAACATTTATGTAACTCCTCAAAATTCAAAATATACTTGACGCTGAAACCCCCAATTACTTTTAAAAACGTCCCCGACTTTGTTCCCATTAAAGCCACATCCAATTTCCATCTGTATGAAATGACGGGCTCCGTCTAATGTTGCCGCGTCATGCATTCTATAATCCCCCCGGTGCCACTGTGTGCGGCCCTCAATCTGCACTGATTGAAACGCGACTGCTTGCCGAGCGATTCGCTTCTACGATGAACGGTTATGACTGCACCTAACAATCCTATCTCCTTCACAGTTTATCTCGTCATCGCTGATTGTGATCAAACGATTTGAAATATCGTAACAATAAATTATGTGATGTTCACAATATGACATAAGTACATAACGGATCGGCGAAATGTGTAAGTTCGTCATATTTCACAAGAGAGCGGTGCCTGTTTGTGAAACAAGATTTGGCACTGAGAAATTACTCTGAATTTTCTCTTTTATCGTGAACTTTTACTGATGAAATTCAACACAGTTACTTTACTCCAATTCTCTCCGCTTTTACTGCACATTAACATCAAATGGCATAATTTTAAACTCGTTTTCATCGTTGGGTAGGTATGTGAAATCTGCGAGGTGGCGTTAAGTGGCGGATAATTTATTCCACATCCCGGGAAATAACGATAGACCGATCGGGACGCCGAGACACCCTCCCTCCGCCTCGCCGCATAATCCTTTGATGGATTCCACTCCGTAGACGCCTGAGAATACTGGAAAAGTGCACTCCGCTAAGGAAAAACACAAAAACATATCTTTGAGGAATTGCTTGTGTAAACTTTTAAAGAGAATGCGTGTCGAACTGTATGTTACGAGAATGTAATACGATTATTATTGTTTACATCCATTTCGTGGAGTCGTGATGACGTTATATTGGATGGCTATGTTATTATCACTGGTTTGGCCATTGTTAATGCGCACGATACACGACAGGAACTTTCTAAACGTAATTGTTTTTTTATAAACATATACCTACTTACTTTGAAACACCATAACAATTTGAATAACATCAAGCTTTCAGAAGCAAAAATATACATATAATGGCCATGGAAAGTATAAGCATTAAATAAGTTATAAATTAACCAAAAAAGGCTTTATTAATTAAAATAAACTGTAAATAACTGGCCGCACGCGCCGCTGCCGCATTTTCTGTCATTTCAATGAGAGCATCTGACCAATAAGAATGTTTCCCGCTGAGTCAACGACCGGACAGGCAGCCAATCGCGACGAGTATCGCGGCTGCTCTAGTGCTCGTCATCCGAGACAAATCGATGTTATTTTGTTTTTTTTTCTCGTCACGAGCACTGCCAACACTCTTACGAGGTCTTACAACCTTAAAGAAAAGCACGCCGGCAAGATTTTTTACTATTACAAAATATTTTTCAAGTCATGAGAAGATCAAACGATTCTCTTTAGAAACGTCGATTGCCGAATAAAATAACTCTTTATTAAAATTGGGTTCATTTTAGTTTGTTTAGTATTTCTCAATGTTTGATATCTATTTTCTGTGAATCTGATAAACTCCCATCCATCATATTTCTGGAAATTAATAGCATTCTATAAATAGCGCGTGATTTATTTTTCCGATTGGTTTGTTTAGAGTTTGTAGACAGTACAGTGTTCATTTCTTTTCACAGGACTTCCAATATGAAAGTCTCGTAAATATACAAAATTCCAGTTAAGGATCAAAGTTCTAAAAATCCACTAACTATTAGCAAGAATTCACTAACAAACATGTTATGAAATATTTCCATCGCCACATATCGTAAGTTCGTTTTACCTGAAGCTATAACATTAACGGTACGTTGCTATTACGATTATTATACTTTATTATGTGTGCACAAAGTTAACTGTGCAAGCTATAGCAGACGTTCCGCTTCAAGTTCAGTGAGCACTTGAGCAGCTAGCGTGCAACCATGCAACCAGTATGTACCAGGCAGTAAGGAAATACAGAAGACTTGTTTTATGAGTTGTGCTTTGGCAAATATCCCGACAAAATATAAACTGAGTTAAGGTACTAAAACAGTCGCAGTTCAATTCAAAGTGCTCCCCAGAACACGCCACTCCCATAAAACAATGGTCAAAACCTAATACTGGTTTTGACCATTGTTTTAAGGTTAAGCAAGACAATGACGGACTAACAGTTGATACAACCATACTGAGAATACTGAGATCTGCAGTTCTGGGCTTGTGGAACAAACGTGCAGATTGTTTTTCTGCTTCCAAAATCAATTTATTTGATGCTCCTGATATTGAAGGAGAGAAAACTGGTTGATGATTACTAATAGTTCCTTATACCGGCCTTGAATATAGCTAAACATACATGAGATAAAGCTGAGGCACCTTTGTACCTTACTAACTAAGCCTTCTGTATTTTCTCACACATGCTTGTACCCACGATACATCGCCCTCTGTTATTAACAACATAGCGGCACCTTACCGGAGATGATAATTGTGCATATCTCTTCTTATTATAAAACGCGACGTCCGTCCTGCACAATTATGAGTGCTCCACTAATTATAATTACATCAATTATAGTTACTAACGTTTCGGGTTAGTCTACACTAGCTCAGTATTTCATGCTTTTATAGTAAACGTAGATGATATAAAGCTAGTTTAAACATGTGACAGAGATACAGTACAAGGTAAATTGGTAGTGTATTCATAACCGAAGTTCTTGGAACCAAATGATATGCTCTCGAAACTCGCGTGCGTTTCGATGAATCGTAGATTATGGATTTAAGGCTTTGTTTGACCACAACTACAATAACAAGCTTATAACATTTTTACAGCAAACGGAATACGCGAGCAAAACCATGGAAAAAAGAGGTAATTAAAAATCGCACTAGACATAACCAATTACAATTACATAAATTTGCCAAGTACACAACCAAAGGGAGCTTCTAGTACTACTACTACTAATAGGTACAAAGCTTATAAATAACAATGCATTAACAAAGCGAAAAACACAAGAGTCAGTAAGATTCATGTGGTGGACGCCGGCCAAACGCCAGCCGAGCGCATAATGCTCAGAGGATTAACAATTTGGTAAGCAGATAATTTGCAACGAATATTTAATGAGACATTATATATTATGAACTATGGTGCAGATTGAAGCTGAGTAGGTGACAAAGACATTGATGTAATACTTGTTTATGATTAATGAGATGAATTTAATCTTGCTGTAGTAGGAGCGCAGCACGTTGTGGGCAGGTCTTTAAAAGATACGAGTAATGATTACATCAACCCACGCTGGGATACTGCGTCGTCTATTAAATACTAATCTACGTGGAGCAATCTGTCTTATGCAGGAACGGACGAGATCACTTAAGTAGTTCAGCTAGCGTTAGGACAACAGAATTAAATGAAAAAAAAATGCAGTCTCCGTTACGTTATTATGTCCGTGTATGTCGATGTTCTTTCCTATCCATGTTCTAATGTGTGTCTCTTGTATTTTTTTCTCCATTTTCTTCTCGTTCAAGTCCATTTTAGACAAAAGAACCATGCGGAACATTAGTATGCTTATTACACCATTTCTGGTCCAAAGCTCAATTACAACTCCATTCGCCAACGTTTAAAACTGAGAACCAACATTTAATTCTCAAGCCACGGTCGAGATTTGTTGGTGAACGAAAAGACGCGCTTGTAAAACTAAAGTTCTCTCACTGAACTTCAAACTCAACCGCAGTGGAGCACCACTTTAGGAAAGCACACGTTGGGGTTAAAATGTTAATTATTAATATCACAATATAAACAGTGACAAAGTCAAGATGGTGGAGGAACCAAAGCAGCTAGAGCATTTTTGTATTTAATTTGATTTAGCTTAATGTTAATATCAACAAGTTTAAGTGTAGTCTGAACTGTTTCTATTCTGTCTTCATTCATCTTCACCATAGCAACCTTGCATAAACACATTATAGAATTACCCAAAAGCCAAGAATAATCTTCACCACAGACAACAATATTGGCTGTCATAACTCATAACAATAATACCAACATAACACATATTGTAACCGAACACGCAGTAAGAGAAACATCGTTCCTCAACCAACACTCGGAAAATTCGGTGTCTCAAGCATAAGTTCCCGGAGCAATCCAACCGCTGAACAAACACAGCGCCATCAAAGACAGACAGTGTGTTATGAAAACAAGCAACGGAGAATAAACACAAACAAACACGCGAAACAATTGATGAGAATGAGACAGAGGAGCGGGAGGGGCCACAGTTACGTATTCATTGCTATGTAAAGGATTTTTCGTACGTAAAACTGTCAAGACGCGTATGTCTTTTTTCGCGGAATTTTTGACGTAAATAAACATCAAAAGCGCTCAGCGTTGTCATTGTGAAATGAAAATTATTACCGGGACCCACGGAATTGAAAGAAACAGACCCTGAATGTGGAAGCCTGATAAAAAGTAAACAAAGATAAAACGTTATTGGCTCTTTGTCCAAATTTCATTACACTGTATCTTAAGCCGTGTACTTTCTAGAAATAGAATCCCTAAATCATTTTCTAAAACAATTTTTCTGTTTTGTCTAAGCCCTTTGATAATAACAATCACAACTTGACTAGACTAAACAAAGTAAGTACTAAGCTACCCCCTGGGCGTACGCTCCCAAGTATGTTATAAACAAATCGTCAGTCTAGATACAATAGGCTTTGAATATTGCATATCAGTCGAATAAGCGGCTTGAATAAGCGGCTTTGAACCTGAAGGAGGCAGCTGGAAGATAATAGAGAACTGGAAACACGCTAACAAGAAACGTAGTGCGAAGGCTTAGACGATGCTGAGGATGATTGATTGAAGCTTTATCATGAATCCCTAACAAAACGCAACGTTCTTCAGTGAATACTGAAGTACATGCTTTCCAACTTATTTTCATCCCTGAATAAATCATCGAGTTTAGTTGTTTTCACAAAACTGCTTTATCTAATACGACAAATGTATGATGACAACCTGTAACCTGCGCAACGCGGATAGTGTGTTACTGCCGTTGGAAAATGGTTATTGCCACCATTGATATAAAACTTAGTTTGAGTGCCGCAGCGATATCAAACAGTGCAGTGCCAGACGACGCGCGACGGCGACGTTTATCGACAGAGGATGTAGCCCGACGAACGACACGAAATTGCAAATTGTGTTTAACCTAACTCGATAACGTTAAAACATTCTAGCGTAACTCGAGTATTCTTTTATCGAGAACCTTCTGCTCTTCCCTTCAATTTTGCAGCTGTCGCCTAAATGCTAATTGCCACCATTAACTGTTCAAGGGAGTGGGCCTAGCGACTACACTAATTTTAAGCTGCCATTCCGCCATACGCTGGACATCATAACCTCACTTTATCGAGTCCATTTGGCCGGTGATACTCTTTTTAATAACGTACTTTAATTGTATGTCTCTTTATCTCAGGGATTATAGCACTTAATTGAGGTTTTTCGTCCACATGTTTATGTAAATTCATATTTGTACCAAATGCGAGGATTATTTCGAGGGTGATTATTATTTTTAATGATTAACATTTTCATTATAATAATATTTAACACACAATGCGTTGTCACGAACATGAAGCCCTTTGAAGTTTGCATGAATGGAACCATGAAATGTTGAAATACTTGGGTATTTTCCTTTTCACAACATTCGATGTGATTGTGATAAATGAGGTCCATTAAAAGTACCGCAATAAATATTCAAGGAAATATGTTGGCACGATCTCTGTCTGTTCCCTACTAATTGTTAATTAATACCTCTTAATTGGACGCTACCCTAAACCGAGACAAATAAATGAACTCACAAAAGCAGCCATAAAAATAACAGTGCATAAATCGGAATGAACGGTGATTCCAACGGCTTAAATGGGCGTTCTAATGAAAATATTTTAACTATTAAAGTCCATTTGATTGTTTTCCCTGGCAATAATCTGGCAATTAATGATCATTCGGTTAGTTGTCTGTGTGTAATTTATTACACAATTACGTAGCTGATGTATCGATGCCATTGTACGCTAATCGTTACCAAACCTGATGTTGTTTGTTAAACATTCGCACCGAACTTACACAAACGACTTGCACGTGATAAGGAGTGGTTTGACTGCTGTCGGAACACAATTAGCAAACGAATGAACAGACTACTGATAATTTAAAAATGCACTAAATAACTTTGACTCCTACCATGACTACTACTTCATACGTGTTACCGTTAAAGAACTTACTGCGCAATAACCGTGACAGTAAGAAGAAATAGTACAAAGTAATGAGACGCATGCATATAAGGTACAAACAAGTAAAGCAGTTCAAAGGCAGGAGCGTCCCAAGCGTGGTGAATCTCCACGAAACGCTATAAATTTTTACTAAAACAAACAAACGCGAGTGAGTACACAAACACAACCGCGCATGCGCCACGTCTAGTAACCGCGTAGTTTATGAAGCTCGCTAAATACATATATAATAAAATATGTACCTACGCATATTATAATTACACAAACAGCTCGAAACGCTGCAGCCATCGACCCGAACGAATCAATATTTAACTTTTGCGATTGAAAAATTAAGTTATGAATTTTGGCATTGACTGTTTTACATCTCTCGAGCGTATTGCATATGTCAAACAGGAGAATTTTTGCTTCAAACCGCAAGAAAAATATAACCATCAGTACTAAGAACCACGATACCGGAACCTCTGTTTCAATTACTAGTGCGAATTTACCTTAAACGAACCAAAGACAAGAGGACTAGTAAGAATCTCTTTAGGAATCACCTGTTGGGGACCCTTAACTAATGTAATAATGAAGCGATCCTCTTCGGTCCATTTTCAGGCAGCCCCTCGCCAACCTGCCACTCCATTTGCTACGCTATGGACACTTACTTGTAAATCTATCGCTCCCAATTTAGATAATCCGAGCCAGATTCCGACCCGTGAATCTAATTTTAAACTTCATTGTCGTTCCATATACTCATGATTACGATACTGGCCTGTGACCCATTGTTCAAATTTCAAATGAGCGACATTGAACGAGAAACGAGGCCCAAAACTACGAACATTTCCGACAAGATAACGAACTTGGTGCATGATCGCTATTCAAATGTTCCACCATTATTTTCTCGTGTTCGGCGTATTTTGAACTGAAAATTGGGTATTCTGTAGACCCCTTGAAAGTTTTAAGTTCGTAAAGAAGCTTTTTAAGAAGATTTTCTGTCAGAACGTCTTAACAACTACAACATGCAGATGAAAGTCCTTCACGAACTTCGTACCTTACATGAAAGTTTTAACTAGTCGCTGTAATATAATATTTGAGATGACAACTCCGTAACGAAAATTGTAGAGATTTTCTTTGGAAAGTATAAAGCTGACAGTTAAGGTACTGTAGAGACCGAAGATATAGAGAATAAAGAATTTTTTATTTGCAAATAATTTCTATTTGTGAGAGCACCCCACGCCTCATAACTTTAAGTCGATAAATCACAATATTAGACAGCTACTCCTCGAGGGTTGGTTGGAGAGAGCGAAAAAATAAAATCGTCTTTCATCAATTACTGGGAGCAAAAGCTTTCTGCTCGCCTTATTTATATTCGAAATTCACAATATCGATGGCATTACTTGTCGTGACAAATTATTGAAACAAAACAAAATTGGATTTTATGGGTTTTCGTTTCAATGTCTGTTTTACGTTGGAGATAAATATAAATCGCTGGCCATTAACACACAGCGCCACCTAGTGCCACACTAAGCAAAGCTTGTGTCGTGGACACTAGATAGTTGATATACTACATATATAATTTTTTGTTTGTAAATACATACTTATTATACATATAAACATCCATGACTCGGAAACCAATGTCCATGCTCATCACACAAACATTTGCTCCTACCGGGATTCGAACCCAGGACCCTAAGAACGTAAGGCAGCGTCACTACCACTACGCCATTCGAGCCGTCAATATAATTCTGGACTGGAGATAATTCTTTAGTAGCCGATAAGTCTACTTGATGTGGAGTCGTGTTGACAACTGTTAAGTAGACAGAAGAGAGAGAGTGATTTATAATGAAGCAAATAACAAGATTCATTATATTCACGGCTGATCGATTGCCAAGATCATCGAATATGCAACGATGACAGTTTGCGATTTCTCGCTATCGACGGGAGGTGGCATCGATTTTATTCGCTAGCCTTTTAGAAAGATGATGTAGCATTATGAAAATTCCTCCGATATTTTGCACCACGCGGCTTGTTACCACGATCGTCACCGGTTTTAATTTTAGATAACCATTATGTATCGCTCGTAGACTGTGCCATCCTGGCTAATTTAACGGAGTATTGGTAGAGAGAGACAAATCATAGATATGAATGACATCATAAATTCAAGAATTTGACACCTTGTCACGTTTATGTCCAATTTAACAATTTATGCTTTATCGAATCCGAAAAATAAAGTTATAAATCTTTTAGACCACGTGACCGGATACTTAGACAAAAGCTCGGAAATAAATAAAAAGTAATTGTTCAAGAACTTTTTTTCTAATCCTACTACTAAACAGATCATAAACGTCAGCCAAAAAAAATATAACGGAAAAATAAATAATTTGCTTTCAACAAGACAAGTCTATTATTACACGTTATAATATAACCTGAATATACAAGACACACGATTTAATTACACACGTGCCGAATAAATATTATGACGGCCACGTAACAATGGTCCTTTCACACTATCTCTCTAATTAAGTTACTTTATTTTTATTCTGGAACTGGAGTCGCATACAGTGCTATAATGGAATTCTTTAGTAGTCAACTAGAACTGGCTGCTGGACAAAACTATTACTTTTAGAGTTGTTTTTGAGCTACCGACATGAGGCACTAATCTCGTACTAAAAACTGCAACATAATCTACCCCGCTCTAACCACAGACAACCTTAAGATCGTAGATCTTAAGTTACTAATAATAAGCTTAGTTTAATGTAACGTGTCCAATGATGGAGCACGATCGTAGTTTTAATTTTTTCTTTTAAATCAATCAAATAATTAATAAAATGTAAATTTATAAGAGCGCGGACCCCCACGTCTGCGGTAGAAAACTAATTATAAAAAAAAAAAAACTTGAGAGGTGTCAAGGGACACCCGGATGGAACGAAGTTCTTTCGATTAACTAGTGAAGGAATTGTAAAAAAAAAATATTTTTTTAAGTTATAATAATATTTTTTTTATTATTAACAAATACAATGTTCACTCAACAAAAATATTTGTCGCGACACCACACTGTTCAATGCGAAATAGAAATGAAACAAACGCATTGCAACCTTCATTTATTTTTAAAAAGAAAAAAAGTGTCGTGACAACTTTTTCGTAAGAATTTTTTCCGTCTAGCCCCCTTTCACAACGCGCGATAAGGAACTTCGTTCCAAAAAAAAAAAAACCACAGACAACCAAATTGACAACTTCATTTTTGCTGTCTAACTGTTCTTTCTGTGACTTGTAACCACAATGTTCTGTGCTTGTAACTTTATGAACTGGTGATGACTTGTATGAAGTGGTCATCATCTGCCTAGCTCCCAACTATGTTGGAGTCGGCTTCCAGTCTAACTGGATGGAGCATGGAGCGACAATCTATCAAACCTCCTCAACCCAGTTAGTACTGGGTAATAACTCGACTACTTTGACTACTTTTAACGACTGCCTAAGATTGAAAGCTTAACGTTCTTCCGAGGCCATTGTATCAAGTTGTATCAGTTGAATACTGGTAGGTTTCTTACATCTAAATTACGATTAACCTATTATTAGTCATAGACAACCAGTAACATAAATTTATGTTATGATGAAGAAACAAACCACACCCACTCCAAGATTTATCTTTATTTTTCCTGTTCTAACACAATCTCGCGACAGCCCGCGAGTTTCACTGTCGCCAGTCGACGAATGACCCATGCGTACACTTAGGTACAATCTTCTAGGCAATCTACAAAAACCTCGGTATTTTCCTCAGTATTTTCTGTTTACGTACTGTGATATTCGAGCGCTGCCTGCTGGCTGCTATGCATGAGATCTTAGTTTCGATTCCCACAGGACAAAGTGTTATTGCGTTTTCATATCAGAACTCAGTAACACACCATAGTCTGCAGGATTTGTGTTCGGTGTTCTGTTACATGGGACTACAAATAACTACCGAAATACGTGTGTAATATAGACACATTCTTGCCTAACCCTTCACGTGTTAGGTTAGTCGATATTATATACGACTAACCTAACACGTGAAGGGATAAGATACTACAGCGATATTTTCATTAATTCATAAACGTTCTTCAATATCATTGTATACGATTCTTCCCACCGACGCGCGGTGTGTTTGATCAGAGAGTATAGCTTAAACTTGGTTACGTACTGCATATAACTCCTGAACTAGGTACCGCCTTGTACGTAGTCGTCGACCTTGAAGTGAACTCACTCGGTGAATCACTGCCACGAAATATAGTAAAAAACAGAAGGTCTACTTGTACTAAATCGATGCAACCAAAATTAAGTCTAACATTGAGAGCACTTTAGGTAGCTTTTTATCTAACAATAAGCTTTTCAATTTTCACAGTTATCTTATAGGGACTGTTAGAAATATGTCACTTGCAATGTTACTACTTTTCACCCCGGGGTGAATTAGGGTAAAGTGTGTGATATTCTATAAGTGAGGTAGGTGCAAGGGGTGAAATATATTTTGAGCAATTCCAACGTCAACATTATTCCTGGCCAAATGGTAAACTATAGGTATACCTCTGACTTACCTTTCGAGGAAAAGGCGTGATATGAGTAATGTGTCAAACGACTTCGAATCTAAAGCAGTTTTCTTCTTTGTGACTACTGAAGTTATTTGCGAGTTCTCAGTCACAGCATGCTGTGCCCATTTACAAATTATTGCTTCTTTTGTTTTTCAACCGGCAATTGTTTTGACCTTCTGTTTACTTCAACTCTTCGTCAACCTAGAACAATGTACGAATGTTCGCGAGCGTGTCTAGCTCCCATAACATTTTGCATCAGACGTAACGTTGTATCATAGACTATCATAAAATACTTTGACACGCATCTCTCTGGAAACATGTAACTTGAGAGGTTTCATGCATTGGTTAGATTCTTCTTTGGCTACGTCACTTTATCGAATGTTGGCGTACCGGTGTTCTGTATCTTCCTTCTTAGTACAGTCGAAGGCAAAACTTATACAGGGTGTAAACAACCTCATCACGAAGCCGTTAACCAAGCATTCAGTACATCAAACTAAGTAACTTTGCGCAAAAATACTTTTTGCAAAACGACTTTTTTTTTGGGTGAAACATCATGTTTTGTGGTAGAACTCAATGTAACGCACTTCAAGCATTGTGCTGATCGATGAATTGAATAATACGGGGGTCGTAGAGGTGTTTAAAAGTAACACCCTTACATTAAAATTTGTATTTTAAAAAACTTGTAAAAAGTTGGAACTTTTACTGCCAGTATCTTCGTAACTAGAAGGTTCCCAGGTATGGTGTAGAAAAAAAAAATATTGCAATGACGAGTGAGCATGTGCCTTCGGCTTCGTTAAGAGGTGTTTTACACCCTTTATGATTGAGAAGTGACTTTATGAAACAATAAACACCAGGGGGTCTGAAATAGAAGCTTTAGCAAAACATAATATGAATCACGTTAGAAATTTAAAATTCTTAAAATGGATTATAATAGGAATGACTATAATTCATTTTTAGAATTTAATTTTTTTAACGTGATTCATATTATGTTCTGTTAAAGCTTCCATTTTAGGCCCACAGATTGATGCAACGTTAATGTAGAGTTGAAGAGTTGTCCAAGATTGTACAATCACCGCCAGTTTGACTAACAACAAGTAAATAAGTGACTGTATTAATTATATTGTGGGATGTTCAACGCCCGGTTCTTCCACAACTACAACAAATAATTTGGGCTTTTATTTGGCTTGAACATTTAGGCATCACACTGCACTCTTCTGTTACGATAAAAATCCAATTTAGGAAGGAAACATTTAATACCGGAAAAAAACACCAAGGGCATCCATCAGTAGCTAAAACCGACATGATTGGCAAAATTAATCATAACAGCAAATATATCAACAGCATTTTTAACAGGAAATCGCGTTCTATTGACCAACATGTTACTGATATTGATACCAGTTATATTTAGGTATATCGTGTAACATTTTTTTATTACTACTGTAGCAGTTCATCTCATTAAGATTACTACACTATGATTCATTTATTGCCTACAGCCAATCGTGATGGATATTACATTCTAGCGTATGTATTACCGATCGGTTTCCTACGTAATTGCATGTTATGTGATCACGAATTACACCGGTTTAACTTGCTTTAAGAAGTTCTCTTATTACGGAAATGTTCGGATATCTGATATAATATTTCTTTGAAACAAAACACCGTCGAAAATATGGTAAGGTTAGTTCAGATATTTCAGAAAGGTTTGATGTTTACTTTCAGCCTTTTGAGAGCTTATTGAAATTAATGGGGGTCCTTTGCCACTTTCTTTTAAGTTTAAGTTAGTTACAAAAAGGAAGGACTGTGTAGGTAAGGAATAGGCTTGTTTCCACCATCAATAAATTTAGTCCGTCAGTTAGAGTATTAGAAAATAATGGACACGTATTTTTTTGTTTTTGTAAATCAACGAATATTGACAAAGATAAAACGCATCAAAACTCAGGAGTGGGCGCTCGTGACGTCAGTACTCACTAAGAATCATACCGAACAGTGACGTATTGGGAATTTTAAAAGCGTCGTATCTTCGTCAATTTTGTTTTATGTGACAAAAGAAAAAATACGGGTCAAATATTTTTTGATAATCTAAGTGACGGACTTATTAGATTTTTTCAGTTAACAAGCCTATTGTATTACATGGAAGAGAAAAGAGTAAATGATGCCGTGACGTCTGTCAGGGGAGACAGGAAGAAGAAAACGTGTTGCACTGACTCCGAATAGAATGGGACAACAGCAGGAGGATGAAGACGATGAGTTAGTGACAAAATTCATCATATTATGTTTTAAGAAACATGCAAGGTTACCTCACTGTCATTAAAACAATGATGTTGGTATAAATATCAAGTCATGTGAAAATCATTAGAGCGTGAATGTGTGTGCACCATTCAAATTCAAATATCAATCAAATCGACCAAAAATCAATCGTCGGTCTGAACCCTGCTTAAATTAACATTCAGTGATTTGCTGCTTTTTTCCAATTCTCCTCGGACCATTAACAACGATCAAGTATTTAACATTCCCCCAAGTAGGGGTGAGTATTTTGTTTGTAATATTGACTTCACCAGTCCCCCAAATTCGTTGTGGGTTTTATCACTTTATCTATTCAATCAGCCAAGCCAATGTCCACCGTCTGGTGCAAACTTCCCTCTATTTTGGGGGATCGTTAAAACTGAACGGAACCCGCCAGGTGTTCCGCTTATTGCCTCGTATGATAACCAGTATCAACCCTGGCACTGCACTGTTTCATTTACATAAAATACCAACAGCCAATGTTATGCCTTTGATCGTACTTGCACTAAAATACGTGGAAGCACTAATTGCAGTACACAATTATTACAAACAAGCTGTGAATTTAGACCAAATTAGTGGGTATTTACTTACTGAGAAATGTGCGCATAGTGCTCGCAACCGACGCGCGACGTGATTGTATGACCAGGGGCCTAATTCTGCTATTTTAATAAATTCGTCACTCCAACACGATTCCATTCTCATCCCATTGTCATTTTGCTTAAAGTTCGTAATCTGCTAAATTCACAATGGTCGGTCAATGGTCTCGTAATAAAATTGTGTTTTAATGGCATTGTCGTATTGTCATTATTATAAAACCCTTAGTACAAATGGTTTTCGAAATCTACTACTAAATGCGAACATTTATTCATGCCAGATTTCATGTACGAGATTAATATTCTATGACATTTCTTACAATGAAGTGTCAGTGGTTGTTCATTGAGAAGTCATAATGGCGCCATTATGATAGTAGAATTAACAAACTTGTCAAAATTTGACAGAACTTGATCATTATGAAATCAATGATCGAATACTCTGACACTATTGTAATAGCAGAATCGAGGCCCAGATATGAATTTGAACGAAGCGAAAGGAGTATGTAATGATCGGAGCAGGAGGTGTTCTGTGAATTCTGCCCATCCCCATGGGAAAAAGTGAGTGAGTCTCTGTGTGTACTGTGTATGTAGTATTTTCTTTAGCTACTAACTACGTTAGCGGAGTATTAAAGCCAGGACATTAACACCATTTGCGAAAGAGAAAAAATGAAAAAATGCTAAAGAAATAAGACGCTCAAAATCAAATTAAGTAGGGTTCACAAAATAGGTGCTTCCACTTTGTGCACGATTAAGTAAAGTGCCAATAAACATTTTACCATTTTGCCCGCAGTTAGTAATTTGATATTCTCATGGTTAGCCAACACAATACTAATAAATTATTAGCCTTATTTACGACCAGGCTTTATCTTGTGTGTTCAGGACTTATGTAGTTTGTAACTGTGATGTCACCCTCACCGCTGGTACTGAAAACTGTGATACTTTTTGGTCTTACTTTTATCACTGAACTGCCGCAACAATCCTTTGTAAAAATTATCTTTAGGCCGAAGAATTTCGTTCTACACCCCTAATTTTTAATTAGTACAAAAAATGGAACTGTACTCGTATCCGTACCCTTTACTGATCATATAATTTGTGTAGTCAAAAGTCAAAAAAACTAAATCCCAAAATTATCTACGAAAATTTGTCATAATTGGTAAACTCATAACTGAATGACGCTACAAATGAATGGCGAACGATGGTCGCTAAAACGATTAATGAATACTTACTAATAAAAAATTAAGAATGTCCTGTACTATATTTCCATACATTGAGTGTTTTTTTTTTCATTTTTTTTGCTGTTTATCAATATTATTTATTGAGACTTCACATGTTTAATAACAAGACCATCTTTGACAAGCCCTTTAAGTATATGTACTAATTAAAAAAATAGTGGTCTTTAAAGCCTCTTTTGACAAACTTGTTTGTAACTCGATTACCGGTCTAACGTTACTTACAAAGATATAATCTTTATCTAAAAATGTAATACGCTAGACAACCACATTCTGTATGCTAAGGTGAACTGAACCCACATATGTTACCAAACAAGTAACATTTAATATTTCCGAGTCGAGGGAGGCATCGTTACAGGGGTTTGCGACCGGCAGGTGACTCTGCATATGCCTCCCCTGAATGCCAACGACCCCGCTTTTACATAAACATCGCTTTATTGATAGGAACGGCAACAGCTGATCGTTTAAAATATTAAAATGATGGCCGCCCGTAATAGATACTCTTTACTGCCCAGTTAAGGTTTACCGCCCAACTTTAATCTCTACTTTTAAAGCGAAACGATAAATTAAAATACGACTAAACGTTACAGTTTCTGCATTACACCAGGAAGCTTAGGCACAAAAACTACATGCTTTTGGGGATTTAAAAATCCTGCACTTGTTGCTGTATGCAGGTGAAAAGAAAGAACAAATTCCTAGAACACATTGCGAAAATAACCTGTATTTTCATTAAAATTCTCAGCGAGTTTAATATAAAAATATGAGAAATGAAAAAGGGTATAAAAAGTTGGCACATTTGATGGGAGCCGGATGCCGGCGGTCATTAATTAATAACTCAGTTAAGCCCCTGTACTAAAGCTTAACACATCAACCCGGGGGTTGCACAACTTCCGGTCAAATCCCGCGCTTCCACCCGCAAGCACTTCCGGTCAACGAAACTCAGCCGGGAGTTTACAAATAACGTGCAGGAACGAATTATAATACATAGAATATTTTGTCGATATAAGATGGTACTTATGTAGATAGGTACTGAATACTTTGAGGCTGGATTTAATAAGGTTCTCGACCTATGAAAACCCTGGTTTATGAGGGAATGTGTCTCTAGGGTTCTTGAATTAGGCCTGACACAATCATGAGGAGAAATTCTCCAAGCGGTGAATACTTATGTACCCTCAAGGGCCTCAACATCTGCTGAATTAACCTTGGCACGGAGATAAGGAATTCACTTTCAGTACGTTCTCGTGGCCGTAGGTTCTATTTAGCTTCTAATATAACGAGACAAAGTTTGAATATTACGTTAAGTTGAGATAAAATGTGTTCCCACTGAGCTTTGCTATTAAGTTACATTTAGGGCCTATTTCAGTCCGAATAATCACTACTTCCCGAATAAATGCAAAAGTGGAACAGAATTTGTATGAAATTATTTGCCAAGTAAGTTAATGGCAACTTAATCGCAGGTGGTGAAACAGCCTGCCGGGGTTGCGGGCCTGTTCGAAAGAGATACCGCGGCCCCGGAACATAAAGGGCGAGGAATGAACATGGATGGGTTTTAGTCAGTAAGAGTCTGACACTCCCTCCCGCTCCGCTCAGAGTGGGAGAAGTCATTTGATGATTTCCCATCCTAAAAAAAAAAGGTGGTGAAACAGGCGCTATTGGAAAAAATTTCGTGTAATAATTTTTTATTTTTTCATCGGCCAACACTATTTTACAGACGCTTCCAAAGTGCCACAGTGAGTCACCAGTTCACCACACGAGATAAGGGTCCTATATCTAACATAACATCACATTCCTACGAATGGATTGGCAGAGGTGTAGGTTCAATAATACACCCACAGTTCGCCAATCATTCAACGAATAACATTCACTTTCTACAAAACTCTCCTAACAATGATTACATGTGCCTTTCTACCACTAACTTTCCGCTAAAACTAGTACGTTTAACAAATTATATGCGCCATTAAACTGTCCTCAAGAATAAATTTGACCGTCTCTCTCTGAGAGTCGGAGGCTGTACAGACTCGGGAAGAGGAAAAAATACAAAAGCTTCAGGTTCAGTGACATTGAGCCATAAAAAAACCGGTAATGAAACTTTGTGATGCTGTAAGAGTACATTTTTAGAGTTCTGTAACTGGGTTACTAGTGGGAGACCCAATTGCTGAGCTTACCCCGTCTGTCTGTCATTAGACTCGTAGGACTGTATACTAATGTTCTGTTACTTAATAGCTGGCTGTTTGAAATTTCCAGAGTACATCTTAGGGTTCTTACAGACGAGCGGTACATTGCCAACGGCAGATAAACTGCAGCCGTCGCCGCATGCGTCGACGCTTGCAGTTGTGGCGACGGCGGCAGTCGCTGATGCGTCAACGACTGTCGTCGACACATATTTACGCGGCATGCCACAACTGCAAGCGTCGCCACCCGTCGACGGCAGTCGCTTCGGCGGCTGCCGTCGACGCGTCGGCGACAGGTGACGACGGCAGTTTATATGCCGTCGGCAACGTGCCGCTTGTCTGTAAGAACGCTTATGGGTAAGTTGATTGACTATTGTGTCTGTTTTCTGAAAAATCTGCTACGAGTATATTTCAACAAACACATTAAATTATGTGGTCGATGGAACCCTTATTGCGAGAATCTGGCTCAGACTTGCCAGTTTTTTCAACTAGGCATCATTACCATCGTACCAACCCACTAAGTGAATAATTTCAGAGACTTATTTCAAAGGATATTTGAATGTCTCGATGGCCATGAGTTCCCGGACTGAGATAGTTTATTCAGTTTCAGATTACTTCTACTGTAATGGAGCAAGCGCTATAATGAATTAGATATCTTTTATCAGAGCTCTGAGCTTTCAACAGGGCAATGAACTTCTGAGCCTTTGAAATGTGTAACTTATTTACTATTGTGTCTTTATTTTTAGTAAGGTTTTTATGTAAAGACTTCTTAATGTACTTTCTAAAAAAAAAGATAACCTCAAACTTTTGAATTACGATAGAAAAAAAAACTAACTCTCACAATTCCAAACTACTGTTGCAAGCTTTAAATCTTAACGTTGAATTTCCATACAGCTACAAAATTATAACAAAAAAATAGCAAACAATCCCAAGAAAAACGTAATAAATGCCCACACAAAGCAGCGTATGTAGAAAAACATTTAGATACGAATAAATTGTGAGACAAGACAGGTCACCCGTATTTCACCGGCTTATCTTCACTCACCCGAAATGTGGTTCCCTGTTAACCTTAGATAGCACGTACAAGGTGCGGCCTGCCGAGGTAAAAACAAAAGGTATTTAAGCTAATTTCTGTGTAAGCTCTTTAAACCAATAATTTCTCGGCGCTCCAAGTTGACAGTGGTCATGGCGAAAGTTGGGAGTCGGGGAGCGTCTGCGGTGAACCGCGGCCCCGGTCGGCTAGGATTACGGGCGGTTCAAACGACTAAATGAATACAGACGAATAATTCACGTTTTATTGTGTAAACAACGAATTACAGGCTTTACAATATTCCTGTTGACTTCTATATTCCGTTTTCCAACAAAGAGAAGAAGCCACCACATTTTCATACACTCTTTTAAAAATTACGGGCGCAGCCTGAATGCATTCTCGCTTTGCTTACTCCGCAAGGGAAATAAGCATAACGACGATTTAGTATCACAAATATCTGGTTATTTTATGAGAAGATAAAATAAGCGTTATTTATCTACTTTGTTTTGTCAGATAAATAACTCGTAAAAATCTGAACAAAAGAACTTTGCAACATAAAAGTTGAGTTTGCAAATAAGGCAAAAACGAATATTCCAATAAATTATTCTATTCCAAGTATCGATTACAAGAATACAATAATTTAATAAGCCAGTGTATATCTATTGTAAACTACTTTAAATTATGCGACCTTTATAGGCGAACGGCATGCGCTCGGCAACAATAAACACTTTGAATTTCACCGTAAGCTAATAAACAACCGGTTCAGAGCAAGGTCCCAGTCAGCTGGTGGTTCGCCCTAGGGCTGAACGTATTCATAACAATATTACTCTGAAGCCTTATCGTCTGTCTTGACAGTTTGACAGTGGCATTTAACAGTAATTTCTTTGACCTACGGAACGTTTTGGCTATTGCACAATCAATCTGTGCTTTTGGTCTTTACAACTTAAAAAAAATCTTGCAGTATTTTTAATAACAGTTGGGCCTTATGAAAAATACGCAACGATTGCACATTGTTTTAGATTTATGTCATATTTTAATGTACCAGTCGTCGGTAAACTATAACTTTCATAAAAATATAACTTTATATAAATACGTCAGCATGTCACGAATTAATTTGACAACATGCACAACATTCGAATTGTGGACACGACCACAGCAAGCGCTGTATCAAAAATATCGCGTTAAAAGTTCCAAACAATTCAATTCGCCACTCGCATTCATAGTTATGACTACAACCCCGAAAAAACCTAATCAAATATGGACGAGACCCCGCGCCAGGTGACGACTGGCAGGTGTAGAACAATAGCTAGTCGTCCCTTTCACACCCACGCGTTACGTATCACCGTCCCATTCACACGTTGACATTAATATTTTTTCGTATTAGATTTTTTCAAGGGGGGTAGATACGCATCGGTTTGATATACAGTGGTGTTGTGACTTTTCATCCGTTCGCGTCATGCATTTCAAAAAAATTGGCTTTTGAGTTAGTCGTCGCCATTGTCGTTTTGCCGCGTTCCAGTTTCGCGTCACAGTTTCCGTGTTCATAGAGCATTCGTAACAACTACGTAGACTTGGTAAAAAAAGTATTTATGTTAATTAAATTCGGCTTTATGTAGTTTTCTTCAATCGCCTGATTGTTAAGAGGTACTAGATTAACAATAGCTAGATTGCGCTATCACAAAACAATGGGAAATGAACACTGACTGTAGGTACATAAAATAAAGGCAATATGCTAAAGAGTATTATTTCAATGCAATGCTTATCGGATGGAGATAAATGTGAGCGATAAGCTATCAGTGGATCAATAAACCGTAATGTAACTTTTGTAACAGTTCTCTATTCGCGCTTCGAAACAATACGTGGGCATCTGAACGCAAATAATAACTTATGGTGTTGAAACCGAGCATTAGTTGCATAACTTGGAACAGGATGGCAGAGATAGGCACACTGCAAATTAACGAAATATCAAATTACCTACTTCATAATGGGCAGAGTTATTATTTTATAAACAAGAAGATTTCGCAAACAATACAAGTTAGTGCATTAACATGCGAGAAACGGTCCCTAATGATAGCATTTCAGCAAAACTTTACAACAAGAGTTGTTCGTGATCTATCATTGTCAGGTACCTACATGTGGATGTCTCAGTTGAACTGAAGTTCACCTGATTCATTACTGCAGTCATCAGTCAATAGCTTATCAGACATTACATGACTGCGATCCCATACTGAACAGTCCCTGCTAATGACTGGAACTAATCCTCTTATAATTGAGAAAATATATTGTGCTTTTTGATCTTTAATTTTGTGAAGATCACTAATGAAATGTAAGATAATTTAATCAAAATGTTTTAACGACTTTTCCAATTAATTGGGCCCTCAGGCATAAGGAAAATGTCCGAGGGTGAGTAGTGATAATCTCGTACGAGCGGCCCTCCGCGAACCATGCTTTCTACGTCATTAACTTTTTATTAGGTTATCCGTTTAGCCTGTTAGCCTCCTACGTTATTATTTTTATGGAAAAACTATACACAAATACTAAACTATACAATACACACATACATTGGCCTAAAAAGACATAATATGGTCCATGTTCATCAAAAAGATGACGGTCTGGTTATCTTAAAACAGCTGTTTAAAACACATTTTTGTAGGGGAACATGTCCCTTAAACAGGTGTTTTTAGAAAACCACACCGTTATCTTTTCGGTGAACATGGTAAGGGGTGTATCGAGGTAAATATTCAATCAATAGTTATCGTTTATCTAGTTTCAAAAGCATTTCACATTTTCAATTTAACAAGATTATTTAAAGAAGATATGTTTTTAATAATTAATTGAATGTTATTTATTTGTCATAAAAATTATGTTAAGTTTGTAAATTATTGACTTCTGATAGTCATCAACTTGTTGATAACACCTCATAAGAAACATTAAAGTGCCATTTACAAATTTCGATGCCACGCAAGACATAAACATCAAAATTCTCAAATCGAAGACAGATATTTTTAACTGTTTATTTATTTATTCCTTTGAAATTCAATTTAAAGACGTCATAAAAAGTATGAATACATGCACCGAAGCTGTAAATTTTCCCCAAACTAAAAAATAATCTAAACAGTTTCTTTATGACACGTTTCACACTAAATAATTCTGTCACGAAATGATATTTTTTCTATGTCGCCCAACAAAGTGTCATAAATGTGGACACGTCACTTACATATTATATGAGCGCGTATGAAATATTGTTAGAGCAGCTAATGGTGCGTTCGCGTGTGGCCGCGCCCTTACCGCGCGCTCGCCTGATCGCTGCTGTGTGACCGCGCCCTTATATTACCATAATGCTGATAGCTAGTTATTTCATAGTAGAACTAATGAATTTTATTTTTAATTACAACGCGATTTTAGGATTTCATTATAGTTAATAAACTTGATTAAGGAGACCTTCACGAATCATTAAATTTCATGAATATTTAGGTTTATGACGTGTGTTTATGGTATGCGAGGAGATTTAAGATAAGTAAGCATAGTTTTTTTACATTTTAACATGAATAAACCAACATATTTTTATTAAAGTTTTGCTATAAAGTAGGTATAATTAAGCATGCAATTTAGTGCTCAACAGTAGCGTGACTACAAAGTCATGTGAAAAACTTTTGACATAAATCACGTCAAAGTTAGCGCTAGACAAAATGTCTCACGCGCTGGGTACATACAAATTATATCTTTTGTTGTAACAACATTGTTTTACAAATAGCGCTAATAACACTTCAAATAACTTAAGGTCGAAAGAGATTGAAATCTAAATTGAATAAGGTGGTGTTTTTTTCTCACAATTGTGTCAATTCATTCATCGGACCGTGGCGATTTACTGCCGCTACACACTGTCGTGTGGATTGGAAAACCATTCAATGAAGCGAAGGGAAACTGACAGCGTCCATGTTTATTTTGATTTCATTTTTATTGTTAGCTGCAAACAATGTTATGGAATCAACTCACACAATACAATTTGTTGTCTCTTTATCACCTGTTTTTTTTTCTTTCCAGATAAAGGAAATAAAGTGTTGGTTAGAAATTCTTATAAAATACACCCAAGAAGTAAATTAAAATACAACAAAGAGCCTAAAACTTAAATAATTAGATAAGCTCAGAGTTACAACTCCAAGTAATTAATCAATCCTAAAATGGTTCTAATCTTTTAAATCCGAGGTAATTTCCGAAAGCTGCGTACCCTTGGTAACTCTAATTTTAGATCTAGCATAAGAAAACACTTCAAGACATTTTCAAAATACTTAATTAAAATGAAGAAACACTAAATCCAAAGGAAAGAGCACACATAAGCAAATCCGGCTCTCAAGCTAGCTGCTAGCTTAGACTTAGGCTAAGCTGCAAACTAACATATTAAAACGTAAACACGCCACTGGTTCAGTACCACGCTTGCTGAACAGCACAGCAATATTTCACGGGTGGTAGTCGAGATTCCCAGAGCATTGTTACAAGTACAATGTTGTTTTCTTGTGCAATATTGCTGAATTCGCAACGATTGCGAAACATTCATGCAGACACGTCCGTCTCAGTATATGTTTGTAGTTATGCATTGTCATACGCTGTGGAATTCGTAAACGGTGCATAATAGTGTCTTTTGAGCGTGTTTCTAGTAAAAAATGTGATTATTTGCGTCATATGCTTTGGTAAAACATTAAGGAGGCTGTTTGTCTTACTTGAAAATGGAAGACAGGTTTTCTTATTAGAATTATCATCATCTGACAAGCCTTTTCCTTGACTTACAATAATTTGGTAGGCTTCAAACATGGAGTGACTGCATATCTGACCTCCACAACCCAATTTCTGGGTATTAATATACCTCTTTCTTATAAGAAGATTCTAGTTTGTTGAATGATCACAAAAGTAATCAATCAGACTCTAATAAAGCAAATTATGTAAAGTCATTCATGAAGGCAAGCTTACTCGGTAAACAATTGGCAAGTCTACTAGCACAACGCATCGATGTCAAGTAGACACGACAGAGGTCAACGATTTCTAGATTACATTCGAAGCATTTCGCATCAAACTATAGCCCTCAAAGAGATATGAATACGGCAATAAGAATCTTAATATTATTCTTTGAGTTAATTTCTGGTGCTTCTGATAAATATATTGCAACTGTGCATCTGACTTCTGATGTCTCATCAGTGACAATGTTGATTTAAGTAGGTGAAATAAAAATTCTGAATTCGAATTTGAATACACCCGCCATCCATACTTTTACTGTTAAGTTTTATTCAATGTGCCTCAAACGTAGGGCCGAGCCTATAATCAATAAATCAGGTAATCAAAATCACAACATCTACATAGACTAAAATACTATTGAGTTCACTGACGGTTTGCAATTTTCACCGCTATGCATTAAGTAACAAGGTTGAAGAGTGGTCGATCCCTATATTCTTGCTAACCAAACAGTTTTACCTGTTGATGAGTCAGACTAACACGCGTTGCTATCAATTTCAATACACGATATTATTCAGACGATAAATTACTTCCTCCGCTGTATACCAAGCTTAAGCCAAAACACATTTACTTAGTACAAATAATCCTTATTTACCAACCAACTAATCAATACTAGGAGAAGATCCACAAGGCTGTACATCGGTGTTCCAAATTACATTGGTATGCATGGGACGCAGGAAAGGACATCGATGTCCCAATATTTCAAGTTATACGCATCGCATACAAAACTTTGTGTATCCCTTTCTTGTCCAACATGATATACACATACATATGTGCTAATCTTGCTTTTATTATTGGGTACTAATGTCCAACACAATGACAAACTACGTCGTGGTACAGCTATTCCATATATTATGTAACTGTCAAAGAATGGATAATTGTGTTTAGAGTATGCGGAAAATTTGTAGATAATTTTCTTTTAAGTACTAAAATTTCCCGTGGACTGTTCGATTGCAACGTTGGTATAAAGTGATGCCTGGGCCTCTATTTGATTTTCAGGACAGGAAAAGTAATCTGGGTTTTTATTAGTACTCTGTACAAGCCAGGAGTTTGAATTTGTGCCCGTTTAATGCCAAAAAGCTAACTTACCTACATTTGTATCTTAAGGTGCAAGCTCCAGGGTAGCCCGAAAAATTCAAATTTTCTTACGTTTCTTTGCAATTTGCAGGCCAGTGCTAGGTTGTATGTTGATGAAAATATCGTTCGCGACGGTAAGATGTATGTAGTTACAGAATTATAATCATCAAATACAACCCTACAAGTTCTCGATTGAATGAAAATTTCATGAAGACATGACCTGCAAATTGCAAAAAAGTACAACTGACACTAGATTAAAAATTTAAAAAACCCCCAACACAAAATTTTATGGTTTTTTTGGAACGAAGTTCCTTAACGCGACTTACGGGTGTCAAGCCCTTTAATTTGATACCCATAATGAGGAAGTTGTGAAAAAAAAATGTAATTCACCATTTTGTGCTGGCGGCCATCTTGGATTTGAAATTTATTTTAGCGCATAGTTTTCTACTAGTCAAGCCCTTTCATTTGATACCCATGTTGAGGGAGTTGTTGAATAAATAATAATAATAATAATACGTTTATTTCAGATAATTTCCAATCCATAAAGCGACATAGTAATGAAGTAGTCAGCGCACAAATAATACAAAATAAATAACATAAACAGTAAAAATCAATTAACAAAATAAATCAATTAATAAAATAAATCAAGTAATAGCGTAAACAAAGGAACTTAATAAAATAACATTTGAAAAGATTAAAAATTCAATGTCAAAATTAGATATCCTATGTCAATCAATCAAATTAAATTAGAAATTATACAAACACACACAACACATAACAATAAAATAAAATAATATAACTGATCAGTCTTGTCCAGTAGATATACACATCCACTTATGTTGGATCGGACAGTCTGCGCGGGAAGCAATCATCCTGAGGATGCTATTGCTACTCTCTCTCACTCGTCTTAATAATGAAGCAACCTTCTTTCGAATTATGGCTGGGTAGCCATCCGTTCGAGCTTCAGCAAACATTAGCGACGCACTGCAATAGGGAGGCAGCCGCATCAGCATCCTAAAGATGTTGTTATATTGAACGCGCAGGACACTAGCAGACCGACGGGTATGATTTACCCATAGACTGCTCGCGTAGAACGATTGACAATATGCCTTAAACAAAGTAATTTTAACTGGAACGGAGCAGCGAGCGAATCTACGGGCAATCATGTTCCCTCGGACCGCCAATATCCTGCGCTCCCTCTCTAGATCCGCGTCATCGGACAAATCCTCCGTCACAATGTGCCCCAAATACCTAAAACTGGTCACTCTCTGCAGTTCCTCACCATACAATTTAATTGGTGGAACACAAACTGGCATGGGAACACTAGATTTACCCCTGAAAAGTAGAACCTTGCTTTTCGTTATGTTATACGTTAGTCCATGTCCCACCGCATAATTCTCACATATTGCTAACAACTTACGAATAGCACCCACCGATGGTAATATGTACCCACCCATAATAATATGTAATCCGACATTTTGTGGCGGCGGCCATCTTGGACTGATTTTTAAAACATAGCTAAGAACACTCCTGACTCATTCACATTTCAAACAAAATCAAAATCGGTACATCCGTTCGGCTGCTACAATGAAACAGACAGACAAACACACACAGAGACACGTCAAACTTATAACACCCCGTCGTTTTTGCGTCGGGTGTTAAAAACGTAAGAAAATTTGAATTTCGAGAGCTACCGTGGAGCAACCACCTTAAGGGGCTGACCAAACGAAGAACAAAAGAGCCGATGATATTGCTCAAATCGTTTTTTGTTAAATTGAACTCCTGGGTAAATGCTTCCCCCATTTCTTCCACTTTTCTCGTCGTCCTCAGATATGAGTCTGTTTTGATCACTCCCTAAAAATCACTGGCGAAATGTGGATGTACTACCATCCTACTTATATGTATACTTCAGATGACTATTTTGTCGATTAAGCACCTTATGAATATTGCATTAACAGTTATTTAATGCAAGCCTTGAGTAAGTATGGTAAAGAACATAACGCCTTTGTTTATTTTATTGTAAAATATAATTGGCCTAGTTAGGTCTTTGAATCATAAAGTTATTTGCCTATGATTGAAAACATAATTGACATTATAAAAAACCGGCCAAGAGCGTGTCGGGCCACGCTCACTGTAGGGTTCCGTAGCTTCCCAGACCATTAAAAATACCAACATTTTTCGTCAGCAAAAATAACTTTGTTTTTCATAGTATTTGTATGAAAAACAAAGTTATCATTTGCGTTTTTTTGAAAAAGTGCTATATAACTCAAAAACTATTCAACTCATCAAGTTGAAAATAATTTTCCTAGAAAGTTCATATAAAGGTCTACTTCTGTGATTTTTTTCATATTTTTTAAACTTATGGTTCAAAAGTTAGAGTGGGGGGGACACATTGTTTTTGACTTTCGGAGCGATTATTTCCTAAAATATTAATATTATCAAAAAATGATTTTAGAAAACCCCTATTCATTTTTAAATACCTATCCAACAATATATCACACGTCAGGGTCAAAATTAAAAAAAAAATCGCTCCCCACTTTACGTCTGGGGGAGGTACCCTAATAAAAATGTTTTTTTAAATTTTTATTTTTGCACTTTGTCGGCATGATTGATATACATATTGGTACCAAATTTCAGCTTTCTGGTGCTAACAGTCACTGAGATTATCCGCGGACAGACAGACAGACAGACAGACAGACAGACAGACATGGCGAAACTATAAGGGTTCCGTTTTTTGCCATTTGGCTACGGAACCCTAAAAAAAGAAAATTGCTGCTTAAAGTACTGTTCTAGTCCTTATCTAATAGAAATAGCTTCTGAATTGATAAGAAAATTTATAAGAAATAGCCTCTGGATTAATGAGTTCATGTCATACTAGCTGTTGCCCGCGACTTCGTTCTTGTAGAAATTATGATGTGAAAGTAAGACAGAAAGACACAGAAAGTAAGAAAAAAAGATTTATGTGCTGTTCCTGTTTTCATACCTCTGTCCCAATTTTCATCCAGATCCGTTCAGCCATTCTTGCGTGATTGAGTAACAAACATCCCTCCAAACTTTCGCATTGACTATAATTATTAGTATAGATTTTACACCGCATTCTGAAAGCTTAATCTGTGATTTGCAAGCTGTCACAAAAGTAAACTAGCTATGTGGATTGTTTGACGAAATAGCAACCAATTAAATACCTGAATCGTGTAACAAAAGGAATCTGATACGATTAATCCATTTCACAATTTAGTTGAAATGAAATTGACCTTCCAATCGACACCAGGATTCTGAAAGCTTTGTAAATCTGATCTGTTGTCAAACATCATGATTGGTCGCTGTTAATGCGGTCAATCATTCGAACTATTTTCAGATGCTTACATGAGAACTGGCAGCAGGTAAGTACTTGTCGGATTGATCTGGCTTTCAGTACCGTAATTAGTGTCTACCTACCTAGTTTTCCAAAGGTTTTACCAGTAAGACTATACAGGAGCGAACCTATGGTAACACCCACATTTTGGTTTAACTCCCATGTTAGCCTTTTTGCTATTAACACATAACAATACTTTGACCGACCTGCAAATCGAACTCTTAAACCAGTTAGTAGTGATTTGCAACTACTAGACCAAATAGGCTGCTTCATATCTAGTAGACCGCTATATCTTCAACTAGCTGACCCATGCAACTCCGTCTGCGTCACATAAGAGAGGAAAAAAAAATCGCCGCTTTTGCAACATTTTTCATTCCTGCTCCGCTCCTAATGGTCACAGCGTGATGTTTCATAGCCTAAAGCCTTCCTCGATAAATGGACTATCCAACACAAAAACAATTTTTCAATTTGAACCAGTAGTTCCTGAGATTAGCGCGTTCAACCAAACAAACAAACTCTTCTGCTTTATAATATTATAGTACCTATAGATTTGTTAATGCAACATTTACAATCTGAAATCTAAAAATATGTCGGGCCAAGGATGAACTATTTATTGGGGCTGAAGGGACAACAAATTATACCTCCTTTTCTTATACAGATATAGACAGGAGGTAGAAGTATACCTACAGGATGTTTGATGCATAGCAAACAGCTCTCACCTCCTATTTTTTTATCTCAACCCTAAAAGATTGTTCCAAACCAATCCCATACATTCATGACGAAATCGGAACGTCTTTATGCAGTCTAAACAAAAACAATTGATTTACACCTCAAGGATCAGAATGTTAACATGTCAGAATAACATATGGGTCATGTCGTCTGTCAGGTCTGAACATTTGTCATAATTATTGATCGAGATGTATTTTATTATGACTCGAGTCATTTTTATTTTTTATTTTGACAGGTGATGTCTATGGTGACAGGCGAGGACTTGATCACTTTATATCACGTTCAAATATTGATTGGTGTTGAAATTGAAATCATTTTTAAGTAGATAGATAGATATTATAAGAACCCATAGAATAAAATGGTCTATTGTCTATCAGAACAACCATAACTAGATTTCGTATACAAAGACCGAGGTAACTATTTGTGAGAATGTAAGGAAAAGAACTAGAAGATGATCTCATAAAAGTGACTGGAAGAGACTGGATAGCTATGACACAAAATCGCCAAAAGTGGAGATATTCGAAAGAGACCTACACTCAGCATTGGGTGGCCAAAGATTTAAGAAGAAGGATAAAAACATTGAGAACTAAATGCGAAACCGTTGTTAAATCGATAATATATCAAACTCCTTACAACAGTGGCGACGTTGCCAACATGCCCCAAATCTATTGTCTTGCAATCAAGTCAGAATAAAATCACCGCCGCGGCCGTTCACACAGAACTCGCCATCAATTCAGTCAAATTGTCCAAACATTCAGACTAACAATCGACAAGTTGTTTTATAGGCAACATTCTAGTTATTTATAACACACTTGTTCTTCTCACGACGTAAATTACCCATTACTTTATGCTAAAATACCTGAGAGGCTGATCAGCGCTGAAATATATCTGGCACCAACACTATTTTCTGATTCACAAAAGCACATTCATTCATTCAATTACTAAAGGTACGAATTCACAAACTAATTTATTATAATGTGTCTAGCTCTGCACCTACGTCCTACGTGTACATTATACTAGAGAACATCGAAGCAAAATCTAACGATTCTAGAAAACGTAGGTATATTCCGCAAATATTTACGTAATTTTAAATATAGTTTTTCTTTTCAGCGGCCAGCAACTAACTATGCTTGTTTTAGTAATATAGTGGACTACAAAAATAAGCATCAACGTTGTACATTGCAAAGTATGGTTAGTCCGACGCACGCGTAATTACCTCTCTCAGCAGAAAAAACGTTAATGCTTTGAAATTGTGAACACTGAGCAAGTTAGTGTTAAGAGCACAAACAAAGTGTATGCAGAGTATTGCAAACTGCACCGTCGGCTTTATGAACATAACCGAAATCCGCAAAAACAGCGCTTGTAATGAATTTCTCATTTGAGTAAGTGCCGTTTGGCCTGCTCACTGGACATACCTTGCACGTTAACCAGCATAGGGTTGAGTGTCAAGCTCCTAATTGCATTTTATACTCGAATAAATCCTTTGTTCCAGTTGTCGATGCACTTACCTGAAACAAAAAAGAGAATGGTAAGTTTTCAGTTGAAAAGGATGGAAATAAACAAACAGTTACAATCTGAACCCTATTGGAGATCATTTAAGAGTGTCTGTGTTTGGCACAGATTCCTAACTTTGCCACTAAATTTTTAAGAGGTAACCATTTTTACTATCTCCTAACCAACTACGACAATCGAACAGTATTTGTCGCCTTTCGCATAAATGGAACCGACCTCTTCTTAACTCTTTTACCGATGTTCTTTATGTAACAAACCCCGTAATCACACGGAGGGGTAACCCTACCCCCCTACAGGGACAAAAGCGAATTTCACTCGTAACCCTATGTCTGTATCCGAGCGTATTTACCCATACCACGTACTTCAGCCGCGAATGAATCCGAAATGAGGCAAATAAGCAATTATGCGCTCATATTCAGGTTCGATTACGCGATGTGGGAAATTTTAGATGCACTGCTGGACACATGAGATCGCCGGCCGCGTACCGGACTGACTGACAGCACTGTTTGCGTACACCGATTTAATTAACGATTCTGGAGTTCCAACAAATTGTGCACCGCTGGGTCAATATTAATATACATGAGTGTTCCGTATTTAAAGGGCAGGGTACAGTCGATCTTTTCTGACAACCTCCCCTAAAATTTCGAGCAGTACTTATCATAAGTACTCAAGGAGCTTGCGGACCGTTTTGTGCAACGTCTGTCGCCTGAATGTCTGCGCGTGTCCTCCCCACCCCACTTCCCTCCGGTCAGCACGGATAAACTTCTGTTATAAAGCTTACTACTCCTATTTGGAGCGTGTAGTCCGTAAGGCGCCTGCAATTTTATCAACAACATACAAGAGGGGTCGCATTTACATAATAAGCCTCCGCCCGCATACGAAACATGCCCGATGTATTCAGATTTTCGTTATTATTTTACCTCATTCAATCCGCTCGCAAATTATGTGGAGAGGGTTGAATCAAACACATTGATAACAACGCAACGAGGTGAATTTAATATTCATGGCAGCGTTTGCGGGTTAACTGATATGAAAGATAATCTTGTTTGTACGATTTAGTTGCATCGATGTGACATCACGATTTGCTATTTAACAATAACAGCGGCCACTAGTTGGACTCTCGTTAGTGAATAAAATGCCATTTTACGAGCGATAACGCGGTATAATATTAAATAGGTATGTTCGTTAAAAATAACGGTTTACAGTCTCTATGCAAAATATTATAATAAGCACCTGTTACCGATCACAAACTCCCCTTTTATTAGAATAATCATTAAACAGACAATAATAACCGTTAGTTTATTTTTACGGATTTCCACGAGTTCATTAGCCGTTCCAGTTAAATGGGTAACCTGGTGCCTTTGGAAAACTGAGTTATCCCGAATAATGCTACCAATTTTCTTTTAAAAATAACAACAATGGTTGTGATTTATCAGTGGAAAAACCTTGTTTACAACGAATGGACAAATGACTACTGAGAAATCGGTAATAAATACGGCTCTATCACGAATAAGTCGTAGGTGTAATTACGTATTCACCTACATAGTTGTTCCATGGTTGTTCCTAATAACCTTATTAGAAACGACCAAATCGTTACAAGGAATTAGGTGCTTGCGTCTCCCCAGTAATTTTCCCTATAAAGGTTCTGATGAGGACATAAAATAAAACCGAATGGTCAGTTCTCAGTCAACGACACAGCGTTGGTACGGCGCCAACCGTCGCGGGGTATCGCGTTATATGGCACCGACGCACGACCAACGTTAATCGAACTCTCCGCCAATTTATAATCACGCTTCACTTAACAATTGACATGTTCCAAAGAAAAAACAACCTCAACAATTTGACATTTGAAAGCTCCAAGCCCCTTAGATCTTATTATAAAGAAACAGAAGCCATTATCCCAATAAATATTAAACACATAACACATAACGCGAAGCGTTATTTATGTTACGTCTATCGTATTGTAAACTACCAATCAATTATACAATAGCATCTCACTTTGATGTTACAAATATTTTAGATTCCAAACAAGATTGAGGCAGCTACATTTTCCAGATACTTTTTGGAGAATATCTAGTTAAAACTGTCTCACTTCGTCGCAATTAGTCTCCATTTGAGCCAGGAGATACGTCATGATTAATAACTTGAGCCCATATTCAAAAAGAGCTCAATTGCCAATTTAAATAAACAAATAGCAAGCTTATGCAACGTTATTGTAGGCCAAACGTAGCGTGAAATCATCGTAGTAACGATTACATCCCAATAATGACTCAACTAGACCTTACTCGCAATATAAGGCAGCCAACGCACAGACAGACGCGCCGTACGAATGTTAATGTGTCTGCGTCCGCACTTCGTACTCCCTCGTCGCCATAAATCATACAACCTTTTGTGGCTTGTGTCCCTGTCCACACATGACTACCGGATTGGATGAGACACCTTCAGTGTTGCCAAACTCACTTAAACCGAGACGAAACATGATATTATTATGCATTCTATTTGCAAGAATTATAACTGCGTCGCATTTCGCCATTGCCCTTTTTGGAAATTGATTTATCGCCTGCCGTTGGATTATGAAACAAACATTTTAATTTAAACAAATCGTTCATGATGACAGACGTTTTAAAATTCAATATTTTTCACTTGAACATTATTTTTCCGGTTTATTTAAGCTCGGCGTGCATGAAAATGCGATTTCCTCAAATTGATTCAGGATAACTTTTTGAAGACGTGCAAGGAATAAAACAATTTCCTTGTGGAGATTACAGCGGCGAATAATGTTTGCTTTGCACTTTCAGAAAGGATATTACGAGCTTTTTTTCATTTTCTAATGAAAATTAGAAAGTATAGGGAGCAAATCAAAATATCTGGAAGTTAGAAAAGTGATCTATATTCAGCTTGATTTATTGTCCATTAATCCGTTATCAACGACATCCTTACCCCTTCCTATGATAATATTGTAATAATTTATACTGAAGGTGATTTTTTAAAGATCTTTTTTTTTAACATAATAAAATACCGTTTTTTTCATGTTCGTTGTTTTTTTAATATTTTGACTGCCATAGTCACACATACGTGACAAGCTAGCGCGTGGCCTGTACGACACAAATATGTGACAAAATGGTAGGTGCTGGCGTGTGCGTTAGTGGCCTGGCGGTCTAAAGGTTATCATACAAGTTATAAAACTTCAGTTTACCATTCATAAATATTGCTAAGCACACATACTATAAAGCGTACCACGGTGGTTTTACTTCCCGTTTGCCTAGCTCTTAGATAACCGACGTACCGACAGGTATACCTATCGGTAAACTATACCGATACCGGTATACTAGGCGGAACAGGTAGACAGTACGTGAGGTGATCGCCATGCGGAGGATTCCATGCTCCCCATCGCGCCTTTGCTATAGATTAGAATAATAATTATTAACACCCTAACTACAGAGGGTCTCGATACACATTTAAACCATGCCAATTCGTTTCGGATTAATTTCTAATATAGGAAAAAAAAAATAGTATTGAAATTTTAGCATTTTGTTTGCTTTTTGATATTATAGCTATTACTATTGTTAGTCTGAGACGAGAAGCAATTGTTAAAATTTGGATAAATATCTAAGATAAGTGCATAATTCATTGGCAGAACCGATTCAATAGTGCTGAAACCCAATTATTTTTGTTTATATACCAAAAGTGGATTTAAATATCTCTCTTGATGTCAATTATGACTCTTGACAAGTTCGTATTATTTTTCAAATCGGCAATAATATTCAACTGATTAATATCAATACAGTAGTAGGTATTTCAACAGTCGATACGATGCAACAAAAAATATAAACACCTACAAATTTGCTGAAGAAGAAAAATGCAAATAACTCATTACAAACTTCTCTGGAATTTATTAATGCTATAGTTTTAAAATATTCGTGATACAACTGAGATGCATTCTGTACCTAGTTACCTAGAGGTAGTTCTAGTTATGTAGTAAATTGTAATCTAAACAATAATAAATAGAGACAATACGCTGGTGACCTCATTCCGATCATCGCAAGTTGATCGAATGTGACGCATCGCGCATTTTAATTGTTGCGCTTCGTTGCGTCAATTATATTAACACTGGACCGGTTAAGGGCGCGTTTGCACTTGGTTGAGTTACTCAACTTGTACGGTAGCGTACTTATATCATTACTAATGATACATGTAACGCTTAACTGAGAAGGTAAGAAAGGATAGGTAGGTAAGATTGAGATCGTATTATCCTGATTTTCAGCAAAAAAAAGTGTCATTTAATTTATACAAGATGTACCAGAATAAGCGAAATACCTCTAAGGTGGATTAATGCCATGAAACTAGACTACTTGCACTAAGGGACATGGGTTTTCCTTTACTTCCCATTCAAGATATCGCATCTGCTAACGCAATGTGTATGAAGCGTCAATTATTTTATAGCGAATCTGTTTCACTCTGTATATAACGTCGATTCGTCGACTACAACCTCATTACGTTACGCTGCCTATATGTTAATGCAAATAGCCTTTGTCCAAAGGGCAAAGTCATCTTGTACTAGTATTTTTTTTTTGTGTCGACCGTACTGTTTAGTCAGTAGGATCCAGTATGTGGCCACACTGATAGCAGCGCCAGTGGCGATTATTGGATTCTCAAAAGTGTAGTTGTAGACACTGAAGGACAGTCCAGTAACTGGCTCATGTTCTGGATATCACTGCACTCACAACTCGTACTATTAAAAAACTGATGTAAACGCTCCCCAACGAACGATATTTATCATTCATTAATTGAATATACTCTTGCGTAGTTAATAGACGATGTAATAAATCTTTTGTAATAATTTCGATACGCATACCGATAGCGAATGTGCGTCGAAACCGAATGATAGTATTGCGTTCGTTTTTCGCAGTCCCACGGCGAAACGTTGCATAATTCGCAATAACATACCAGCAAGCCTAATTGCCCAAGGGTTGGGCAGAAGAGTAACCTACCTTTAGTTCGCCTACATATCGCCGGTAATATGCGGCGAACCTATTTTAATCAATAAGGCACAAACCCAGGGTTGTTGCCGCTAATGAGAAAATCCAGATGAAAAAATTGGACAATTATGTTGGAGTCCCATGTAATACAAGGATACAAGCTTTTTGTCATCATCATCATCACTATTTTAGCCGAAAGACGTCCACTGTTGGACATAGGCCTCCCCCAAGTGTTGCCACATTGACGTGCGACTCGCATCCAGCAGAATCCTGCGACCTTCACCAGTCATCAACTAGGCATAAATCCAAATTCTTGGCTGTCACAAAAAAAGCTCTGAAAATCCAATAACACCATACCAGATTTGGGTATCAAACTAAGACTTCCTGATCGGCAGTCGCATTTGAAACCATTACACCAACAAGAAAGTTCAGTAATTAACTGATGCAATAAATCTTGAACGACATGTTATAAACAATTTAATTAGTTACTACAAGTATTAAGGGACAATCTATGTTTGTATTGCAATAATAAAATTGATGTAGCATTGAAATAAAGTAAGTATTGTATTGCTTTACGATAAACTATACGCATTGGCACAGTGAAGTAATGTCACCGATATTGTTTATGTTATCATTTGCTCTTTAATACTACATAAATATACAAAGTTATATGCAGGGTGATTTTTGAAGTGGGCGTAGCGTAGATGGCCAAAAGCGAAAATCGTATAATACTCCAAGGAGTTCCAAACTAAAACTGCATCATTAGTTTTTTGGAAAATGAACATTCCTAGCCAGGTATTAGACCCGTTAATATTGAAATAAAAAATACACTGTTTTATAACACCATTCGATAGTGTCGGAAATAGGGAACTAATAGGTAACAAAATAGGTAATGTAATTTATTAAATCATAAGTCATTTATTAAACTTTTTTTGACTTTCTGAAAACATTTTACGTTTAACCACTACCTAGAGGATTATTGTTTCTAAATATTTTTATTCTCCACCTGTAAGTAAAACATCCATATTGATCCAATCATATGGTAGAATCTTAACCTCTCTCGTCTCACGGACAAGACAGAGCAGAATAAGTAATAGAAGTTCTCAAATAACTGCATATCACATCGTCCTTCTATTACATGACTAAGTGTCGCCCACCTGTATAGAGGGAGGCGATCAAATGCCGCAAATCGAATAGTGCGTCGAGTTCCCGGTTATTACTGGTGCGGGACAATACGCATGACCTACTGGCAGCCAGCACTGGCGCGGCGTACGATACGTTTAATATTCAAGTGTCGCGCGTCCGCGGCGCACGCCTGCTGTAATAAAAGCACGCTCCGACGCTTAACGAGCCCGGCCGATGAGCTCCTTCGTATTTCAAACAAGGCGACCCCGCACGTGACCGCAACCAGCCAAGAACTTAATTTGTGCAGTAACAAGAAGATTGTGAATTATTGGCCGCGGTAATGCTCCCTGCCTGAACGCGAACCCCCCGATGTCGGCGCCGTGATACCGCTCCTCGTTACACCAAAACTTACCCCACAGTCCTTCCGAGACAACCTTACAAATGAACTCCCCTTGATTACTACGAACCGTACCAACAAATTTAATTTAGTCAGCTAAAATTATTATTGAAATGATAAGAAAATGTTTAAGGCTAGAAAACTTCAAAACTCCATGTCTGCAGAAAACACATTACGCTGAAACTTTTTAAATAGATGCCTAATTATGTAATCAGATTCTTTCTCACAAATTATTTTGAGCAAAGAATATCTTCGTTTAAAAATTCACTTTCCATTTTATCCCCACAATGGAGGACGAAGTTTGAAGAATTTAAACGTGACCAAAATTCAGAAAAATCTCTTTCTATTGAGATACGCATAAAATGTATTTTCAGAAAGAACAACTATTCCGAAGTACAAGTAAGTACGGAATAGTTTTAAGTGAAGAGTTAAATATATGCTAGCTAGCAGTTTCGAACTCGAACTTCCCGGGGTTCAAAGAAAGTTATCAGCAATCGAGGGCCCATTGATTGCGCACAAAGAGCCTTTCGTCTTGCGACATTCGAGTTCGATTTTCCGCTCACAATGCGGGCGTCGATTTTCGTCTTGCATTCTGGATTATACTTCCACGGTCCATTCGGTTTGCGTCCATATTGTTCGACCCTCGCTAGGCAGCTTTGTCGTTCGGTTTGTAAGAACAACAATTGCAATTTTTTGTAAGAGATGACGCATTTATTAGGCTCTGCATAACAATTTCTGTGAATTAATACATGGCTAGGATTCATAAAGCTTTAGGGTGCGTCCAGTTTGGCCCGCAGCCAACTTGGTTGCACAATACACGATAAATACCTACTACTGCGACTACTCTTAATTACTTCACTCACATTAAGTAGCATATAGCTGCTGGTAACGGCCGCCGATATGGCTTGTTTAAAAATAAATACTTCAACACATTCAAACTAAAATAACCGACCCGTAAAGTTCTGAATAAAAATACGAATTGCCGTGTAACCAAATACTGTTCTGTAATTCGTAAAATAAGCGCTAAATGAAAATTCCTCAAATTCATGTAAACAAAAGTTCGCTAGACCGATATAAAGCCGGACGCACGGAACTGCACGGATAATTAACCCTTTTTTTTTTTTTTTGTTTTTTTTTTTTTAGGATGGGAAATCATCAAATGACTTCTCCCACTCTGGGCGGAGCGGGAGGGAGTGTCAGACTCTTACTGACTAAAACCCATCCATGTTCCTTCCTCGCCCTTTACGTTCCGGGGCCGCGGTATCTCTTTCGAACAGTCCCGCAACCCCGGCAGGCTTCGGCCCTTGCGGGCCCCTCTCTGCTGCTGACATCTCTTTGAGGCGCGCGTGGAACACGAACGCGCCGTCGACACGGCCTGTCGTCACTAGACGGACGGACGGCTAGCTAGCCCATAGCTTACCGTCCACAGGCCCGCATCTACGGTGGCCGGTAGCCACCACGTGGCCCCCGACGCCCGGTGCGTCTCCCGCGGCGGCCGGGAAGAGAGGCTCTCTCCCTCTCTCGTTCCGCCACCTCCTTCGCCAGCATGACTGCTTCGCAGAAGGAGGTGACGGCTTCCCATTCCGTCTCGCTCCGGACCATGGATTGAACCAGGGCCGGACGCGAGAGGTCGCCGCCGCCGATCGCCGCTACGAGGACACGACGGTGCTCCGCCCACGCAGGGCAGACCTCCACCGTGTGCTCCACCGTGTCGGATAATTAACCCTCACGTTTTAAATTTCCTTTTTGGACTTTATAACATCAAACGAGACCTTTTTGTTCTGTTTGGTCGGCGGACGATCGTCGGTAATCCGAGGTGCAAAAGCTATAGAGAGGCTGTGCTCGGTGCATTGGAAAACAGTTATTCAATGTGCACCGTCTCTGTTTGCGTGGTCAGCCCGGTGTACTCAGCTGAGTTGACCTTACTTGATGTTGCTGTGTTCTGTACTCTGATTTATAAAGCCGAGGATGTCGTAAAATGAAGCCGTCTGACTGTCCCCAAGTGTCATTGAAGAGTTATAGCGACGATTAGAGCTGTCTCGTGTTAATGTCGGATTAATGTTTGAAATGTTGCTAAACTACTTTTAGACTTCCTAAACATATTCGCTGTCACCGCTTCATCATAATCTTGATTCATGAAAATATAACACAAGCATTTTAAAACATTTCTCGCATTCCGGCCGAAAGTATAATTTGTTTTGTATTTTCAGGCGACCTTCATTATCAAAGAACTTTAAATGAAGTCCTAACGGTTATGAAGAACTTTGACAGTTCCCTGAAGGTACAGGGGGGTAACAGGTTAAATAGCTTTCACAAAGCGTTACCTAAAAATTGTTTTAAAGCCGGCTACACGCTCCCGTCAAAAAGCCAAAATCGACCAACAAATTCAATTAAAAGTTTTCTGCGAGTAACTCAAACCGACGAACATTAGATAAAGCTCGATTAATTATTACTCTGTTAATGGACAAAAGAAGCTCTTTGCAACGGCCAGCAAACAAGATTCCAACTGAACTAGACAAAAGCTTGAACGTAAACACCAATCGCTCATTGAAGCGACCCGTAAACGCGAAGCTTGGAAAACTATTGCTCCTTTTTTCCCGTTTACTTAGAATATATCCATCTTTATCGTTCTGTAAGGGGAAATGCGGGAGCAGCTATTTGTTTTTACAGTCGAGCACCGACGAACAAATTAGGTGGACAAACTGTTGAAACGGTCGAGGTGTCTATATTCCACTCTGCGGAAATTCTTCTCTTAAAATCGTTCGGGAGAGAATGTCTCCGCGATTGAACTCGAGCGAGGTAATAATTTTCTCTTCAGTTCCCATGGAGATGTTGCCTCGATCTGCGTATTATTGGCAGATACTTAAAGGATTTTCAAGAACGAAAGCGATATCGTCTAGGTATATGAATTTTCTTTCTTTTCGACTTTTCGAGTTTATCTTTATTACTTGTTTATTTCCAGCTTACAGGTTATTGGTTTTTGTCAATATGTACTATTATCTCGTATTGGGTATTAGAAAATACAATAGGATTTGAAGCAGTAAAATGGTACATCAACTTCAAAAGGACGACAAAAATATATAAATATCCATATTGATGAAGAAAGAAATTTACTGAGGTCCTGGACGATCTATCTCTTGTGGAGACCTGGTAGTAATTTATCTGTCTGAATTTACTAAAGTAATTTTGGTTTTCGGGAAACACAAAGGGGATTTAAGAGGGTTCCGTGATTCCGTCCGATGTTTGAGGGAAGTTGAGACTAATTCATTGCGCGTTTTAGGGAATAGACAACGCGAATTGAAATATCATTAGAACAGTGTAATAATCGAGCTGAATGTAAATTTATTTAATACGCTTCGGAAGAAATTGGAACCATTAGAGATTCAGATTACAAAAACATTGGTCTGCTATCGGAGCAACGTTTCTAAAGCACTCACGAACGAATAGCTAAAGTGGAGTTCATGTGTAACACGATATTGAGACTGGAAGTGAATGTTAAAAGTCTACTGTTTGCTTCGCTAGAAATGACAGAACACTGAAATTATATTTCCATTCCGCTACAAAAGCTTAGGAATATCCTCTGGATCGAATTCTAAGTATCGGTTTCATAGAAACCAATCCTCATCAAATAGTAGTATCAAATTAGCACAGCAAAAAAAAATCTCATCGAGATTCTATCGTAATAAAACATTTATAAAATTGGAAAGCTTTTCTTCAAATTTTTAAATTGGACTGCCCAATTGACGCCTCAACATCGAAATTACCCAATTATTTGAAAGAAACCCATCTCTCTTTGACCACTGTCAGAGAAAGATACTACGGGAATGGAAAAACTCGCTTTGTTTTTCTTGAGGACGGGACGGCCGACGGAAAATACAAATAGTCTCTACAATGATGTTTATGAGTGTCCTTTCATTAAATTTATTGTGACGGAGTTGGCACTTCCGCAGATAATGCTTACCTAGATTGAAGTTCACAATCTGAAATGTATCTCGGGACTACGACCACTCTAATAAATTGTTAAAGATGGAATTACAGTTTATTATATTAGTGAAGCATTTGAAACTAGTTAATAGACAAATATTGACTATTCCAGACAGCTACCACGCGTGAATTAATAAGGCAAATGACACCAACAAAATACAAACAAATATTTGCGTACATTAGCATTTGTAAATATTTTGGCCACGTTGCCACGTTGTTCGGGGAAGTTGTAGCGTCGCGTAACTTTCGCGGACAAAATGTGAACGAACCGTTGAACAAAAAGTAGTTACAGGTTTCAGGAAGCCGTAGCGGTGTAGTCTACGAGGGCCGCCGGCCGGCACACTACGTATCACCCGACTTGTCACCCGATCGCTCCGGATACAAGGGAATACGATCGATGCATTTATCATGCTTACAAAACACCAAGCAATAAGTGTTTTTGTGACTAGCCGAGGTTTTATGGGAGTTGTTTGGATAGAGAACGACCTCTACCTACATGTCATGGTACCAGTCCCGTCGTGATTACAATGTACTGGTTTATGTCCGCTTTATTGATCGTTTCGCTTAGAGCTTGAATGAGGAGACGACTGTATTACCAGAGCACCATATCATCAAACGGTCAGTAACAAAAAAAAATACAAAAAAGTGAAAAATAACTTTAGCTTCTGAAGTCGGTGACCTTTGCTTGGTTGATTTAATTTTTTTGTCACCGACTTCAGAAGCTAAAGTTATTTTTCACGTTTTTGTTTTTTTTTGAAGTCGGTTTTATTTTTAGCAAAAAAGGTTTTTTTCACTTTTTAGTGATTCACATGTGCTTCGTAGACATGGAAAGTGCATGCCGTTACAATTACAACAAGCCCAAACACGACTAGGATACATTGCCTCATTATGGAGTTCCGGTGCCTGACTCTTGGCTTCATCATCAGACCTGATGGTAGAATGGTTCTTATTGAACGCAAATGCTTCACTTGATGTAGAAAATACCAAAATCGCAGTACGTTATCCTATAAAATTTGAAGAGTTCCCTCGATTTCGCCAAGATTCCATCCCAATTTGGTGACTATGGGACCATTTGGAAAGTATACCCTTTCCAACAAAAAAAGATTTTTTCAAATCGGTTGGCAAGCGCCGGAGTTATGCGCCAACAAACATAAAAATTAAAATAGAAACATCCGAATTGAGAACCTTCTCCTTTTTTAGAAGTCGGTTAAAAACAAAGATGAACGATTGAACGCGCAGCTCAAACCGAATGATGCGAAAACCGTCAATGTTAAATTGATCAATGTATCCGGTTGCAAAGCCTCGTTCCGCTCTAGCTGGCATTAAAAATCGTCAGATAAAAGTTTATTATACGCAATTGTTGAGTAAAAATAGATGGTGGTGCCGTGGTGTCGGGCGGCAGACCCGACGGCGCCACTGCCTCGTCTGCCGCCATCGCGCCAGTGCTACCAGACGAACGCAGTCCCGTCAGCCCGCACTCCCGGCAACCCCCCGAGATTACACACGAGCACACGAAACGACGTCAAACTCGATTGCGATTGTATGAGAGCACGACAACTGAACAAAAGCAAAAAGAAAACTACGAACAATGTCCGATTTAAAAATAGATGCTTTTGTTAGGTATTTTTTGGTTTGATGTGTGAACGATATCTCTGAAGGATGGTATCAAATCTGTGATGAAATAAAACAAGGCAGGATATTTTTATGAATGTCTTTCATTCGATTATATTTTCCAATATGAACAAAAAATTACTAAAACAAATCGAATTGAACCCGATATGGCTAGAACTTTCATTTATTTTCCAATATCAAATACAACCAGGACACACGATGATAGAACGTTAGAACCCACCGCTCTTGTGTGTAGTAAACTTAGTACAAGAGATAGTGAACCGCATGAATGAATGCACCCACGCTGTGTGAGCAAAAGGACCCTGTTTATAAACCAACCCCTCGCTCCGCCGACCACACTCACATCAAAGCAAAGCGGGAAATCAACACTAACTTGCCAAACAATGGAAACTGGACAGTAACAGTATTTATTTGGCGGATTCATTAAGGAAAGGATTTACACAAAAACGTGCTGAACAAAGTTTGAGGAACTACATTGGTTAGTGTTGTGGTTAAAGTCGCTGGGTTTGTAATGTTATTGGAAAGTTTTTGGTCGGGAAAATGGATTCCAAAATAAAAAACATTAATTGCATAAGTGTGGTTAGTGCCTAACCTGATGTCAGAGTTTTTATGCCGCCCATGGGCGACTCCGACTTGGCTTTTCATACCGTCGAGAAATGCTCTCAGGCATGCTGATTTTCTCCCGATATTTTCCTTCGCCGAAGCAAGTGATAATTAGACAATATGCACATGAATCCGAAAAAACAGAGGTGCAAGCTTTTTTCCACAGAAACCAAAATTGAAGAAACTCATTTCCGTAGCAACCAAAAATCATAAACTTAAGCGAAAATGCATGTTTCGTAATTTAATGTCGTTTTCACTAAAAGTGTTATGTCTACAACATTATAAGATGCAATAAACGTTACCTACACAATATTTGCGGAACCAAGCACCATTACGCTACTCTAAAATAAATGTTTGCATTGATATTGTACCTAGTCACTTATTACGACTCATACTCAGAAGAATGTCGTACGGATCATTTAGTTATTTTTGCCAGGTATAAAATTATACTACGGAATCTAAACATTGGTGCATCTGGAACACAGAAATGTCACATTGCTTTGAATCGAGTACTATCTGTTGATGCTGTTACTGAATTTATCATATTAGTTCGAATATGCATTGCTCATGCAGCGCTGCGTTTGATTAAATCAAGTCCTTCCAAGAAGAACTTCTAGCGTATTATCTAATCTATCCTATTACACATTACTAAGTATCCCAGGTTTAATGCATAGGATCTAAGAGACAAGATAATGTAACAATAAAACAAGCTATTTATAAAGCTGTCCGCTCAGGAAAGCGGCTGAAAGCGGTGAAGCGACATCTACTCTATTTGTCTCGGCTAACACAACCGCTGGCCACTTCTCTCGTCGCGTCGGCGTCGCCTCCTCCTAGTTTGCGTTAAGGATTTTATCGCTTTTTCTCTAGGGTTGTGCTTGTTACTTTGTTTTCCGTTGACGTTATGGTTTAGAAACATTCGAGCTTTACTTCACAACGAGATTGAAGTTTGTGTATTCTTTATCAACGAATTTTCTTTTCGGGACTCGCAATTCTGTCAACTCGTAAAAATGTCGCAAGAATATTATTTTGTACCAACCGACCCGACAGACGTTGTCCTGTTCTGCCTACCTACTACCACCTACGTACTACTACCTACCTACTACTACTTACCTACTACTACCTACCTACTACTACCTACCTAAGAACCTTCTCCTTACAATAACAAACAACAAAAAAAGAATTAAATTAGTGAAATCGGTCCAGCCGTCCACGCGTGATGGCGTGACCAAAGGAAATAGGGAGTCATTTTGATACATTATTATAAATGATTTTAGTATGATAATATTTTGACGTTTCAATGGAGTTGACAAACGCGCAAAAATAATAATCAATTATAATTTATACACAAACCCAATTCGGCGTTCGCAGAAACAACTCGCGACTCTGTGCTGCTTTGACAATATCGATATCAATTTCCAAATTGGATCTTTAACTCGGACGGAATAAAGACTAAAATATAATGATAGGTGAGAGTAATATAATCTTTCGATTCGATGCCGCCTTTGTCGCGAGGAAAATTTCCTTTTATTGTGTTAGCGAATGCTTATTGTATATCCGAACGTTTTCGCCATTGTTACAGCCACGGCGCCGCACCTCTTCGGTATTAATTTACAATTGTAAGATGACAAATAGCTAAAGCGAAACGATACATTAAGTCTTCCTCGAAAGGGGAACTTGGCGCGTTCTAGTTCTATTGTTAATTTACAAGAACCGTGAAAATGAAAGGTAGGAAGGGTCCGGATTACGGGTTCAATTGTCGCAGCGATCGGCTATAGGTAATTAATTAGGTATGTTTGTTAAATGTTTTTTTCCAGATAGTAATTAGACTTGGCCAAATAATTAATGGATGAAAACTGTATCGACCTACCTCTTCCTCAGTGGTTGCGGTGTTGACGGAGTCCATGCTTTGACAGAGCGCGAGCTCCATGTTCTTGTGTTGTGGCGAAGCGGGCCGCGGTGAGGGCTGCTGCGGCGGCACCAGCGCGCCTTGTGTCGCTCCTGCCGCCTGCTGCGGGCCTGCGCCTCCCGTAGCTGCAGGGCTCTGCGCCGACTGCAGACTTTGAGCTGCCTGAAGGCTTTGGGCCGCTTGTAAGCTCTGTTGAGCTTGCAGACTCTGCTGTGCCTGCAGGTTCTGCAGCGACTGATGCGCCAGGTTCAACTGGTGCTGCTGCACGATGCTTTGCTGCACAATGCTCTGCTGCACTTTGATGTGCTGGTGCACCGCGAGCTGGTGGATGGGGTGGAGACTCTGGGGGGGTGCGGGGTATGGGGGGGAGAGTCGCTGTCGCTTCACTTGCGCACTCTGCAGTGCTTCGTGCAGCCTCTTCACCGGAAGGGGGCTCTGGCCGAGGTTATCCACGGCTGTGGCTGGGCGGGCCGGCCGAGTCACGTGACTCTGGCGAGCACCGACTATGGCAGCGACAGGTTAGGGACCGCGCGCGACGCGTCGCGGGTTCGATGTCGACGTATCGACAACGGCGCAACACTACGCTCGTTGCGGTACGCGATATTAATTGACTTATCAAAGTAGAATTTTAAAGGACAGTTATTTGAGAATGTTTTTTATTAGCGCCGTAGCACTTTTGTATTCATTCGTATAAGTTGATCCTCTGCTTGTAAACCACTCCTGAAAGCAAAAGAAAACATATTTAGTGTAACTGTTTAGGACACCTAATTACAAAACCATAAACATAGATAAAAAGGCAGTGATTCAACGCATTAAATACACTTTTCTACATTTTCAGTTATAGCCTAACTCACGTATTCTCCGAATTGTGAGCTCCAATTAAGGAGACAATCCTCTTATGACGCACCGTTCTCATAAATCGATTAGTGCCATCGAAAAATGTATTTGTATCACATACGTCCTCATTACTTTTAAAGAGCTTATTTTTTGCTTCCAAATTACGTTCTTATATTCGTACACTTGGAGCAAATAATGATCAGTAGGCTCTGGAGAAAATTTTGAAGTGGCTTTGAAAAATTGTTCACAACGCAATGTAGATCATTTCAATAAAATGAACAAATAGTAACGTTTGTAAATAGTCGTAAAGGTGTATAATGTAATTGGTTACGGCTTTGTTCGTCCATTTCTGTAACAATAACGCTAATGAATGACTTTATAGACGCTTTAGTACTTCAAACAAAACGGAAGCTATCCTCATTACACCTGTTAGCAAGAAATCAAGAAAATTCATAAACCTAAGTATAATTTTTCCAAGATGAAAATAATCTTTCAGTTAATTTATGATTATGGGACCGATAAATAGTAAACTAACTCTGTTGCCTCGTGTAGTCAGATTCCAAAATTGTAAATTAATTCAAAGCTCAAGGCTGGGGTTTTTCCGCAACTTAGTTCAGAACGCAAACTAAAGCGTTTTTCGTGTATCAATTTATTATATGACATTTTATAATTATCTTTTCCGTAGGAAAAATCCACTAATATCTACTAGACAATATAATCACAGTAAAATATTGCCGCTACGTATAGGTACCGATTAAATCATTCTACACCTAATACATAACGGTATATGATGGCACAATTTACACTGCATAAAAATACATAGTTATTTTTATATGTCAAAGAGTGCCGATTGCAATTGTGTGGGTCGGAGTCAACCATTTAAACGGTTAGTCATCGCAGTAAACGTCTAGAATCATCTAAATTACAGACTAGACTGCTGATATCTGTAGAACAATTTACTTAGATGGCCGTTCTAGGTTTATGAGCCACGGGCGAATAGGTTTCTTTCAAAAGTTTATTTATATTGGATTAATTTTAGGTTTGAAAACGTATAAAACCAAGGACCACAAAAAGAGCTAGGTCCTGTGGATGTGGATGTACGTCCCCTGTTGTCCAAGGCATCGACCGAGGATAGTCCGTCCGTAGGCATGGGCAAAAAAAAACGAAATATCGATATTTTTCCATACAATTGTCGATATTTTTTCATCGCGATATATCGATATTCGATATTTATCGTCGATATTTTTTCATCGCGGTAAGTATATAGATATCCGATATTTATTTTAGAGTATCGAATTCGTATCAAATTCGTTATTTTTTTAACGCAACTTTGGTTTCGTGTCCATATCTGATGACTACTGGTTTGATTAAATTGTACTTATATAATTATTTAGACTCAAGCATCAACAAAAATACTGTTTTCTTTTATTATTTTATACGAAGTTTGAATCCTTTGGGAAAATGTATAAATAATCATAGGAAAACTGACGATATACCGATATATCGATATTTTTCACTCGATAATTATCGATACGATAAATATCGAGATATTTTTTTCACTTGCTTATCCCTAATATTCCGGTTAAGTAGAAGCTAGCTTCATAGGTCGACTAGCGCGCTGCAAAGCCGAAAAAAAAGAAGTAGATTCGAACTATTACACCAATCAAAAACAGCCCAACATAAACACGTTCGGTAGAAATGACTCCACAAATAAAACGTCTGTCCTCAAAACAAAACGACGAAAATCTAAAACATAATAACAGAGTGTCCTTAACTAGCGTTGTTAAAACCGGACACAGTCTTAATATGTAACAATCACGTGTACATAAGACCATTACGTTGTCCAAGGCTGCTTTTTGCTTCAACTCCGTGACTAAGCCGGGCTGGTATCTCAAGCAAAAAACTGTACTTCACAAAAGCGATCATACGTCCAACTTCCAAATTACAATGATGTACGCACAAAGTAAAGCTATTCGAGACTGACGCCTAATTTCAGTTTCACTAAAAGAATGCCTAAATATTTCTAATCTGTTGAATTTTCAACGTTAGGCTTAGCGTCGAGAGAACAAATTACAACAGCGAGAAAACGGTTTTTTAATGTCTCTGCTGCTTTGCTACACTTGTAATAACGTAGTTCCTCTCAAGTTACGCAATCTTAAGAATTACTTGACTTTTTGTCAGACCAAAGTTACAAAGATTTGTACGGACGGTTTTCGAAACGTACCTTTTGACCATTCTGTCCTCACGACCGCAAAATTACTTAATTGTGTTCCCCTAAACGTGTGAACTATCAATGTTATTTTGTAAACTAATTACTTGCTGGACAAAGTAAATTGTCTGGGAAAAATCTGTTGCATTAAAAAAGAATAAATTGAGCCAATTTGTGAAGAACCTTCAAAATTTAAAAGTTGTTCTGTTCGAGACCTTTAATTACTGAACAGTCTAAACAGTAGTCTCATAAGCTATTAATATAGTTATTGGGCCAAACGAGTACATACTTAGGATGTGACCACACTTGTCTACGGGCAATCAATCGACTTGAGCCGGTTAAAAAAAGCAACAAATCTGAATTGCCATTTTCCGTTTTAGCTTCAACGGGACACCACACCGCGCAGAACTAAATGCAAAAGCCACTTCCCTCCTCAATAAGTTAAATGGAGTGACTAGCTTATTCGGTATAGATTTCAATGACCTTCCTCAAAGATTAAAAGTGAAGGTAAAAACGAAGACGACGAAGAAGAAAAAATAAGAGCACACTATTCAAGAAGACACACTGTAAACAAAGTTCGTGACGCATCCATTAAAACCCAATGAATATTTTAAATCGTCGTAATAAGCCTTTTACGATTGCAAATAGATGTTATTTACTAACTAAAGCATCGTTTGAATACAAGCTTCTTTCGTTTGCAAAATTTCTAGACAGACTTCAAAGTAAATTAGAACTATAAGTAATATTATTACATTTAGTTTATATCAGATTTTAAGTCTAAGATCAACTTCAAAAGCTACTCAAACTAAGTAAAGAGCAAATATTGTTTAATTACTCTTAGCAGTCTATTTCAAAAATCAATTTAATTCCGAACTTATAGATCTTGTTCGACAATCACTGATAGTAATAAAACCAACAACAACAACTTTTCATTCATTCGACAGCAGTTTTGTATTGTCAGTTTCTCCAACATTTCGTATGATAAAGCAGCAATACTGACGTAAAACTTTTCAAATATATTTAAAGCTTGTACATATTGAAACTTGAATTTTATCTTAATATCTGACCGTACTTACATAATATTCATTATAAGGGTGGGTACTGACGTATTGTATTTTATTTTTATTTTTTTGGCGTTGCACTATTCGTGCTTATTGACACTGACAATAGTATTGCATGTTGTGTAACAGCCAAAATTCGAATTTAGAACATTTCAAATGGTGCGTTCACTTCATGTAACAGAGAGCTGCGTTCGCTTTTGTTTTAGATTGACGTTTGATAAAAGGGAGTATTGGTAAACATGAAGAGTTGAAGACTGACGTTCGTTATCGAGAATTGGATAGCATTACAAATGTGGGTAAAACATGTTTTCATGTAGGAAGTAATTTTTATTTTTTTGTGTAATTTGCATTTGTAATTTGACTACTTGCTCTTGACCTAGATCACGCATGATGAAAAGTGACGTATGAGGTCTATGACTAAACAAACGTGCCTAGAAGATGCCTGTTAACTCTTGCTTTGAAGGCAGACTGGTTAAAAGTGGCACAGAACACAGAGAATCTATCTATCTCCGGAACTAACGATCGAATTAAAAAAATCTTAGACTGGCAGAAAGCTGTGCTCAGCTTTACTTTGTGGATCCGAAAGGTTATAAATTATACTTACATCATACATATCAGATAAGCTATCACATTTTTTTGCAGACAAAGTCGCGGGCGAAATGCTAGTATGACAATAAAGCTGTTGAAAGAAATACTACTGCAAACGAACCCGTATCTTTACTTTCATGAAGAATTGAAATATACAGACAGTATTATTTTATTTGGAGCATGAGAAGCCCGATTCTTTATTTCTAGCTTTTACATGCCTACCTACCTACATTATAAGCAAACGCTAGGTCAATAAGCTCCTCAAACCAAACTGAATGAAAAGTACATACGCGCAGAAAAGTCCGTCGCGCAATATTTCCTACTTCGCTGAATAGGTACTTTAATCCGTTCGTGTATTTATGCTGCGGTGGCGTCGGTAAATAAGTCCGCGCGGGGCAACTCTTACAGTTTCCATTTGTTATAACTACTAAGTCCCGGCGAGATCCCGGACTTTCGCGGGACTTTGTACCTACGGGATGCAGAAGTTCGGAACAAGTGATAAGTAGATTGAATTGGATAAATCATAATAATATTTGGGTATCTATCAGGGTTGGATTATGTTGCCTATGTTGTTTTAGTTAGCCAAAATGTGCGACTTGGAAATGAAAATGCGTATTACGTATACAATCTGCATATAATTTTTCAGCGCAGAATTCTTTTGTTGGAAAGGACCAACTTTACCTTATTGTGCAATATCGTTGGACTGGAAAAAGGTAAATGAAATGCATGAGACTTAAAGCAACTACTCAACGGTCATGCTATCCGTATTTTTTGGCCTCTTTTTCTTTTCTCTTTTTCATCAAGCAATCTAAATTTAATAGGATTGAAGACTTGAAACTCTCAACAAACACAGTTCTAAGTTAAATTGTAATAATTCTCGCAGTAATCATAATCAGGCCTCATTAAAGTTCTAATAAAGAGCGATAACAATATGTATTGTGTTGTGCGGTAGGTAACATAATATAATTATGATATAGGAACTTGCAGTTCTACTGTGTGTTCTACTCCACATCCCGCCATACAAGATACATAACACCACGCTTTTAATCCCCCAAGATTTAGGCAGAGAAGTACCTAATAATAAACATAGGTACATTTTGCCAGTTATGTTTAAGCCCCATGTAATTGAGATCGAGCCTATTGCCATCAACTGGAGACAAATCCAGACTCCGTGGCTGCTATTGGAAAATTCGAGATGTAAAAACCCAATAACACTTTGCTAGACCCGGGTATCGAACTCAGGACATCATGCTAAGCAGTCGTGGCTGCAACAACTCGACCAACGAGGCAGTCAATTCCATTCAAGATACGACCCTTCTATAAATTACATTACGCGAGTATACACAGTGTCATCAATTTATTAATCGATGTTAAATACCGTAAATAAATTATTCGATCGGACGGTAACGTCATTATTGATAACGGAGTAAAATCAATAAGCGCGCCGTATGAAGTGAGTGTGAGTGCGCCGGTTAATTCGGTGCGTGATCAAATAAATACGCGATTTAACTTGCCCTGTTCCACGATTCTAATATTAAACCTAACACAAAACTCTTACTATATTTAGTAACGTCGGAAGCCGTTGAAATTTCTCGAATAACGTGATCACAGTACTTGTTAACCATACACTACGCCAATTAATGTTTATTAGATTAGTTCGCTAAACTTTCGTTATGTGTACTTAATCTTCGTTAAATAATTGCCCTTACGCGCCTATCCCTAACCTTAAAGTTAAATCCAGCGGTCAATGCGTAGTATTCATATTGCCTCAAACTCCTTTAATTTAATTTGAAAACTATGGGGTCGGGCACAAAGAAATAGTTGGGTTGGTTAGCGCGGCCCTCGCAAGCTCTCGAGGTGTAGTGGTCACCCAAGTTTGCGAAACTGACAAAAACATCTCGCATATTATGAGTCAGGTCGAAGGTAACTTCATTAAATTTTACTTTCGCCGAAGTAAAAAAAAAGAAAAACCTCGTTTGGTGCAGGTAGATACGAAGTTTTCTCCCTCCCAAAGTCCCAACCTCTTGAAGGAAAGTTAAATAATTCCAAGAAGTTTTGTAGGAAAATATATAAATATCACATCCAGTGTGTGGTATCCAGTCTTACCAAGGGTATCGTGTTACCCAGTACTAACTGGGATGTGGAGGTCAGATAGACAGTCGCTTTATGTAAAATACTGGCATTCAGCTGCATCCGGTTAGACTGGAAGCCGTCGCCAACATAGTTAGGAAAAGGCTTCGCAGATGATGATGATCACCAAATCAATTTACATGTCAGAAATAGCCAGTTGCGACGTAAATTCACGTCTAATACAGATGTAAGAAAGATAACGATACTTTAGCCAACTAACATGACAGGTTCCAGTAGTTAACTATGCACATGACGTAAAGTTCAAGATTTTAATCACTTATTACAGCCATCAAATTAATTTATTGGAGGTAAATGACCAAAATGACACAGATTTCTTATGATTAATAGTTGCATTGGGTGATTTAAATTTGACGTAATTTAAAATTGCCCCACTTAGCGAAAAGAGTGAGCCTCTCCAATTAACTTTATGTCCATCTTATGATTAATATTTTTGTATAGAAGTTGCATAGTTATTAATAAATAACATCGCCCGCAAAGACCTGCTACACGTAGACGGGGCGTTCAATAAAAGCGAATCTGTACCAGAAATAACGGTTTCTCTCTAAAAGGTTGATGGAAATGCATATTCATCAATCACAATCAGTATGAAATAGCCCGCCCACTTTTTTAAAAGGTACCTAAAGTTTTAAAAGGTGTTTCTATAAATAGCGAAAACCACATTGACGAACAATTGAATGCTATCCCATGAATGTGGCTAACAAAACAAGTCCACCCAATTAACAACGCTGGCCTGACGACCGATGGAGCCATTCGCGTAATGAAATTTGGACAGGACACAAACCGAGCTACTGCTATTTATAATGTTTTTTACCATTCCATCCGGTTTGCAGTAATAATGTAATTAAAACATACCTACTAAACATTCTCTCCCACAATATCTTCGCAAAACGAATTTCGCCGAAAAACATTCATGCAAAGAACTTTCTCCACAATGGTGTCTAATTAGTTACATTTACAGTGAAAATTAGCGTCTCTTCGTACAAAATTCAGATTAATTCCACGAGAAATGAACCTTTGTTACACGCGGGCCCATATTCATAGTGAGCGGAGCGTCCCGCAAATTGAATCTAATTGCCGCAACGAAGTGTTGAATCAGACCGACGGCCCTGGTGGAGCGGTGGCCTAAATTGCGCCTATTTACTCATTTAGGATCAGAAATACTGAACACCCACAGACCACCTGTTTATGGAATGAAATTTTCACGAGACGATGACATCAGCTGTCGCGAGTCGCCGTCTTCGTTAAGCGCCATCTGCTATGATCGTGTTTGCGCTACACTCGACTGATTGACTTAGGATGACTCAGTTACTCAGGCACAAGAACTAGGAATGTGCGATAGGAATATATGCTTCTATCAGCATTATTTCTAACGTTCATTCTTCAAGTAACGTGGAAACCGAAAGCGAACTTCAAAGCTGTCAAAAAGGTATTTGGAATTTCAAATTAACCAGGTGCATAAACAGTTACTGCTAATTTTATTGTTTTTTTTTTAACTAACGACTCGGTAGTAATGGAAAGCGAATGTAATAAACTCCAAAGAATAGCACATAACAAATTATTGACTTTGACAATTAAAATAGCGGAGTTTCGTGTTTGGTTGTTTTAACTCAACACGGTTGGCCATCAATTCGATCGTTTAAAAGGTTTTTCTGCGCATTTTTCAGCTCGCTGGAGAAGTTGTTGCTCAGTGCTCGGTAGAAACCACGTCATGCTACATTGAATTAATCACCTAAATAGATTTTATTACGGCAAATATTTACATTTGCTGTAAAGTGATGTCTGTAACCAGCGCTCCAGTTTTATTTCGAATCTCCGAACGAGGTGGTTGCTCCTTCTTTCTTTATTTTATTGAATGGTTTTAAGGAAACCTCCTATATTATGTTGTGCCACGTTTAAAACTAAAACATTTCCATGATTACATCACTAGACCGTATCATTCGAAATTAAGTGAATGTAGTTTGGATCTTCACAGACAAGGATAACAGTATACAGAATGATAAGCGCCGTCCCAGTGCTTTGTTTAGCAGTCATAATTATCTCAAAGAGCTGTTGCATATCAAGGCTCGTAATGCTGATAAAAAATAGTTAGAATAAACTTTCTGCCCAAAACTAGTTTGCACTAGAAATTAATTGACATTTTCCAAATATCCATAATTCTATTCGTTTCATCCGATTGCTCAATTTCCATGCGTGAAGCTCAACTGGAGCAGTAATTAGTATCACACGTATCAACATCGCCCACCTGTGGATATCCATGTTTTCCTAATAAAAACCCATAAATATCCATTTTTATTGGTAACATTTTCGCTCGTCATTACTCGCTGGCACTGCAGCCTGTGAAAGAGGCCTCACCGCGGAAATCGTGACAAAGCAATATTTTTTATTGCAAATCAATGCTATCCGATCGCTTTCTGGAACACACAAAACAAATTGCTAGTCGGCGAGAATCCTATCAAAGCTATTTTATACCTATGCACCACGCGATGCGACGGTTTTGATGTCTAGTGCCAAGTATTCAGGTGTAACTGTTAGCTTTGCTTTTATGCACGATAGGTATGGTTTTTTTCTATTTTGTCCTTTGAAAAGGAAATCCTATTTCTGTTTCGCTTTTCTGACCAATTCTTTGATTGGTACAACTGAATTTTGTGCTGATTTCGTAAGTTATTAAGTAATTAGAAACTTTCGAAACATGACAATATTATAAGCTGTCTTTTCCTGTTTGTCTTAGTAGAAACTGACAATAGAATGTGTTAATATCCACGTTTCTAATAACAGTTTCCTCTAAGTGGCAAAGTGGTCTTAAGCGAACGTAAATCTTCCGAAAGAGTCGTTGTTGAAGCACCTCTCCTTTTCTAACATGAAGGCGGGACCATACAAACATAATTATTGCTAGCATTAAATATACCTGCAAAGGTCACAAAAGTGTGACTGGAACACATCAATCTATATTTTGTGTGGCTATAATTAATTTAACAAGCGGCTATTAGCCGCCCTTATAGAGCCTAGTCATGACACGCAGTGACGCAACCACCACAATGATAGACCTTGGTACGTCCACCACCATTCCGAATGGGCAGAGCAGTAATTACATCAACAAAATAATATTACAAAAATAGATTAAAGGAAAAAATGTAATGGAAGGCATGCTCATTGCTGATGTTGAAAAACTGCACACATAAGAACCTCTGACAAAAAAAGCTGAATGATGATAAACAAACCCGAGGCAGTTTTCAGTGAGTCATAAATAAGACAGACGAATATATTTTCATGGTTCCCAAATTATACTTGTTTTTAGAATAGAAATATAGAAATGTAAATATAGCATCTGAACTGAATCAGATGATTCTGAAACATTGACTTTGACCCAAAAATGTGAAATGTAACTTTGTTGAGGACAGAGAAATTAATTCAGTGAGTGTTAATGCTTAGAGAGCTAGGACCATGCACATTGTTGCCAATTTTGCCATATTTCTTGTTATATTCAAAGCACATAGCGACATTACACGTGCCTTCAATCATTTGGTTTCCAATAACCCCACGTGTAAGGTCTGAATTGCTTTGCCGTGTGTTGGAGTTACAAATGGTATTTTCGTTTTAATTATCGTGAAGCAGGAAAAGATTGTAAAGGAAAAACCATTTATACATTTAGACGTTATCAATAAAACCGATACTGAATGATCATTGAAATTAGATTCTCACAGTGAAATTATATGGGATTGGAATAATAAAGGCAACATTAAACCCGTGGAGAACGCTTTTAAGTGAATGATATAATTAGGAATTTATCGAACATCGCAGAGGCACGATCTCGGATGAAGACAATTACTGCTACAGAGTGGCAAACGAGAATGGGAACTAAGAAAAATGCTACTGACCCAAAAAATATACCAATTTAATCAGCCATGAAAATGTACGTAATTTCAAATTACGAATTAGCGATTTGCGTACAAGCAACGAGCTTGTATTTAAAGTTGTCGACATAATGTATTGTGATTACGATTATATTACTTGAGAATATTTTACCATGCCGATATGGGAACTTGAGAAAAACAGTTTACATCAACTGTTTATTTTCTCACACATTTGTGAGTGAACGAAAGAAAATAGGCTCACTGGCAACCTTTCACTCGTACACGTAATCAACCACATAAGTTTGCTTGTGTTTTACTTGAGGTGGAACTGTATCAGTTGTTCTTAATAGAAGCGGCCCAAATGGATCCTTCGGTAGAAACTTTATCGATTGATTAAAAGTTTGAATCAGCCTATTCGTCAAAGCTCTAACGCCTAATGTAATTTGACTTCAATCTACGGCGAAGCATACTTCCATTAACTCAATTAACCTCTCATTTCTTATAGTAGGGAGTCTAATGGTCACGCCGCTATTTTAGAGGTCATTTTCATTTATTGGGATCAATTAGTTGAAGCCCTGTAATACGTCACGGCGGAACATAATTTATTGTTACTTCGACACAATAGATTGATGAACAGAAATTTTATTTGACGGTGAGTCCAAAAGTTATCTTGAAGTTTGTTGATGTGATGTCGGTTTGTGTTGATTTCGTCACTGTCGCCGAAAACATTATTCATTGGTGTACGTGTCTATCTAACGACGTTGACGAGTATTCGACCGTGGCGAGGGAGTAAAAGCACTGTCTGCCTTGCATTTGTGTGACCATCAACCGTGAAAAAAGTCATCCATTTACATCAACTTCATTCCACAAACGCCACTGTATTTGAATGCAAATAATTTGTTAAGAAGCTTTAACAAACTCTGCGATGGTCGCTTACTCGTGTTATGCAAAATCTTTGTAACAAGAGCTATTGTTTGCGGCCATTGAAACTGATATTGCGAAAGAATGCTATCGACAGCAGTTACATCTCAAATACTGTTCGGTAATTAGTCAACGCAGTCGATGTTTTAGGGCACGATTAAGCAATATTGGTGTTGCAATATTTGCCTTTAATACATGGAAAATAAATCAGTCAACATCCAGTGCTATTTCAACTTTTTCCTTGATAACATTTTAAACATTGAGGAAGAAATCGATGTGGTCGACATTAACAGTTTTTGTGTTAACCGTTACAGCAACAATATCTAGCTAATAAACACGTTCAAGAGTATTACTGTTGTTGAGTTTTCTAATTTCTTCGTCACGCAATTGAATTGCATTACGACCAAACTGACCATTCAATAAATCATTACACAAGTCGCTTTCTCTTTGGTGGGTATGAAATTCTTATCAACAGCGTTTAATACAGTTTTTTTTTTGCGTTGGTTCTTTTTCCGACTATACGCAATTAAAAGTACACCTCGGCAAGGCTTGATAGGTACTTCACTTCCCATGTTTGTGTTCCAAACTTTTCTTTCATCGTTGCGTAAAACTTCGACTATTCAATTATCACAATTTCGATTATTCATCAACATCATCAATTGAGTTAGTTGTATGACAAATAACTGTTCCATATGTATTTCGTCATTGTTTGGATCCAGTATAATGCGTGGTTTCAGAAAGTGCTCCCGCTGTCGATACTTGGCAGTAATTTCTACGTTGCTATTGTTGTGAGCCTCGCTTTTGTGACTTTTGTGTATCACATGAATGACATGACTACGCGTGTTTCTCATTTCGAGTCTCATTTCTTTCTCAGAAATAAATCTTTCCTTTTTGAGTAACATATTGTGTTTCTTTTTTATCAATCTACTTAATACAATTCATAACTTTTAAAAATAATATTTCAAGTATTGTTAACTTGAAATATTATTTTTCAGTTGAAAATATTCATTTAAAAATCTTGTAAGAGTCTAATAAGTTTCAACTCCTCTGCAAGTAAAAGCAGTGGCAAACGTTTACATTTTGTTAGCCTTATCTACCAGCGGCGCAAACAATTAAAGGATCATAAATTCATATCGTGACTAATAAGAGTTCCGCGCTTTAACAAAACTTTGATAACATGCTCCACTATTTGCAAACTCACTTGCAGAGTAACTGTAACAATTTTACTAATTGAACCGGCAGCTTTTCCGAAAGTACCTCCCGTGGAAAATATTATAAAAGTGAAATTAACAACGCGCCAACAAGTGCATCAATTAATACGTTGCATCCGACTGCCTTTTTCAAACAAGAGTCTCCGTTACCTAGAAAACAATAGCACATCTCACAAGCACACACACTGCATTCGTCGGAAAACGCACATGCACAATTTTCCGAACACCGGTTACGGACACTGCGTCGGTCGCGTCAGAGCAAAGGGCGGCACGTACAAGCGCTGCCTCTGCGCGCGATAGACTGACGGCTCTCGGGCGGACTTGTGAGCGAGCGGGACGCGCGGCGGGCGTGCCAACACTCTGCGCGCGCATAACGCCTCTCTGTCCTACGCCCGCGGCTCCTATACGGTCGTCTCGCTCGCACACGCCCGAGCACACCTTTCAGTTCCCGAGACAGGTGTTCCTATCCCTGTGTGCGTCCAGATATGGCTGGCTTCGCGTGTATGCGCGCTTCCTGCGGCGGCGGATCGTTTTTTATGCCCGGCAGAAATTATAAAAAGTAAATGGAGGGAAAATTAAATAAAACGTTTACAATGAAGCGTTTTCCTGTGCGCTTTCAATGATTCAGTGTGCGCTATTTTTCAGGGTGGATATCATCAGTGTACACAGGGAGCGTGATTACGAGGTTTTTTACGGATGTTTGAGTGATGTAGGCGGGCGTAATTAGGCACGGGGCGGAAAGGTATATTGATTGCGGTGACGCGGCTTTGTGGAAAAATCGATATTTTTGTATTAAAGGTGGCACGCGATGTGTCCGGTCGTGCGTCCGTGGATGAGTAAACCTTCGTATCGATCCAACGCCGACAACTTTCGACCCTAGTTTATGGCGCGCACTATAACTTGAGCTACACTTACCTATGAACGTTATCGGGAACGCTTTGGCTGAACGACCTCGTCTTTCATAAAATCTTGAACGACTTCAGCTCGAAAGCCAATATTTGGAATTTTATAGAATCTAAACATAACATTTTTGGCAAATCTCACCTAAAATAAGACTCGAATCGACATTACATTCGAACACAGAACTCGAGAAAAGATGGACTGGAAATTCGTTTGAAAATTAAACACTTCCAACAGAATATTCTTGTATCTTTCAGCCAACTACACAAAATATTAAGCAGCTGTGCTTTAAACTACTTTTAAAGCCTCAAACAGTCTATGTTGCTCTGTTTTCATCCTCTCTAACAGTCCTAAAACCTTCGTACTACAGCAACTATGAATGCCAACGTAGCCTATTCCCAATTCGTACTTGAATCCTGATTCTAAATTTTTCATGAGCTGCGGTAAAGCCAGGAAGGCAATAACATCTTGGGTTTAAACATCCAAACGTTCCGTTACTATAGTACGGTCTACATATAGTTCTTCGACTTCGGCCAATCGAACACCTTACTAACAATTTTTCCTCTCACTGAATTCTTATGACTCAATAAGGGTTCGACCACACTTCAAGCTCAATGGATAGATTAGGTCAAGTTCGATGGACCCCTTGTACAATGATACAGGATAAACTGAAGTGAAAATGAAAATGTGAGGTTATGTTATGAGACATGCAGTTATAGAGACTCACCAAAATTGGCATGGTTTTGTATCCTATGTAATGTTCCTTTTTTTTTTGCTCAAAAATCGATGGTTTTAGCTGATTTGCTAAAACCCTTGTGAAGGAAAGGATATTAGTTGAATTAAAGCCTTCAAAAGTTCTTATTGGACTATCCGGCTCGAAGGACCAAAACGTAAAACCAATGAAATACTGAATCAACATAGTATAGGCAAAGAAATTAATAACTGCAATGAACAATATTACTTTCATGTTTCAATAAACCGAAATCTGTTTTTATTTTGCCAGTTTGGGAGTCTCTGCTCTAGGACCATCAATGCCCCCTACCTAAGAATTATAGCGTCGCCTAATCAATCGAAAGCAAATTATGTTAACTTTTTCACAAGTTTATCAAGTTACGACTATGTAACACCAACTAATAAACGCACAAACACAACACTGACAGTCGGCAAGTCAATCACATACCTGATCACACCTCAGTGGACCTTTCCTTCGGTCCATCAGCCGTACAGGGCTCTCTATATATCGAGCAAATCAATGTCAACAATATAGGACTATATATTTAATTTGCCTGTTCTGTCCCACTACTGGGACAAAGCCTCCCCCAATCCCTTCCATGTGCCCTACTCTTTTCTTTTTAAAGGGTTAATAGGAATTAATAATATTGCTACCGTCCAGAAGCTTTTAAAGTTAAGAATGTCCTCATCTGCTTGAATTTAACTAGTTTAAGAAACTTTGCTCCAGGATCGACATTACCTGACTTAGACTAAGAACAATGGCGAGTTACTAAAAACTCAAAAAGCTTCTCATTTTATCATACTTTAAAGTACCTTAAGTTGTAAGATGTTGATGATGTTGTTGTGGTGTAAGATCAACTAATGAACACCCAAACACACCTACATTGCCACAACAGTCGCCAAGTCAATCACACACCTCACTGGACCTGTTCCTTCCGTTGCGTCGGCCGGGCAGCGCTCTCTCTATACAGAACTATTCGATGTTCACGATACAGGACTATACCTACCCATTCAGAATCATTCAATGTCAACGGTAGGATTAGTAGCTACTCTGATGGACGTCTTGTTTAGTTGTTTATCAATAGAACTACGAGGTCGTGCGGTTAAGTTCCGAGATGGAATCCTGTACCTATTCGTATTCGAATGAGGTTAATCCATTAACTGTCTTTTGATACGTTTCGCAAGGTAGCTTTATCTACATACAACTTAAGCCCATGTCTACTAAGCAAGCTACACCTACATGAATGCCTAAATATCATTGAACTGTTGGAGTCTCAACTCTAGACACTTAACTGAGGGTTGGAGTTCTAATAGTGTTTCAATTGAAGCTTTAAATGTCGCCTAGTGTTAGTAAAAAAGAGTGTCTGTAAAAGTAAGTACCTTACCAATTTACATCTTCTTTTTAATTTGCTTAAGAGGCCCGCGAAGCACGCGTCGTTCATGAATACAAACATAATAGGTACCAAAATAATTTGTAAATCAAACATATTCTTAAGGTAGTGTGTATTTATTTCGATTGGATTACAGAATACCTAGGTTCCCAAAAAATATATTTTGAATGGACACTGATTTAAACAAGAGTAATGAGAAAAATAAGTTTTCTATGAAAACTTTAAATTCCTCGTATCAAAAAATCAAAATCAAAATCAAAGCATTTATTTCAAGTAGGCCAGTTACAGGCACTTTTGAATTGTCGAAACAAAAATGAACATTTAAAGTAGCTACAGTCCCAGTCACAAGACATAAAAACTGTGAAAGTACTGTAGTTGCCCATTCCCTAGCGTAGATCTCTATGGAGAAGAACGGGCAAGAAACTCCATGGACACTCTTTTAAATCAAAATATTGTTACAAAATCTTGGTTACATCATTCATGTTGAGATGGTATATTATGTGAGAACAATGTAGCAAGATGTGCACGTTAAAAGTGTCCATAGCAAAACAAAAATAAAATACAACTCAAAAACAAAATAATTCAAATAAACCATGGCGACTAAGAGATGACCAGTCACAACTGACAGCGCCCGTTCACGAACATGACGCATGGATCAGCACCATTCAGCTCAACCATTTTGAAGGGAACTAAATGGTCCGACACACGCGCCACCATCAGCGAGACATTTGAGAGAGCATGACATACTCTCAACCGCCAGGGCACATTCAAGTCAAGAACTGCCGTAGGTTTCCAGTGAATGATAGCTTACTAGTACATAGTACTCACACAATATAGGCTATGCGATTATATAATACTAACATTGAATCTATACAATGCAAAGATAAGTTTGTACAATCTTCAGCAGCTCCAACAATACCATTTAATGCTATCATTTTTTGCGCCCCTGTCCATGTGGAGCAGGACCAGCATTAAGCCAAGCATTTTTATCAGCGATATAATCGCTCAACTTGTAATATGCTTGTTTACATAGTGTGCGTTTAACGCATGTTTTAAATTTCGTCTCATTCAGTTCAAGAATACTTTGTGGAATTTTATTATAGCATCTCAAACAGTACCCCATAAAAGATGAGTCTACTTTAGCGAGTCTAAAGCCTGGCTGAACTAGTTGGTCCCTATTTCTAGTACTGTAATTGTGTCTGTCACCTCTTTTACCAAAAAGATGCAGATTTTTTCTGACGTACATTATGTTTTCGTAGATGTATTGGCAATGAACCGTCATGATGCCAATATCCTTAAATAGTTCCCTTAGAGAATCGCGCCTACGAAGATTATATATGGCTCTGATGGCTCTTTTCTGCAGAATAAATATAGACTCAACATCAGCAGCCCGTCCCCATAGCAAAATACCGTAAGACATTATACTATGGAAGTAACTAAAATAGACCAGTCTAGCGGTATCTACATCAGTGAATTGACGGATTTTTCTAATGGCATATGCTGCTGAACTTAAGCGCCCCGCAAGCGATGTTAAATGAGAACCCCATTGTAGCCTTGAATCAAGCGTAAGCCCCAGGAAAACAGTTTTATCTACGAATTCGAGTTTCTCTTTATTCAATATTATCTCACAATCACTACTTTTAACATTCGGTAATGAAAATCTTATGCATTTAGTTTTCTTTTCATTCAATACCAAATTGTTTGCTGTGAACCAATTTTGGACCTGAAGTAGGGCATTATTCACTTCATCTAGATTTTGGGCCCGTCTATTTATCTTAAAAATTAGGGAAGTGTCATCAGCAAATAGCACCATATTTTGTGGTTGGTTTTTCAATAAATAGGGTAGATCATTTATATAGACTAGAAAAAGGAAAGGACCCAATATTGAGCCTTGCGGAACCCCCATTTTTACTTTCAAACCCTGTGAATTGACACCATTTATTTGAACATGTTGTTTTCTATCACTCAAATAAGATTTTACCAGGCTAAGTGCAAGTTTACCTAGTCCGTAATGCTCCAGTTTCAAAAGTAATGTGTCGTGATTTACGCAGTCAAAAGCTTTGGACAGGTCACAGAAAATTCCTATTGCGTCTTGGGACTCTTCCCACGCAGCAAAAACGTGCTTTAATAAGGTTACACCGGCGTCAGTTGTACAACGTCCCTTGGTGAAACCATACTGTTGATCATGTAAGATTCTGTTGGTGTTAAAATGATAGAGCATTTGATTAAGCATTACTTTTTCAAAAACCTTGCTAAAAACTGGTAACACGGATACAGGTCTATAATTATTGGCATCTTTACTGTCCCCGGATTTGAAAAGAGGTATGACTTTACTGTATTTCATTAAATCAGGGAACACTCCTTGGTCTACACATGAATTAAAAATTAAAGCTAAGTACGGGGCTATGGTCTCAAGTATAGATGTACAAACTTTGATAGACATTCCCCATAGATCTTCGGTCAGTTTGATTTTAATTTGCCGGAAAGCTTTAATAACTGTCATAGGGTTAATGTGTTTAAATTTAAATTCAGCCAGGCAGCCAGATACATTCGCCTTTAATAAGCCAATTGAGATTTCAGGTGAGGAATTAAGGGCCTCCGTAGTTTTTATTGGTATATCGGTAAAGAAATTTACAAATTCTTGAGCTACTTCCTGATTAGAGCTTTTAGGACCACATTCTGTATCTAATGTATAGCTATTATTACGTATTTTCTTTCTGTTAGTCTCGTTATTTATGACTTTCCAAACGGTTTTTATTTTATTTTCTGCTGTTTTGATCTTGTTGCTAATGTGCAGGGCTTTAGCAACCTTGCAAGTATTTCTAAAAATCTTTGAATACTTAGCAACATACTTGCTAAAAGTTTCTGTGTTTATAAAAGTCTTAAGGCTGTAAAGCTCAAATAGCCTTTCCCTACTTTTTCTGATACCTCTAGTTGCCCAATCACTAAATATAAATTTAGGGCAAATACTCTTTGTCTTCTTTTCAAAAGTTTTGTTGAATTCCGTGTGAACTAATGAAAAGAAACGGTCATACAATTGATTTGAATTAATATCCTCTTGGCTCATTTCACTTAACTTGTTCTGTAGGGAAATATTAAACCTATTTAATTTGCAAGAAGTTATAGGTCTAAATTTAATCTGGACATTTTGTATTGGAGTTTTACACCTAAAAGTTACAGTTTGTCCGCTATGGTCAGACGGCAAACAATTCACTATGGCTTTATCTAAATAATCACAATTGCAGAAAACATTATCTATACAAGTAGCAGAAGATGATGTTACTCTAGTAGGTTCTATAAAAGTGTTGGTCAAGTCAAATGACTTAAAAAGATTTAATAACCGACTGCTATTTGGATTCTCTTCTAAAATATTGATATTGAAATCACCACAAATAATTGTAGACTTATTACTGGCTGCAAGTTTTGCCAGGACATCTTCCATTATTGATTCGAATAAGGAAAAGTTTTGATAGTTTGGGGGTCTGTACACACACACAACTACATGCTTATCTAGCTCAACACAGGACAGTTCGACGCAATGTTCAACCGAGAGACCTACTATGTCATTACGTTGCTTATATTTAAAACTATTTTTTATTAATATTAGGGAACCTCCACGAAGCATAGTTTTACGGTTAAAGCAGCTACCCACCATATAGTTCTCATAATTAATAAGCATTTGGTAATCCTTTAGCCAATGTTCAGTAAAACAAATAATGTCAAACTTACTACTTTCTAAAAACAATTCAATTTCTAATAATTTGGAAGAAATGCCTTGGATATTTTGGTGGAATAATTTTAAGGTGTTCTGCTGAGGCCCTTTTTTACTAACTAGTTGAGTGCAAGAAGATACCTTGTTGTTGGTAGGATTAACAATAATATTGTTAATGGTACCTTCTGTTGTCTCACTTTCTAGTTTAAATTAATATATGGAGTGAGGCCGGAGACTCCCGTGCCATCCTCTGACAACAAGACCCTATCACTAATAAACCCTAATTGAGAATTTTCCACGGTGACAGATGGATCCTCTCCAGTACAATGTGTGTAAACATTTATAGCACTAGTGCTATATTCATTCGTGCCAGTCACCTGAACATTAGTAGAATTACTAATTGTCGATGTATTAATAATATAACTAAACTTAGACATACTATTTATGTCTGTGTGAATACTATAAGATAATAGCCGAGCTATTTTGTGTCTACATACAATAGGTAGATACACCTTACCCCGTGTCGACTTTAGTTTACCAACAATAGTGTTGATATCCAGATATATAAGTCTGTCACTATAGTGACCTACTAGAAAATGAATATGGTTATTTAACATATGTATATAATTGTTTTTCCTATTACCCAAATTTTCAAAATAGGGAAAAGCACACAATATGATTTTACTACATTTTAACTTTAACAACTCGGATACACAGTCAGTGATATCTTCCTTTTTAATCTTAGAACTATTGCCTACACATATAGTTATGGTGGTACTAGGATCACAAACGGTTTTTGTCGCAGATGCCATAACCTGTTTGTAGGTAGACCCTGGCATACAATTGTTTTGAGTACAATAATTCAGGTTATTACTAATTAATTTACCTAGCCCCTTACCTATATTGTCAGAGAACATAACTGAAAGATTACAATTATGATTATTATGAGAAATAAAATTACCACTCTCAGGCAGACTATCATGTGTAAAATTATTTGATTGTCGGTTCGGTAAACAGTCCTGAGACAAATTCTCAACCTGGGATGGGTCCTCCATTACCTCAGGCTGGATATTGTCATGGTTGGTAACCGTCTGACAACTACATTGACCCATTACCAACTCATTTGCTGCAAAAATATGTTCCCTAATTTGGTTCTGAGATATCATATACCTACTAGAAAGGGAACTTAGTGAATCCTGAAGTACCTGTATTTCAGACTGTAATTGCTGAGTATCAATTTGATAAATTTTTACACTGTCTTCCAATTTTATTTGATAGTTGTTTAACTTATTTACTAAATCAACACGCTCTTTCCTCAGTGGAATATATTTGGAAAAGCGTTTTTGTTGTTTCCTAAATTGATTACATTTTTTTATTATTCTATTCAACTTAGCATATTTTTTTAATTTGTTTTTGCTAACTGAATAATTTTGTTTCATTAATGAATCCTCTGTCAGATCAATAGTTATTAAGGAAGGGGTGTTTAAATTATTATTATTGTTTAATAATTCATTATATAAGAGGTTTGTTTCTTTAGCTTGTGAACATGCTCTTTCTTTCTGTAACTTTATTATACAACTATTGGCATGAATTAACTTATCTTCTAAGTCCCTAATTTTAAATAAAGCCTGCTCATATAAATCACTACAATTACTGAAACCATCCGTGACCACCTTCAGTTGATCCCGTTCATCCACAACGTCCAAGTATTGCTGATGAAGGTCTACTAGCTCCCGTTTTAAGCTGGAGTTTTTGCCGTTAATCTTATCGACTTCCACCTCACTCTCCTCTCTCTCCTGTAACAGTTGTTGGACTTGGAGGTTTGATTCTTTAAGTTCTTGGAGGGCCGTTCTCAATTTTAACTCCATATCCAGAGCAGTAGCCTTACGGGTCATCACAGGCATGGTTTAAGGATGGGTTACTGAAAATTAGAAATAAAGAAACGGTGAGAACTAATAGAATAGACTAATAAAATAAAGTTAGCAATGAGAGGGGAAAAAATAAAAAAAATATAAATGACAAGAAAGAGCCTTTAGTTATGTAATGAATGAGGTTTAGTATATAATAGCTTTAAGTTTATCCAATTTAATGAGTCAAATTGAAATGAGTGTTCAATTTCAATGGTTTTATTGTCTTAGGGATTTACTTTTACTTGTGTGGGTAGGTTGCTTACAAGAAAATTGAAACTTATCTTATGAAATTACTTAATTAAAGTTAATAATGCACAATAAATGATCATAAACGATATATTTATGAATTTGTATTGAAAAGATCGATTTGAAAATAAAAACAAAGTATTGTCTTTGTTGTTTTATGACCGGTTCTCAACAAAGAGATTTGTAACCAGTGCAGGGTAATGATTAAGCAAAAATAAACATACTAGAAATTGGCATGGATGTGCTAGAGAGTTAAAGTGACGATTGTGTGCTATTATTAAATAAAAGTAGACAATACTTCCCCCGAATAATCCGTTAGTTAGAACGTCAGCTGTTGTTTCTAGGTTACCGGTGTCGTTGTATTACCGAAAACTTTATCAATTTTCAGGATAACAATTTTCCTGAGTATTTACGCATTTATGATACTTATTTATACATTATTACACCTTATTATAACATAATTACTAATTAAATTTAATTATAAAATACGGAACAAAGATTAGACATGTCACTCGGGCAGTGTTGCCACTTTTTCTACTAGTCAAGCCCTTTCATTTGATACCCATAATGTAGAATAAAAATGTAATCCGCTATTTTGTGGCGGCGGCCATATTGGACTGATTTTTATCAAACATAGCTAAGAACACTCCCGACTAATTCAACTTTCAAACTAAAAAAAAACAAAATCCAAGTCGGTTCATCCGTTCGGGCGCTACGATGCCTCAGACAGACACACACACACACACACATACACAGACAGACACGACAAACTAACACCCCGTCGTTTTTGCGTCGGGGGTTAATGACTAAAACTTTTAAGTAGAAGAAAGCCTTTTTACTTCAACTACGCATAAGTATTAAAGGCAATTGTCCCGTTTAATATCAAGAAGAAATACATAAATGAATACCATAAATTATTTGAATTCTGTAAGATATTACCAATACATGAAAAAATTAAATACGTACTATTAAAGGAAGAGTTTTTCAATGAAAATTTAAAGCCATGAATATGAATGAGACTAGGACTCGTAGCGTCCTTAATGCTAAACTGTTACTTCCAAAGTACACGAATTTGCACGGCAAGAGATCGCTAAAGTATATTGTAATCCCCTACCTTATCAATCAAATACATTGAGGGATAATTTGTCTCAGAAAAACATAAAACACAAACTAAAGCAAATTTTTTACAAAATATTAATGCCGAAGAGAAATAGGATGTGGGTATATATGTATAATAATATTAATGTTGAATTAAAGATATCAATTTAATCCATAATAGATAAATATTTAAAAACAAAACTAATAACAAAAAAAAATACAAATTAATCTATTAAGTACTTCTATGAACAACCTGTATATTTTAAAACTTCCTCCACTACTTTTGTTTTTATGAACGGACGGTCGGATTGGTCACCGAGTTTCGCTCGTTGATATTATTTCGCCAAAAACCCGTTGTACGAGTAACTATTGTAGTTTGTTTCTCTATTTTTAACTAAGTACCTACTTAAGTGGATCTAATTCTAAATTATGTAGTCGATGATCTTGGAGCACGGTAAAACTCTAATGAGTTTATGTTGGCACTACTTATATGTATAAAATATATGATTACTACTGAATAAATAAATAAACGCCAAAGGTTTTACAGAAGAAAAAAAAAGCCCATGGAAAAATTAATATCATCATCTGCCTAGCCTTTTTCCCTATTACGTTGGGGTGATCTCCATAGCCCTGTTAGTACTGGGTATGACTGGTTGGCAATCTCCATAGCCCTGTTAGTACTGGGTATGACTGGATGGCAATCTCCATAGCCCTGTTAGTACTGGGTATGACTGGTTGGCAATCTCCATAGCCCTGTTAGTACTGGGTATGACTGGATGGCAATCTCCATAGCCCTGTTAGTACTGGGTATGACTGGTTGGCAATCTCCATAGCTCTGTTAGTACTGGGTATGACTGGTTGGCAATCTCCATAGCCCTGTTAGTACTGGGTATGACTGGTTGGCAATCTCCATAGCCCTGTTAGTACTGGGTATGACTGGTTGGCAATCTCCATAGCCCTGTTAGTACTGGGTATGACTGGTTGGCAATCTCCATAGCCCTGTTAGTACTGGGTATGACTGGTTGGCAATCTCCATAGCCCTGTTAGTACTGGGTATGACTGGTTGGCAGAATTTTTGGGCTACTGACTGTAACGGCTCTCAAAGATCTACAAATGACAGCCGGGACCAACTGCTTAACTTTTAATAATTAATATCATTTTGTATTAATTCTCCGTAAATAAGTGGTGCTTTTTACCTTAATGAAATAAAATAGATGCATAATTTATTTTTCAGAATTCGCTTCGTTACATCCAATTAATATTCATTTAACATAATTTCCGCCAATTGGCTCTGTTTGTATTTTTGTATCTAAATGGAGCGTTAATTGCGATTCCAAAATTTCGTTGATGCCTTTTTGCAGTGGCTTCACAATGGAAAAGTTTCATGACGTTGATAGGACTATTTTATTTAAATGGAATTTAAATAAAGATATAATAAATACATAAAAATACTAATGCACAGAGTAAGCTGAAATAAAAAGAGTAACTTTCCAAGAAAGTATATTTGAATTTGTTTCGTTAGCCACACATTAAGAATAAATCTCATAACTTTTTTTCATTTCTAGAGATGTTTTAATGGTTTTTTCACATAATTTTTGTTTTCTTAAATTTACCGCTTGAACATCTCGTTTAGTACTAGTGATAACAGGCATCAAGATTGTTGAGTATGCGGGCAGAATAGGCGCCGTGGAACAAGCGATAGATTGCACAAGAACAATAATAAACACAAGTAAATAAGAGTTTTTATAATATGCGAAATTTTCAGTACAAGCGTCAAACCATGGTATCAACAATAAGTGAAGTACAGAAGAACATGTCAATATAAAAATATATAAATATAAAACAGCCAGCAAGGCACTATGCATTTGATACAAACCTCAATACGCCCTCTCAAATGCAAAGGTTACTGCTTTTCATAAGTTAATCAACACAACATAACAAATAAAATAAATATGCATAAGTACCTACTCTTAAGCACATAAATGATACAAGAAAAAACTAAACGAAAGTTAACTCGTCAGCAAAGAAATAAAATTATGGATTGGCAAGGTTTACAAGACCTAAACCGTCCATACATCTGTTATGTTTTATGCTAGGCAGTGCTTTTGTCAATACATCTGCCAGCATAGATTCCGTAGGTACATGTCCCAACATTATATTTTTGTTGTCTTTTAAAACGCCCCTAATAAAATGATACTTAATATCAATGTGTTTGCTTCTGCCATGAAAGACGGGGTCCTGCGCAAGGAACATCGCTGATCTACTATCGGTATTAATAAAGATAGTGGCATACCCTGGTAAGTTCATTTCTGTTAGCAGGCTTTGAAGATATAAACCTTCTTTCAATGCTTCCGCAAGACTGACATACTCCGCCTCACAACTAGAAGTTGCTACTGTCTTCTGTTTTCTAGAAGACCAAGAAATACTAGCGCCTCCTAGAATAAATGAATACCCAGAATAAGATTTCCGATCTATTGGACAACTACCCCAATTCGCATCACAGTATGCTTGAACAGGCTTACCAGTTTTCTTATAAAACAGACCATAACTCGCCGTGCCCTTGAGATAGCGTAAAACCCTTTTTGCTGCCTTCCAATGACTTGAATTAGGATTACTTACAAACTGAGCAAGTTTAACAACAGTATTGGTAATATCAGGCCTTGTTGCTACTGACAAATACATAAGCGACCCAATTAGTTCGCGGTATGGCAATTTTTCGTCGACGTTCTCTTTTCTGGTTTCGTTCGAGAAAATATCGGACAATTCACTAGGAGTTTTGCAAGAATTGCAGTCATATAATTTAAACTTTTCCAAAATAGTCTTGACATAGCCTTCCTGTGACAACGTAATGCCATTTTCATTTTTTTGTATGTCAATTCCCAAAAAGTATTTAACCTTTCCGTAGTCTTTGAGATCAAACTCCTTTTTCAATTCATTTTTAAATCGGCATATCCGGCCTTCACAGTCTGATATAATTAGTATATCATCGACGAAGACAAGGACAAATAAATATTTACCATCTTGACGTCTCATATAAAGACATGGTTCATTAAGAGACTGTTCTAACCCCATGGCTTTAAGTTTCTTGTCAAGTCGTATATTCCACTGTCGACCAGCCTGTTTTAATCCATATAAAGATTTCTTTAATAGACATGTATCACCTCCAGTTTCCAAGCACTCGAGCATTTCCTTTGCGTTTTCCACTACCACAGAATCTTCGTCATTATCATGTGCAAGTTTTAACAAACATTCCTTTAGTAAGCGAGGAATACGCATGTAAATTTGTTCGTCGAGGTTTCCATTCAAGTATGCAGTATTAATGTCTACTTGATGAATCTCCAAGTCCATCTCTACAGCAATTGCCATCATTAATCGTATTGTTTCTAATCTGGCAACGGGCGAAAATGTTTTTTCATAATCTACTCCAAAGCGCTGACTAAATCCTTGTGCTACTAACCTGGCCTTTTTCTTAACGGTTTTATCGACGTTTATTTTAGTAGTCAATACATATCTACAGCCAACGACATTTGTATGTGATGGTGTTTTAACAATAGTCCAAGCGCCCTTCTGCACTAGGCTTCTTATTTCGGACAAAATTGCGTCTTCCCATTCCGAGCATTCCGAACTACGTAAAGCGTCATCCAAAGATATTTCTGAAGCTACGCCTGCATATTCGTTGCATTCTCTATACTCTTCATATTCGTTGCATTCTCTATACTCTTCTGCTTCAGGCTCTCTATTTCTTTTTTCCACTTCGACGTAGTTATAAACCTTCTTTGGTCGTCCTGGGCAACCTGTGCGGACCATTTTTGGTCTACCGGATCCTCTCTTTAATACCACCTCACGTCCTTGATCAGGATTTAGTTCAAAATCGTGTCTATTTTCTACATTTTCTGGTCCTTCATTTGGACTTAGTTCAAGTTCTTGTCTGTTTGTTTCTTTAGTGAAGACAATCTCCATTGATGTCTGACTTTGAAGAAATCATTTCCATGAAGTCTTTTGCTTCATCAAGTGATCTTGTCGCTGAATCTGTTGATAACATCTCAACAAATTTTATGTCTCTGGAGACAACAAATTTTCTTTGCTCAGGGATCCATACCCTAAAGCCTTTGTTTGTCTTTGGATATCCTACAAATACTCCTGCGATTCCACGAGCGTCGAATTTACCTAGGTTCGGATTTTTATCCAGAACATATACTCTTTCTCCAAATCTACGCAGATAGGAAATATTCACTCGTTTTTGACACCATTTTTCATATGGAATATCACCGTTTAGGACAGAAGTTGGACAGCGATTCCTAACATAGCACGCCGTATCAATAGCTTCAGCCCAAAAACTTATGCACAAGTCACTATCTAGAAGCATACATCTGGCCATCTCAACCAGAGTACGATTCTTTTTCTCTGCGACCCCATTTTGTTGAGGAGTACGAGGTACGGTCAGTCGTCTTTGTATTCCCTCCTTACGTAAAAATTCGTCGAATTCTACATTTACATACTCCCCACCATTATCTGATTGAAAGTATTTTATTTTTGATCCGGTATATTTTTCGACATAATTTTTATACAGTTTAAATGCTTCTAAAGCTTTATCTTTAGTCTTTAGAAAATAAACTTCACACCAACGAGTACTGTCGTCAATAAAAGTGATAAAATATTTAGCACCCGTTTTTGACTCGCATCTCATCGGACCCACTATGTCGGAATATACTATATGCAATCTTTCATTACACGGACCGTTTGACTCAGTAAATGGTAACATGGTCATTTTGCCTCTAGCACAAATATTGCAACTACGCAAAGTGTTTAAATTGATCTCACTTGAGTTCACGCCATGACCTATTTTTCCTAACAATTTAATTACATCTTTGGCATTGAGATGCCCCAAGCGTTCATGCCACAGTTTCAGATCCGTCTTACAATCTGTTACTGCATTGACAGAATCGCATTCTGGAAGACAATATAGATTACCTTTACGGTGTGCAGTTAGCCTAACTTTACCGTTTTTATCGACAATTTCGGACACATTACGTGTGAATTTCACATCGTAGCCATTATCTGTAAGTCTTGCCACCGAAATTAAATTAGTCCTTAAGTCTGGTACGTAAAGAGTATCTTTAAACTCAACAAGTTGTGCCGAGTTACCTTTTAATACCGATAGTGTAACTAATCCCTTACCTTGAACCTCGGCACTCAAGTTAGTAGCCAACTTTAATTTACCGTTATATTCCTCAAGTGTACCACGGAATAAATTGACATCATTGCATAAGTGGGATGTGCACCCGGAATCAAGCACCCATTGTTGTTTTAAATTGTCAACAATGCTACATTCCTCTATACCTGAAACATTTAAAGTCATTAATCCTTCATCTACATTATTACAGTGTTGTTTCGACTTCGGATAATCTTCCCGACAATCGGACGCTTTATGACCAACACGGTTACAACGATAACAGGTCAATACTCTCCTTTCGTTAGCGTAATTGTCCTCCTTATACGATAAACGATTAGATTGTGACTGTCCTGGTGATCCTTTAGAGTTGACATCAGCACGCCATTTATTCAAAGTTTTCTTTCTGTCCCGTACATACAGTACATCATTCTCAGTATTATTCGCATTCTTCGATGCATATTCTTCCAAGATTTTCACTTTAAGAATCTCTGGCTTTGGTAAATCGTCACGGCTTTCAATAGCACATCGAAAATTTGAAAAACTCGCTGGTAAAGTATACAATAACATTATCGACAAAAGATCTTCGTGAATCTTTACATCCATAGCCTCTAGTTTGTCTACCGCATCAAAGAACGCACCAATATCTTCACGAATATCTCCAGAATCACCCATCTTGTGTAACAGTAGACGTTTTAGTAACATGGCCTTCCTAGCAGGCCCACGAGAGGCATAAATTGACTCTAGTCGCAACCATATTTCTCTCGAAGTCTTACAATTCCGTACATGACGAAGTTCCGTTGAGCTAATGCAAAGTATTAAATCAGCCTTTGCTTTAGCATCTTCTGCTTCCCATTTGCTTAAATCAGCCTCTTCTATCGGCTTAGATTTATTCCCATTAGTGTACATCCAGAGACCATTTTTAATAAGAATAGCTTCCGCTTGTAATTTCCAACTCTCGTAATTTTCTTTAGATAAGGGATCAATTCGTACAGTGCTCATTTTAGCTAAGTTATAATAGATAACTCACAAGAAATTCCCCGACGTCAATCCAGGTTCATTTCACTATTTTGTTTAATCTATTCTGGGCCCATAACCATTGTTGAGTATGCGGGCAGAATAGGCGCCGTGGAACAAGCGATAGATTGCACAAGAACAATAATAAACACAAGTAAATAAGAGTTTTTATAATATGCGAAATTTTCAGTACAAGCGTCAAACCATGGTATCAACAATAAGTGAAGTACAGAAGAACATGTCAATATAAAAATATATAAATATAAAACAGCCAGCAAGGCACTATGCATTTGATACAAACCTCAATAAAGATAGGGCTCCTAATCCTAAACTAAATGATGAAAGTGCAATATCAAAACTTTCACAAAAAGCCCCTCTAAATACCACCTATAACTTTCCAAACATTGCCATCAGTTTATCAAACATTACGTAAAGTAATAGACTTTACAAGTTTTTCCACGACATTCGTGGCTGAAGCAGCAAACGTAATAAATTATACTCTTTCAGAATAATATGCCGCGTTCCGTTGAGCATCGCCATTTTTTTATTAAAGAGCAAAAGAAGCAAAGGCTTTCGAGTTAGGCGACTAATGTACTGAAGTAATAAGCGCGGTCTGCTATGAAAGTTAAATACGTTAATTTATAATAGGATTGTGAACCGATTTGCTTTTGCCATCGCTTTTTTTCTGTAGTTTTACTTTCAATGTGGTTTCGGTTACGTTGGGAAGAGTTGTTTTTTGAGGCTTGATTTAATTGGCCAAAGGGTAATTAATTTAAGTATTATAAGTATGACAATGCCATAGTCAAGAGGATGTTGTTGTGATAGTGTTTATGTATGATTTATTAGGGCTTAACTAGTTTTTTTTGCTTATCATAAAAACATTGGCCGAAAAAAGCTGTAACATAGAGCGCTAACAAGGTAGCGAAGCGATAGCAAGCACTGCTATATAAACACAAAATAATAAACTATTAATAACCCTGAACATCTTCATCTGCCTTGCCTTTTCCCAACTATGTTGGGTCTGGCTTCCAGTTTAACCGGATGCAGCTATACCAGCATTTTACATGGAGCGACTGCCTATCTGACCACCACAGCCCTGCAGTTAAAACTGGGCTAAAAATCTCCCTGAGCGAGATTTTAAAATATTTTACATAGGTATTCGTTCAACGTTTCCCTTGCTGTTAAAGGCAAATCTTAAAGTTAACAAGATAAGTTATCTAACATCTTTTATTTTAACCCATATTACGTAGCGAAAGCAATTTAGAAAGACCCTTTTGGAACTTCGAAGAAATTATAGCAAGTTAGAAAAATATTTAATATCTAACCTGGTTTTTTTAAGGAACCTAGTAATAAAAAGAAAATTGTCTTAAGTTTTTTGTCTAATAATGTTACTTGTACACTGTACATAATTAAGAATATTCAATTATATTCTAGAACAATATATATATGGCCTTTATGTAGGAACTAAAGGTGCGACCGCATTTGAATTCGATAACCAGCAAAAACGGGTTATTCATCCGAAAACATGAACAATTTATTTCAAGCTCATAATAAAACCATTAGTGTTCCGATGTCGAACAATTTTAATTAACAATATACCGTATTTGTCAGTAAGGCTGCGTTAACAGCGGTAGTATTTCACGGTCTTTGTCATCATAATAGTATTTCGTTGCGCCCAGATGTTGAAGCACTTAGCGGGTTACTACGGTTTTATTATGAATAGCACCGGAAGTACGGTACTAGTATTTTGCGGTTTCCCTGTGGAGGCAGACGCAAATTAATGCCCCAGCTTTCAGCTAGAAATTAATGTAATGCACCTAGGTTACCTAGCCAAATTGTTGGCATTCAGTAAATTTTGCAATGCGCAAACGGGATATGGCGAATTTTATAATTGAATTTTTGATATGCCAGTACGATAGCTGCCGTGATTACGAGTACGTTGTTGTGTAATGTTTAACGGGAAATAAACAGTATTATCAATAGTAAACATTCTAAGCGTTGTTTTCGGAGTTAGGTACTAATATTGGTCCTTGGGCTCACATATTTCACTCTTTTAACGACAAATCTACAGAATGTCTCTCACTTCCGCAAGGAACTGAAGTGGCTCCCTATCCGTCTTCGCAGAAACACTCGGATTTTATGTCTCTTCTACAACATCCTTCATAACCCTACATATGCAGTTACCTACGCTTTACCCGTCCTCCTGATGCTCTGTGCAGATCCCACCTCAGACATCATCTTAATTTCCCATCTCATAAAACTGATTTCTATTCTTACTCCTTCTCCGTTCACGCAGTACGTTTGTGGAACTCGCTTCCGCCTTACATTCGTGACTCTAAAACTCTATTTTCAAAAAGCAACTCAAGGAGCACTACCTGTCCTCTATGCTGTAATATTCTATATATATTATAGGTATTTACAATACCATTATTTAGTTTTTACGTGTTTATATGGATGTATTTACGTTTATTTTATATACTTAGCTATATTTTTCTTTAAAGGTTTTTAGTTAAATTTTAATGTTTTGTCTTTTCTACACACTGTGTCTACATTTCTAATCCAACTTTCCTCTTGCAGGTCTGCTGGAAGAGATTTCTTATGAAATAAGCAGTACCTTTGTGCTCTTATAGTTAATGTAATGTCTTATTCAGTATTTTGTGTGTACATAAATAAGTAAATGGTCAAGTCATCATTCAGTAGGAAGCTTCTGAATTATTCTTCATCATTAAATCATCATCGTTTGCCCAGTCTTTTCTGAACTATGTATACTGAATTCAACTTTCAGTTTCACAGATGCAGCTGAGCAGTACTTTACATGGAGCGACAACCTATCTGACCACCACACATTTACTGGGTAACACAATACCTCTTGAAAGGATTGGTTGACTGACTTGACTTGATAAGCATAACATCACGCCTGTAACCCAAAGGGTAAAGCAGTTACTTTGTAAGCTTATTACATATTCTGCAAACTATCAAGTATACTTGGAACAGCAATATATTAAATAGTTCTTACAGACAGTCAGATGCTGAATGCTGATGAAGAGGAGCCCACGGTTAAATAATAACAGCCACTCGGGTCGATCTTTAGGTTAAGCCGTGCTTGCCTAGGTTGGTCTGTGCATAAGTGACGTTAAGCTGTTAGGTATCGGCTGTCAGTTGTAGATCTTTGACAGTCGTTACAGGTAGTCAGTGGCCTAAAAAGATAACCAGTCTTATCAAGTGGTTTCGTATTACTCAGAACTAACTGGGTTGTGGAGATCGGATAAGCAGTCGCTAAATTTAAAATACTGGTATTCAGCTGCATCCGGTTAGAATGGAAGCCGACCCCAACATAGTTGGGAAAAGGCTACGCAGATGATGACCATGGTGTAAAATATAACCAATAACTGGGGTGTAGAGGTAGATGAGCCTTCGCTCCATATCTAGAACAGTGAAAGACACCAAAATATCTTGGAAAAGGCTCGGCGGATGAAGACAGCAATATATCTAAAAGCTTAACTGTCATTTTTCCTGAACTACATATGTCTACGTATTGTATAAACATCTGTAGCAACACTTAAACAGATTAAAGCGCTTATCGTGTGAGTTTCTTGCTCGTTTTTCATTCTCTTATTTAAGGGCTTTTACTTTTCCTTGCGTTTATGTGATGTTCTCTACTAAGAGATTAAATTTAAAGCCTTCGCCATACATGGAGCGTTATGCTGGTATATCGCAGAGAGAGTATGTAATATATAATTCAGGCGATTTTCAACAAAGTTCATGATGGGTTTACTAAAGCGTTATAATGTTTTTTTTATTCATGTGATATTTTACATCGTGTGTGACAAAGAAGTTTGGAAAGAAAAATGGCAAGGCTATGAATAGCTATGGAACACAATACAGGTGAACAATTAAAAAAGTACTTAGAGTACATTGTTAACATTATTAAAGTTACTCCTCTTAGTTCGCACGTGTAAGAGATTGAGGGCTGATAATGGTGCTATATTTGATTTCTGATTCGAGTCTGTTTATTTATATACGTAAAACATAATTATTTGAACATATATGTAACATTATTTCTCTTCATCAAAGGTATTCTAAAACCACTAAGTACATTGGCATACTAACTCCGCAGTGTAAACTGCTAACAAGTACCTAATTATCACAAGATCCCATAAATAGAACTCAAAATACAAACAATGTAATCAATAACCCAAACTCAAACTCAAAGCATTTATTTCAATTAGACCATTACGGCACTTTTGAATGTCAAAAATACAAAGAAAAATCAAAGCTACAGTCACAGACACAAGGCATAATAACTTGAGAAAGTACTGTAGTTGCCCATTCCCTAGCGTAGATCTCTATGGAGAAGAACGGGCAAGAAACTCCATGGACACTCTTTTAAATCAAAATATTGTTACAAAATCTTGGTTACATCATTCATGTTGTGATTAAACATATATGTGAGAACGATGTACAAAGACGTGCACATTAAGAGCGTCCAGAGAAAAGATTACACCAACTTAACAGCAACAAAATTAATAGAAACAAAACTGGCATGTGTCAGAGCTGCCAATACTCTAAAATGTGGGACCTAAAACATTCGAAAACCAAAGTTAGCTTAAATGAACTCATTAAAATATTCTGTCACCGAAAATGACGTGGCACCGGAATGTTGTGGTCTAGGCTTTGCATATAGTGACTATAACGTTGATTGCTTTGACACTGTTTCACATAACAACATGTCATCATAACCTAACGGCTGCAATCCCCTAGGGGTTAGGCAGAGGCGTATTTAATAGAACATCCACATTACACCAGTTATGTTTAAGCCCCATGTAGATGGGACGAGCCTATTGCTATCAAACGGTTACAAATCTAAACTCCGTAGCTGCTTAAAGGAATTCCTGATAGAAGAAGTCGGTTGAAAACCCAGTAATATTTTGCTCGACCTTAGAATAGGGTAGGTAGACGAAAAATAGTATATTTTATAACGAGGGACTAAACGAAGCCATCATATACCCGAAGTGGTTTTTTAGCTTGCGAGGGAGTCAATGAAAGCGAGGGTATATTAAATTGGCGTTTAGTCTCGAGGTGCAAACTGTACTTTTCACTTCGAGTGCTAGAAAAAAAGTAACTCTCAACATTTTCGCAATGAAGATGATCCACACTCCACAGATAATTAATACCAACATTACTGCAGCGGCTAGCAACAGAGGCCTTGCACATACTTTTCGAAATCAAAGATGCACACAAACAATAATAATTTTTCTCGCATTGAACAGTTAATTTGTTTTTTTTTTATTTTCAATTAACCGCTTTTTAGTTGCAAGCCAATTCGAAATTTAAATAAAACCTTTGATAAGTTACTCTTTTGTTACCATGTTTCAGAGTAAAAGATCGTTCCATTTTTAAATTACTTTTTACTCCCTAGGGAATAAATGGTCACTTTAATCCCACTTCGTAGGGCTATATTGGCGTACTTTTAGAGTATGAGAAGTGAAAAAAATCTAATTATTCTGGCAGATAGATTATAAAAAAATATAAGACCAGTATTTTTTCTTTTGTGACGTAAATCAAAATTGACGAAGATACGACGCATTTAAAATTCCCAATACGTCACCCCTAGGTATAATTTTTAGCTAGTTCTGACGTCAAGAGCCCCACTCCCGAGTCCCGAGCGTTTTATCTTTGTCAATATTTATTGATTTACAAAACCAAAAATACGTGTCCATTCTTTTTCAATAATCTAACTGACGGACTAAACAGATTTGTAATTTTTTGATACTATCGTCATGCTTATCGTACCCAGGACTTTATGCTAAGCAGTAGCTTACAACTAGACCAAAGCGGCAGTTAAACATTTTGTATTTAGCTGTGATTAAATTTTAAGAGCTGGTGTAACAAGTTGGCCCATAAATGTCCATTCTGTACCGTACTTTGCAGGTACACCCATAATCAGTACAGTTAGCGGTTTCGTGATTACAGCCTCATGTTGTTCGCCTACAAGTTGGTACAAACTATCATCATCTATCTGCATATTCGAGTAAAGACTGCAAGTCATACTTAACTTGTATTTGTCATCATCATCAACACGACACCTTCACGAAAGCGTCCTGTCTTTTGTAATTTTTAAACATAACCTGGTCCTTACGTCCGCAGCTATCTGTGACAGACAACCGTGGCGTGCCTAAGGTCCAACAATATGGCAAGCAGACTGTTCAGAGACCCTAAGGCTTGAATTCTTGTCGCGCTAACAATCGGCAGCGTACGGTCGGTCGTGAGTCGTGACGTCAGCGAGAACAAAATACGGATGTCGGTCGCCGCTGACGTCAGCGCCGCAGTTTGGTGCTATACAACACAAAGTATACTATTACGCAACCGAACATGCGCGACCGACCGTCAGCGTGACAAGGATTCAGGCCTAACAACATGAAGAGTAGTAGGTCGGTCCGCCGGTGGCCTGTGTTGCTCTATGGGGCAAGCCAAACTTTTGGGCTTGTATTCTATTCTATTTTATTCTAGACAATTATACATGCATTGACAGCCTTACCAAGAACTACACAACCAAACTGACTATACTACATTCGTATTTAGATATTCTAGACTAAGCAAACATTTCCACATTTCCTACTGTCACTACTGAAAGCCTGGATTTAGGCGACTAGCGAGAATACCAAGCGAAGCACTCGGCGTTTAGTAGCTTAGGTACCTACATTTATAAACAATGTAAATGATTACATAGCTTACTACGCGCTTGCTGCTAACACCCGTATCTATAATCAAGTTCTTTGACTTGACTATAGCTACGGGTGTTAGTATTGTAGTAAATAATTATGCAATTTAAACATTTTGTGCCATCATCATCATCATTTCAGCCGAAAGACATCCACTGCTGGACATGGGCCTCCCCGATTGTTATGCAATGGACCAGAATTTAACGTAATTTTACGTAAGAACGTTCAAAGAAAGCAAGGGTCTATCTTCTGACAGTTATAACTTCAAGCATTTACTAATAGTCCGGTCAAATTAAACTAAAAAATAGGGTCGAGGTTACATAAATTTACAACAAGCTGATAACTGGTACAATTGTTCAAAATACTCATATAATTATAAATAAAATGTTAAAGTTAAAGCTTCCTGTGTATGGATTTTTTTTTTCAAGGTAAAAGGTAAAAAAAAAATGAGTTTTTCGCGATTTTCAGCAAAATGGTAAGTTTTATCATAAAATAAGCTCACACAAAAATTGTAGATCAGGTAATTTTCTATAAAAATGTCTAAATACATTTTTCCTAAAAGCCACCGTTTTTTAAGATATAACGATTCAAAAAGTTGAAAAAGTTGTAATCGAAGTTTTCCTTGAAATGTTCCACCTTTACACCATAAAGTGCCGATTGTGAGAAATCTACGCCATTCAGGATATTAAACTGATACTTTTCTGATAGCTCATGAACGAATGTATCCTCCGAAAACCAATTGTTTTGTAAAATAGGCGCCATAAAGGTCATCTTCTGAAAATTTCTTGAAAGTTTTCTTGTTTTTTGAGGCCGGTTTCTCAAAATAAATGTATGTAACTATCACTAATGATTGTTTTGTTAATTGTTTGTGTTTTCTAATTTTCTATGCACGGCATGCCCATGCGAGATATTTTCTTTTCTTTCTTTTCTTTCTTTCTTATTTTTATGTAGGAATAGAAATAGAAATTCTGTGAACGTATTACAAACTAGAAGAACACAAGAACATCCTAGATTAATATTATCTAGATTTTCCAAGAAATACATATTAAATATTTTCACACGTAGTTAAGCATTTCCTTTTATAAGCTTCATACTGGTTTAAAAAAACTAGAGCAAAGAAATTCTCAAAGAAGATTTTCTTATTTCCGATTTGGATATCGAATGAAAATAGGATTGAAGTTGCTATTTCCATTTTTACCGCACCATTTTAGTTTACCATAACCAACAGACGAGTAACAAATCTTAATAAAACTGTTTGCTAAAAATCATAGATAATAATAATGACAACTGAAGTTTTCAAGAAGTACTAAATTCTGGACGATATATACTGTTTTTTAGGGTTCTGTACCCAAAGGGTAACAAACGGGACCCAATCACTAAGACTCTACTGTCCGTCTGTCTACCAGCAGGCATCTCGTGATCCGTGATAGCTAGACAATTGAAATTTTCACAAATGATGTGTTTCTGTTGCCGATGTTGTATAGATAATGGTACGGAACCCTTCGTGCGAGTCCGACTCGCACTTGGCCGGTTCACCAGTTCTAGCTTACATATCCGGTCATCTGCTAACTAAAGGTTAAGCAGAAGTAACTTTTAGTACACCCACATTGTGCAAATTATGTTTAAACCTCATTTACGTAATAAGGGGAGAGCCTATTGCCGTCAACCGAGCACAAATCCAGACTCCAAGGTACTATTTAGAAATTCCAGATGAAAAAACCCAATAACACTTCGCCCAACCTGTTTAAATTTAAACAAATTAAAATACTCTGTAGAAGAAAAACAGCTTTGAATAAATTCACACCCTACGCACATGTTACACACAACTTTCCCGCGTATGCATATTAACATTAACGTCGTAATAAACATAATACATAATTCAGTGGGTAAAATAAAAATCTCATCCTCAAAATGGGGCCGGATGAATGGACCTCCTACATTTCATCCGGAGAATTTCACAGCAGCTAATACGTTGGGAAACGGTCGCAACTCGCGTCGAGTATGGTAACAATTTTAATAAATAATTACACTCGTCGGTGCCTCGGTGGATAAACAGATACCGGCTTAATTCGCTACTAATATATCCACTTAAGGGAGAAACAATTTGAATTTTTCAAACCTATTTTTCGGGGGTTTGGATAGCATTGTTGGTCTTACATAATCATCATCATTCGGTCGCAAGAGTTCTACTACTGTATTGTCGCTAAAAATATAAAACTAGTCATTTTGTACTCATATCCACAGCCCGACTTCACGAACTGCAGGAAATAAGCCTGTCTTTGCTTGTGCGTTCTTTATTTTGGACTAGTAGTAACACATTTTTTAATTAAGTGACAACAGAGACAATGATTCAATATAGTCCCCAAAACATAAATTGAAAAAGGAACTTTGCTTCTATAAACAAAGCAAAAGTCAACCTCGATAAATGCTTTCCTAAAAATAAAGACGTATAATTTAAAATACGGGAAAAGTTACTCAATCTCTGACTTTGCTCAAAGTCAAAATAAACCAAGATAAACAATTTCAAAACACAGTTTTTGAAACTTTTTAGACCCTGAAAGTTTTTAATAATAAGTTGTTTGTATTTTAATTTCGAATTCTGTTGCATCAAAACATAAAATCCTGCTTTTAATCCTTAGAACTAGCTACGTGGTGGTGAATGGTGCTTATATCGCCATGTGCTACGGCAAAATAATAGCCTGAAAGAAAATTGGGAACGTTCAAGTGGATTTTCGTCAAAAAGATAAAATACGGCCTTTTGTAACAAGAGAAACAACTTGTCAACAGTACTCACATCGTTCCTGTTTCAAACATCTTAAATCAACCCTAATTTTACTGCAGCGAGGTATCAGAGCATGATCATCAACATACCTACATACAGAATAAGTAAGTGTGTGTGTGGCAAAGGCCTTAACCAGTCATCAAAAAACAGGAAGTCGTGCATGACATAGACACAACCCAAATTAGTCCCCACAATTTTTGGGCACACTGATACACCAAAAAGGTACAGCGGACAATTGGGCACTCCTAATATGCTGAAGCTAATTGCAGTAAGATACCGTCCTTTTGCTAATTCGATATGTGTTATACGGGGCGCGGCTCCAGCACGGTGTGCTTAGGATACGAACGCGTACAAAACCCAATCAGAATCCAACTCAGTCCACAGTGACTTAGAGACGAGTTTTGAACGTCCCGTTTAAAATTTAGGCTGTTCCTATTACGGCGCGCCTTAATGGAAATTGTGAGCCGTGCCCGTGTCGTTACGCGCTGCAAATGTACATAATGTGTCGTCAAAAGGGTGAAATATACTTTAGTAGGCTGTGATTTCGTTCGTAGCGAGCCGAGGCTTACCGGCTTTTAAAAGTTTCTCGAATGTGATCCCTGTTAGACGAGCGACGTTCACGCCAGAATAGGGACACAGCTGTTTGTAAATTCAAATTATTTTAGACTGATATACGAATGTTAATGTCCTATTAAGTCAAATCTCATATTTGTCCTCATTCATACATAGTTTTCCTGGACAACGAATGTGTCAGGATTGTCATTATTTTCAAATAGAGAAGCCGGAGCTTTGACAAATCTGTAGAAACCTCTGAAAAGGTTTTCAAGTGAAATTAGAATTTATAACTTGAAATACAAACATGACTTGAGTACCTATTAATATTTGTACTTATAAAGTTTAACCTTTCAAAGTCATTCCAAAATTAATACAATTCGTTGAAGTCCATACCAAAACAATGAATAAATTCATTGAATTTATGATTCGACCACGCTGCTTATCATGCATTTGTATCTTTCAGTTGTGATTATAGGCAATTAGTACACACTAATTTGTTTATGTAACGTCATTATATTTCGTAATAATATTAATTATTTCGAACACAATACATGATAGTTATCACAATAATTTTAAGATCTGAATGGCTCTTTTTGTTAACTTAATTGTTTTGAGTTATTTGTAAAAGTAATTGATTTTCTTTTAGTATGTTTAATAAATATCATCACCTATTGTATTGAAAAAAATGTTTTCTTTATGATCACATGGTGAGTCACTAAAAGATACAATACTATAATGCTTGCACCACTTTTAAATTCCTTTCAACTTTTTGTTTTTCGTTTTCCTGTGAGGCCAACTCCGAGGCAATTAAATCCCCAAATCCACTAGTTCAGCCCCTACACAATATTCTTATCTCGTGCGAAACAAAAAAGTGATACACAAAATATGACGCTTTTATTAAATTCTTCTTGCGTTTATTAACTTGGGGAGAAAAAATGCTCCAAGTTGCTCGGAGAAAACTGGAGAAAAAAAAAAGTTTCGCGTTGCTTGACTGAGGAATTTTATTAATGTTGGCTACACTGTTTCTTGGGGAAACATTATTTTAACACCCATTACAAGGCTGTGCTTGCTTCGAAATAATTCTTGTTCTGTTAATCAACGAGGGGACTTTTTGAGAATCGATTATACTTACAAGTTACAGACACCTTTTTTTTTTTTTTTTTTTTTTTTTTTTAGGATGGGAAATCATCAAATGACTTCTCCCACTCTGGGCGGAGCAGGAGGGAGTGTCAGACTCTTACTGACTAAAACCCATCCATGTTCCTTCCTCGCCCTTTACGTTCCGGGGCCGCGGTATCTCTTTCGAACAGTCTCGCAACCCCGGCAGGCTTCGGCCCTTGCGGGCCCCTCTCTTCTGCTGACATCTCTTTGAGGCGCGCGTGGAACACGAACGCGCCGTCGACACGGCCTGTCGTCACTAGACGGACGGACGGCTAGCTAGCCCATAGCTAACCGTCCACAGGCCCGCATCTACGGTGGCCGGTAGCCACCACGTGGCCCCCGACGCCCGGTGCGTCTCCCGCGGCGGCCGGGAAGAGAGGCTCTCTCCCTCTCTCGTTCCGCCACCTCCTTCGCTAGCATGACTGCTTCGCAGAAGGAGGTGACGGCTTCCCATTCCGTCTCGCTCCGGACCATGGATTGAACTAGGGCCGGACGCGAGAGGTCGCCGCCGCCGATCGCCGCTACGAGGACACGGCGGTGCTCCGCCCACGCAGGGCAGACTTCCACCGTGTGCTCCACCGTGTCCTCCGGTCGATCCTCGCAGTGGAGGCACCCGGGCGTTTCCTCCCGCCCGATTCGGTGCAGGTACCTCCCGAAACATCCGTGTCCGGTGAGGACCTGCGTCAGGCGGAAGGTGAGGACGCCGTGGCGCCTCTCCAGCCACTCCTCAAAGAGGGGACTTACCGCCACTATCGTGGCGTGCCCTGCACGGGGTTGCGACAGTCGCTCTCTCCATGTCGCCATGAGATCGCGCCGGAGGTCTGTCCGCTGAGCGGCAATTTGCCGCGGCAGCGGAGTTTCCCCCCGGCGTAGTGCCTCCGCGCGCCAGTCGTGCAGGCGCGCGAGGACTATCGCCTCCAGATCCCATGGCGGCAATCCGGCAAGCAGGCCCGCCGCCTCGCGGGAGATCGTGCGGTAACCACGGACCATTTTTACGGCCACCACTTTCTGGGGCGCGTTCAGGTAATGGGCGGCTCGCCGCCTCAAGGAACGCGCCCACACTGGGGCCCCGTAAAGGGCCATGGACCGCACGACCCCCGCATAGAGCCTGCGGCAGGAGGCGTTTGGCCCCCCAAGGTTGGGCAGGAGCCGCCTGAAGGCAGCCCCGGTCCGTTCCAGCCTGGGGGCCAAACGTCGGAAATGTTCCACGAAGTTCCATCGGCTGTCGAGTACGAGTCCCAGGTACTTCAACGTCGGCTCGACGCCGATGGATACCCCTCCCACCGTCAGTGTGGATCCCGATGGTGGCGCATTCCGAGGCCCATGAAAGCACATGGCCTCGGACTTGTGCAATGCCACCTCGAGACCCAGTTGCCGGATCCTCTCAACGACTATCGCAACCCCGCGTGTCATAATTTCGGCCGCCGCCTCGTGCGACCTCCCCTGTGCCAGCACCAGGGTGTCGTCTGCGTAGCAAACGACGCTGACACCACTAGGGAGGTCGGCGCGCAGCACCCAGTCGTAACCGATGTTCCACAGGGGCGGTCCCAGAACCGATCCCTGTGGGACACCGCACGACATCTCTCGCCGGTTCCAATCTCCGCAGCGACTGGGGTAGATGACGGCCCTGTCCGTCAGGTAGTCCCCGATCACACGACGGAGGTAGGTCGGCACCCGGTGATACCGGAGTGCCTCCCTGATGCAGCTCCAGGGCAGGGAGTTGAAGGCGTTGGCGATGTCGAGAGACACCGCCAAGACCACCCCGCCCCGGGATATCGCATCCCCCGTCGTGAGGGCTCTCACGCGCATGATGGCGTCCACAGTGGAGCGCCCCCTGCGGAAACCAAACTGGTTCTCCGCAAGATTCGGCCCCATCCCCTCAAGGTGCTCGGCGAGGCGGTTTGCAATTACTCTCTCAAAGAGCTTGCCCACCTCGTCGAGCAGCACAATGGGCCGAAATGCGGACGGAGAGTCCGCAGGGCGCCCCGGCTTCTGGATGAGGACCAGTTTCCCCGTCTTCCAACGAAGCGGGAACTGGCCTCTCTCCAAGCATGCGCTTAAGAGCCCTTTCAGTCGGGGCCCGAGAGCCTCCGCATCCGAGGCCAGGACCCAGGCTTTGCCAGGCAAGCCATCAGGTCCCGGGGCGGTATTTTTGGCCTTGAGCCTACCTACCGCCACTCTCAGGTCTACCCCAGTCACTTCCGGAGTGTCGTCGTCGTCATAGGGGTCCTCTTCCGGCACCGCAGGTGGCGGAGCCATAGGCGGGGGCGGATGTTCCCCCCGCGAGGGGAACAGAGCGCTCACCACGTCCTCCACGAGCTCTGGCCGGAGACTCTGTGTCAGCGGGGGGGCCCAGGTGCGGAGTTTATTCCGCACCATCTTGTAAGGGCGCCCCCACGGATCTCTGTCGAGAGTCTCCAACATCTCCAAGCGGGCCAGTTCTCTGGCCCGCAGGATAGCCTCCCGGAGGGCGGTCTTCGCCGCTCTGTATCCCTCGTACAGCTCCGCCTCAATGGCTGCCGCATCCGGCGGGCGGATGCGGAGCCTGCGATGCCTGGCGTACAGGCGCCGCGCATCAACGCACGCCTCGCGCAGAGATGTTATTTCGCGCGACCACCAGTACACCTGACGTCGGGCGCTTCCTGGCCGGACTCGGGGCATTGCCACGTCACAAATATCGGACATGGCCTCCTGGAACCACTCTGCCTCACTGTTAACGTCGGCAGGCCTGTCCGGTGATGTCACCCAGGCCTGCACGATCGAGGCTTCCAGGAGGAGCTCCCGGTCCAGCTGCTTCAGCGCCCAACGCGGACCACTCGGGGCCTGTTGGACTGGCGCGCTTGAGGACTGGGTGGAGACGTCAAACCGAATGTACCGGTGGTCGGAATATGTCTCCACCCCCTCCATCACACGCCAGTCGACGACACGCGGCGACAGAACGGGGCTAGCGAACGAAATGTCCACCACCGACTCGCCCCGCATCCGCACACACGTGGGAACAGAACCCCGATTAAGGACGTCCAGGCCCTTCTCCAGGGCCCAGTCCTCCACCATCCTTCCCCGCACATCTGTACAACGAGAACCCCAAGCCAAGTTCTTGGCATTGAAGTCCCCGAGGACAAGCACGGGGAGGGAATGGTTTCCGACGACGACACTCAACTCTGCGAGAGAGTTGTGGAACTCGGCGAGAGTTCGGTTCGGGGAGAAGTATACTCCCACCACGTCGATCTCCCCGAACCGTGCCGCTACGCACCCCCGACCCTTCCTAACATTTTCAAGGGTCGGGGTACCGGCGGCGGCCGATGAAACTATGGTCACTGAGCCGTCAAGGTCCGCCACCCAGTCTTCCCTGGGCATGACAAAGTACGGCTCAGCGACCACAGCGATGTGAATCGACCACTGCGCCATGCTCTGGAGCAACAGATTCTGAGCACAGGCGCAGTGGTTGATATTCGCCTGGAGAAGGCGTAATGGTGCCGTTATTGGCATTCCATTATCGCCTCCTCCCCCCGGACCCCCTGTGAGGGCCCCTCCGCAGGCGAACTTGCCGCGCTCTGGGCGGCGGCGGTGGCGACAGCGGGAGCGGCTGTGGCGGCCACGGCAGCGGCGGTGGCGACGGTGGCGTTGGCGGAGGTGGCGGAGGGCCTTCCCCTGCCTCTGGCTCTGGGCTTGGCAGGCGCGGCGCAGGCCTTGCTCCCGGCGCGGTGATCGGCCGGCTTGCGAGCCGCCGCACATGCTGGGCAGTGCGGCGCAGCGTTGCAAGTCGCCGACACGTGCCCGGGCTGTCCGCAGCGGAAACAGAGGCCACTGCGGTCAACCTCCGAGGCGCACTGCACTGACACGTGGTGACCCACGTGGCAGCGATAGCACCTCAGAGGTCTGGGCTCCAGCAGTTTCACCTGCGCTGATACCCAGCCCACCAAGAGCCTTCGACCCTCCACTATCGTTTTCGCCGCCGCCACGGGGCAGCTCACCGTAACGGTTCGCATTCCCGTAGGGTCCGGGCGTAGGGTGCCTGCCTTGATCTGCTCGGCAGAGCACCCCCCGGACCTAGCGACGGCGGCCACTACCTCCTCCTCGGTGACCGAGTCGTCTAGACCCATGACGCGCATGTCTGCGCATCTGACGGGTCTGGACACTCGGGCCTCGTCCGCGTTTAGGGACGCCCTCAGCTTTTCAGCCAGAGCGTCAGCGGACGAGCCGCTGGTTTCTCCGGGGATCTCCAGCATACGAGCCCCCGTCGCGGTGACCTTAAGCCGGAGGCCCCCGGTGATCCCGAGCTCCCCGAGATTTACCGTCGCCTTTGCCTTCGCCAACAGGTCGCGGTAGGTCACGCCCTTCTTTTCCGCCTCCGGCTGTAGCTTTATAACTACAGCTGCGGTCTTCGGGGCGCGAAGCCTAGCCGCGATCTTTCGCTCCCGTTGTTGGCGCTGCCGCTCCTGTTTACGGGCCTTTTTGGCCGCTTTTCGCCTCCTTTTCTTCTCCCCGGACACCTGCCATCCGGCTTCAGCCGTGGGAGGTGTAGGGGGCTGGGGGGGCGGTGGCGGCGGCGGCGGCCGACGTGCCGCAGGCGCTGGCCCATTTGCCACTGGCGCTGGCGCAGGCACAGTGGCCACCTGTGCCGCTGCCTTGCCCTTCTTTTTCCGGGCCGCTTTCTTTTTCCCAGCTGGCGCCGTCGCCTGTTCGGCCGGAGTCGGCTTTACAGGAGGCGTGGGAGGCATCGCAGCCCTGCCGGGGGGCCGACTGGATGGCCCCGGAGCGGATGCAGCAGCCGCATACGAGGCACTGCTCGTGCCCGCGACCGCCTTGTTCGCGCCCAGGGGAGGACGCAAAACAATTCCCTCCAGGACGGAGAACCGCGCCTGGAAGGAAGCCATCTCCTTTCGAACCAGGTCCAAGACCTGGTTCTCCACCGGCACAGGCTGGCTTGCCTCCTGCGCCTGGGCCCCTCCATTTTGAGGCTGCGCCGCGCGGGGGTCAGACCCCCGCAGACTGGCCAGGTCCGCTTGAAGCTTGGCATTCTCCTTCTGGAGTTGCTCCATAGCGGCCGTCAGGCGGGCCACGTCAGCCCGCAGCTTGGCCACCTCGTCCCCTTGTGTCGAAGGAGGGGGAGGCCCCCCAAAATTAGCCTCCGCTGCCGCCATGATAGAGGCGGAAGCCGCAGGTATGGCCCTGAGTTTCGATGAATTTTTCACCTTCACGGCCACACTCTTTAAGGCGGCTTCCACCTCCTTTGTGAACCTGGCCTTACGCTCCGCCTCGGAGCCGCCAGGTGCACCAGCCTCGTCGCCTGACCCGGGAGCTGTCATACCCGGGTGGCGCCCCTCCTCGGCCAGCCTTGCCGACCTCTCGGAGGCAGGTAGCCCCCCTCTCCTGCCTCTGACCCCCCCGCGCTTGCTGGTGGGGATCTTGCGAGCAGAGGCCATCTGCTCCTCTTCAGACGACGACGCCCGGTCGCCATCTTGCCTGGGACGCTTCCTGAAGAACTTGCTGCTCTCCGCAGCAGTCCCGGCCCTCTCACGGCGGGAGCTCTCTGAGCCTCCCGCTGCGCTCACCTCACTCAATGCGGCTTCAGACTCCGACGCCACATTCCTCCTCTCCTCTTCTTTGCCGTTTCCGGCGGTGTTTTTTTGTTGTTTGTTTTCTTCCATATTTGAACCCACGAGTATGGGGGAAATAAACTCCTAACTAGGCAGAGACCCCTGTACCTAGAAGGGCAGATTTTTAGTTTTTATTACTCGCCAGGGGGTCTGCAGGTACCCCAGCGAGGATAAGCAGTAGCGACTGATTCGTCCAATAGGCACACCCGTCAGCCATACGTCCCCTCGCGCTGCGTCGCCGCTTGGGATTCGGGGTAACTTTTTATAGAGGTTTTCTACCTCGCAGTCCAGGCGGTTAAGCCAAGACCCTCGGTCCCTGTCCAAAGGACTCGGAGTCGCGAGACGTGATCCACTGCACTCCGATACGGGATTACGATATCAACGGTGACAGAGAAGGACGCATCCTTCTCTGTCTGCTCGGCGGCAGGGTTAGTGCACACCGAGCCCGCCGTAACACACTCCTCCGCCGTGCCCTCTGCTTAACAGAGGGCATGCCGAGGAACCCACCGATGGTCCATATTGGACCCCGCTCGTGATGCCAGACTCATTGGCCGCGGCAGTGCCAATCCCAAGGGATGAGAATTTCTTCTCATTCCAAGAGGAAGGACACTGCCGCGCCCGGGGTGCACCGGCCCAGCGGCTGCTGTTTCCTCCAGACGTATCGAGAGGAACCAGCAGCCGCCGAGCACACGTGGAGGACTTCTGGCATCGCACCCCAAGTTACAGACACCTACATTAAAGATCTGTTTTGTCGGAATTGCAATTTGATAACCCCTCAACCAAAATGTATTGTTGGCAAAGGTGTAGCCAATTTAGTACCCTCACATTTGGCCAGTTAAGTTTAAGACTCAAATCATAGGGGGGCATTACACACAGCGCCGTCTCGTGCCACACTAAGCAAGGCTTGTGTCGTGGTCACCAGACAGTTGATATACTACATATATATTTTTGTTTGCAAATACATACTTTTTATACATAAACATCCATGACTAGGAAACACATGCTCATCATACAAACATTTGCTCTTACCGGGATTCGAACCCGGGACCCTAAGAACGTAAGTCAGCCTCCCTACCGCTGCGTCATTCGGGTCGTCATAAGTTAGTAATTCGTGATGTAAAACCCAATAACACTTTGCCTGCCCTGGGAATTAAATCCAGGACCTCCAGCTCAGCAGTTACAAGGTGCCTAGACCTTCGAGGCAGTGAAAACAGGATCATAAAGCAAAAAAGGATAATTTAGCTTACAAAAGATAAAATGAAAGCTACGCTAACAGTTCCTACAGGATAACATTTACTTCTTCAGTTAGTACTAACAAAGTGTCTATTTAATTCCCGGTCGCGGCCGCAGGTTAAAGTTAGTTGCACTGAAGTCTGAAGTCACAAAGTGCGAATAAAAACATAAAATTTCTATTTAAACTACGCTTTTTGCTGCTTACTTAACCGTAACCTAATTTCGCAAAGTAATGGTAGTAATATGAGTAGCATAAGGCTCTGTTCGAACTAGCTACAGGTTTTTAAGCTTATTTTTGAAGCGAAAACTTCTTGCGTGTTAAGCACTTTTTGGGTGAACAAAAATCATGGAACTTGTGTGACCGTCACCTTACGCTTCGTAGTACTCGTAGCCGATGCGCTACGGCGTAGCACCACTTAAAAAGCACTCGTCATGGCAAACACAAATAGTGTTTCAAACACATACGAGCGATCGTCACTCCAAACCCGGACATGCCCTTATTCTACATTCAAGCAAATAAGTTAGAATAGAATAGAATAGAATAGCATAGCATAGAATAGAATAGAATAGAACAGAACAGAACAGAACAGAACAGAACAGAACAGAACAGAACAGAACAGAACAGAACAGAACAGAACAGAACAGAACAGAACAGAACAGAACAGAACAGAACAGAACAGAACAGAACAGAACAGAACAGAACAGAACAGAACAGAACAGAACAGAATAGAATAGAATAGAATAGAATTTTGCAAATATGGGTAATACATAATAGTTCTTAAGATTACATTTAGTAGTTGCGTGCTTTCAGTCATACCCTGCGTATAAAAGTCGTAATATTAATGTTATAAACTAGTTTTCTTTTCAGTCACACTGTAAAAATACTCAACGCGACTGGAAGTTGCAATCCTGGTCTTCAAAATTATATTGTTTCGGATTCCGCGCTGATCCCGAAATGAAAGAAAAACAGAAGGCTATGGTTGCTTTATTTTGAGGCGTCACTTGGGTTTATGACAAGTGGTTGTAGTAATCTAAATTTTTGTGGAATTACAAAGGGAAGACAACTTTCTTGTGTCGCACTGTTTCAACTTCTTGAATTTATTTTAAAAATGATTAATACTACCTATTTACCTTCCTATGACTGATTACAGCGAACATCAATGATATTGTTAATGTCAAAATTGAAAAGTTTTAAATAAAACCCTTCTTCTTTTTATCGTGTGGTAAGTGCCTAACCTGGAGTCAGAGTTAATGTGCCGCCCATATGGACCTCTAACTTGCAAGCAGTAGAAAAAAAAAACAAAATGAAAAAAATATGTACATGAATAATCACGGAAGATATCCCGTAAGTGACAATAATATAAGTTCAGTCGAAAAATATCTCACAGGCATGCTGGCTTCCTCACGATGTTTTCCTTCACCGAGGCAGGTGATAATTAATATCAGTATGTTTGGTTCGAACTCGAAATCTATGACTTGACAGTCCAAGGGCCAATACTAGACTCACTGTTTAGTATAAACACACAATATAAACACTTGTTGACAGGTTTAAGTTTTTCGGGAAAACTGCCTCTCGTTATTGAAGGAATTTCAAGGTATCAGATGTTTTCGCTACGGTAAATTCCAGTCGGACGTTTAAAAATCCATCATCTGCCTAGCCTGTATTTTACATGGAGCGACTGCCTATCTGACCTCCACAAGCCAGTTAATACTGGATAATACGATACCACTTGGTAAGACTGGTTGTCAGACTTTTTGGGCCACAGACTACCTTACACGACTGCCTAAGATGGACAAATGACAGTCGGGATCAACAGCTTAACGTACTTTCCGAGGCACGGAGGAAACTCGGTATGTAAGGGTGGGGACCCATCCACAGACCAACCTAGGCAAGCACGGCTTAACCTAAAGATCGACCCGAGCGGCTGTTATTATTTCACCACGAACTCCTCAAGCGGACGTTTAAAAATCCATTTTTTCTACTTTATAAAACGTAAACTTAAAATTAAATTCTTTAAAAACTGAAGAAAATATTTTTATAGATACAAGAATGTGAAAAACGTAAGCTTCGGTACAATGGTGGAGGGAGAAATATTTCTACTTTCGCGCTGCACCGTTCTCCGTGAAGTTTCCTAGACTTCAGACTTTGTTAGTTCGCAACAGCCTATTAATATCCGAGCTTAAGAAAAAGCCACTCGTTGAAGTTATTAACGCAATATGAGCTTCGCCCTTCTTATGGTTTTGCCTAACGAGTCGAAAGTACCAAGAAATCTTATGATATATTTTATAAATTAAAGTCATTTATAAATTTTCGTGTCTGTTTGTGAGACCGCATTGTTCTACTAAACTAAAAAATCGATTATAAAGTTACTTGCACCATTATTTAGACAATTAATTCCAGAAGATACTCGTATGTCTAATAAACTCTATACTGTATGATAAACATCATAAAGTAGCGTTCATGTACTAAAGAAACTCCATGTATGTCACGTTCAAAAACCGTGCGAAACAGGGGTGGGTCGCTAGTTAACTAGTTAAGCATAAGATCGATCAAGAAATCTAAAAAAAAATATCGAGAAATCTGCGCATTCGTCGGGTCGCCATATTGCAACTTGCCTGTCTTCTCCTGCTTGTCTATCTTTTCATTCGCAATGATTTAATTGAATTGCACAGAGAAACTGAACTCGTCCGATTAAAATAACGGAAGTAATACATAATTGAGTATTTCAGTATTCAAAAATTATAATAAACAAGAGCTGAAAGCTTCCTGAAATTTATTTCAGCTTTCACGGTCTTATATTAAAAAAAAAAAAAACACTTTTTCCATTTACCTTGAAACACTGGTGTCTGGTATCCATGGAATACAATATTCTATTTATCTTAGTAGTTGAGCTACGAGTAACTAACTAACAACTGGGAAACGGTATATGTATCTGTTTTGATTTCTACTCGTAGTAAATTCTCAGTATAAAATAACTAGAGAAACACAGCTAAACAGAGCTCATTGAAAACATTCTTTTCCCTAGTTGTAACGTTGCATAGTGCTTAGATAAGTATTTCTTGTACAAGAATTGAAGGTAATAAATAAATAAATAGAAACTGTGAAACCGGTAAGTAGAATAATGCACTACAAATTTTGCAGGAACTGTTTGCAATACACCTGTAATAAAGAATCAACTGACTGACTAAAATTCAAGTTAGTCAAGGTACAGTCTAAAAAGTGATCTAAAGAACTGGCATCTCTGGCTCCCATTTAGCAAATATTTTTGGAAATGTCACCTCTAAAAGGGTAAAACAGATGTGAGTTTTAATGGGACATTCTGAAAATCACACGGACAAAGCTGCATCAAAAGATTGCAAAGAAAGAAAGTCGTTCTTACACAATCCTTTACGTGCTATGAAGGATGTAAAAGTACAGTGTAGTAGAAACATTTAAGCGAGCTAAACCTTGGTAAATTCATTCTAATATTATAAAGCTGAAGATTTTGTTTGTTTGTTTGTTTGAACGCGCTAATAACAGGAACTTCTGATTTAAATTGAAAAAATCTTTCTTATGTGTTGGATAGTACATATATCGAGGAAGGTTATAAGCTATATAACATCACGCTACAACCAATAGGAGCGGAGCATAAATGAAAATTGTTGCAAAAACGAGGAATATTTATTCCTTTTGTGTTTGTTACCTCAGAACTTTCGACTGCGTGAAACGATTTTGATGATTCTTTTTTTTTTTTGGAAGCTGGTGATTTCCGTGTGGTCTCATTACAATTTGGTTAAGATCTGATGCTGATCTTCGGAGATAGTAATGGAAATCTTCAAAATTAGACGGCAAATCTACAGTGATTGCTGCAATCGCTTGGATGTTTATTGTTTTAACAACATCATGACAGAATATCACGCCAGTATTATGTGATTAATACTCCCAGATTACGACAGTTAGGAGTGTTAAGTTCCTCTATTGAGGATAAGCCTATTACCGTGACAAGTAAGTTTTTTTTTTTTAGAAACGTTGTGCTTCAAGGGTAGTTTGATGAGTGTTTGGTTAGGTTCTGATTATGGGATCCATGACAAAGTAACGGATTCTTAGGAGCAAATTTCCGGTACACAGCCAAATTTATAGGCTACCCGGATATTTGAGTCACCTACCATAACGTCGTTATTAACCGACTTCAAAAAGGAGGAGGTTCTCAATTCAATGTTCCCCGATTACTCGAAGATGGATGGACTGATATTGTTTTTTTTTACACTTCCCAAGTGGTCCCATAATCATCAAGTCAGGATAGTGATGATGGGATCCTGGAAAAATGGAGGGAACTCTTCAAATTTTATAGGCACACAAGAAGCGATTTGGGTAGTTTTAGAAAGAGTACTTTCTCGGAGTGATCCCGTTTCAATTTGGTACAGATCTGATGAAGAACTTCAGAGATAGGCAACGGAACTCCTCAATAAATAATAGCAAATGTACTAAGATTGCTGAAATCTCATATTTGTCTATTGTTTACACCAGTTCATAACAAAAAATCACGCCGGTACGCTGTGAAAGGGTTAGCACATATGAACCACTAAAAAGTGAAAAATAAAAAACTCTTTTGCAAAAAATAAAACCGACTTCACACAAAAAATTTAAAAATAACTTTAGCTTCAGAAGTCGGTGATAAAAAACTAAATCAATCAAACAAAGGTCATTAACTCTTTTATGTGCCGCAGACGAAGCTGCGTGGGTCAGCTAGATACAGATAAACAGAGACCTGCTAAACTGGCAGAGGTGCCTAATAGTAACACCTTTTTTTTTGGAATGGAAAATCATCAAATGACTCCTTCCGCTCTGGGCGGAGCGGGAGTGTGAGACTTTTACTGACTAAAACCCATCCATGTTCCTTAAATTCCCCGTCCTTTATGTTCCGGGGCCATGGTATCTCTTTCGAACAGTCCCGCAGCCCCGTACCAATGTCATCCCTAGGAGAGAGACATAAGTGTGTTATGTTTGACATCTAGCTTCAAAGCTGTGATCAAAAACTTACAAAGATACAAACTCATCCATTATCATCTTGAAGCCCTTGTCCTTGCTTGGGGTCGGCGCAACACGTTTATCATATCATTCCTCACACAAACCATCCATTGTTTCTTTGGTCTTCTTCTCTCTCTCCATCCGTCAACATTTATATTCATTACTCTTTTAATCACATGAGATTCATCCCTCGGCAAAGATACAAACTCATTCACACATATTATAATCTTAACGTACTATACATATACAGTTCTGTTACATACATGAGTATGCAACAGAACTGTATTATAGTACGTACATATAAACATTTAACCGTAACCAAACTTAGTACACTAGCAACAAACAGAAACCTGGGTATGTTCCAAAAAGCCTATTAAGGCAAGGTGGCTCGGTATTCCGCTGCGATATGATAAATGTCAAAAAAACCGAGCCGCAATGCGGGGTTAAAGGCTACAATTTGCCAACGCAACTACGTTACAAGATATTAATGACTCCACAAATTACATTAAAAATACAATTTATCTAATGTACTTTAAGGTTCCCATTTTGTTTTCATCCTATAAAATAAAATAAAATCCTAGAACAGCCGTATCGTTTATTATTGCCTGAGGGACACAAGCGTGGTTAGTATTTCAGTGATCTTAGAAACTACACAAAGAAGTTGAGAGTTTAGTGTGCGATATTTACAGTAACATAGCATCACGCCTGTGGTCCCAAAAGGGTTAGACAGTGGTGTACCAAATAGTACAGCCACATTTCGCCAGTTATTTTTAAGTCCCATGCAATAGTGGCCGAGCCTATTGCCATCAACCGGGCACAAATCAAGGCTCCATGGCTGCTATTGAGAAATTCCTGGTGGAAAAACCCAATAACACTATGCACGACCTAGGTATTGAACCCAGGACCTCATGCTCAGCCGTCACGCTTGCAACCACTAGACCAATGAGGAGTAGAGGGATTTCTATATATTAAATCCCTCCTTTTCTATCAATATTAGGCATGCAATTGTGTTATTTATCTATCTGATACACATAACCTGTTATAACCAAAGATGTGACGGCGATATTCAAATTTATGTAAAAGCTCCGTAAAACTCAATAGAGTCACCTTTCTGGAGTTTGTGAACGTTCAACAGAAAACTTTTCCAAATAATAATAGAAATTGGTTTCCCAACTTCAAACTAAGCAACTTTCAGAAAAAAAACAACGCTAAACAAATCCTACTGAGAGCAGCGGTGGCCCAGTGGTCGCAGCCCAAACCTACGTGCAATGAGTCGTGGGTTCGAACCCAGGCAGGCGCATTACTTTGTGTAATTTATTTCATCACCACTGCTCTCAAAAAACGGTGAAGGAAAACATCGTGAGGAAACCGGCATGTCCTAGATCTAACCAAAAATTCGAAGACATGACATCTATTAATCCGCACTTGGGCCCGCGCCGCGTGGTGGATTATAGCCCATACGCAAAACACGCGCCTAGACGTGGAGTTGCGGACACCAGCCCGTTGTACAATACAATACAGTCCTACTAATATTATAAATGTGAAAGTTTGTGTGAGGATGTATAAAGTGTGTAAAACACCTCTTCACGAAGCCGAAAGGCACTTGTTCTCCTCATAATTGCGTACACTAACCTAACCGTTAGTTTGATGTACAGAATGCTTGGTTAACGGCTTTGTGATGATATGTTTTACACCCTGTATATGGATGTCTATTGTCTGGATATCTGGATATTTAATACTCTTTCACGCATAAATTACTGACCGGATTTGACTAAAATTTGGCTCAGAAGATATTTTACAGCCTGGATTAATATTAAGGATACTTTTTATCCCGGTAGTACCTCCCGTGGGATAATTACAGAACTCGTCGCTAACAAAGCCGTGGCCATAACCTATAGTGAATTATAAGCAGTATATAATTTTATAAATAGCACTTCACCCGCTACTTCATCCGCAAAAATTGCGATAGCTCGGCTAATTTGCATGATATCAATATAATTTACAGTTTATGTTACTCGACAAAGTTGTAGCTTTCTAATGGTGACAGAAAATAGAAAATCGGTTGAGTAGTTCTTGCGTTAATTCGTAACAAAAAAAAACAAATCTTTCCTCTTTGTAATATTAGTATTGATAATTATCTAGCCTGCTAGATAATTCCAACTAGGTATACGATCGATATCTCCATTTACCACATACATTACTAGTTTGTATCCTGTTACCGGTGTATTATTGACGTAAAACGTGTTATAATACGATAATGGTCTTTGGATATTAGTATTGGGTTTTGGTGTGTTTCCTAATAAGATTAGAGCCGGCCTAAATATAAATAGTTACTTGCTGTTGCTGCCTGTGGTTTCCATCGCGACCGAGGGGAACTAAATCATTTTCAGGATAGGGTAGCCATACTAACACCTGCTCTTTTTTGTTAAAATTGATAACGTGGCTGTAGTAGCAAAAACAAAAGGATTTATATTACGATGGCACGTATGTTCCTACTAGCTGGTTCTACAGTAAATAAGGTCTCCATTAAGTTTTAGAGAGCTTAGCTTTGACAACAAATCATTATGCTACCACTTCTTAAAACATCTTATGTGAAACTTTAAAAACTGAATTAATTCAAAGAACAAACGAATTCACATTCAAATTCAATATCATAAATACAAAAAGTTGAAAAGCACAGTCAGTTTCGACGTGTGTTTATCTATAAGGGGTTGTTATAGTAACGGCTTATCCTATTGATCCGAAACCTACACTATCGGATATATATATCGCATAGCGTCCAGATTATAACAGATAACATCCACGCAAAAGTTGAGGGGCGTCTGTAATAACATTATCAGTCAATAGATAAATTGGGTACATCGCATCAATAAGGATAAAACGTTAAAGCAAATGTGGGAAATGTTATAAATAAAAGCCTGCCTAAGGCTAAAGGTAAGCTTAGACGGATTGATCATGATTATAGCCTGTAGTGGTTATACTAATTATTACTAACAAGCTGATTCCCGCGGATTCTTAATTATGTACTAAAACCTTCTTCGAGAACCACTCTATCCATTGGTGAAAAAAGCATGAAAATCGGTGCATTAGTCTTTGAGTTTATCGCGAACAGACCGAACGTGGCGAAGGACTTCGTTTTAAAATATGTATTGATAGCTACAACAGAATTCAAAAACACTGTTTCCATGTCATAGGAGAATGGAGGATCTTAGTAGGCGACGTTTTCCAGTTTCTACGTTACACAAGAATCGGTTTTTTAGGTGTCTTCGAACCTGCTACCAACAAGTCATCGTCATGATTGTGAGTATGTGTAAGCAACCATGTTGAACCTAACAATATCATACAGAAGTGATCAATTTCAATATTGAAATTTCTTTAAAGTACCTAGTTACAGAAGGTGACAAGAGGATGAAAATAGATTGACCAGACGAGAACGAAACTGTTCGAAGAAAAATTGGCCAATCAATGGACAGCAGACACCAGACGGTGGCAGGAAAATGCCGAGAATGAAATGAGTATGTGTCCGGAAAGAGGTGCAGCTGGCGTTCTATACCTGCAGGGTGTAAACCACCTCATCACAAAGCCGTTAACCAAGCATTCTGTACATCAAACTAAGTTACTTTACGCAAAAATTATTGCTGGGAAACAATTTTTTTTTTGAGGTTATAGATCATGTTTTGTGATAGAACTCAATGTAACGCACTTAAAACATTGTGCTGATGGATGGATTGAATAGTACGGGGGTCGTGGAGGTGTAAAAAGTCAAAATCGTCCAAAAAAAAACTTGTATTTCAAAGAAAACTTGTCAAAAAGTAGTAACTTTGACCCCCCATATCTCCGTAACTAGAAGGTTCCCAGGTATGGTGTAGAGCAAAAAACTGATCGCAATGATGGGGAGAACAAGTGCATTTCGGCTTCGTGAAGAGGTGTTTTACACCCTTTATGTACTGGCTAAACTAAACGGCTAACAGAAAAAAGGTTAAAACCTATAGTAATATATTGAAACTCAGCCAAGGAGAGCCTACTTGATTGATTCGATTGCCTAACTACGTCGTTTCCTAGAGTGACAAAGGCGACGGTGTGAGAGACTACGAGTGGATTAGGTGCCGATTAAATTCCAATGTAAATAAATCCCAATGTAATGTCTCCTCCAAAAAAATGTAGAGCGGTCTTTGGGGACTGCCTTTAGAAGTGAAAACTAAGTTGTGCCCCGCGCAAGCCTAAGTGGTGCTACGCTGTAGCGAATCGGCTACTAGTGCTACGAAGCATTAGGTGACGGTCACGCGAGTTCCATGATTTTTGTTCACCCAAAAAGTGCTCAACGCGCCGAAAGAAGTTTTCACTTCAAAAATTTTATGTGGAAAAACAGCCTTCTTATTCAAAATCTCCTTACGCCAATCTTTTTCAAAGACACTACATAAATGTAGGCTGCATAAAATAAACAAAGGTGTATAATACTGTGGTGCACAGTACTCACAACCAGGCGGCAAGCGCGGTTGCCCAGATTCGAAGTATGAACACGGAAGAATGTGAAGACGCTAACGCACCAGTTTGAGTAACAAAACTAACCAAAAACTGTAGGTATTGAACTTGATGATTACAACCTAGCATATGAAGCGACAGGTTACCAACTCGCCCAAGAACATTAACTAAGTCTAACGAGTTAATTAAGCTAGCTAGGTGTTGACACAACTTGTTCGCACGATAACCATCAGGTTTATCAACCTTATGTATGTATGACCGCTCCTGTGCACGTAAGCTTACTAACATTACATGCTAAAGTTGCTCACGACCTTTTCTTTGAATAATTGAGTTTTCTAGTATCGGCTTAATGGAATTTGCTTGATGATCGGCTTCATTAAAGGAGCAAATGTCAGTTGAATTGTATTATTGCAACATCTATAAGTCAACAAAACTCTTATATGGATTCATGAACGTGCGAGAGTGCAACTCAGACAGATGCAAACTGATCTGATCTGACTTGCTCGATTTTTACGTACTGATTAAACTTTTCAAATAAGAGAAATGGAAGATCGTGGGAGGCCTTATTACACATTCTAAACATACTATAAAGGGACCATCTAATACGCACAGACAAGAGCAAACATTTCGACTTGTTGCTCAACCTCAGGGCTTAATCCCGGAGAATGTGAGATTCGTAGGATCGCACTATAATGAGCTACATTTTACGGTAAAACCCTTTGAGTGCGGTGACAAAACTAGCCGTGGACCCGTGGCACATTCACAAGGCCTCCGGAGCCACCGTAAAACGGTCAATTAGGTAAAATTAAAAGCGGCGCATTTGCAAATTGGTGTGTTTAAACCACGGACTACAATGGCGGTCGCACATAATGGAAACTAAAGCGAAATTATCCTTTTGTATATGAAAAGTCCTTTGAAAAGCCAGCGGTTTTTTTATTATTTTTTATGTAGAACGCGACGCAACTGCGATTGCGTTGTAGATACAAACCATTGAGGGAAACAATGTCTTTGTTGTTGTACCATTTTTCAATATTTTGGTTCGTTCCGGTATAAAAATCTTTGAGGGCGCTCTGCAACAAATTAAATTGGTTTTTTGACAATGAAATGGTTTGATATAATTACCATAAATGACCGGGTTGTCTAGAATGGAATTGGAAACTGCTTTACTTAAAAGAAGTAAAATAAAATTAAAAATTTAAAAAACCCCCGACACAATGTACTAAAAGTTAAATAGCCGCCATTTTGTAACGTTGGCCATCTTGGACTGATTTTTATCAAACACTAGCGGACGTCCCGCGGTTTCACCCGCATAGTTCCCGTTCCCGTGGGAGTACGGGGATAAAATATATCCTATGTTACTCGTGGATAATGTAGCTTTCGAATGGTGAAAGAATTTTTAAAAACGGTCCAGTAGTTTTTAAGCCTATTCATTACAACCAAACAAACAAACAAACAAAGTTTTCCTCTTTATAATATTAGTGTAGATAGCTAAGAACACTCCCGACTAATTTACCTTTCAAACAAAATCAAAATCGCTTCATCCGTTCGGGCGCTACGATGCCACAGACAGATACACACATACACACACACACACACACAGACACGTCAAACTTATAACACCCCGTCGTTTTTGCGTCGGGGGTTAATTAAAGACAATCTTCACTGAACTCCCACAATGTCAAAACATGTGTTTTTTTGCAATTTGGTGATTAAAATAGTAACAGCACTAATAACTAATAAAATATCCGCAGGTGCACTGACATTCACACATCACCATCTGAGAAAGCTTTTTCAGAGAAGTAACTAGATAAATCTACAGTTCCATCCTACTAATCCTATCCTACAAATTTCAATATTATAAATGCGAAAGTTTGTGAGTATATGTATGGTTGGATGGATGGATGTTTGTTACTCTTTCACGCAAAAACTACTGAACGGATTTGGATGAAATTTTGCACACATATAGTTTATAACCTGGATTAACACATATGATGTTTTTTATCCCGATAGTAAGATCCCATGGACCAATTATCAAACTTCACGCGGGCGAAGCCGCTGGCAGAAGGTTGTTTATAATCGCATAAAGAAATTTGCATGAATATGAGCAACTCCATAATAATTATCCCATTGATCTTAAAGTGAGACTTATTTGCCGTTGAAATTAAATATAGGGCCGTGCTACACTGGTGGACAAAATCACCCCTCACCGTACTTAAATGTATTAATTTTTTATTATGCATGCCTCATGCTTTTATCCCCCATAGGACACACGGAATATAAAATGTATCGACTTATTGCGAAGTCAATATTGCTTGGAATCATGCAGGCAACATATTCTTAAAAACTGTCGTAATTACCGGTAACAAATCGCTACCATCGCATTTAAGCGTGATAGTAACCTATTTCCAAGCAAAGTAAAGAATATTAAATTTTAAGCGCCGGAAATGTTTTTTCAATAATTTTATTACTAATCCATTCGATTCACAATAGAATACCATTTTGTATAGCTATACCGCACACGGAATCAAGTGATTACTGAGTGATATCGATCTGCTATAAACACGGGCAACATCGCCCCGCACGAAGAAATACAACAAGACTTTTTAAAACATGACCTCAAACTAGGATTTTCTTTGCTAAGCCGGTAAGCCGTGGATTTTTGGGGCATTACGTTTTATTGGCCCAGAGTGTACGATGTGCAAGCACCTGAAGCTTGAAGTATTCATAAAGCTGAGGACGTCGAGAACTAGACTAGACTTGGTCCTGTAGGTATGGGACAACGCGGAAAACTATCGATAACGGGTTACGTTTAACAGTCGATAGTTTCAATGTTATTATGGAAACTTTACAATAACCAATATAAAAGTAATGTTATGTATTGTTATTGTTGTTATGTTGTATATTATAGTGTGTTGAACTGGGTAAATTTGATTGTACTATTAGGTACGGTACAGCTCTGCCAAACCCTTCGGGGATTACAGGCGTGAAGTCATGCTAATGTTATGTTTGTGATGAGAAGCTTACGAATTCAATCTTACTTTGTAACACAATTGTTTGTTGAATGTTCTTGCCACGTTTGCCTGAAAATAGGATTTCCATGGAAATGCACAATCATGAATACGAAAACTTGATTTCAAAACTGGTGTAGTTTATTAATGGAGAGCACTGTTTTGAAGTATAAAATTCCTCGATACTTATTTATCAAAAAACAAAACGTGAATTAGGTACATGAGAGCAAAAAAAAACAAATTTTATTACAATATTGCAAAACAGACATTTCATACGGCTCAAAGCAACCTCAAACACCAATACCCTATGATTCAAAATGTAAGTTAGGTATACGATGATACAGCTTACATAAATAAAGAAAAAAGGAAAAATAGTAGAAAACCCATTACGAGATCAAGCTAATAAAAGAAAAAACTGAATTTATAAGTAAACAAAATAATCGATAAGGATAACAGTAACGTCGCCCATCCCTTTAACACTGACAGTGTTACGACTCGTCACTAGAGGTCGGCGGGTCAGCTGAAACCTGTGGGGGTGTGGGAAAGGGGTGCGGGCGTTGTCATGGCAACCGCGCCCCACAACACGCCGCGGCGGCGCCGACCGCGCTCCACACAAACGTACCTTATTATGTATGTTTTATGTGTTTGTTGGCTGTAACGTGGATTGCAACGCCAACACACACATGCACACACACACGAATGAAAACACGGGCGGGAAATAGAACGCGTTTTAATATTTAAAAACGTATAAGGACAGACGTACGGTAGCCAGTATTAGCTGTGTATTTACCAAATTATAGGGTTTGTGCCGCGGCCTGCCAGTCGAACTGAACGTTGAATAACACAATTCACTATAGTGCCGTCGAACATTAATATTAGATGTTATAGCCAAAGGAAGTCTTACTTGGGCTAATAGTGGTTGTTCTATTAAATAAATTGAAGTGGAGCAAGCGAGCAACATAATAAACGTATTTACATTTAATTTTGTTACTACGTACTATAATTACTGTAATGCTCATTTGGAACTTTCTACGAGTTCTACTGTTTTCACCTGTTGTGCGGTATTTGCTGAAGTCAGGTTGCACGTGATTAAAATGCCACAACCGCAACCCAAGAGCCCGTTATACCCCAGTTTCGTTCCAAAAAGCGTTAATTACAATAATTGTGGCAATTACAAACGTTAGTTATATATTTTATATTCAATTATCTACGGAACCTTCCGACCGTTGTAACTCCTCAGAAGCACACATTCGGTGAAATTACACAAGCGTTATGTTAGTAATTGATGCCATAAAAGGTAGTTTACCCTGGACGGCCGTTATTATAACAAATTCTGTGTCGGTAACTGCCACAGAGTAACTGCCCTCCTCACACAGACTGACCAAGAAAGCGGACAAGCTACACTGAATACTTTATGCTGTGGCGTGTTTATTTTGGTAATAATTAATAAGATTACCTACATTTTGTGGTGTGCGCGTGAGTACGTTTGAATTACATTAAACGGTATTTCAAATTAGTAGGTAATAGTGCGTGATTATGCAGTAATAAATGATGGCAGGTAAGCGCCCGTGACTTTATCTGCATAAATTTTGTATTTATAATCTAGAGACGGTTAGGAATACTTCAGAAGGACCAATTTGTCTAAGAACTAAATAGTAAAAATACACTTTAAAACAAACTAAATGCTTGGTTGTGGATAAATTGCCCACGTGGAGATTCAAATTAAACCATTTATTTCAATAAGGCTAGTAAAAGGCACTTTTGAAAGTAATATTTTAAATTGCTGATGAAAAGTTTCTATGTGGGGGTTTGGAATGATGATCACGTGACCAAAATTCCTTCAAGCAACGGAATCCAACACGCTTCAATCACAGGCCGCATCAAAAGCACATTTTTAATTCCCACATTAACATCTAATTAATAAGTCGATAATTATGCCAAGGATGCCATTTCTTTCACAAAACCGACCTCATTATAAAAAATACGTAGGTATTACTCAAATAATGTTGCGAATGCGATTGGAACGAAACGTCGATAATTTCAAACAATTACAAAATTTGACCTGAAACGTTCTATTGATATTTACTAGTGGGAATTCGATGAATCGTTGCCGCAGTTAATCGGTTATTAGGTATTTAGTGCTTTATTACAAACCGACATAGGCCATAGGTTGTGTACTTTTATATTTGTATCGATATTTCTGTGAACGGACATCACTAGAAAGAAGCATTTCATTTCATAAGCAGTTTTACCGAGTTTAAGTAGGTATATAATATGGTCATTTAGCTGTTGCCCTATTTTGTTAGTTTAGGTTTTCCTGCTGAAATTTCTTGTATGAGAATTCTCTTCAATGACTAAGGTCCATGTTCACCGAAAAGATAACAGTCTGATTAGCTAAAAACAGCTGTCACTGTGACATATTACCATACAAAAATGTGTTTTAAACAGTTGTTTTAGATAATCAGACTGTCATCTTTTTGGTGAACATGGACCTAAATCGTTTAGCTTACTTGGGAGCTAAAGAAACCTAAAGCAAGAGAAACCGCTGACAGCTTGTAAATCGTATACAATTAAATAAATGGAAATTCAATAGACACTTCTGAATAAAACTAAATTCTGAAAAAGCAATTAAATTAATTGATTTTCGGTTAGTTTGCAATAAAAAAAAAAACAATTATTTCCTGTTTATTTACATTCATTCAGCAGATTCAGCTCAATTTCTATATTTAACAGCCATTTCATTCAGATGAAAAAAACGTAAGTTATTTTTTTTTCGAAATATGCAATAAATTCAATGACAATTACAACATCACTATAAAATTGGTACTGCATACAAAGAGTCAATCTGCAATCCAATATCGCTAAAATGTTCACACATTTTCAGTGCTACAGTAATAAACAAAGTGAACACATTTCAGGAAAAAAATATACGTTGTAGTATACAGGGTATAAACCACCTCATCACGAAGCCGTCAACTAGGCATTCTGTACACCCAACTAAGTAACTTTACGCAAAAATTATTGCTGGGAAACGACTTTTTTTTTTTTGGGATGAAATATCATGTTTTGTGGTAGAACTCAATGTAACGCACTTAAAACATTGTGCTGATGGGTGGATTGAATAGTACGTGGGTTGTAGAAATGTTAAAAGTAAAAAAAGTGCAATAAAAACTTGTATACTTAAATAAAAAAACCTTGTCAAAAAGTTGTAACTTTTACTCCCAGTATCTCCGTAACTAGAAGGTTCCCACTTTCCCAGGTATGGTGTAGAACAAAAAAATGACGGGGATAATAAGTGCTTTTCAGCTTCTTTAAGAGGTGTTTTACACCCTTTATATGTCACCGTAAAATTATCAAACACGTTACATTGTAATCTCTCTAGCGTGGTTGTAAACCCTCGAAATATTGTCAACTGAACATACTGCTTACAATATAACGCATTATTATTCGTTAGATTGTAATCTATCGAAGTGAAACCGTAATATTGTGAAATACATGCGACGGAAGTATCTCTGCCCCCATAATCGGGACTTGGGGCACCCCCACGTTAGGTTAGTTAGGTTCCTTTAAAGTTTTTAAACCCTGCACTCAGAAACTCGCCCGCGTAGCGGCGCTCTGCCGACTACGCTTTTTATGGGTATAAAAAGTGTTTTGAGGTTAGGTTATATTAATCGGCATTTCTGAGGAATGGTACATTATCTTTACATGAGAGTGGTACCATTGGTAAAGGGGCCCCCTTCCTTCCCTCCCTCTCCTCCACACCGCGCGAGTTGACTTTCATCGCATGCATTTCACAATATTACGGATTCACTTCGATAGACGACAATCTACCGAAAAATAATGCGTGTTTATTGTAAGCAGGATGTTCGTTTGACAATATTTCGAGAGTTCACCATCTCTCTAGTTATTTTACAATCTAACGTGTTTGACAATTTTACGGTGACATAAAGATGGGAAGTGTTCGCTACAGGGTTGCTAGATAAAGTTTTTGATTTTTCCCCATATATTCATTTGTTTTTTCTCTATATGATGTTTTACAACCCTTCCCCGAAACAAATGGAGACTCTATCTATCAGAATATTGATTATTTATACAGAATCGTGGATGGTATGTTACAAAGCTTCCGCAACTTTATCTTTTGTAAATAGACATTAAAAGAATAACATTTTTGCAACATTTTATCACTGACTTCATGTCTCTTCATTATTTTCCCCCTTCTCTAAAATTATTCCCAGGTGATTTCATTTCCCTGACATAGCTTCAAGAACGTCTTTTTCCCCGTAAAAAGTGGAAAAATCTCCCATATTGCCAACACTGGTTCGCTACTCGATTTGCCTCGTACGTACAATACAACCTGTGACTGCTTGGCCGATTTTCGAACGGCATTTTATCGTACATCAACGTGCGACAGACGGCACGAATGCGTGCTACACGCCAAATCTCAAAATCTGTCATACCAGCAGGCACGCAACAAAAATAATAACCAATTTTATTTATGAAAATTAACCTTTATTTATTGTAATGTGCTAGCTGCCCATTTATTCATTACGTGACTCATATCAGATAGTAAATTATTATAGAAAAATGCGTCATGAAAACCTTCTCTGTAACGTAAAAAAATATAAATAATTATTTCATCACGCACTGAACAGTCCAAATACCTCAAATACAGGAGCAGGCTTTAAAACACTGCCTTATTAGGGTTCGCACCCGAAGGGTAAACAACGGGACCCTATTAGTAAGCCTCCGCAGTCCGTCTGTCTGTCTGTCTGTCAGCGGGTTGTTCCTCATGATCCTTAAAAGTTGCAATGGACAGTTGAAATTTTGATAGGATTTCTGTTGCCACTTTAACAACGAACAATTAAAAACACCAGTATTTATTTTTATATGTGTTTAAGTATAGAAGTGTTTTACCCTGTAAGTATGACTATTTTATATAGCTACTAGCTGACCCGCGCAACTTCATCTGCGTCTCATAAATTGAGATGTAAGCTATCCTATCTTTCAAGTTGGATCAAACTGCACACGGTGCACGATTAAAATCGGTTAAGTACTTTAGGAGTCCATCGCGGACAAACAACGTGACACGTAATTTATATATATTATGATTAAGATAATTTTCTATAAGGGTTTTAATTTAAATTTTCCTGTTTTGTCTTTTCTACACACTGTGTCTACATTTTCTAATTCAACTTTCCTCTCGCAGGTCTGCTGGAAGAGATTTCTTATGAAATAAGCAGTACCTTTGTGCTCTTCTATCTTAATGTAATGTCATAAATAAATAAATATCTATCATCTATCATGGGGTTTAGGTTTCCGCACTTAGTCCTGGAGGTGGACCATTCTGCGTGAGCCATGGTGGCCGGTTACTCCAACCCTAGTAATAAATAAATTAATTAAGAAATAAAGGGGACAGGGTACGATACCCTTGATACGGCAAGTACGACTGGCACTTGGCCTGTTATTTAAAGGTTAAAGGAAACACGGAACTATTAGGTATGGCTTTTGCCAACGCCTTATTTGATTTCAGTGTTACATTTTCAGAATACATTTAAAGCCCTGGTTGTAGGTAATAAACGAGGGTTTTTCCCATGCATGAGCAATAAATGATATTACGGTTGTCATTTGACATCATGAAGGTAATGTACGGAACCACCCTTCTAACTATTACCCAATTCCCTATTCCGACACACCCTACCTTTTGACGTCACTCAAAGTGATCATCGTTTAACAAAATAAATCAATGCATGATGGGTGAAATCGCGAATTGATTTATAATTCGACCTCAATTCAATAATGGTACAATCAGTTGGTACATAGTGTCACCGGAAATTGGCCCACGGGTCGGCGCGCGCGCTCGCAGGAAATGAAATTGCGTCCGACATGCTCGCTGATCTATTGTGCGATGCGCGCGCGCTTATTGTTCGTACGTTTTCAAGCATTTTATTTTAACTGTATCTTTTTTGAATAATTTTATTTACCTAGGTAATTTGTTTTCCAGTCTGTGTTAATATGAAAATAATGTGATTTGCACCATGTTTCAAGCTAAACCCGATTCGTCTATTTCAGACTGAGACTGCTTCGTATGTCCGACCACGATTATTTTCTTCTGTACTGTTTGTCGTGTTTTATTTTCAAAACATAGGTATTTGATCACATACTTTTTTTCATCAATTTAAGGTTAGACTAACCGACCAAAACTAACAAAAAAAACCGGCCAAGAGCGTGTCGGGCCACGCTCACTGTAGGGTTCCGTAGCTTCCCAGACCATTAAAAATACCAACATTTTTCGTCAACTTTGTTTTTCATAGTATTTGTATGAAAAACAAAGTTATCATTTGCGTTTTTTTGAAAAAGTGCTATATAACTCAAAAACTATTCAACTCATCAAGTTGAAAATAATTTTCCTAGAAAGTTCATATAAAGGTCTACTTCTGTGATTTTTTTCATATTTTTTAAACTTATGGTTCAAAAGTTAGAGGGGGGGGGGACACATTGTTTTTGACTTTCGGAGCGATTATTTCCTAAAATATTAATATTATCAAAAAATGATTTTAGAAAACCCCTATTCATTTTTAAATACCTATCCAACAATATATCACACGTCAGGGTCAAAATTAAAAAAAAAATCGCTCCCCACTTTACGTCTGGGGGAGGTACCCTAATAAAAATGTTTTTTTAAATTTTTATTTTTGCACTTTGTCGGCATGATTGATATACATATTGGTACCAAATTTCAGCTTTCTGGTGCTAACGGTCACTGAGATTATCCGCGGACAGACAGCATACAGACAGACAGACAGACAGACAGACATGGCGAAACTATAAGGGTTCCGTTTTTTGCCATTTGGCTACGGAACCCTAAAAACTGTACTGTGAATAACCTGAAGCCTTGCTCTCTCTCTCAAACATAGCACAATTAAGATCCAAGCCAATTCCACGTTTCTTTCACCAGACTCCGTCGAAAAAACACCTACAATTAAAAGTCTAGACCAGACAGTAGAAAACGAAATGGTTTGTGCAATGATCGCTTTACAAATAGATAGAATTGTCGGTACGTCACGGCATTGCGCCCGCGCCGGATTCGAAATCGCAACCGGACAATTAGGATGTTCTTTGAAGCGTATCGGACCGACGACCGCGCCTTCGCTCTTGTACTATTTGAAGTAGGTACTTACTGTTTGGTTATCGTTTCAACGCCTCATTGGCTCAGTAAGCTCATGGTTTAAGTGAGGGGTCGTAGAGGTTCGTGTTAACTATGAAAGCCTTTCCTGATTTTTCCTGACCTTGATAGCAGGTCATTTGTGTGGGGTATTTCGTCACCTATCTGTCGGAGATGAGTTCGAAGTGTATACTGTCGATATAAGAGCCTCCCTCTGCTTCAATTCTTGTTATTTCGACTTTCGTGTATTCTCGGTTTTATTACCTTTATGTCGAGTACCACATGATATTTTCTCTATTATTTTACAACAAATATTTATTATCAAAGACACATGAAATAGGAAATTAATATGTCCAGGAAAAACTTCCTTTAGTAAATAGAACCTTCGAAGACTAATCGATCAGGAGCATTACTAGTATTGCTATGTCAAACTACCAACTCATCGATTATTCTACAAGGTTACAGAAACTTAAAAAAACAACAATATATAACTCTTTGTTCAAAGAATCAGCTTTTTATGTAAGTCATCTCACAGGTCAACCTAGGAGGTTGCTGGTTGCTTAACCGGCTATTCCTCGAATGTAACGCCTACAGCCAGGATAAAAAACTAGAGAATCAGATCATCATTGTGTTTTATAGTTCTGCCGCATATATTACTAAAGTCTTGCTTGACTGCATAATAGCGGGTCTGAGTTAAATCATTCAGCTCACGTTGCGTTTGCAACTAGTGCATAAAGATATACTACATATTTCTTTGTTCTCTGATCGTGCATAATTTTCCCTTGCGGTATAAGCAGATGTACAAATGTTGAAGACCTTAAAAACGCAAGAAGATGTTGATGTAACAAACGTACGTAAAGTGAATTTTTGGGCCAATATTCTTAAGGTCTGTGTAGAAAAATATTCAGAATTTGGAAGATTTTGACTATCTAGGGAGGTTGTAGAGACATTTGGTGTGCTGCTCTTTCATGTGCTCTCCCACTGACTATCATAAATCTACCAGTATCATGCTGCGAATGTACACATAATCTATTATTTTTGGAATGACGTCGAAAATAAATAACATAAAGAGTTCTCGATTAATTGTTCCCTATCTATATCGTTTCGGCACATCTGAAGGAGCACATAGAGAGGTCTATTGACTCCCTAGTCCCTAGATCAAAAGAAGACATCCAATTTCAAGAAACAATATAAGCTCTCACGAGATAATGTCACAGAAGTGACAAATCCATCATTGTAATACAGTTATAAACTACCTATACTATGTACAGTCACGGACACTAATATGTATAATTATGTCACCGTAAAATTGTCAAACACGTTAGATTGTAATCTCTCTAGCGAGATTGTAAACTCTCGAAATATGGTCAACTGAACATACTGCTTACAATATTACGCTTTATTTTTCGGTAGATTGTAATCTATCGATGTGAAACCGTAATATTGTGAAATGCATGCGACAGAAGAATCTCTGCCCCTATAATCGGGACTTGGGGCACCCCCAGGTTAGGTTAGTTAGGTTCCTTTAAACCCTGCAGACGGAAATAGAGCCCCGCGTAGCGTAGTTTAATCAGTTTTTGCAAAAATTTAGAACACTAAATAGTTCGTTTCAAAATTATATTAAACCTTACTACAGATTTTAAATAATATACTACTCGTAACTAAATATTTTACTAACTGAATATTAGTTCAAATGTGCATTATAGAAAATGTTTATTAAACCATATAAAATTAGGTAAACTGAAATTATATCAATAATTCATTATATAATTTCATCGTTATACTAAAAAAAAAGTATATGACATGAAATTAGGTCATGTGATCGATAGAACTTTTATTATTATATCAAATGGTACGCACCCAAATTTAAGTGTACCCTTATACAACCTTAGAGACACCTCACGTTATAAAAGGCCGTCTTAAAGGTCATTTTCGAATTGACTCACATTCCATCGAAATGCTTCCACGAAAATTGTTATCACTTTATCAGAAAATCTTCATTAAAGACTCCAATACTAACAGCCAGTCATTGAATTGACGTATACTTACTAATACCTATGTAGGTATAGAATTAATTGGGTTACATAGAACTCAGTCTCTTCTTTAAAAGCCTAAATACAGTAAAGCACGAACGTCAATATCCATAATTGCTTAGTTGTGTACTAAAATGTAGAAAAATGTAGGCAGCTACTATAGAGGTTAGGTACCGTTAGCATGCGAGGGAGACGCAAGCGCTTGCGAACACGCGAACCGCGCCCCGGTGTGTTCCATACTTCCATACCAGTCGACATTTTAGAGGGGAAATAGCTAATGTTTTCTGCTATTGACATAACGTTCTTGTTTGCTCGTAAAAGTACCCGGCCGCGGTGCGAGGTAAGCGGCGTCACATCGTTATCAATTTAAAATTGAAGGAAGGAAATTGTATCTAAGGAATATGTAATACATCCTCCATATTTATTTATACTTTCATGACATTGTCTTTAGTATATACGTATGCTCATATCGGTAACGTTATTACATCATATTACGCCTGCTTTTCCACGAAAGGTTATTCAGGGATGTAATGTATACCTATTGCCATCAAAAGGCCACCAGTCCCAGATTCTACTGGGACTAAACCGGATTGCTACTGAAAATGTCCTTAAGGAAAAACCTAATAACTGCTTTGCCCGACCTAAGAATCGAATGCAGGACCTTATGCTCAGCAGTTGTTTGTAATAAAAAAAAATAAAAAATTGTCCAGTAAATTTTATTTTATTTTTTATTATTTTGTGACCACTAGACCGACGAAGCAGGTAATGCAATTTTTTTTTTTAAATAATGGTGGCGGTTGATAAGTGTTCGTCAAAACCAAGGGTAACTGGTATCTATAAGGTTTCAAGGTGCCTGCCATGAAACCTGATCGCTGATATTACTTATAGATATTGATTCATTATTATAGAATATTGTTCTTGTTGTAACTATTTTGCTTCAAACGTTCAGAAGTCACGTAAAGATAATATAATCTGAACTAAAATAAATTATCTGCACTTTATAAATGTAAAATCAGTACTGAAGTAATATCAGGACTAACGTAAAATCGGGAGCGGGAAGGAGGGAAGGAAAACTTTCAGAATTACGTTCAAATCCTCAGATTGACTTTCTACAAAAATCTTGTACTAACTAAACCATTTTAAATTCCTTGTTTATTTTGGACATACAAGTAAATTAGGTTGACAAATCTTGGGATTAACAGTAAAACCGCCACGAATGTTAGAAGTCAACCCACAAATACCGCTGTTGAAGTATTTCTTCTTCGAGAACATTCCACCCATCAAATAAAAAGTTGAAACAGTTCATGCTTTTCATTCCACACGCGACGGCCTGACGAGGTATAAGGAGGTCTAATTAGGAGGTTATCGAGTACATACGTATGTTAAGTATGACTTTGATTGGTATGTACACCATATATTTGAAATGGGTTATTGATAAGAGCGGTAGGTAGGTACTTACATACATCGCATGACAACCCGACCCAATCAAGTACCATCAAATTTTAAGATACGAGTATGTAACGAATGTACACTAAGTACTGTTGACTAGATTGACTGCGATGTCAAGTTTAAATAAATAATTACTTAACAAAAACTTTATATTAATAAATTCACTCACTTGCAGAAAAAGCAGCAACAAAATAATATAATGAAGACGAAACTGAGAAAAGGTTTTAAAAGTTCCTCTTAATAAGGCGTTAAATAGGGCATGACTGTTTGTCTACAGGTAACATTTCTTTGTTAGTTTGTATGTAGTGGTTGATCTTCCAAACTACTGATCGTATTCGAAAAATTCTTTCAATAACGGGAAGCTAGAGTATCCACGCGTGTCATAGACTACATTTAAAACGTTCTCGTGGGCTAAATTTGTATACAAAACAAGGAAGATGGTAGTGCCCGTAAAAGTATATAACAGAGCATGGGTCATGAACGGTAACAGCTACAAGCATCACCACGCATGTCCGACGAATTGGTGATAGCAGCTTTGAAGTTACATTCACCTTTTCGACAAATTAATTTATTTTTAGTGGGAGAAATTGTATTGAAATGTCACGGGATTTATTAACTAGCCAGCGACAAGCAAATACTGATATGTAGTCACAAATAAACTAACTCTGTCACTTACGTGATTTTCAATGATGATCAATCAATTACCTATAATTATTGATTTATCATCCACCCGTATTCAGATGCAAACAAATCTGACTATACTCTCTCGTTTAGTCTTTTGCTACGCGCACTAATGGAACTCTATATAAAGTCACGGCAAAACAACTTAGGTCCCAAGGAAAGTGTGTTTGACCGTGGCTTGATATCGAGTTCGAGTGATAGTGTGACTTTATTTAACTACAAACCGTGAATGCTTAAACAGTGTTAGATATAAATACCCTGTAAACACAACAAAACTTGGCCATCATTAGTTATGCCTCATAATCATATACCAAAGCCTCTTATTGGAAATATTTATCCTTCAAACAGACAACTCCTTCATAAGCACTAAAAAACTCAATCAAAGTCAAAAAATTGACTACACGCTACAATTAGTGCAGTATTTAACACCCACCGGTAAAATATAGCTTTCAAAACTGTTACAATATCGCGGTCGGGTTGCGTACATAATGTGTATTTACCAAGTCGTTTCCTTGATGGAGTGAAAATTTGGGGAAGTGACGGGAAGCCTAACAAAGGTGCGGTAAGAAAGACAACATACACAATTCAAATTAGGTTTTTCCGTGAAATCGCCTGCCGCTGTAATTTGAAAAGGTTTGCTTTGGATGGGTACATACATAGATATTGTTTATACTGCACTCTGCAGTCTAAGTGTAATCGTTTCGGTTTCGATATAGCTACATTTTTGTTAATCGATTTGGAAAACCTCTTACTAATGAAGATGTTTGGAAATAGATTTTTACAAACACTTACACATCATCGAATCACATCGTCTTTTTTTAAAGTAGATGAGGCCGGTGTTTCTTATCTGACTTCCTGAGATAAAACAGTCGAACTATTTCAGAGCTCATAGTCACTTTAAGGTCCAGACATAATCTTGGTCAACTCACATGAGGACTATGTAGATTATGCTATGCATGTAGCAGTTCTATGTAGGTGACTAATGTTGAGTTGCACGAAACCAAAATTAGTTTAACGGAGACTTTAAATTCATGCCATCCCTTACATTTTGTATCAAAAAGAAAGTGACAGCATCAATTAAAAGTCTCCGTTAAACTAATGGTGGTTTCGTGCAACTCACCTTTAGTCTTAAACTGTTTGGTTAATGATACGTCAATATGTGTCAACTGTCTCCGCTGGGATTTGTCTCCAGCTTAAATAACTATATTACTTACTAGCTTCTGCAAGTCTCATGAAGGTTTCATGAAGTACCAGTACCTACTTGATTCAAGTAAAAATCGGGCCAACTATTCGTCGAAGAGTTAATCCTACTAATATTATAAATGTTTGTGAGTATGGATGGATGTTTGTAAAGAGTAACGAATTTTCATGCAAATATGCGAAAATTATTGAACGGATTTGCATGATTTTTTGCACACAGATAGTTTATAACCTGAATTAAAACATAGGATATTTTTATCCCGGTAGTAAGATCCCAAGGGACAATTCATAAACTAGTTATAAATAACAGTTATAAGACATAAAAATTGTCTTACAAAATTGAAACTAATGTTAGCGTGCCTTTTGAACATTACTCAATGCAGTGAGCGCAATTTCCCAATAAACGATGTTCTAAGCTTGTAAATCAAATTTTTCTACATTCTCAAGGAAAACAGCACCTACCTAACCACAACACAAGGTAGGTTTCGAAAATCCTCATTCTAATATAATTATGGCAATCCATTTAAACACATGAATGGAATCTTCGTATACTATACTACTATACGTATGTTCTACATAAACCCGTTTTCAGCGACACCAAAAGAATGCCTTAAAATAAGCAGTCTATTGAATTTTCAACCTTATGTTAAGCAGCGAGAGTTTGAATTCAAACAGCTCTATATTTAGATATCATTTACCTAGGTGTATTAGGACATCAAGCGAAACAGGTACTACTTTACTTAGTAATAGGATTTACTCACCAAAAGATGTCTTCTTCCAAAAAGAGGTAGTTTGTAATATTTTCAAGTTCAGTTTTCACTTAGAACATACTCTTCTCCGTATAATCCATTAATATTTAAAATCGCCAAAATATTGTAAAATGCTCTTAGGTATAAGTAATGCAATATTCATAATTTTAAAGGTAAATATAAGGGATATTTTATAGTTATTTCATATTATTCTACAGGCACAATACTGATATGTATTTAGTTGATATTAATTTATATACTAAGTCATCGAAACTTCGTCGCTACAGTAGATTTATCGTGTTTTTTGTTATGTCATTTCTTGCTTGTACATGTAGTCTCCATGACTCATAGCCGCGGTAATGATGGAGTTCTTTCAGGGTAGTTTGCGAGGAGTTGGTAGACAGTTCACTTTTAATAACATTCTTGAGAATCACTGTTGGCTTTTGATGTTATTATCACTTCATACTTCGTCCGGGCTATGGCGACTTGCTGTTTAGATTACATTGGGAAACCGCCTACAAACAAGCACAGAATTTACGTATCTACTGATCACGGTTTCAGGCAGGTCGAGAGGAGAACCGGAGCGGTATATTAGACGCACTTTTATATAGATAAGATGGTGGTACAGTTATTATTTTGCTCTGTTTTCAGGGTGTAATGCTTTGCAGTGATTTTCTAAGCGTGCCTCAAAATGTCAGAGTTGTCAGATGGTGTGCACATGCGCAGTGGGTCCCCTTTTGACAAGTTACTGGAGGGTGTGTCGATAAAACAGGGGCTCGGTTGCTTTGAGGCTTGGAATGATACACACTTGTTTGAGTCGACACGTTCCATTTGGCAGAAGGATGAATTTGTTGAACAAGAAAGTCGCTCATCATCTGCCTAGCATTTTCACAAGTTTATTGGGGTTGGCTTCTGGTCTTACCAGATTCAGCTGAATACCAGTATTTTACATGGAGCGACTGCCTATCTGACTTCCGTAACCCAGTTAATACTGGATCAAGTTTAGACTGGTCGTCAAACTTTCGGGCCATTGACTACCTGTAACGACTGTCAAATATCTACAAATGACTTCTGGGACCAACGGTTTAACGTGTTGACCGCGGCAACGGAGGGCCCTCGGTAAGTAATGGGTGGTCCTGGTCACCCATCCGCGGACCAACCTGGGCAAGCACGGCTTAACCTAGAGATCGGCCCGAGTGGATGTTTATTTAGCCATGAGTTTGGCAGGAGAATGATGAATAATAATCTGAGACCGATACTTCTCGTTGCATTGACTTGACAAAAACAACTTTAGGTAACATAAATTGATTATTATCATCATCATCATCATCAGCCTTTTAATGTTCCCACTGCTGGGACGCAGGCCTCCTCTCTATGAGAGGGAATAATCCACCACGCGGGCCCAATGCGGATTGGTAGATGTCACATGTCTTCAATTTTTTTTAATTATAAGTACTACTCGTATTAATAGTTCACATTCTTTATAGTAACATTAAGCTAAGTAAGTAGGTAAGTTTTGCTCCCACTAATTAATTAGCTAGCTAGAGTAGTTTTAATTACAAGTAAGTAATTATAATTATGAGCTTCGTATTGTTTCTATTTCTGTACCTACATTTAAAACACCGCATACTTGAAGTTGCGCGTTCAACTAATAGAAAAAACATAGCTTCATAGTTCAGTAGTGAGAAAAACTTTTCCGTAGCGTTTCAAGATTGTGATCAACGGAGTATGCTTGACCTGACCACGTTTTCTTTATTAAACGCTATTTCTGTATGCATAGCGTGACAATTTATAGCATTTCTTATGTTTTTAAACATTTTCTTTGTTGAATAAAAGAAACACTCTTCTTGCGGTCACTTCTCTGAAAGTAAATGACCTGGCTTTGCGTGATTTTTATTAATAAAGATTTTTTGTTGTAATATCGTTCGTTTTAAGTTAATACTTTCTAACGCATAATTAGAAGCAATAAAACTAATCTTTGCGATAAAGGCGAGGGCAAAAAGTTCATCAAATCATTTTATTTCTCGACAAAAATTGAAAAGCAAGTTTCTGTAACGAAAGTTGCTGAAAAAGTCAAAAAACTTAAAGGGGAAAACTTCGATGTGAGGAAATAGGAACACATGCCGTAAAAAGGCAGGTTAGAAGGTTAGCCCTGATTTTTAACGTTCATTGATATAAAGATTTGTCTCTTTTACTTCTGGCAGTCTAACATGAGTATTCTATAAAATATTACCGATATACCGTTGAATATACACTACAAAAACTTTTTTTGCAAAAAATAAAACCGACTTCAAAAAAACAACCAAAAAAGTGAAAAATAACTTTAGCTTCTGAAGTCGGTGACGTTTGTATGATTGATTTAATTTTTTTGTCACCGACTTCAGAAGCTAAAGTTATTTTTCACTTTTTTGGTTGTTTTTTTGAAGTCGGTTTTATTTTTTGCAAAAAAAGTTTTTATTTTTCACTTTTTAGTGGTTTACATGTGCTTGGTACACATGGAAAGTGCATACCGTTACAATTACAACAAGCCCAAACACGACTAGGATACATTGTCTCATTATGGAGTTCCGTGACTCTTGGCTTCATCATCAGATCTGATGGTAGAATGGTTCTTATCAAACGCAAATGCTTCACTTGTTGTAGAAAATATCAAAATTGCTGTACGTTATCCTATAAAATTTGAAGAGTTCCCTCGATTTCGCCAAGATTCCATCATCAGATCCCGACTTGGCGACTATGGGACCAACTTGGAAGTATAACCTTTCAAACAAAAAAAGAATTTTTCAAATCGGTTTAGGCGTCTTCGAGTAATCGGGGAACATACATAAAAAAAATACATACAGTCGAATAGAGAACCTCCTCCTTTTTGGAAGTCGGTTAAAAACTACCACGCTACGCCAAGCGTAGCAATCGGCAGATTACCTGCTACGCCATGCTACGCAGAGTACGCTACGGATCACGCATCTTTGTCATCAGTTTGTAGCAACGAAGTCGCTTTACTGCATAATATTGATATTGTATAAAGTGATTTGTTTTCAAGTTTCTAAGCATAGAGTTTTCTATGTATTATGAATGTAGACTGACTTTTGGTTTAATCTATGTTTTCAAGCTTCCATTTTTTTACAAACATAAAATAATAATAACCCCCATAATTCCCTAAGAGTTCGGCAGAGGTGAACCTAATAAAACAGCCATATTTCGCCAGTTATGTTTAAGTCCCATGTAATAATGGGGGTGAGCCTATTGCCATCAACGGGGCACAAAACCAAACTCCTAGGCTGTTACTGAAAAGTTCCTCATAAAAAACCCAGTAAAAAGTTGTCTAATCCGGGACCCCATGCTCAGTAGTTGCGATTGCGACTATTAGATCAACGAGGCAGTCTTCTTCAATTCTCTTTCTACACAAAGGTTTAAAAAAAAAAAAAAACTCTCCCAACATTCTCTTTTATAACCAAAGCCAACATAGAACTTAGAACTATAATAAAATACGAAATATGACCAATAAACTCCCTCGTGATATTCCAAGAATACTATACAGGCGTACACCGTAACTCCTTAAGCCTACGAACATCGACAGGACAATAAAAACGCGACAGCCTCAAGGCTGAGCGGTCACGGCGACATTTGAACACTGCACAATGTATATACGTATAAATAAACTATTTAAACGCCCTAGTTTTACCCCTGGGGTAAGATATTTTACTTACAAACACTGTGTGTAGATAGATATGTTGTGTAACCTTAGCATACCGGTATCTCCTGTCTTTTGTTGTAGAGGTCAGGCGGTATTCGTCACATGTATGTAAACGCTAGCGTACTCGTACACCTAAATAATTTAAATGTACAAACCAACTTCAATAATTTGGTATTGTCGATGTATAGCTGAATTTCATTGGAAATTCTCATAAAACTAACGTACTTAACATACTTAACATCACGCCTTGTAGTTCTTGAAGAGTTAAGCAGAGGTATGGTATACCTTAGGTAGTCAGTGGCCCAAATAGTCTGACAACCAGTCTTACCAATACCATATTTTGTTACCTTATTTTTAATTTATTTACCAACCTTTAACATTAAACATAGGTACTTAACAATGATACTGTAAAACGCTTTCGAGTGGAAACCTGGTGACCTGCAATAAAGGTGTTTTCACTGCCTACCACAGCACAGGCACCAGTGATTCACGACCATGTAATGTGTTGTTTTTGCCAATAAATAAATTTACTACTTACTACTTACTACCAAGGGGTATCGTATTACCCAGTATTAACTGGGTTGTGCAGGTCAGATAGGCAGTCGCTCCATGTAAAATACTGGTACTCAACTGCATCCGGTTAGACTGGAAGCCGACCCCAACATAGTTGGGAAAAGGCTAGGCAGATGATGATATGGTATACCTTATAGTACCTACACCCACATTTTGCCAGTTTTGTTTAGTTCCGTTTGAGCGGGCGTAGTTCTAGCCACTACTGAATGGAAATAGAAAACCTAATAGCACTTTGCCCGACCAGGAAAATAATAACATGATGAGGTAAAATCAAAAATCGTGAAAAAAAAATCGGGGCAATTTTTTGTGGACTGCCGATAGAAGTGAAAACAAAAAGTACACAGACCCCGCCCCAGTCGTAGCACTGCTACGAGTTGTGCCCCGCGCAGGCCTTGGTGATGCTACGCCATAGCTGATCGACTACGAGTGCTACGAAGCGTACGTGACGGTCACGCGAGTTTCATGATTTTTGTTCACCTAAAAAGTGCTCAACGCACCTAAAGAAGTTTTCACTTCAAAAAGTGACCAGGGTGTGAGCGATTTTTGACGATTTTGTAGACAGAGACAGATTTCTCTCGCAAAACAACTCTCATCATCTTCTAATCGCACTGTGATCGTTTTTTAATGCAGTAACACATACAGAAATGCCTGTTGGTCTAGTTAGAGACTGTTTTACTGCAGTGATGAGTCACGTAAAACACTATCTACAATTCAACACGCATAGACTTGAACTAGGAGAGCCACGCAACAGAACAATAACATTAGGGTATATTGTACTACGCACGGTAGCCGCATTGCATTGTTTTAATGGTAGCAATAAAGTGTCTTCAAATTAATGGATTATTGTTCTTTGTGAGCGGCCAATGGATCGGAACTTACTGTGCTTTGTTGTACAGTTACGATAATAATCCACGTAACTTTATACTCGACGATAATATTAATATATTATGATATTTAAATTAGTGTTGGGTAATTGCGTCTTCCTGTGTTTGGTGATCTTTGGTGGGGAAACGGCCGCACCTAGCTTCCTTTGTTGTAGAAGAATAATGTTCCCCAAATTCTCGTTTCATCGACACTGGTAGACGTGTCTATTTGTTTATACTACTGATGATATCATAGTTGGTTCATTTTGCTTTCAATGCGTCAGGTGAAAATTACGTCATTTCGATTTCTGGCGTAATAGACAATGCTTCTAGAGTAAAAACTAAATTCTAGAATAAACTTGTACAAAATGATGAAACTTGGTTTAAAGCAGATGTCAGGAAGAAATCAAATCAGATTGTAGAAAACTCTCGCCTAATGTATTATGTCACCTGCTGGCGCTGACATATATACATTTCCATTCATAAAAACGACCCCTAAACAGGTTAGCTTGTTGCTAGGAAGAAATAAAAACTGTCCAATAAAATAATTTCCAGACTAACCGCTAAACAAACCCGAGGAAAGAATAAAATTTAACGTCAACGCTTCGTAGTACCCTCAAAGGGGCACGTTATTTTCATACGAAAAAACAAGTCTCTAACGTTAATGTATATAACACAGTCACGGCCCAGGGCCCCTGAACAATTTACATTTTATATAAATATTGAAGAATAACCATGTTCGTAATGTTCGAGATAAAATGGATTCCGACGACCTCCGTCCATTTGGATGGGTACCCGGTGTGTTACCATTTTGTTATGACGAAATTATACTGGGTTTTATACTTATTATTGTTTGCTGATTGGGACTAGAATGTTTTAGCAACTACTTTTAGTAGGGTTTGCATGGTCTACTGATATTCATATCTGGTTCATATCTGGTAATGAAAGTCAACTGAATAACCAGTAAAGATATAATCATCTAGATAAATGGACTGATCCTACGATCCTACCATCGACTTTTTTTTTCTTAGCTTACTCTGTCCATTACTAGGCTAAGGCCTCTCTCCGTTCTTTCCCTTTCTCGCGAACCCGCGCCTCCTCCTTCCAGTTCTGACGGAACCTGTTCAGTTCGTCCCGCCATCTCCTTCATGGCCTGCCGTGACCCTCACTATGTCAGAGCACCAGTTTCGCACTATTTTGGGCCACAGTTTGTCGGCAACCATGTCCTGTCCAGTCCCATTTGAAATGGGCAGCCTTTAGTTGTGTTTCGAACACAATTCTTTCAAGTTACACCACCGACTATGTCATTAAAAAACTATTTCGGCAAACCGTTCTCATTTGTATCGATGTTTAAACCCTAGTTCCCATTGAGACACTTATCAGTAAACCACACTTGAATACAGTGTTTTAACGAAAGAGACGTTGGCACACAAGCGATGAAATTCTGTCCTCTAGGGACCAAGATATACCACTGCTAGCACATACGCTATGTAACATTTAAAGCGCTGAAGCATGAATCATATTTCCTTGTCTTTTAGTTTTTCTCTGGAGACTGAATGAAATTAGCAAAAGGTTACGTATTTAGTGACTAAATGTTGAATATCGGTAACTTACATGACAGTATGTTTTGTCTAAACATCATCATCTGCCTGGACTTATCTCAACTACTTTAGAGTTGTCTTCCAGTATAACCGGATTCAGCTGAATACCATTATTTTGCCTGGAGCGATTGCCTATCTGACGTCCACAAACCAGTTAGTACTGGGTAATACGATACCCCTTGGTAAGACTGGTTGTTAGACTTTCGGGCCACTGGCTACCTGTAACGACTGTCAAAGAGCTACAAAATGGATTGTCTAAACATCACATAGAAATGATACTCGATCAAAGTCGAAGATCTATGATCTTCATAAAGCTAGTCTCCTGCTTATCGTTGAGGTAGCTCTGGATGAAACAAGGGAATTCGAGTCCAAATTGAGTGTGGCAACTAGTAAGTAAATCCGAAATGAACACTTCAAATTACAACTGGAGTAAACAGCGACAAAAATCCCTGCATCATTTACTGAAAATCCAATTTTGTTAACGCACATTTTTGAATTTTCTGATCACACCGAAACTGCCTAATCGAGAACCGGGTTTACCTGTCTATACGCGGTTTAGTAGAACATCATTATTGCACGAAGCCACCACGTGGGGTTGGAACACAGCTGCCAATGTGGAAAAGGTTCACTTTTATTATTGGATTAATTTACAAAAACGTTACGCTATCGAATGTGAGAGCTGTTTGTGAACGGGTTAGGTTGAAGGATCATGTTTATTGTTGGGTTTATTCGGATAATACCCTGCTTTGTTTATCTTTTTGTTACGTAACCAGAGATCCGAATAGGTGGAGTTTTTTGGATTTTTTTTTTTCAAGAAGTGCCTAAGGAGTATGTGGATAGTAAAATCCCGGAATGATTTAGAATATCCGACATGAAGCTGTTTAATTAAAGTAGTTTTATACACATAATAAGGTCAGCGACAAAATTCTTAATACCACAGTACGCACTAAACTGGGATCGCTATTGTGGGCAATAAGACTACTGGTTGAAGCGGAAATGAGCGGGCCATATCTGTAGAATGCATCAGGACCGATAGACCAGAGTCGTCACGTAGTGGGTGCCAGAAGATAGTCGTCGCCGAGAGAGGTCTAGAAAACGCTGGCGTGTCGACGTAGATGCGTTTATGAGTGGTTGGCCGGAGAAAAGCACACTTAGAGAAGAGTGGACTGCAGCTAATTGGGGAGACCTTTGCCCAGCAGTGGCACAATATTGGTTAGTTAAAAAAAACCACATGTTACTTCCATTGAGATTTAGGCAAAACAACTCTACCAATTCTGATCTCTGTTCATGACCTTTAGGTTCGGTCAAACAAACCGGATTCAATTGCAGACACGGACACCTCCATACAAACACTAGTGAAATATCAGTCATTGTGCAGTGTCTAAATTGCATCCGCTCTGCATTTTGTCCATACCATTCCTTAACTATCTGTTTCAAATCGATTCTAGAATTTGCAATTAAGTAAAGATGAAAGCGCCAAGGTACTCCGCGAAATTTAAATTTTCCTACGTTATTAACATACGTGCTCCTCCACATACAGCCTGATACTGAACAAGAAAATTTCAATTTTGAGGGCTTTTTTTTCGGATGGGAGATCATCAAATGACTTCTCCCACTCTGGGTGGAGCGGGAGGGAGTGTCAGACTTTTACTGACTCAAACCCATAATATCCCTGTTCCTTCCTCGCTCTTTATGTTCCGGGGCCACGGTATCTCTTTCGAACAGTCCCGCAGCCCCGCAGAATATTCAAAATTTGACAAAAGATTCGATATATATTCAGAACAAAATACGACCTTAATAACCTAAGTTCAGAAAGGTTTCTGAAACATAGACTTGCATACCACACGGGACACTCGCTGTCATCGGGGCACTTAAAGTGATACAACCATACATGTCTGGTTTAGCCTCTGGGAGACACAAGACAAATGTACACACGTTAGGTACGTCACAAAGTACTTACGAAGTTCTATAGTTATTTCAGGTTCAAAACGATCATACAGTTTACCTAAATATGACACATCGATCTATAAAAGAGACTGCCACACAGGCTCTAATGACAGGGATATGGGCGCTATATAAATAATAAAAAAGACATTGGTCCTTAACAGGTGTTAAGCTACATTAAAAAAAAATTAAAATTCAATAAAAAAGCTGATCTTTTTATTAAGGTGACTACAGTAGCTAAACGCGAGTTACATGCCTAGAAGTAGATATGTGATTCACTGCAATAAACAAAACCAGAAAAATAAATGATATTCTTCAGGATATATGCTAATATGATAGTGTTTGAAAACATATACAATATACAACTCGATAAAAAAATCACGAACTTCTTTCTAAAAACTTCTTTTAACGAGTAAAAACCATACTTAAATACATGCGATCATTCTGATTTTTTGGCAAATAATTCTACAAGCACCATATTAGCATCATAGTGTTTATTTTTTTTAGTCCAATCAATAGATTTTTCGTAAATCGATCGAAACCACTCATTTCGCACTATTCGGCCCGCAGTGACTGACGTAACAACCACTTTGTAGTGCAAGCTGAACTTTATTCTAACAGTACTTATTTCAAACGAAGTTTGAACTACCACAAATAGAGTTGAGATTTAACTCCTGCCCGGCTAGCATGGGCAGGGGATAAAAATTTTATCCACCGGTTATTTCCACTTTTGTTTGAATTTTGTCCCTTGTCAGTGGAAATAACCGGTGGATAAAATTTTATCCCCTGCCCATGCTAGCCGGGCTGTAGTCCTCTTAAAAGCTTTTATTTAACTTGCCTTGCTAGTTAGTTAATCATCATCAATTCATCATCCACAACTTCACCCACTGCTGGGTATATGATGTGGTATGGAGCTTGGCACAAGCAAAGAAAGGCCCTCTTTACTAAGTAATTACTTGAATTAGTAATCAATTGAATTGAAGTACTTTATTGCCTATGCAATCATTTTTATGCAATCGACATAAAATCAACGAAGAATGAACCGTCAAATAACGCATAGCCAAGAAAGCTAACTTTTGGTAGTTCTAACCCTAAACAATTAAGTACTAAACTACAGAATAAAGTTATTACTTTTATTCAAGTAATCACTTTGATTTGTTAATAGATACGGGTGTTAGACATTCTAAGAACAAACTAATATCAGATTCCGATGAAGGCTGTATAATATTAATATCAATCATTCGCGATATTACGTTCCATTGTTTATTGTAAATTACAGGAGCCTTGAGACTAAAGGTTACTAACTAAGAGAAACAATTAGAAATCTGACTCGAACGCGTTTGCGTGCTACCCAAACAATTAGAACCGAACCTCTCGGCTGGGCCGGGAGTCAATTAGCAAGATTATCGTTCGTTCGCAAAACTTGCATCAACTAGGTCATCATGGGCGCAGCTAGTGTTTTACAATGCTCAACAAAAAACTACTTGGTCATTTCTTTTGTTAGTGAATTAGTAAAAGGTTGCTCTTTCTTTGCCGTGGCTTGGGTGAGATCTGTAACAGCTTCGCCGTGTTATTCAAGCAGTTGCATCTGTACTGTTAGTATGTTCAAAAATTCGTGTCATATTTGAACATAATCTTGCCCCATTGAAGGTTTTTTTTTTTTGACACAAACTCAAAGCATTTATTTCAATTAAACCATTACGACACTTTTGAATGACAAAAATTACAAAAAAGCAAAGCTACAGTCACAGTCACAAGGCATAATAACTTGAGAAAGTACTGTAGTTGCCCATTCCCTAGCGTAGATCTCTATGGAGAAGAATGGGCAAGAAACTCCATGGTTACAAAATCTTGGTTACATCATAGACCCAGAAGACCCTGCTGGGTTATGATGACTAATGAGACTCTAGACTTAGGTCCATGTTCACCAAAAAGATGACAGTCTGATTATCTAAAACAGCTGTTTAAAACACATTTTTGTATGGGAACATGTCACAGTGACAGCTGTTTTTAGCTAATCAGGCTGTTATCTTTTCGGTGAACATGGACCTTAGACGAATTCAAATAATCATCCATTCAAAAACAAGTGACAGGCAGCAGCGTCACCAATGTCAGAAGGATGGTTTTGCAGTCATTAACCCCAGCCCGAAATGATGAATAGAAATTAACCAACAATGAACCTTGAAAGGCTGACTAATATAGCTTATTAGGTAGATTTCCTTTTTTTGAAAAAAAAAAAATCTACCTATTGGTCTCTCACCTACGGGGATATGTATGAATACGTATGTATATGGGTGACAAGCAAAATTTAGCCACACTCTACAGGTCGCAATTATGAACCGATTGCTTTCAAACTTGGCCAAAAAATCGAAACGGTCAAAACTTAGGCTAAGTTCGTGAATGGGCGGAAATCGTCCATGGGGGGCGGCGGGGGGGCGGTTTTTCTAAAATCAGTTTTTTGGCCATAACTTTTTTCCTATGGAAAATTTTTGAACCGTTTCTCATTTTTATCATTCTGAGTACGAATACGCACATCGTTAAATTAAAACTTTTTTGATGCAACCCCTAAATTGGTTAGGGGGTTGAAAATTCCAAATTTTTTGCGAAAAAAAATCATATCTCCGAAACAGTAAACATTTTGAACGTCGCAAATATTTTTTTTTGAAAGCAAATTGTTTACTTTACAATTGTTACCTTCAAAGTTTCGCGATAAAACTTATGGTTTTCGAAATAAAAAATTATAACTAAACATTTGAGGGCGTTTCCATGCTAAACTCTTATGAGAGAATTTAAAAAGGGTAAACTTTCCATTACAGGACAACGATTTTGAAATCATATTTTTTTTTGTAGATTGTACACATAAGTACAACTGGTTTGCTGTAAGAAAACCCAATTCTGGGTTAAGCTCGCCGTTGTACATTATCTATATTTTGTAATTTTGTGTATATTTTTCTTTATAATTTTTTGTGTGCAATAAAGAATAAGATACAACTCTTTATACAAATTTTCAATAGCCGGACGCTCCAGCACCTTCTTCGAAATCTACCTCCTCCTGCGGCTTGCCGGAGGGATTTTTTACATCAAGCCATTGACCTTTTCAAAAATATTCTCTAGTAACAGTAGGTACAATACACGCTCCACGGGAAAAAAACCATAACACTACTATAAAATACGTAGCTTTTAATTCTAAAATGAAATATTTAAAACAATAACGTTGTTCACTTTTAACTCACTTCAACTAATTGGTTAAGTGGATTACGTTGAGCTCAGCTCTCGCGCTAAAGTATGTATCTATGTTACATCTAATTGCTATCAAAATCCACCTGTAAAACCTGCACTGCATTGTTGGATTAAGAAACCCTTAGCAGGAAACAATAATACGAAATTATATATCACACTAAAGTAGATTAGTGACAAGATGTTGTACTGTTACTAAGGTCCTGTATTTCGTGGAACAAATTACAATGAACACCACGTGCTATAGGCTGTTGATGATTATTATGAGCGTTGGAAGTTCCTTGGTCAATCAAACCCACTTTGGCTGGAAAAACTAAGGTAACCAACCTAACGGTAACGAGCAGTATAGGAGAAGAAGTCATAATTAATGGGTACATCAGCAGGTTGTTGAGGAATCTACTTGAGTCCTGTGATTGTAACTCATCATTATTTAAGTAGATGTGGTCGGCCCCTATGCTCTTTCAAAATCCACAAGGAAAAAACCATTTTAACTAACATTAACCGTAGATACAGCAAGTCAATGAAACTCCAAGTGTTCGCGGTATGCGCTCTGGCCGCGCAACCCAATCCGCGCATCCAAGATGGCGGGCATAGAGCACTGCGCACACGCCGTGTCCGTTACGCTTGACCACTGAAGCGCGAACAGTTTTTTTTCTACATAAACATTGTTCGCAGTAGAGAAATCGACGGGCGTGACTGCCGCCATTGTTGTACGAAGCTAAACGCAGAGAATATTAGAGCGTGATACGGTAAAATAAGGTATAAATATACAATACGTGCATATGTTATGCACACGTGGGATGAGGTGACATTTCGTGGTTTTTTTTTGCCTATATTGTCCCCTTTCTGGACAAAAGCTTTCCCTGATAAGTGATACCTCGATAGATCTCTAGCGGTTTGCGTACAGGTCGTATCACCCTTTCTTATGCAAAAGCAGCAATGTATGTTGAAGAATGTTTCTCAAAACGCTGGACTAATTTTGTTCAAAAGCTGTTTACACCTAGAGCACTTTATATGCTTCTAATATTGGATCCTAATCAATTCCTCGTTTCGCCATCCAATATTTCCCTTGTATGTTTTCAGATGCAACTGAGGAAATCTAAGGAAGCCTCGGGGTAACCATGCACGAGTGCCGTCCATGATGGTATCTTAAGTTCTCCATATAAGGAAATGCTGATATTCCCTCCGATTATCATGCCTAGCCATGAATGAAATGTTGTTGGAATAAAAAACCTATAGTTCTACTATACTCCGATCGGAGCACGTGCCTTAAATGAAGCTAGATATGCCGTCCATGGTATAAGGGTTCGTCTGACAGCAAGGTTGGTAGCGGAACTGATGGCCCAGGGTGCGCCGGACGTATCTACTTAAGTATTGTCCCCGGTTCGTAAAGGATGTTCAAATGATGTAGTGAGTGACAGCAAAATCATTGGGGTACATCAGAAGGGTTATAAATATCTAAGATTTACGGCATTAGTAATAAAGTAAAGCGTTGGGGAAATGTCTGCTTTCTTTTTCGTGTGAATAGTGCCTAACCTGGTGACAGAGTTTTTAAGCCACCCGTGGAACTCTAACTTGGCTTTACATGCCGTCGAAAAATATATCTTAGGCATGCTAGTTTGGTTTCTTCACGATGTTTTCCCTCACCGAAGCAAGTAATAATTATACAATACGCACATGAATTCGAAAAATCAGAGGTGTGTGTCTTGGGAACTCGAGAGCTATGGTTGTCTGACGGTCACATATTAGGCTATCACTGCTATCTCTATATCTGGGGAAAACTAGAAACAGGAGGAGGGATTTTCCCAAGCTTTGGAAGCACTACAGCACAAGTTAATAAAGATTATGAGATAATCCTTTTCGACAAGTGTCGGCATGAGTTTCGTGTCAACCTACCCTAATGGTCTCTAGGGTGGTTAATACCATACACCAAACCGTAAATCCAGTAACTTGCAAAAAGGCCAGTCTGGTGGCCACGACCTTTTGCAGAGAGGAGGAGACCTGTGTCCCAGCAGCGTAATGCTTCACTCATAATGTCACAATTAGAATAAAACCAGCAAAACCACTTATATCATTTCTTTCCAACAATGTTGTGCACGAAACCCGTTTGTTTATCGCTTCCGGTTGATTATCCTTTGTTCAAGCCTGTTCAGGCGCATCTATTCAAATTACATGATACTCATGCGCATACGCGATGAGCCCGCATGTACTGTAGGAGTCGATATCGATCGTACTAAGTTAAACTTAGGTACTTTTATACTGCGGTTAGACTTTATCGTTCGCTTGATGACCCCTGATACTAAGAGAGAAGTGATTGCGAAGTTGCTGTGGGGTACGCTTAGCTTTGGATTTTAGGAATGCAGTAAGATGGTTTTTGTTCAATCCTACGAGCTTTAGGACTTTCGTCATAACCAGCAAATAGAAACATCGAATTTAGTTTAGTGTTTTGAGAGATTAGCGGTGTTAATATTGAATTTCGACTACAATCACCCTCCGCTTTCTTGAGACTTTTTCAATATCATGTTATTAGATTTTTTAAATTGTTTTTTAACATATTTTAGTAATCGAACCACAGTATCACACAGCTTTGACAGAATGCCGGCCGTTGACAGAAGAAGACCGCCTAAAATGGGTTTTCAGAAAACGAAAAAGCGGATTGAAAGTATAAGAGAAGTAGGTAAGTAGATACTTCATTATAAGATCCAATAATTACCAAAGTGCTAGCAACCGCTTCTAAAGAATTTTGTTATTCTACAATGACTTTCAACAGCCGATGTAATGCATTTTAACCTGACTGCGGCGAAGCCCAAAAGGAGGGTTATTGACTTTGCTATCACCGTTATCGATCACAAGGCCCCCTTCCTTCCCTTCCTTTCTCCGTAACGAAGCGATCTTTCACGATAAAATTAAAGACAAGAACTGCAATCTGTCTGTCATTTCGGCCAATTATGTTAGGTTCAGAGTTGATAGAATTGCACCGTCTAAACATACTTAGGTTCGATGGTTTGGTAAGATCGATGGACATGAGAGATAGCCTTTTCTCTAGCGCTTACAAACGCAACACTTTCTCTCAATCAACATCTACCTAAGTAAAACTCTACAAATGTAGCATTTTCCTTTTGGTCGTACAGTTTATCTAAATATGGACGTGTCTTGTACATTATGTAATTTATGATGTTACTACCCAAATAGATCGACAATCATGAAAACAATTTACGTATATATGATATAGGATGGTCTTCACCAGAAATGGTCATCGAATCAATGAACCAGCTGCTTCAATATCACCAGGATAGAACCGGAATTTAGCCGTTCATCGTGGACGTGGTAACAACAGCGTCTCGCCTTTATGATGTGTCGTCAGAAGGCACCCTGTAGGTATAAGTATTCTGTTAATACTCTTTCAACCAACCGCTAGGCATCGTTGAAACTGTATTCTACTCTTTGGTTGCGACGCTCCGCTAGAGTGACTGAGTGACAGTCATCAGCCAGTGTCAATCTAGGGCAGAATCTAGAGAATCGCGACAAAACATTCTCTACGACGTGATTCTCTCGCTCGTGGAGACGCTTACTTACCCGGAGTTATCCGTCCTCTTCGGTGGTTTCTAGTAACTTCGTAGCAAACATACAGCACCACTTGCTGTGTCGTCAAATAAAATCCATATAAAATCCTATTTCAGTTATCTATCACCGTTCATATCCACCAGTAAGTAGGTACACAAATAGCAAAAATCGATGCTAAAGTACTTAAATATTAATCCACAGTAACCACAGTTACAATTACAGACATACCCAGGCAATTGCTTATTAATGAGCCACAAGTGAAGAATACACGTTTGATGGGGCCATGTGTGTCTATTCCCACCAAGCCTACAAATAGCGAGCCATAGACAAAGAAAAATCGATTGCAACTTCTATAATTTGTTTGAAACTCCTATTTTAAGTCTGGATATCGAAGTAACTGTAGCTAGCTTATCGCATTATTTATTCAAGGGGAGACAATCTTCTTCTAATGGCCGCAATGGAATTTATTTAAGTAGTTTGTAAATTGCGGGTTCGATTGGCCCGTAATATGTTATTGTGATTTTCCATCAGTAACTTCTCAGTAGCAGCACAGTATAAAAATCATAGCAGCCACGGAATGTGGATTTGTGCCTGGTTGATGTCAATAGGCTAGCCCCTATTACATGTGACGTAGGTAAACGTATACGAAATGTGGGGTGTACTTAGGGTTGCCAACTTTTTTTACAAGAAATAAAGTATATTCAGGTTTATGAAGAATATTAAAATGAACAGTATTTTATTTATTTATTGTTTTTAATACTTACATATTTTTAGAGCTTCTCGCACAACTTTTTAATTTACAATCTTTTTTAAAAACTTCATACGCCTCAGCCTCACCACAATTATGACAGAAATTAAAATAAATGAGGAGCTCATTTTTTATTAAATTTATAGATGCTCTATTTCTATCCTCCCGCCACTTACTGAAAAAACTCTTTCAGTAAATGCTGAGGTGGCGAAATTTGTGTGAGCTTCTAAGTATAACACATAATAATGTGTAAATTTGCATTTTGATGCTGAAAACAGTATTTTGTATACTTTATTTTTGTTCAACAGTAAAAAGTATAATTTGATTAAAAACAGTATAATACTGTATAAAACAGTATAGTTAGCCGCCCTAGGTGTACTATTAAGTCCACTTCTGCTTAACCCTTCGGATATTACAAGCGTAATGTGATGTTATGTAGTTTGCAATTATTATTAAAACAAATAGTTAATACTTTGTTATGGTCGGTACATTAAAAAGCCTAAAAAGGTAGGTAGACCTATCCCCGGCTATACATATTTAAAGCGAAGCCGAGGAAAAAAGCTAGTTATGTATAAGTTTTTGTAGGTTTTATGTAATATTGTATTGTATATCCACGTGTAGGAGCTTTAGAGAACCTTGGGCCTAAAAAACACGTTAGTAGGTAAATTAAAATGACTTTTGTAAACCTAATCTTTATGTTCAGAGCAGCGGTGGCCCAGTGGTGGCGGCCCCGACTTACGAGCAGTAAGTCGTGGGTACGAACCCAGACAGGCGCATTACTTTGTGTAATTTATTTCATCACCACTGCTCTCAAAAACGGTGAAGGAAAACATCGTGAGGAAACCGGCATGTCCTAGAACCAACCCTCTAAAGGTAATTGTAGGTAGGTACCTACCAACCAACCCTAGGTAAGTTAAAGTTTACTCACATTTGTTCTAGTTTTATAACGCCTCTAACAGTACTTTTCACTCGCTTGTTTTAGCTTTTTTTACTGCTCGGATCACGCAACAATATTTCTGACACGAATGGCGTCTACTGCCCTTTCGTTAGTAACATGTAAGTACCTACTTATTTACCATGTAGCTAGTACCTACTATTATATACCTGGTAGGTACTATACCTAGTAGCTGGAGTTATTAAAAGACTTTAATTATTCTTTTTTATTTTTTTCGGCTTTGAAAATATGAGGTTTTGTAAGATAAACAACCCGTATGTTTGCAAATTTTTCTCAAAACCAGTAAAATAATGTAAGTAGGTACCTTTCTACCTACTTACAAAAGTTTCAATTCAAATAAAAGTGTAAAAGTGTTCATCTATTATTTATTGCTAGTTGTTTTTGACTGCTAGAGGGGAGTAGGTACCTACCTCTAGTTTTTGCTAATGTAACTATTTAATCAGTAGCGTTCAACTGCAAATATCTTATGAACCCGCTCTTAGTGCACCGTGCCGCTGGTGCCGCATCTTCTAGAAGGCAACAGTGTAAGGGACATCGGTACAAAAATAACTGAACTCACGTGACCGTCACGTACGCTTTTCGTAGCACTCGTAGCCGATCCGCTACGGCCAAGCACGTATCCAGACTTTCGGTTCGGGGGAGGACAAACATTGAAACAACCATGTGAACTGTGTAAAAATCGCTGTAATCACATTACTATGATTTACGTACTTCGCAATGGTTATGATCCCGTTTATTATAAGTCAGATTTCGGGGGGGGGGGGATAAATCCCAACCCCCCACCCCCTGGATACGTGCCTGGCTACAGCGTAGCCACGCGGTTCGTTCACTAGTTTTCACTTCAATCGTCAGTCCCCAAAGGCTGTCGCATATTTTTTTTTAAACCAGCTACGTCTATTGTCTAGTCATGTGCTGACTGAATGTCTACATGATAACAGCTTGTTACATAAGTAGATAGTACCTACTACTAAGTAGGTACAGTGCCAGTTACTTTCCAGTTAAATTATGTAGCTACTTGCCTAATAAATAATGTACCTAGTAGACATAGGTACCTACCTAATGTGCTTATACTTGTCATGACTTTTAGTGATGGATAATTTAACATCGTCAACGTCGTCGTACTTATGTAATATTCAAATACATTTCAAAAAACTTTGTTTGGTTGATGTTAGTTATCCCCATAGGAGTAATATTTATGTTTGAAGGGGTCTTTTTACAAGCTTCTTTCTATTTACAATTTTATTTTGAACATGGAAATGATAAGTACAGTTGTTTGTTGTTAGAAACACATTACGACAGTCGAATGTTTCTTTCCTATCAGAATTAAGTCGAAAAACAGTTTCACATGCAAACGAACACCTTTGGTGCTTGCCAACTTACGAAGCATTATCGTATACAAACAGGAGGTGGTATCAGGGTTGAAAATAGAAATCTAACTTAGGTAACTCTGCATTATCTTTATATTTAAGAAAGTAGGTAGGTACCTAAACTAAATCCTGTGCTGGTTCTCTATATTAGTAATTATCGAGCACCGGCACAAATCATCATTATCAGCGGAAAAACTGCAGTCATGAGGGTCCTCCAAGAGAATTGCGCCGTGTCATGCGCTGGCCGCTACCTACATCAAGCGAATTCACTCGAACATCTCCACGTCAATAATCCAGGCTAAGCCAGCCAACATTAGATAGGTCTGTACCTATATATGCTATCCTATCAGGTAAAAAATCTCATGACTCATCAAATCCGCAAATCTCGAAAAACCTTTAAAATGACATTAATAGGCATGTTAACTGAAAAATTCTAATAAGTCCGTCACTTAGATTATCAATAAAAACTTTTTTGCAAAAAGTAAAACCGACTTCAAAAAAAAAAACAAAAAAGTGAAAAATAACTTTAGCTTCTGAAGTCGGTGACCTTTGTTTGATTGATTTAGTTTTTTTGTCACCGACTTCAGAAGCTAAAGTTATTTTTCACTTTTTTGTTTTTTTTTTTTGAAGTCGGTTTTACTTTTTGCAAAAAAGTTTTGTATTTTTCACTTTTTAGTGGTTCTCATGTGCTTGATATACATGGAAAGTGCATACCGTTACAATTACATCAAGCCCAAACACGACTAGGGTAAATTGTCTCATTATGGAGTTCCGTGACTCTTGGCTTCATCATCAGATCTGATGGTAGAATGGTTCTTATCAAACGGAAATGCTTCACTTGTTGTAGAAAATACCAAAATCGCAACACATTTTCATATAAAATTTGAAGAGTTCCCTCGATTTCGCCAAGATTCCATCATCAGATCCCGACTTGGTGGCTATGGGACCATTTGGAAAGAATACCCTTTCCAACAAAAAAAGAATTTTCCAAATCGGTTGACAAGCGACGGAGTTATGCCCGAACAAACATAAAAAAAAAAAAAAAAAAAAAAAAAAAATAGAAACATCCGAATTGAGAACCTCCTCCTTTTTTAGAAGTCGGTTAAAAAATATTTCACCCGTATTTTTTCTTTTGTTACATAAACCAAAATTGACGGAGATACGACGCCTTTAAAATTCTCAATACGTCACTGTTTGGTATCATTTTAGTGAGTACTGACGTCACGAGCCCCCACACCCGAGTTTTGATGCGTTTTATCTTTGTCAATATTCGTTGATTTACAAAATCAAAAAATACGTGTCCATTATTTTCCAATACCTACTCTAACTGACGGACTAAATTGATGGTGGAAACTAGCCTATTAGCACAACATCGACCCTTTACAACTGAAACAAAGCCTTTAAAAATTCTAACACATTTATCTGCAAGTTAGACGAGTGTAAATGACAATATTTAAAAAAATGGACACCCACTATAACGGTATTTCTGGCCAACAAGAGGTCGTGAGAAACTGATGGAAGGAACGTCGATAGCTTTGAATGTTTGATTCCGTCTGCAAGGGGTGAGCGAGACTGAATTGTAGTTACGTAAAGCCTTCGTATTAAATCTCATTCCGGGCATCCAACACACGGTTTCTGACGGTCTTTCGCGTAGCCGATTAAAGAACTAACAGATGAAATGTGCTGGTTTTATCAGAAAAGGAAGGTTTCTATAAAATCGATTAGAAGCAGGTATCTGCTATTTATAGGTCCCTACTTTACCATTATGTAACTTAGTGCGTCGTTACCAAACCAATGATAATGAGCGCATAACGCGTAGGTAATAATTAATGAATATCAATAGGAATCTGCACCTGTTTAGTGTTGTACGTGCCCAAGTAACTAAGATATTATGTTTATACCTTAAGTAGTGTAACATAACATAACAAAATCACGCCTGTTTTTTCTGAAGGGCAAGGCAGAGGTGACCTTTAGTAGTTTGGTGCAACCCACATTTCGCAGGCTCTGTTCTGTAAAAGTCTCATGTAAGTACATACATATAGGCGTCTCTTCTGTATAAATACAGAAGAGACGTGGCGACGGCGGTGCGTGGCAAAAAAGAAACCTAAAATGAACCTAATTGATAAGTCGCATAGCGACGGTTTTATAGGTTTCCAGGTATGATCCAGAAAAAAGAAAAGAAAGACTGCAGTGACAAGGAAAACAAGTTGCCTTTCAGCTTCGTTATGGGTCTACAGACTACCTACAGACGTTAGATGCGATACCTAGTCCTTTTATCTGTGAAAGGAACAAAAATACGCAACGTTAAGACTTTAACCGCTAATTATTTCACCTGCTAGCTCGCCAAGTTGACCTATTAATAAATAACTCAGCTGTTCGTTCCATTAAACTAAATAAAACTAAAAGCCTCATGTTTCATTGCACGAGATATCAGGGTTTGTTCAATATTGAAACACCTGTAATACTCAGATCGCATGCTGTGCAAGACACGCGAATGTGTCATTTTTGCTTTTTGTTTTGCAGTTAGGTACTTTTTGTATCAATGTCTATTTTTTTTGCACTGGTATTACTCCACCTAATGAGACAATGGGAGTAATGAAACATTCGTATTTAACTTTATACACGGTTTCCTAAGACTGAACATATTTATTAAGATCTAATATTCTGCATTCTGCGTTAAGGGTTTCTGGGAAATATCTCGATTTCGATCTGGGTAAAGTTGAACAAGAGAAAAGCCGAGTCGGCAAGCGTAAGGTGGGACGCCCTCAGGCTGGGTGGAGCGAAGATCTTCGCAGGGTAGCTGGTAACAACTGGATGAGAGTTGCCGAGAATCGAGTTAGTGGCGTGCGATTGCAGTCCAGCAGTGGCCTGTTGTAGGCTCATGATGGTGAAGTCGACCAATTGCCTTTTTAGCAGTTGAACACAACTGCTAAAAAGGCAATTTACCAATTTGGTAAAAATAAGTGTATAGAAAGAACCACTAGCGCCACCATAACATACAGCGACAACTAAGTGAACTTGTCCTTGTTGATTTGTCCGTGAGGTATTTATTGAAAATCGGTCTCTTGGCAGTATTTCGACGGATAAAAATTAACCGTCCATGAACGATAAATCCGGATTAGTTCAGTCAATAGCTCACAGTAGGATGTTGCGTGCGGTAATAGCATTATCAAGAGAATTAACTGACGTTTAACTGTAAATTAATTCTTGGGTCAGTAGATCGGAATTATTATTATTAATCGTACAGGATGTTTTAATTGCTCATTGAATCCACCACTTGAAGACTCATCAGATGTCAGGTATTTGGGGGTATGGAGAACAGGGTGTAAAGCTCTTCATCCCATAGAAAAGGAAGAATCCACCGACGAGACAGGTGTCTGGTGGGCTACTGCCCAACAGTTTATCGGGTTCTTCTGTTAGTATTAATCGCGGATAACTTTGCTTACCCAATGTAGAATTCAGATACGTTTCGCTGTTTAGTTCATCATCAAAGTCATAGATGGCGCTGTAGTGGGTACTTTTTGTTCTATGTTACTGTAGTACGTTTTGTAGTGACGCTGCAAAGGGCGAGGAAGGAACATGGATGGGTTTTAGTCAGTAAAAGTCTAACACTCCCTCCCGCTCCACCCAGAGTGGGAGAAGTTATTTGATGATTTCCCATCCGTAAAAAAAGGTATAATTCTGAAGGGAGTCGAGAGACTTCGGCTCAAATGGAAAATAGTTCTTAATGTGGATTTTTTACAGGCACAGGTCGTTGATTAGACGTGAGCCATTACCATCGAAAAGCCTGTTTAGGGAACTTGTCAAAACAAAATTAATAATAACAAGGTGTTTTATTTGGAGCATTCCAGTTTTAATACTTCACACAATAAATTACAAAAGCCATAAATGATTATTGTATTATTTTATAATATAATAATGTCGATGAGATCCTCATTAAAATAGGTCATTGACCGAGTGCTTCCCTAGATATATTCGAAGCGAACAACTTTTTCACGCCACCACTCTCTGGCGACAAATCAACTTATCTATTCATAAATCCTGAAGCAAAAGGTAACTATTAATTGTTACACAAATAGTAATACATATTGAGGCAGAATAATAGCTTGATAAAAAAAGGGAATACACCAATTATTGAACAGCAGTGGTTTTTTTTTTAAATCAAAGTAAATCATTTCAGTTTTAAGCCTTTTGTTCCGAGTATGTCACATAATCCACTTGAATTGCATAGGTAAATGTAAAGGCTTTAGAATACCTAAATTAAAAACACATAAATAATTGAAGTAAAACTACGAAGCACAGGAACAAAAACGAACTAAAAAATACTTACTACAGACTAGCAAAACTATAAAAAGCAAAAAAACAATCAATTTAGGTAATAATGATGATGAGGCGACGAAAATAATCATGTCTTTAATAGGACGTTGTTTGAGAGGTAAGTTATTTCCAAATTATAAACAAAAATACTAATGGCCCACACATAAAGTTTGGCTTGAGTCACAATTTCAATGTTATTTACATTTTTTAGGGCGTCATTTTGAAATCCACCTAATTTACCATTGTTTTACATTTGTCTAGGAGCGATATCAGACTAGCATATTTTGAAGCGCGTATACGCTCGTATACGCTTACTTGCGTACACGCGCACCACATTACGCGCTACAAAAAATAGAACGCGCGTGCCAGCGCGGTAGAAAGCGCGGCGGTCTAGGCGAGCTCGTGTTCTCATTGGACGCCTGGCGTTTGCAAGATTGTGACGTACTGTCAGAGGTTGTAAACATGGATGATATGATGATAACGACGATGATCTTGACGAGTTATTTCCTTCAATGATTTCTGTGTTTGCATTGCCAAATTACAGTTCTAGCCTGAATAGCATAGATAAACTCTTCTGTATTGAACTTGATGAAAACGTGCTATCGGTTGTAGCGACAAGTTCATACTGGTTGAACTTATCTGACGCCGCGAGTGAATAGCGCGCTCCTAGTTCGACGTGAACACTTAGGCGCTGTCTCCACGAGCGAGAGAATCGCGGCGATTTGACGTATTTCTATACGAAAATATCGCAGCGATTCTCTCGCTCGTGGAGACAGCGCCTTAGAAACAACATCAAACGTTTGATAGGTAGCATGCCCTACTTTCACCACACGTGCGTTTTATTTATTTATTTATTTATTCATGTACACACAAAATACATAAAAGGACAATATATTAACATAGAAGAGCACAAAGGTACTGCTTATTTCAAAAGAAATTTCTTCCAGCAGACCTGCTGGGTTACCACAACCTCTAAATGCGATTCAATTCAGGTCCTAAACTGAGTCGCAAGCTGTCAGTTCCATAGAAAAACTGTCAGAAAATGACAGCTCAAACCTAAATTGAATCGCATTTGGACGTTGTGGTAACCCCGCTGCGAGAGGAAAGTCTGATAAGAAATGTAGACACAGTGTTTTGTACGTGAACACTTGCTATGCGTTTGATATTTCGTGAGCACGCCCGCCACCGCGCCCGCGAATTAACGTGAACAAGCACTGATATTTGTTTAAGGTGAAAGCGTCAAGGTAGCCCGCGAAATTCAAATTTTCTTATGTTTTTTGCATTTTTCTGGCCATGTAAGACATATGTAGTTACAGAATTATAACTATCAAAATCATCAAGTCTAACCCTCCAACTTCATAAAGGTTCCTAGACCTTTATGAAGTTGGAGGGTTGACTGTTTTTTCAAGTTCAGTGTATTGATGATTTTAATGATTACAATTCTATTATTACTACACAAAGGTCGAGGAACGACTTTGACTTTGAAAATTCATTCACTCCAACTCCTAAAAATCCGCCCCTAAGACGACTCACTGACCGCTATTTCCATCATTATTTAGCCCAAACGACCGCGCGCAGAGCGTGAATGAGACAACAGCAGAAAATATCAATTAAAAGTAGGTACACAAAAACAGCGTTTCGTAGTTTCCTGCTCACTTCTCGAAAACTTGACCGATTTAACTACTTTTTTCATTAAAAATTAAAGGAAGGTTTCGGCCGTGTTCCGATGTTGTCCTTTTTTATATAATCTAGTCAAATTAGTTTTTTGGATGTTGAAAACAGCGGTTTTTCTAGGATAAGTATCTCTTTTTTAATAACTAATTTATGAACAAAAAGAAAACATAGGGACATGCCAACAGTGGTCATAGATTTTTTGGAAAAGAAAATATTGCTCGACTGGCATTATCCAGGGAGGAAACAGGGGACTACGTTTGTATGGAAATTCGGCCTTTCTGTGTCCTCTTAAGACATCACTTGGAAATAGATTTAACCTTTGGACCGCCACAGCATAAACGCTCGCGCGTGCCCTCCACGCCAAGCCACAATTTTATCTACTATTTTGTCACATATTTGTGTCGTTTGGCGTACCGGGCACGCGCTTGCTTGTCACGTATATGTGACAATGGCGTCCAAAAGGTTAACTATGGAATATACACTAGATACGAAAGCTACCTAAACTTTACAGCTAAAATGATTTATCACAGGGTTTTTTCTTCCTATCATATTTTCACATCAAATTTCAGCTGCAACAAATCATAATATTATATACAAGCGTGTCAATTTAGTTTTTGACCTGCTCTGTTATTTATTTTATAACTAAATATTGAGCTTACACACCTATTACCATAATAAATTATATAAGACTGGATTTTCATAAATAAGACAGTACGACATATTTTATACACTGCAATCTTTATTATTCAGATATAAGTTATCCAAATTATTTACATTTTTCGAAACAGATATTTAGATACTACCTAAATGAATCTGTGAATTCAGTAATTTACTAAAAATTATCGATTTGATTAGATTGGTCATTTAGTGAAAAGTTGAAACAGTGCTTATTTCTAGTAAAAACTGCTCCGATTCGCAGTTATGACAATTCTTCAGCATGCTGCAAGCACTTATCTACGTATTACAACGGAACGACAAAAAAAAGCTAGTTAGTCCGTCAGACTGATTTCCAAAAAATATTGGACACATTTTTTTTCACGTTGACAAAAATGGAAGACGCTACAGTGCGACGAAAACTCTTGTAACGTCACATTTTGGGTAAGTACGTTTTAACTGGAAAGTGACGTCACAAGACCCCACTCATGATCTTTGATGCGTTTTTTTTTTAATAATTTTATAGAGCCAAGAACACGCATCCAATATTTTTCGTTAAACTGACGGACTAAACAGAATCACATTTTTAGTTAGTCTTCATTCCTATACACTTGCTTACTTGACTTACTATCTTAAATGTCTAATATAATTTGCATAAAATTAATTAATCACAGTTTCGACAGAATTCAAAAACCTACGGAAAATAATATGTCCTATAAAATAAATTATCATATTTAAGGTATATGAGATAATATATAGGACTGGTGAAATATACATATTTACATTTTTGCTATCATTGCATGTCACCATATTGCTATAATATTATAAACCCTTATTATGATCACAATTATTGTCAAACACGGTCCAAAAAAAACGTAAAATAATGCAGGCTGGATAATTTTTTTCCATTTTTATTCATAGATATAATTATAGCTATCATCCTGATTTACTTGAGTAAAATTATATTACAGCTCAACAACCTATCTTACGTTCTAATCATTCTTCTTTTTTAAACAGGTGATGATGAAACCATGCCGAAATTAAAAAAAAAACCTATATTAGATATTTACAAAAGTTATATGTAAGTAGTAGCTGTCAGAAACTATGACAGTGGCACGGCCGATGCCATACTGGGCCACTGCGGCATCAAAGCACAATTCAGAAACCTAAGGAGTATCTTTTCAAAAAACTGCTGGTAATGGAGCTCAGAGGGTAACTTAATAGCTGAGTATGTAAGGATGAGTGAACGCTAAAACAATATTTGAGAAGTTTCTTTTCTGTTTTTCTTTTTTATTGTTTGTGTTTATTGTTGTTGAAAAACTCTCTGTTTTCCCCATATCATAATCATAGTGTATATGTCACCGTAAAATTGTCAAATACGTTATATTGTAATATCACTAGCGATATTGTAGTCTCGAATTATTGTCAAATGAGCATACTGCTTACAATAAAACGCATTATTTTTCGTGAAATGCATGCGATGGTAGTCAACTCACGCGGTGTGGAGAGAAGGAGGGGTCCTCCTTGCCCAGTGGTACCACTCTCATGAAAAAATACTGTACCATTCCTGAGAAATATCGATTATTATAAGCTAACCTTAAAACACTTCATATTCCCCTAAAAAGCGTAGTCGACGGAGCCCCGCTTCGCGGGGCCCCTATTTCCGAGTGCAGGGTTTAAAGGAACCTAACTAACCTAACGGGGGGGTACCCCAAGTCCCGTTTATGGGGGCAAGAGATACTTCCGTATGTTCAGTTGACAATAATTCGAGACTTTACAATATCGCTAGAGAGATACACGTTATATTGTAATATAACGTATTTGACAATTTTACGGTGACATATATAAGCCATATGGTGAAAGCGTCAGGCTGGCCCGCGAAATTCAATTTTCTTACGTTTTTTGCAATTGGCAGGCCAATACTAAGTTGTATGTTGATGAAAATATCTGTTGCGGCTGTAAGAAGTATGTAGTTACAGAATTATAATCTACACTAATATTATAAAGAGGAAAACTTTGTTTGTTTGGTTGTAATGAATAGGCTTAAAACTACCGTGCCGATTTCAAAAATTCTTTCACCATTTGAAAGCTACATTCACCCTGAGTAACATAGGCTATATTTTATTTATCCCCGTACTACCACGAGAACGGGAACTACGCGGGTGAAACCGCATGACGTCCGCTAGTCATCAATACAATCCTCCAAGTTTATAAGAGTCGAGGAACGAATTTTTCACGGTCAAAGTCGTTCCTCGACTTTTATGAACTTGACAGCCGCGCAGATATTTTCATCAATATACAACTTAGCACTGCCCTGCAAATTGCCAAAAACGTAAGAAAATTTGAATATCGCGGGCTACCTTGGAGCATTAGCCTAAATAAGTAACTTTATGCCTGGTACACACTCGTATACACACAAACGTATCATGCTGTCTATTCTTATGCAATCTAACGTGTAATGTAACACAATAACTAAGAGAATTTGCTTCAATTTATGTTACATCTCATGTTACGTTTCACCATTAGGTCAGATAAAACACACAAATAAACCTAGATAACGCAAGTATCACGAACCGTATGAAAACCAAGCGTGCCATTTTTGACTACCTACTATGACGTCGTAAGTACTATTTTGTTACTTTACAAAATCGGTACGTTTTTGTTCTTTATAATGTCTAGAATTAATTTTTGAGATGTGAAGTGTTGTTTTAAATAAATTGACTTGCTGCGACAGTAGCCAAGTAAACCATAAAATAAGACTTAGGTATGTTCTGAAAAAAGTTAGTTAGTCCGCCAGTTAGATTTTCAAAAAATATTTGTCCCGTGTTTTTGTACGTAAACCTGATTGACAAAGACACGACACTTTTAAAATTCTCAATACGTCAGTCCGTGGTATAATTTTAAGTGCATTCTGACGTCACGAGCCCCCACTTCCGAGTTTAAAAAATACGTGTGCATTATTTTCAATACTCTAACTGAAGGACTAAACCTGACAACCAATCTTACCAAGGGGTATCGTATTACCCAGTATTAACAGGTTTGTGGACTCAGATAGGCAGTCGCTCCATGTAAAATACTGGTATTCAGCTGCATCCGGTTAGACTGGAAGCCGACCCCAACATAGTTGGGAAAAGGCTAGGCAGATGATGATAACTGAAGGACTAAAAAGATTTGCAATTTGCAATTTATTGGTGGTGGAAACTAGCCTATGCTTAAGCCGGACACGCGAAATAGGTGCTCTTGCGTTATCTAGGTACTGTAGGTACCTATATGTAAAGGAGCGAATGAATGAATGCACGTTCTATCCTCAATCTACCAAATTATTTGTGTGTTATATAACAGGAATAGCATTATCGTGCAGTTTGTCCATACTCAAATTAGTATGAAGAAATAATGCTCTTGTTCTGGTTCTATATTTGTTTACCTAAACCCATCTTGAAAGTGGGAGTATTTGTCGAAATAGTAATACTTACACCACTTAACTTTTGCTTCATAACTTAAAATCAAAATTCTCAAAATTCAAAGATCATTTTATCTGACTTTATCTTGAACTCGATAATAAGTACTGTTTCATATAATAAATAATTATAATTAACAGGACCATAAACTCATTGTACAAAAGTACCTACTAATAACTAGATAACAGGTACACAAATAATAAATTTGTACTTATATTTTGGTTGTAAAACTGCACTCAAATCATCTTAGTAACAGCGGCTGTAGGTACCAAAACCTCTCGTCTCGCATTACAGAACGCCACTCAAGACTCAAGTACTACTTAAAACTAGTTTCAACCAATCAAATGGCTTTTGAGCAGTGATGGCCCGGTTACAACAGTGATGGCTGACCCGACATAAGAGCCGTAACCCAGGAAGGCGCATTACTTTGTGTCATATATTTCATCGCTGCTGCTCTCAAAACGGTGAAAGAAATCAACATCGTTAGGAAACCGGCATGTCCTAGAACCAAATATTATAAAACATGTGACATCTACAAACCCGCACTGGGCCCGCGTGGTGGTATATTTAGCCCATTCTCTCTCATAGAAGTCATAGAGAGGAGGCCTGCGTCCCAGCAGTGGGAACTTAAGTAGCTTGAATCTAGTTCACTTCTAGGTAAAGCTATTCTTTCAATAAAAATAAAAAGGTATAGCTTGAGTCTTTAGTGACATTCTGTGAGAGACACTGTTTTAAACTTTTGCGATATTCTGTGGGAGGCCCGTTTTATTTCAATCTTACGTCAGTATGGGAGGGACTTAAAGCTACACAGGCTCACTGCCCTTCACACTGAAGTAAGATTAATACTGCTACAAGTGGTTGTTACATTGGCCCCCAGATTTATCAAAATTATAATAATTACAATAAATTATGGAATGAAAATGACTAAGTCTAAATACATATTGGTGCTTGTGACCGAATACCCTGTTCAGTCACAAGCACCAATATGTATTCACTTATCTCAATTCAAAAGCGACTTTAAAAGTGTATTTATTTCTTGATAGGTGGCAAAAAATTCTATGGTGGTTTAACACCATGAAATAGTAATCACGCCAGTAGCAGAAATGCACTTTTCAAAGTTTTTAAGTGTTTACAAATTGGTGGTTTGTGTATGCTTCATTTAATCTCTTTGAATTTATTTACATGTATCAACGTTAGACATAAAAAACCAAAATGCAAATTATAATAAATAAACAATGGCAGGCAACATCAAGCTGATAAGATTTCTTATTTTCAAATCCAAAATATAAGGCTAAAGAAATATGGACAATTAATTAGCATAAACATGTAAAAAGTCTTTCTTTTTTATTACTACACTAGAGGAACATTATACATCAAAAAAGAAAGAATTTGCTTTAATTAATCACTGGTGCAATAAATTTTGGCTAATATTTTTTAAAATATTTAAATGTCCATTTTACTTCCATACAAATGGCTACAAAATATTATTTGTATGAATTATGAAAATACATGTCACATAGATGTGAAAAACTAATTACTTTTGTAAAACTAATGAAGAAAGTGCAAAATTACCATGAAATCCAAGGAGGTTGGTTCATCTTACCAATTGGCACATGTGTCATGTTTATGGGGAGATTGACTACTGCGTAGCTTTTTTTTAATTTTCTTAATGTTCGAAGTATTGTGGCGCCACTTCTACCAAGAAGAAAAGCTGCCGGTATGTTCACGTCTAGGTCCATTCTGAAAAATAAGATAATAGAATCAGAAATACTAAATACAAATATTTTGCAGTTTTACCTATACATATAGGCCTTGAATTTAACTGGCAAAAAGCCCTTTTTTGTGCGGAACAATAGAAGTAAAATAAAAATAAACCGTCGTCTCGGGCCACGCGCAGAATAGAGTTCCGTAGTAGCCCATTATCACAATATAGAACGATTTATTCTAAGGATTGTATATTGTACAAAATTATCCGACACCCAAGTTCAACGACTATTACTGCTAAACTAATAGTTTTCTTAACCGCTATAATTTTCTTTAAAGTTCAAGAAATGCACTATAATCATGAATTTTTCCAGTTTTTTCAAGCTCGCAGTAGAGACGACGAAAAAAAATTAATCCCCACTTCACATGTAGGGGAGCTACCCAATAAAAACATTTTTTTCAAAATTTAATTTTACTGTTTTAATAAATATTGAAACAGTAAAATTGCGTAATTGATTGATTTATACACATCTCTACAAAATTAGTTTTCTAGAACTAAGAGCAAAACTTCGGATGGACGGACGGACAGACTGACATGACGAAACTATAAGGGTTCCTTGTCAGGACTACGGAACCCTAAAAAACGATAAATATGCATGCTTTTTTATAATATTAATACTTTGTTAAGGAAAAAAATCTCTTGCTCTGTTCATGATCACAGGATGTTCAACCAAACTTTTTCGACCAATAGGAATAAAACAAAAACAAAGGACCAAGGAAAAGAAATGTCTTCAAGTTTGGTCCACAGTACAACTCAACCAAACCCTTAGAAACCTTAGACATTTAAAAATTTAATGAACAACCACAATACAACAACAAAATTAAATTACATAATAAGCATTAATGTTAGCATAACTATTACCCCATAAAAATGTTAAACAAGGTAACAAAAATTTAACTGCTGCAGTAAAATAATTAAAAAATTAAAATGCACTAAAAATAATTTAAAAACAAGCTAAACTAAGATAATGGAGTAAAAGAACTTACTTATCATCAACCATCTCTATTAGATGATCAAGGGAATCATCCCATTTGTCAACAGACTCTGTTATAATAATGGCCCTTGCTCCAGCCTGCTGGGCTTTAGCCGTCTTGAACACAAACGAACATTCCCTGAAAACATATAGAAGTTTTTGTCAATATAATGTAAAACTTCTAAGGTATACATACATATAGGTAGGAGTATGAATGGAAGCGTAGACTGGACTGTGTGATGGGTGATATGCCTAGAAAGGATGTACTGATGAGATTACAATTAATAGAGAACTATGGATGAACAAGACATGCAGCATCAACCCCAAATAAATAGAGATTAGGGCAGGAGAGATAGAGTGAGATGATGATATAGTAAAAATAGAACACAAAAGTAATATTGATACAGGCTTTTCACAGTTTTTGACCTCTGATATAAGCCTAATTGCAATGAGAATTAAGGTCACTGTACTGCGAAGTCACAGGTAAAATACCAATGGCAGCAAAGCAGAATATGCTAACTGAAAAAAAAATTAAGACAAATCTATCTTATCATACCTATGTTATGAAGACTTTTTGCTGTATGTATATCAGAGACGAGCCAAAACTACATAATTATAATCAATAAACACCTACTTCCTAAGGTTTTCTTTTTATGGTGCAGATAAAATATGAACAAACATAAAACTTACCCTCTCTCAGATAAGGCGATCTGTCCCACAATATCATCATGATTTACTATATCAGAGCAACTATGTAGAGGTATGGTTGGAACCAACCGAGCATCCTGGAATTGTACACTCTCATTCTGAAAAATCATTACAAACATTAATTAATGCTCAATCTATAATACAATTCACAATAAACAACGTTAACATTAACTGAATGATACTTACGAAAGGTGTACCAAAATCTTTAGCTGGTCTGATTCTATAGGAGTACCTAAGTTCAGGAGGATCTAATATTTCGAAAAACACGTCACCAAATATTACGTCCGCTGTAGATACGCCATCAAAGAAGTGTAAATCATTAGCTGTAACAGTAAAATAAACAATAATATACGACTGTTATTACCCTGATAACACATACTTAACCTAGAACAACATAATGATGAATTTACCACCAGGCGACACGGCACTTATAAACATAATCAGTAATAAGCTAGAGTATAAGGGCAGCAGCCGTTTTTTAAAATTGAGTTTCATAATTATTGTTATAGCAAACAAACAATCTTATCGCAAACTCCCTTACATTTGTCGCATTTGACACTGAGAAACTACTGTCACTTTTGAAAACGTCAGATTAGCCATTTATGCATCATTTACAGTGTAGCCACTGCACCTCGGTCAAATTCCACACACATACCTCCCTGATTACACACAATTACACACCAAACAGTAAACGTAGTGATTATATACTCTGTGCAAACAGACCGCCAAGTTTGCAGATTAAATAATAATTCATATAATAGTGTTATTTGATAAACATAGAGCCATCTTTAATAAAAATCAGTTTTTGCAAGAACTAGATCACAATTTTCAAAATTATTTTATTTTCAGATAGGCAATTAGAAGGGTTATGATTTGGGTAGAATTAATATAGTTATAATTCTTGAGCCAATTATGGTGAAAGTGTCAGGGTAGCCCGCGAAATTCAAATTTTCTTACGTTCTTTGCAATTTGCAGGCCAGTGGTAGGTTTTATGAAGTTGAAAATATCGTTCGCGACTGTAAAACATGTGTAGTTACAGAATTAAAATCCTCAAAATCCCAAACCTCTAAGTTTACTTAAGTCGAGGAACGATTTTTTCAACGTCATTGTCGTTCCTAGACTTTTGTGAGCTTGGAGGGTTATATTGACGATTTCCATGATCATAATACACACGTCTTACAGTCGCGAACGATATTTTTATCAACATACAACCTAGCACTGGCCTGCAAATTGCAAAAAACGTAAGAAAATTTGAATTTAGTGGGCTAAACTGACGCTTACCCCTTTTTTTTTTCTTTAGGACGGGAAATCATCAAATGACCCCTCCCACTCTGGGCGGAGCGGGAGGGAGTGTCAGACTTTTACTGACTAAAACCCATCCATGTTCCTTCCTCGCCCTTTACGTTCCGGGGCCGCGGTATCTCTTTCGAACAGTCCCGCAACCCCGGCAGGCTTCGGCCCTTGCGGGCCCCTCTCTTATGCTGACATCTCTTTGAGGCGCGCGTGGAACACGAACGCGCCGTCGACTCGGCCCGTCGTCGTCAGACGGACTGACGGCTAGCCAGCCCATAGCCAACCGTCCACAGGCCCGCGTCTACGGTGGCCGGTGGCCACCACGTGGCCCCCGACGCCCGGTGCGTCTCCCGCGGCGGCCGGGAAGAGAGGATCTCTCCCTCTCTCGTTCCGCCACCTCCTTCGCTAGCATGACTGCTTCGCAGAAGGAGGTGACGGCTTCCCATTCCGTCTCGCTCCGGACCATGGATTGAACCAGGGCCGGACGCGAGAGGTCGCCGCCGCCGATCGCCGCTACGAGGACACGGCGGTGCTCCGCCCACGCAGGGCAGACTTCCACCGTGTGCTCCACCGTGTCCTCCGGTCGATCTTCGCAGTGGAGACACCCGGGCGTTTCCTCCCGCCCGATTCGGTGCAGGTACCTCCCGAAACATCCGTGTCCGGTGAGGACCTGCGTCAGGCGGAAGGTGAGGACGCCGTGGCGCCTCTCCAGCCACTCCTCAAAGAGGGGACTTACCGCCACTATCGTGGCGTGCCCTGTGACGCTTACCCCTTAAAAAAAAAAAAAAAAATTTTTTTTTTTTTTTCACGCTTACCCCTTAAAAAATCATTGCAACTTACAATACAAATTCACCGATCGATTAAAAAATTCAAAATAAACCAAAGACTAAAACAATCTGTTAGATTAAAGGACGGAATTTCAAAAGTTCAAACACCACAGATAAGTAAAATATGATGGTTACAAAGAACTGTCATCTCAGGTATAATGCAACTATTTTAAGATGTTTCGCATTATGTACAGTTTTGTACGTGTTAAGTTACCCACGATATTTGACTGTATTATTATCATTGCAACGCTCGTTTACCTAACCGAGCTAGAACAAGTTGTAGTGACTGAAACCGATTGTAATTGTACACAATTACACACATATGCTTATTACACACGGGTTACACACGATAAGCCTATATTACCCACAAAATGTGTAATTACACACAAAACGGCAACACTGATCATTTATGTTCCTTGACAGTTGACAGCATGCTTTTTTAATACATTGCAAAACCCCTATAACTTTTAATAAAATAATAATTATAAAAAAAAGAACTCTTTACACTTAGATTCCACATCATAGCAAAAAAAAAGGTGTAGATGTTTGCTGTGCTTAACATAATTATGTATAAACAACTTAAGAGTTTGAGCCTTGTTAGTGTTTGTCCTCATTTTTTAGTTGACAGACAGTTTGTCGATGTGTGGGGAGAAACCCAAATCTTTACCGAAGCTGCATTACTGGTGCATTGCGGTCATAAGTTTTTGCTATCTAAAATATATAATGTGATGTATTAACAGAGTTCCGTAGATGGAATGTTTATTTAGTTTCTTTTTATAAACATTTACCCCCACCGCGCGCCGACCTACTCAAATATGGTCGTATTCAAACTTGTTTGAAATTATTTGTCCCTCGGGCAATCTCTGCAGTTTGGTAAAGACAAAGGAGATACTTACACAAAATGTGCCCCAAAGTGTACAAAAATAAATGTATTACAAAAAGGTCGTAACTCGTAACGTGGACACTCATGGGACGGGGCTATTTGGGTTTTGGGGGCTATTTAGGATGACCCAGAATTTCGAACAAAAATATCGATAACTGTCGGTTGGTGTATGGCTGAAGTTATTTTACAATGTCTAGAAAAACTTTGATTGGAGGCTACTGAAAAAGCCTGATCGAAATACCCAATAAAATTTTGGTTTATATGGGACTAAATAGCCCCCAAAAACCCAAATAGCCCCATTTTACAGTACTGTCTGCAAGTCCATAAATTCAAGGTTGCTCAGCGAGCTATGGAACAAGACTTACTTGGAGTCTTTCATAAGGATCGACCGGAACGAGTGGATCTCTGTGAAGGAAGAAAACTGAAGCATTTTATATTAGCTTTTAATAAATCTTAGTACAATAAATTAATATGTATGACACACAAGTTTTTCTCATTTGAAGTATATTACCATGGCAACGATAGCCATAGAGGATTATTCTTCTAAAGAACAAGAAGGTACAATAAGTAGATCATACTTCACACCCTCGAAAGTTTTAAGAATTTTTGGTTAAATTCTTAAGTCCCATTCTGGAACTTAATTCCTTTAGTCTGGGCCCAAATAGCGGCTTGGTAAATAAGTCAGCGAGTTGGACTTCGCCAGGAACTTGTTTGACACTGAACTCTTCATTGCTTACACATTCTCTAACAAAGAAGTGTTTTATTTTGATATGTTTGGTGCGCTTGATGTATTCGTATTTTGGATTGTGCGCTAAGAACACTGCCGACTTGTTGTCTATGTTTAGGACTGGCTTTTCTGTTTTTGTTAGATCGTTAAACAATTGATTCAGCCATAGTATTTCTTGCGCCGCTTCGCTCGCCGCTATAACTTCAGCCTCCGTTGATGAAATGGAAACTGTAGTTTGCTTTTGGCTTCTCCAGCTTATAGCGGCGCCAGAGAATAGGCATACCACACCAGAAGTCGATCGCCCAGTTGACTGGTCTCCTCCGTGATCTGCATCGCTGTAGCAGACCAAGTGGCTCGCCGCTATAACTTCAGCCTCCGTTGATGAAATGGAAACTGTAGTTTGCTTTTGGCTTCTCCAGCTTATAGCGGCGCCAGAGAATAGGCATACCACACCAGAAGTCGATCGCCCAGTTGACTGGTCTCCTCCGTGATCTGCATCGCTGTAGCAGACCAAGTGCGGCGTTGATGTTTTCGTAAATATTAGGCCCTTATCTTGGGTCCCTTTTAGATATCTGAAGATGCGCTTAACTAGCATCACATCATCCTTTGTAGGTGCTTCTTGATGTCTTGAGGCGACTCCAACAGCGTAGGAAATATCAGGCCTCGTACCTACAGACAGATAGGCCAAAGCGCCTACGGCTTGCCTATAAGGAAAATTCGACTTCATGTTTTCATCCGCTCCCGCATCATTATCTTTGATCATGGGTGATGGTGCTGACTTGCACTGAGACATTCCATATTTTTCTAGGGTTTTCTTGATATATGACTTTTGGCATAGAGATATGGAGTCTTTTTGCACGTTTATTTCCATTCCGAGGAAGTACGACGCAGGTTTGGTTGTTATTTTGAATCTAGCTTTTAGTTCCTTCAAAAACTCGTCACCTGCTGTCGTTGAGTTGTGCGCTACAAGTCCATCGTCCACGTAATGAGCTATAGCGACCTTTGATTGACCCTTGGTTCGCACGAATAGGCATGGATCCGCTTCACTCTGCTTGAATCCAGTTTTCAGTAAAAACTCTGCTATGCAGTGATTCCAGCAGCGTGGCGCTTGCTTCAATCCATAAAGGCTGCGTTTTAATTTACAGACTCTTTTAGTTCCGTCACGATAACCTTCGGGCTGTTTCATAAATAGTTCTTCCTTAACTTTACCGTTTAGGAAGGCGGTCGTCACGTCGAACTGTGTCAGTTTCAGGTTTTCACGAGTAGCGACAGCAAGCAGTGAACGTACGGTGCTCAGACGAACCACTGGGCTGAATGTTCTGTCGTAGTCCACTCCAGGTATCTGGGAATAGCCTTTGATGACCATTCTGGCCTTGTACCTCTCGACGGAACCATCAGGGTTCATTTTTAATTTATATACCCATTTGCATGGTAGGGCTTTACGTCCTTTGGGTAGCTCGACCAGATCCCATGTTTGGTTGTCCTTCAGTGAGCGTATTTCACTTTTCATTGCTTCTTGCCATTTTTCACTGTCTGGGGATTCCATAGCCTCTTTGAAAGTTTCAGGTTCCTTCGGTTTATGAAGATTTTCGACTTCTTCAGCTGCAGCCAAAATAAAATCGTCATACCTTTTTGGAGCTGCGATGGTAGACCTGTCCCTCAAAGTTCGAGGTGGAATCGGAGTTGAAGCATGTGGATGAATTGTTTCATTTAGATCTTCGTCATCATCGACAAAGTTGTGGGAACCGGAAAGAGATTCGTACTCGCTTTCATTAAAGTTTTGTGGTTCCGATTGTTGAACATCTTCAGTGCTGTTGACCGAGTTTGGTTGCAACGTATCGTCGAGATCTTCGTCTTCCGTGTCGCCAATGTCGTCTAGTGGTGTGACGTATCCATCTTCATTGTCGTCAAGCTGTATTGTTACTTGCTTACGTGGTAGTCTTGACGGTTTTGAAGGTTCTGGAGATTCGAAGAAACTGTCATTGTTGAAAATATCGGTGATGTTGTTTTTGTTTGTGTTGTCGTAAAACATGGATTTCATCACACGGATATCCTTCGATATAACCACTTTGTTTTTGGATGGTAGAAGAATCTTGAATGCTTTTGATGTTTCAGAGTAGCCAACAAACATCCCAGGAATAGCTTTTGGTGCAAATTTGTGACCATTAGTGCCTTTGATGAGAACAAAAGTTTTAGAGCCAAATATATACAAGTGGTGAATGATAGGTTTTCTACCAACCCATAGTTCAAATGGTGTTTTGTTTTCTATAGCACTGTTTAAGTTCCTGTTAGACAAGTAGTTTGCTGTCATGATTGCTTCTCCCCAGCACTTTAGTGGCGCGTTTGCGTCAATCATTAGGGCTCTTGCTTTTTCAACCAGGGTACGATTTTTCCTCTCTGCTAATCCATTTTGGTGCGCTGTGTGCGGGGCACTAAGTCGTCTTTGTATCCCGCAGCGTTTCAGATAAGCGTCGAAGTCCCTGTTGATATATTCGGTGCCATTATCGGATTGTAGTACCTTGAGTTTGTTCCCCGTGTACGTTTCTGCTAACTCTTTGAACTCTTTGAATTTTTCTAAGACTTCGCTCTTGCATTTCAGCAGGTAAACTCGACTATATCGGGAGTAATCGTCGATAAATGTGACGAAGTACTTATTTCCGCTTATTGTGGGCGTTCGGATAGGTCCACAAACGTCAGAGTGAACAATTTGTATGCGTTCTGTCGTTCTTTGAGTTGTTTTCTCGCGAGGAACTGGTACACGATGCATTTTCGCTTGAATGCACGCTTCACATTCCGGTAATGTTTCTTTAGGATTAAAATGCAAGCCAATTATGTTTTGATTCTGAAGTGCTAATTTCAAGTCTTTAGGGTTCATGTGCCCCAATTTCTTATGACAATCTTCGATGTTAGATGATTCCGTTTTTGTGGTGATTGGAAGTGTTTCATCATCATCAGTGGTCAGGTTGTAGCACTTATGCTTGCTAGGTTTTAGATAATAGAGACCATTTTCTTTGTAGGCAGTGAGAGTAATCTTATCCTTTGGGTTGTTTACTATCGCCTTATTTTTTGTGAATAGAACTGTACATCCAGCGTCCGTTATTTTGCTGACAGATAGTAGATTGGTGCATAGGCAAGGTACGTATAGTGTGTCTTTCAGGTGTGTGAGTGCATCACCGCTGCCATTTTTTGTAGTAAAAGAGACTGTACCTTTCCCTTCAATCTCTGCAGTGTAGTCTTCAGTTGCGAAGTTGAGTTGTCTGGATGTTTTCTCAATGTTCTTAAACAGGTCTCGTTGGAAAGTCATGTGTGAGGTACAGCCGCTGTCCACAATCCAAGTGCTCTCCTCAGGCTTCTTATTTTTTGATAGAAGACACTGCTGCGTAGCGATGTGGTTTTGATGAGATGTAGAATTTTGTTTTTGTTGTTGCGGTTTCCCATGATTTTTCTTCCAGCAGCTTGTACATATTTTGTATGTTTTGTGTTTGAAGATGTTACCTCTTCGTTTGCAGATTCGACAGGACGCGTATAAAGCTTCTTCTTGATATGAGGATCCAGGTTCGTCGTCATTGTTATGGTTATGACGGGCTTCAAACTCTTCAAGTATTTTCGTTTTAAGCTCATCTGGCTTAGGAAGAGTGTCACGAGTTTCAATTGCGACTCTGAAGTTCTCATATTCGGGGGAGAGACTGTATAACATCATGATGGTTAACAAGTCTTCGTTTATAGTAACGTCCATATCAGCCAGCTTGTCAACTGTGTCCATAAACTTGTTCAAGTGTGCTCGTACATCTTGGTTGTCTAATTTAGTTAGGATCAGCTGTTTAAGTAGGGTCGCTTTGCGCGCAGGTCCCTTACTGGCATAAGTGTTCTTTAATTTGTCCCATACTTCTTTTGCAGTGCCACAGTTTTTAATTTGTTTAAGCTCGGACGGAGCGATAATAAGGATGAGCTCAGATTTCGCTAATCGATCCTTTTCTTTTTCATCGGCATTTGCATCTGCAGTCAAGGCTTTCTCAACATATTTAAATAATTTATGTCGTACTAGGACGGCTTCGGCTTGAATTACCCAAGTGTCGTAATTATCCTTCGTGAGTGGATCGATTTTTATGTTCGACATTTTAACTTGGTACTCGTACTTACAGTTTACGCTCTGCTACCATGTGAAGGAAGAAAACTGAAGCATTTTATATTAGCTTTTAATAAATCTTAGTACAATAAATTAATATGTATGACACACAAGTTTTTCTCATATGAAGTATACTACCATGGCAACGATAGCCATAGAGGATTATTCTTCTAAAGAACAAGAAGGTACAATAAGTAGATCATACTTCACAATCTCACACTAGAGAATAGAGGTTGTTGACATTGCTCAGAGAATAATTCAGCTTTATTGGTAATAGAATAGACTAAAGCCCGTCACAGACGTAGCTATAATATATATTAATATATCGAGATATATGTTATAGTATAGCAAGCTACCACACACGGGAGCTATACTATAATAATATATTTTGCCCTCACTCGGTCTGCGGTCGTCCTTGCAAGCGCAAGTTTTTATCGCTTATTTTCTGTACAGGGTGTTGTACCGAAATGAATTCGATAAGAGCATTAAGTAGGTACTACTTTTACACCTAATTGAAAGTTCTTCAGAGGATGATTCCGATGCTGAATTTGATATGCATGTTGCCTTGTTGCCCACAATGGGGCTCATCAGAAGGCTTAAAGTCACCCAGAGGGCAATGGAGAATTCTCCCGCTCGCAAGTGACTGCTTTTCGTATTCGAGCTGTCAAAATTGCAACTTGCACTACACCTAGACATGCAAACGTTAACAATCGATGTGCTCGAAACGGTCCTCCTAACACTCACAATTTAGTTCTCACGTATGACGCTAGGTGGCGCTTACCCAGCGCCATACAAATTTGCGTAAACGTTATATTAAAGCCTCTTTGATAATCAGCTACAGCTGAAGAGACATAACTTGTCAATGTTTTCGTTTTTTGGTATGACGTTTGAGTTTTGTCTGTCACTGTTCAACTTGTCATCTAAATACATTTTCTTCAGATATTATATTTACTTTTATTCCTATTAAAAGCCTCTCATCGTTTCTGCAAACGCTTCACCGCAAAGGTAGTACTCTGCTACAGGTTATGTGCTAGCGGAAAAGTGGAAATGTGCGAAAAAGTGGAAAATTTAAGTACAAAGGTACAAATTGCACCACTTCAAGGCAAGAATAACTGGGATACCTGGAAATATAAAATATCCATCCTGCTTAGGAGCATACCAGATGCATTGGATATAGTAGAAGGAAGATGTACGAGACCCGTGTTGCCAGCAGGTGGAGGAGACGCAGAAGTTACTGCATTTAGAACGAAACTAGCGCGTTTTATACAGGCAGAGAATAATGCTATGATCCTGCTTTCAACAAATTTGAACGAAGATGTCGTTAGAAAGGTAATGTCACTTACATGTCCAAGAGAAGTATGGCTAGAACTACATCGGTTATTTGACGGAGATAATGAGAATCGAGCTTATAATCTCTGCCTAGATTTCTTCGGATTTAAATTAAATACTTCTGATGATATGGCCACACATATTTGCAAATTGAAGACTCTCTGGTGTCAGTTGAATAGAGAGATTGGTAAAGATAATCACAATATGAAACTACCAGAAATATTCCTCATTTGTAAAATTCTGGATACATTAGATCAGAAATACTTCGAATTTAAATCAAGTTGGTTGTTGTTAGCCAAAGAACAGAGGACAGTCGAAGGATTAACAAGTAACCTTTGCGCTCATGAGAAGTCACTTCAAAAGAAAAATGGTGAATCGAGTGAAGAGGTATTAGTGACGAGTACGACAAAGAATAGCACCATTCGTAAAGGAAAGAAGAATAAGGATAAGCATATTAGATGCAATTACTGCCATGAGATGGGACATCGAGTAAGATCCTGCCAGAAGTGGATGAAAGATGGTTGCCCGCCTAAAGACAGTAATAACAAGCCATCTTCAAGTCAAAATGCGAATATGGCTATTATGAGTGTGGATGTCATGGCATTCGTAGCGCAAGATAAAGAATCATGGTACGTGGACAATGGCGCGACTAGTCACGTGACCAACAGGAGTGACCTGTTCCAAACATTCCAACAGTTTGACGAGATCCAAGGTGTTACTACAGCGAATGGTAACATTGTTCAAGCAAGAGGCAAAGGAACAATATATTTGGAAGCAGATGTCAAAGGGAATATTGCGAACATAGCACTCACGGACGTTTGGTATGTACCAGAGATCCAGCGAAGTCTGTATTCAGTGTTAGCTATGCATGACAAACAGAGGAATAGCAAGTTCGTTTCGACCCCGGAAACTTGCGAAGTAATTCTGAATGGGGAAGTAGCAGTTGTTGGCAAACGTAACCACGGTGGAGGGCTTTTTAAGTTGAAAGTTCGCAACGTCTTGCCACCGGTACCTGTACTTGCTACTACAACAACTGATTTGATGCAGCTCTACCATGAAAGATTAGCGCATCAAAACAAAAGGCACGTTAAGGAAGTCATTCAAAGAGAGTTAGGATTGACACTTCCTATAAATAAAGAATCATGTGAAGCTTGTATCTACGGAAAGATGCATAGACTGAAATTTGGCATACGAGAAAGATCTACACAGCCAGGAGAAATTATTCATTCAGATGTTTGCGGTCCTTTCCCAATGAGTTTTTCAAAATACCGTTATTATGTACTGTTTAAAGACGATTTTTCCGGATACTGCATGGTTTTTTGCATGAGAAACAAAAGCGAAGTCAAAGACAAATTGACCATAATGCTACAAGAAGCGACGGTCACAGGACATGTAATCAAAACACTGCTGAGTGATAACGGAACTGAGTTTGACAACAAGGAAGTCAGAGATATTTTGAACAAAAAAGGAATAAAGCAACGTCTTGTTATGCCGTACACGCCAGAGCAGAATGGCTGTAGCGAGCGCCAAAACAGGACACTAGTAGAAACCGTAAGAACATTGATGAATGCTCAGAGAGAACTGCCAAAAGCATTGTGGGCGGAACTTATTATGACAGCTGCTTATATTTTAAACCGAACAGGTGCTACTAGAGAGAAAGACAAGTCACCTCATGAGTTATGGTTTGGGAAGAAGCCTAATATAAAGCATCTTAGAATCATTGGAAGTACGTGTTATGCCCATGTTCCGAAAAATAAAAGAAAAAAATTGGATAAGAAAGCAACTAAAGGCATCCTCATAGGATACGACAATGATGACGGTTATCGTATCTGGTATGAAACGCAGTATAAAGTTGACAATCTCATCCGATCCAGAGATGTTATCTTCGAAGAGACACCTAGTCCAGGGATTGAAGCTAAAGCTTCAGGAACTGTTGCTAAATCTGATCCAAAACCGATTGAGAAAGAGTGGACGGTGTCATACGATACAGTTCCTGAAAATACAATTCAACAGCATTCGCAAATCGACAATCCCTTGAATCAGGAAGCCCAATCTGAACAGAGATCTATTCTATTAGAGGGAGAATTAGAAGAAGATAGACATATAAGGACGCCTATTGAGACATCAATAGAGGCAAATAAAACAGGACATCAAAGACAGTCAGTCCAATTAGAGGGAGAAAGAGAAATAGAGTTTATAGAAGACGAAACTGGAATTTCAGATAGTGAAAATGAAGAACAATTTGAAGATGCCGTTCCTGCCTATGTTGAGATAGAAGAGAATTTAGAGGGAGACGTTTCGCTATCAGACGTTCCAAGATATAATCTCCGGGACAGAAGTAGTCTTCAACATCCACGTAAATTGGATGACTATAGTTTATTCCTAGTCGATACTGAAAAAGAACCTTCGACGTATAAGGAAGCAATATCGAGTGGAACAAGTAGAGATAGATGGTTAGAAGCGATGAGAAGTGAAATCGATTCTTTGAAAAGATTACAAGTTTGGGACTTGCAGAATCTACCGAGCAATCGAAAAGCCCTGCCATGTAAATGGATTTATAGAGTAAAAACCAACCCTGACGGCACAATAGAAAAGTATAAAGCCCGTCTAGTCGTAAAAGGGTTTAAGCAGAAGAAAGGTTTTGACTATAACGAAACGTTCAGCCCAGTAGCGAGGTTAGCAACTATAAGATCTTTGCTCAGCATTGCAGCAAGAGAGAGACTTCATCTTATTCAGTTCGATGTTGCAACAGCTTTCCTCAATGGAAATTTAACGGAAGAGATTTATATGAAACAGCCAGAAGGCTTTGAAGATGGAACATCCAGAGTATGTTGTCTAAAGAAAAGCCTCTATGGTTTGAAGCAGGCACCACGGTGCTGGAACTACTGTTTTACAGAAATACTCGAATCTTTAGGCTTCAAGACAAGCGACGCTGATCCATGCCTATATACCAAAATCTTAGGAGATAAGAAAATCTTAATAGCACTCTACGTGGACGATGGCTTAGTTGCAGCGAGTGATGAGAACCTTGCAAAGAGTTTCATTAAAGACCTAGAAAAGATTTTGACGATTACTAGCAAACCAGTTTCATACTATCTGGGGTTAGAGATAGAACAAATGAAGGACGGCTCGATTTTCATTAAGCAAGAAGCTTATGCAAATAAGGTCTTGGAGAGATTCAATATGAAAGACTGTAACCCAGTATCAACTCCTTTACAGAAAGAAGGAACTATTGAAAAAGGGAAAGCTGACAAAGAATCACAATCATTCCCCTATAGAGAAGCAGTAGGCTCGCTCGCTTACTTGATGGTGGGCACTCGCCCTGATCTGGCTTATGCTGTAGGATTGGCTTCGAGGAGCTTAGAAAAGCCAACTTCTAGCGACTGGCGTATGGTTAAGCGCATAATGAGATATTTGAAAGGCACATTATCAAGAGGAATAATGTATGTTCATGATGCAAATTCTCCTAACCAAATAAAAGCCTACAGTGATGCTGATCATGCTGGATGCTTGAAAACAGGTCGCTCTACCACTGGAGTATTGTGTTTATTTTCAAGAGGAGCAATCTCCTGGATGAGCCAACGACAAGCTTCAGTTGCCATTAGCACTACAGAAGCTGAGCTTGTGGCAGCAAGCGAAGCGGCAAGAGAGCTAATTTGGCTAAAGAGACTGTTCAAAGACTTGAATGGCCAACAAGAAATACCAGTTTTGTTCGTGGACAACGAAGCCGCGGTGAAATTGGCACATAATCCAGAATTTCACCGTAGGACCAAACACATTCGTGTGAGGCACTTCTTCGTAAGGGAACTTGTGCTTCAAAACGACATCGTAGTCGAGAGGACGAGCTCTGCTACCCAGCTAGCAGACTTCCTTACTAAGGCCCTACCCAGACCCAGACTAGAGGACCTAGTTCAGAAATTGGGTTTGACGGATAAACCAAATGGTCTACTATCAGCTGAGGGAAAGTATTAAAGCCTCTTTGATAATCAGCTACAGCTGAAGAGACATAACTTGTCAATGTTTTCGTTTTTTGGTATGACGTTTGAGTTTTGTCTGTCACTGTTCAACTTGTCATCTAAATACATTTTCTTCAGATATTATATTTACTTTTATTCCTATTAAAAGCCTCTCATCGTTTCTGCAAACGCTTCACCGCAAAGGTAGTACTCTGCTACACGTTAACGCACTCGATACGTAAAAAAAACTCGCACTAAGCATACAGGTAGTGAGTGGCGGGCGAGTGCGGGCTCGCTCACAGCCGAGACAAACAATAGGTACGTGGGTACTGGGTAGGTAGTAGCACAGATATTATGTAGTAGGTATACTGGTAGGCAGGCGTTCGGTAAAAAAATGGAACACCCTTATCCTCAAAAATATATTAATATATCAAAATAAATATTAATATGCCAAAATATATATTATTATACCGAGATATATCTGTCGACATATTTTGGTGACGTCATAGAAATATAATTTATATTATAGCTGCGTGTGTGGTCACTCGCAAATTTGTATAGAAAATATGTCGTAATATGCCTTCCTAGCTATGATTCATATTAGTATAATATATTATAGCTACGTCTGTGACGGGCTTTACTTGTATCGAACGTGGATCTAGGAAGTGGGCACTAAACTGAAGTTGTCTCTATATCTACAAAAAAAGAAAAAGGTTAGTTCTGTGTTCTGTGAGTCTGTGAGGTCGTTTCGTAACTTGAAGTGGATGATGCGTAAGATTGCTAAGATGCATTTATCATGACGTGTACTTATCCGCTCTATGGTACGGGGATTACCGTTTCAATAAAATGGAACGTTCCGTTTCAAACATAAAGAAAAATAATAATTTATCAATTTGTTCCTGAAAATGATAGGGTGCAACACAATGATTCTCATGACAAAATCCGTTGACATAATTATGAATAAAAATATATATTGAATGAAAAAACCTAAAATCTGGAGTGCGGTTTGGTGGAATGAAATCACTATAAAATGAAACGTGAAATAGCAAACGCCAGTGATGCCATACTCTAAATGTACCAATTATTTAGGGAAATAAGTATTTTCCTATCGTTTTATAATTTGATTTATTTGCTTTGATTTCACAGTGCATTTACAAGTAAGTTCTGTGTTTTCTCCCAACGCAAGTAATCGTAATTTCGCTGTTTTTTAAACATGCAAATAATAACAAAATTTTAGTTTTTATTGGCGAGTTTTTAAAGTACAATTGTCAGGGAATTTCACTCTCTTTTATGGTAGCCCCAACGCTGTCAATAAATACTAAACAAAAGATGGACGGGCGTAGAGAGGGAATATAATTTCATTCTGTGATTTCATTATTTTCTCTTTGTGACTATGAGTGCACGGTAGACCGTAGTTATTGTGAACTTTGAAGAAGTAATTAATTCCTCATCCACTGGACCAGGTAAAAGCAACAGTTTCTTAAATAAATTTAATGCAAATGCCAGAAAGACAGTAAAAAGTGAATTTCAATAAAAATTACAAAAAATGTTTTGACTTTCAATATATATTTTTGTACACCATTAACGTGTCTTGGCTGTTTATAAGTAGCGGTCATAACGCATAAGAATATTGCGAGTTAATTTCCATTGTTCTGGGTAGGTATTGATTGTTATAGCATTTTTTTTTAACAGTAATTAATTTTATCAGTGAGTAAATCATCATCTATTTAATTTACCAGTTGGGAAATTTTCTTATTGGATACTCTGTATATTTTTGTAAGTAATGTTATTTGTAATGATTCATCATTCATCAATATTTAAAGCAGTAAAAATATTCTAAATAGGTACTCAGAAAATGTTTGATCTTATCTAGGAAAACACACAAGTTATTTAAAAAAAGAATCTTATTGCCATAGATAACATCAGTATGGAGGTCCAACCGTTAGCAGATGAAGACCAGCTACAGGCCAGGCCTTATCAAGCTCAGCTCGAAGAATATGCTACAGAAAATAACACAATCATATACTTACCAACAGGTTAGTGTATAAATTTGAATACCTTATTCTCTAGAAGATATTGCAATCTGTGATAACACTGACTTTGTAAGTAGGTATCCATAGAATTAGCAACATTGTAAAACAACTGTGTAATAAATTTTGTTTACATATAAGTATTCCATTTCCACGTGCTAAAACAATCTTATAAAATTAAGAATTGATTAATAGGTTTTCTAAAAGCCACAGACCACTAATTAGAGATTAGCATTCTGATAATTTTTATATTTATATTGGCCATTTTTCTCCAGTTTTGTGAAAGAGGGCTATCTTTATTTTGGTTTGATACTAATGTTTTTAAGAAGTCTTTTTCACAAAATACACATATTCAAGTATCAGAGGGAGTGAGAGAGCCCCTGAAGGGATGGTGGGTGCTGTCATATTTTTTTTGGTTTAGTTACTTTTATTATGGTTTCATCTATTCCATAATTTGAGAGACCTGACCCAAAGCTCTGAGCCCTGGCTATTTACTGTTCTAACTCAACAATGATTAAATACCAATTTCTTTAACAAAATAGATAACTTTCCTTTCACAATGATGGACTAAGAGTTAACTTCAGGTTGCACCTCATTTAGTAGCACGGAATCGCACATTTCCATGCTCCTGTGCTTGTCGCATGTCGTTCGGAACTGACTTACCAGAGACAGATACAATGGGAATGTAGTCACACATGGCAGCATCAACCATGCACTGTGCGGCATGGTGTTTCTTGATCTGGCAAGGCATGGCATGAAAATTGCGATTTCACGTTGCTAGATTAAGTACAAGCCTTAATCATGCAATTCCTCTTTTCAATGTGGACCAGGAGATTCTATAAACAGTAAGTAGTTGCCGCTTTACAATAATGTCAAAGGAGTTTCTTTGAAAATAATCTACACTAAGTGGAAAACACCGGGACAGCCAGTGAAATTCAAACTTATACCTCTACTGTGGTACTTTCACCTTAAAATGGAACTTTTTTTACATGTAACCTGTTGCAGGTTCTGGGAAGACATTTATTGCAATCTGTCTCATCAAAAAATTTCGAAAATCGCTACAAAAACCATGGAGGCAGGGAGGGAAAAGAACTTTCTTCCTTGTCAACACTGTGCCATTGGTTATTCAGCAGGTATGATCATATTGTTTTTATTAACCCTTTATTACATTAAACTAATTGTGCCAATCCGTGGGATGATGTCCATCAGTAGAGATAAGAAAATATATTGGCTATATGTGGTGAATAATTGAGGATATTTTCAGATAAATTAGGTTCTGTTTGCTCATAGAAACAAGTACTATGAAAATTTTTGTTTTTCGCCTCAGATAGATTGGGTTGTCTAATAGTTTCCCCAAGATTTTGCACCCTCGTCCTGTAATTTATTGTGTTTATACCAATTTATAGTTTTTTTTCCATTTCATATTTGCAATCAAGGTTTGAGTACGAATTTGGATGGCAATGACAGACAGGACATCCCAACGATGCATAGTTGGACTGTGTGAAAGCCATGCTGTGTTTACAGAAAGAGTAGAGAAGGATACTAAATTGACTGACAAGGTGATAAATAGGACGGCAGCTGTTTTTATTAACAGTTACATAATATTCAAAATCCAAATCTTGTCTTTCCCGACATTGGGGTCTGCTGCTGGCGCCCATGAAGTACCTAGACGCATTCTTTGAGAAATATAGTGAACCTATAGGAATGACACTTAGTCCCCATAGGAACTTACAATTTGTTAAGTTCGGGTGTTTCATATACCGTCTCTTTAATAGGTACAGGAGTGATGTTCATGTCACAACTGACCAATGATGGACTGAATTTAGGATCTGTCTTTTACAAATCAAGTCATGTTTCGGAACAATCTCTATGTGAAATGGAAGTCAAGTTGATTGAATTGTCTTCAGTCAATTGCGTGACAAGACTTATTTTTAGAAGCGCGTCAATAATTTCCGTTCCAGAAATTTGGCGTACCCTACGTGTCGTGACGCGTACCGAGCACTGACGTGTCCAAACCTGTATCATTACGTGACCTACAGGCTACATGACGGTACATTCGCGCCCGCTAGACACGTCGTCTCATTTCACAATTGCACTCATGATTGCACCATCCTTATGGTCACCAGTATAACAGTAAAACTTAAAATCCCAAAATAAAACACCAACATAATTATCATCTTGCGGATACTTACCTACTTCGCTATGCCCCCCTGGCCGACCCCTGCCCCCCTGGCCCCAGTGCCTGGGACGACTAGGTAGTCGTCCCAGGCAGCAGTGGGACAAAATGAAATGTTTTAAATAGTCCCAAGTCCATTTTGTCTCACTTATTGTTTTAATTTAGATAAGTACCTAAGTAAAAGTGTTTTCATGGGGCAGATTGAAACCGTGGAATAATCCCGTTTGGCGTGTAGCTGGGCAAAAGCTTCCTGAATCCTGATTCTGTTATCAGTCATAGCAGCGCATAGTTTCGTACAATGTCCGTTTTAAGGCCTTCAGATAAACTCGCGTTAGCTAATGATTCAATACCGTTATCTAGTTACTTACGAAGTTATTCATAAGGCGTCGATTAATGAGGCAAACACAATTACCTATCTATTGTGGTGGGTTTAGAGGCATGGTCATCAATTCCTCCAAAACGACCACAGCAAATAATTATTGGTAGGCTTCTCCGCAAGCTGCAAGCAAGTCCAACATAGTGGAAAAACCAAATGCGACCTATATCGCCGACCGTCACAATTGGATAAGCAAGCATATAATAACCAACTCAAAAATAATAATGTTTAAGACGTGCCCTAGCTCAGAAAGCTAAAGATAAAACATGATTCATTCTAAACTAGAACCGTCTTATTACAAAACGTGGTCTTAAAAATAGTACCGGGTTTAGTACTAGGTCTAAACCATGAACTTGAAAAAACGTTATTACAAAACGAAGTTTATCGCTAGTCCTAGAACTATCTATGGTACCAAAGTTAGACCATCGCGACCCCTAGTTTAACTATGGTACTAAATTGTAAAACGTCAAATTCAGTCAAATTCTTAACTTTGAGGTTAGCAAATTATCTTTCGGAAAGTATTATTTTGTGATAAAAACCAAAAATGGATATTAATATGGAAGATTTGGATGTGTTGGATATACTTGCTAGTTCCCGGGGACCCAACAGAGTTCGTCAGCGACGAAATCCATTTGAATTGCCTGACGCAGATTTTCGATATAATTAAAGATTTACTAAACGTTTTGGCGAAAGGACTGTCGATTTAGTACGTGAAGATTTATCCCACGAATGCACACACGATCTCACCACAAAGAACTGTAGGTACCTTTACTTGTTTTAATAATCTTGATGTTTTTCTTGTCTTGAGTTTACTTTTAAGTTGTAACATAGACATTTCGTTAACATTACTCGAATTACGCGCGCCACCAAGTTCACTTCGTTATACGTGCTAGCTCGATAGTTGTTCCAAACCAGAACAATTTAAAATAATTGTGAACATGCAAAAAAAAAACACAAATCTAAATATTTAAATACCTTTAAATAACAAAGCTTTAATTTTTATCACTACAAATAACAATTTATAAAATAATTTTTCTTTAATTTACGTAACAACATTGTGTAAAAAGTACGCTGAACGAATGAATGAATGGTTTAAATATTTTTTTGCTTATAATCTGTGGATAATGTTTGAACTGGGGACTATCTTTGGTACTAAGTAGTCCTCTGTTGGTCTACGATTTGTAATACGAATGTAAGAACTAACGTTAGTACCGTACTAAACCAAGACCTTTTAGTTCTGGTTTAAACCTGGTACTTACGGAAGTTTTTATAATAAGACTCGAAGTGTTATGTTAAGCATAACAAGGCGTTTTTGTTTTGAAATGCATGCGATAACCTACAAAGTTATGCACAATGAATTGCATTCTCTTCTGAACCATACGAAATGCAGTTTGAGGCTATTTTAGAAACAGATCTGTGGAAGCAAAATTCTGCTCAAACAATAAAATTGTAGGATGTAAGGTATACCAATCGAAAGATATATCGTCTCTTTATTGATGTTTGGCATAGCCTTAAGAAAATTAATTTTCCTATAAAAATAACAAATTAAAAAAAAAGACCTTAAAAATACTGCATGCATAGTCCGCGCCACGAGAAGCTATAATTTTTGTAAACAAAGAATTTCTACCAAGATACGTAGCGACAATTCAATCAACAATAAATACTCCAAAATTCAATCCACTCAAATTATCATACGTGTACGAAACTAATTAGTCGTGTTATAAGTATTTTGACGTTCTAAAACGCTATCCAATGTTTTGTGGTACAGTGAACTCATGGTAAATATACTTCAGTGAACGCATCTGACATCATAGAACGTAAACATTTGAGCCGCATTTTTGAAGTAAGTTCACGCTGACGTGTCATTTTATAAAGGGTGTAAAACACCTCTTCACGAAGCCGAAAGGCACTTGTTCTCCCCATCATTGCGATCATTTTTTTGTACTACACCATACCTGGGAACCGTCTAGTTACGGAGATATGGGGGGTCAGGTGTAAAACACCTCTTCACGAAGCCGAAAGTTCTCCCCATCATTGCGATCATTTTTTTGTACTACACCAATGATATTTAAGTAAACAGATATGTTATGAGCGCGCAAAACGTGAAGACTAGAAAACGTCCTAATTGGGACGTATTGCCTTTAGTCTGTGTCACGCACGCACGACTACGAGTGATACGTGGCGCGCTGCTACGTAATTACCATCCAAAATGCCATCGTGTGTATTTAGGAAGTGTACCAATTATGATACCAAAGTTAATAAAACACAAGGGTTCTCATACCACACGTAAGTACGCAATATACTTCGATTTATTAATATATTTCAATTATTTTCCTAATATTCTGATATTTTGGAGGTTAGAAAAAAGAAAGAGATGGAAAGTACAATTTTTGGCGTAAGAACGACAAGGATGCGTGCACTCCACACATAGAATAAAAATACAGATTCGAATATTAGGCAGTAAAGTCATCTTTACTCCAGAGTACTAGTTTCCCTTTTAATAACTTTTCTTTATAATTTTGTTTGATATACTTAATTGTAAATTAAACATGTCATATGTAGGAAAAGAAAATATAAATAGCTTATCGTTACCATAATATGTCACAGATAGTGTTAAAAAAAAGCTACCATTGAGATCAGGCTTCAAGAATGGATTGCAATATATTATTATTTCTTTCTTTTTAAAACGTGTTTTATTTTTCACCTACCTACCTTATAATAGTGTTTATGTGTTGCATAGGCACAAATCCCGGCTACAAATTCTATACACGCGGTTTGTACCTTCTGCCTAGTTAATTTGTTAGTCTATGATGCCAACGTGCTGTGATTGGTGGATCGAATAATGTTTGTTTACATTCACGCGCAATTGACAACATCTAGCTGTCACTTTTTTTCTTATTGGTTTTATCAAGCTATCCTTTTTCTATCCTTTTTACTTGTAGTGAAATGTAAAATGAATGAAAAATGTGTTTGTGTGCTGCCTCTTGGCGCGGAACACTTTTTTCTGTTGTTTTGTAAGTGTATAACATATCTGTTTATTAGAATATCATTGTACTACACCATACCTGGGAACCGTCTAGTTACGGAGATATGGGGGGTCAAAGTTACAACTTTTTGACAAGTTTTTTTTTAAATACAAGTTTTTTTTGTAAGATTTTGACTTTTAACACCTCCACGACCCCCGTGCTATTCAATCCATCCATCAGCACAATGTTTTAAGTGCGTTACATTGAGTTCTACCACAAAACATGATTCATAACCTCAAAAAAAAAAGTAGTTTCCCAGCAATAATTTTTGCGTAAAGTTACTTAGTTTGATGTACAGAATGCTTGGTTAACGGCTTTGTGATGAGGTGGTTTACACCCTGTATGTCACCGTAAAATGGTCAAACACGTCAGATTGTAAAATAACTAGAGAGATTGTAAACTCGCAAAATATTTTCAAACGAACATAGTGCTTACAATATAACTCATTATTTTTCGGTAGATTGTAATCTATCGAACTGAAACCGTAATATTGCTCGCACCTCGCTTGAGAGATTACAATCTAACGTGTTTGACAATTTTACGGTGACATAGACAAAATGTATAGCTACTCGTGGCGGGGACTATAGTAGTTTCGATTAGGTACTTTTGTTCCATAAAGCACTCAACTATCGCTTCTAAGAACGTATAAATATTTATTCACATAGTACTTACGCCCGCTGCAAGTTCGGTAAGTATCCACGGGATCGTACTTAGGGCTGAGCAAAATGCTTTGTTTTAATTGAAATACAAATACCAAATTTTAATACGTGTTTGTATTTCAATTACGTATTTTACAAGTAATTCAAATACTGCCCAACCCTGATCGTACTACAGGCACAAAATGTATTATATATATATGTTAATTTGGGTTATAAAGTATTTATGTGCCAAATTACACCCAAATCCTTCCAACCGTTTTTGCTTGAAAGAGCAACAAACATCCATACATCCTATAATACGAAGAAGTATTCTTGACAATCAAAATCAAAGCATTTATTTCAAGTAGGCCAGTTACAGGCACTTTTGAATTGTCGAAACAAGGATGAGAATTAAATGTAGCTACAGTCCCAGTCACAAGTCATAAAAACTGTGAAAGTACTGTAGTTGCCCATTACCTAGCGTAATGGGCAACTACAGTACTTTCGAGGGGACGAACGGGCAAGAATCTCCATGGACACTCTTTTAAATCGGAATATTTTTACAAAACCTTGGTTACATCGTTCATGTTGAAATGATACATTATACGAATTCGGGATTCTGAAGAAAGAATAGTGTAATCCTCTCATAATTCAAATTATGAGAGGATTACACTATTCTTTCTTCTGAGATTATGATTACACTATCCTTTCATTTATTACGAATCCAGGTTTACGAACAAACGGTAATTGCCGTATAAGTCATACATAGTAATAAGTAGGCAGGTATCTTCTCATACTCCTAAGACTATAATTGTTTCTGTAGCAATCATTAACCTTTTGGACGCCATTGTCACATATACGTGACAAGCAAGCGCGTGCCCTGTACGTCACAAATATGTGACAAAATAGAAATTGTGGCTTGGCGTGGAAGGCACGCGCGAGCGTTTATTCTGTGGCGGTCAAAAGGTTCCACAATTCCATTCATGATAATTTTATAGATTTTATAGTTTGATCGAAACATAACTTTTCATTGTTGTTAGGTGTTTACAAAATAAAAAAAGGAAAAGAGGCAGAAGCAAAAAAGTACCTAGTCAATATAAACTTGAAGTTTATGTTCAAAACAGAGTAAACGGGGTCTACCCAAAAAAAAAGAAAACCCTACCCACTTTGGCATCTCAAGTAGAGTGCGTCAGAATCAGAATCAGATCTTTATTTGCTTTGAATGTAGGTACAGGTATAAGATGTTGTACATATTTAACGAGATCGGCTACAGTCTACCTACCTTACGGCGTGCAAATTATTACATAAATTAATTAATTTATAAAATCAAAACAATATGAACTACAAAATATAAATTAAAGTGAAGTCAATTAACAATAAGATAAACAAAACAGAAATTAAAGCGAAGTCAATTAACAATAAGTCAGCTACATAAGTCTTACATGGTCAAATTTATAATAATACACAATCATTATCTGGATATACTTAAATCATTTAAAAAGTCTTTCACTGAGTAGTAGCATTTGTCTAAAAGTAGTGCGTCAAAATTGTTTGGGTTGGGAACACTTGAGATAACATTGACACTATGCAATCTACCCCATGGAATCCGCTAATGACCAATAAATAAAACAACCTTTACTTTAAAATTCATAAGTACGTCCCCCTAATCTTTTATGGACTTAGGAGAGGTTCTCAATACGTCGATTTTTTTTTCAATGACAGTTCATTACAATTTTTTTGCAAATTTTTGATTTTTACGTCCTGGATCAAATTATTTCGTTCGACATACGAGTGGATTATTGACGAAAATTTTGTGTCCAGGTCCTTCCTCGTCCAGCGCTCGCGTCAGAATGACTTGAACTGAGGAACGAGCTGAATTGATGCAGAATTTAGAGTGCTTTAATTAATTTTATTTATTGTAACGTTGTCATATTATACTGACAAACGAAAACTAATGAAACGTATTCATTGAAGATCGAAGTTTTATATCATGTTAATTTATTTGATAAAATTGAGTTTATTTGGAATATAATGGCAGCTGAATCAAGACATTTTTGGCTTATATAAGGCTTTCTTTACGATTTGTTTTGTGAAAACTCAAGAAATTTAACGAAATTTAACGAAATTCTCCAACTTTCAAGTAAAACATTCAACTTATCTTTTAGTCATTTTAGCTTTTATAAGAATTGAATGTAACTATGTGAATTTGAGCGTCAAACTTCCATCGACGACGGTTTTTCTTGCAAATTGAGTTCGTAAAACATTTATAGTAAATTACACGAAAAGAAATATGAAAATGTGTAACTCCAACTTTCAAGAAAGAGAATGGTACTATCGTTATTCATGAGCAAATAATTAAAATATCTTACTGCTGAAACGTTTTTGGTGAAAAAGAGACAACGCTATTAGTATCAAATAACTTTATAAAACATATAAAAACGGGTATTTATCGCGAATTTACCTTTAATTTAAGCCCGACGTTTCGACCGGATTGCACCAGCCGTGCAATAACAAATAACTTTGTTTCGCGCACATATTCTAGTGTCAGATTAATGGACAGACGGACATACGGACAGACAGATGGACAGACAAACGGACAGACATACAGGCAGACGGACAGACACAATATAGACAATACACGACAATAGACGACTCGTATGGCGTAGTGGTAGTGAGGCTGCCTTACGTTCATAGGGTCCTGGGTTCGAAAGTTCGAATCCCGGTAGGAGAAAATGCTTGTGTGATGAGCATGGACATTTGTTTCCGAGTCATGGATGTTTATATGTATAATAAGTATTATTTACAAACAAAAAAGTGTATATGTAGTATATCAACTATCTGGTGTCCACGACACAAGCCTTGCTTAGTGTGGCACTAGATGGCGCTGTGTGTTAATGTCCAGCGATATTTATATTTATTTATACAGACAGACAGACAGACGGACACAGACGGACAGACAGACGAACAGACAGACGGATATACGGACAGACAGACGGACATACAGACTGAAGACGGACATACGGACAGACAAACGGACAGACAGACGGACACAGACGGACAGGCAAAGGTTGGTTTTTGTAAAATGACACTAAAATAGCACTTAAAACTTTATTTTTGTCAATAATTCATCAATCGTTTCAGTTTATATTAGAGAAATAGTAACTTTTATTAAGTCGCGTATTTTGACAGTTGAGCGTTTCAGTTGTATAGGCTAGTTTCCACCATCAATAAATTGCAAATCTATTTAGTCCGTCAGTTAGAGTACCGGAAAATAATGGACACGTATTTTTGTTTTTGTAAATCAACGAATATTGACAAAGATAAAACGCATCAAAACTCGGGAGTGGGGCTCGTGACGTCAGTACTTACTAAAAATGATACAGAACAGTGACGTATTGAGAATTTTAAAAGCGCCGTATCTTCGTCAATTTTGGTTTATGTAACAAAATAAAAAATACCAGTGAAATATTTTTTGATAATCTAAGTGACGGACTAATTAGATTTTTTCAGTTAACAAGCCTATTGAATGCATGAAACCAAAACTTGCGACTCGGTTTGTGGTCAATCGCTGTCAGATGGCATGGCCTTTAATTGAATCGTTAAACTGATGTCATGGTACGAATTAGACGAACAGTTCAGTTTAGGTCCTAAAGTCTCCAGGGGGGTGAAACTTCCATACATTGGCGTCAAACAAAATTTTCATAGATAGTGCTGCCATCTGTGTGTTTAAGGACACAAACTTTTAAACTGTTTGACTGTTTTACAAGTGTCTAGTGTGATAGCCTAGCGGTGACAGCGGTCGCCTTGTGAATAATAGTTCCCAAGTTCGAATCCGTAGTCAAGAATAACTTTTTGTATTTATTTGGTTGAACAGAAACTAACAGTGCCAGTTGAGATACACAGTTTTAAAAACGAAAACCAGAGTTGCGCATCTATCTTGTATTATAATTTGTCTATGAGTGGATCGCGTTAAGAGCTCGTGGTAGGCCTCCTGATCATCGACTTCTGAGATATGGAACGGAACTCTTCAATAATAGACAATCGTAATGTATGTTTATTATTTACACAACAACATAACATCACGCCTGTATACTCTGACGGGGTACCCCGATATGTAAAGTACAGTGGGCAAAGCTATTTAGTTTACATTTCACTCACACATCGGTAACAGTCACTGTACGAGCCAACAATGTCAGCCACTCCTTATTATTGTGTGCGTATACGTAGTCTACACACGGGTAAAGATAAAACAAACGGGTTCACAATAAAGGTCCAACATTTTACGTACACGTACAAAGGATGTAGTTACCATGGCTGATTGGTGTAAGCGCCTGCCATGGCTTTGAAGTAATCCCGGTGACTTGAGTTCGATTCCAGCTTTTAGGAATTTTGTTTTGTTCTTTTTACTTTTCGTTTTATGTAATTTATTTTCACTAAAATCACTCAAGTAAATACTTTAAAGATAAAATAAATAAAACCCATATATTCATTTGTTATTTTTATTAGATAAACATTGGTATTGGTTGAAATGAGAGATCTTATCACTTCGGTCATTATTAGCAAAAACGATCCGTCTCATTTTTCCAATATGTTCTTTCCTTACAGTGATTAAGAGCGCGTATCCCAAAACTTGGCAACGTCGCAAATAGCTGTCAAATATTTACATGTTTTAATTAATTTGGCAATTTTACTGTATGAAAATAAGAAATATGGCTCTGTAGTGCACTACTGTACGCACACTCATAACAGAGCTCGCTCGTTTTGTATAGTCTGTGTGCATAGCTATGACTTCACGCACCAGTGTGCGGTGTAAATCAAATAGCTTGTTCGACCGTACACCCACATTTCGACAGTTAGGTATGCCAAGTTCCATTTTATTGGGGATAAACCTACCATGAAATGTAATGTTAACAATATAAAATAAATGCATAGCAAATATGTACACTTTTGTTCAGGATATTTCAACAAAAAAAAAAAAAAATATATCATTTAATACAGGTATCAAAAGACCCATATAAATGAACTAATGTTTTGCATTTGCAACTTTCATTCTTTTTGTAGAAAAAAGTCATAGAAAAGCTGTGTGCTGTTACTGGCGTCGGCGCTTACAGCAGTGAGGATGGAGTGGATTATTGGGACAAGGTCAAATGGGACGCCGAACTGGAGAAGAATCAGGTTATTTACTTCTTTTTTTTAGTTTGTAGGATAATGTGTTGCCTGCTTATGTTTAAACTTACATTAAAGCAAAGTTGCCTGCCTTCAAAGCAAGAGTGAACAGGCATCTTCTGGGCACGCCCATTCCATCAAAGACCTCATCCACCACGTAGGCGTGATCGAAGTCAAGAGCTGGCCCATTTTTGTTAAAATTGTAATAATCACATACAACCAAGTGGCCAAGATTATTCACCAGCAATTTGCGGAATATAAATATAGGGTGTGAAACACCTCTTAACGAAGCCGAAAGGCACTTGTTCTCCCCGTCCTTGCGATCATTTTTATGTTCTACACCATACCTGGGAACTTTCTAGTTACGGAGATATTGGGGGTCAAAGTTACAACTTTTTTTTTAAATACAAAGGACATTGCTCGTCGTCCATACATGGCTCGCCTAAGATCCAACAGGGAGGTGTATTCACTTTTTGCGTTTTAGATAATGTATTTATTCGAATGAACCTAAATTAAAACAACGGACACTTTTGAGAATTCGGAAAAAATCAAAACACTTTCGGATTTTGAGATTATATTTATGTCAATAAAAACATTCGATATGTAGCAATAACTTAGCATTTATTACACTGAATGTAACAACTGGTATAGGGGTCTTTTGGCCTCGGTCAGGACCTTTCGTTTCTCTTTATTTTTAATTTATTATCTATGTTTTGTTTACAATAGTTGAAATAATGTTACTTTTTATGTTTTGTCCTGCACGGGCTAATAAATGCTTTTTCTTTCTTATTGCTCGTTTCAAACAGCGCTTTCAACCAAGTTTTTTGATAAGCCGTATTATTCCGCAAAATCATAGCGGACTGTTTGTAACTAAAAACCATTATCGTATGTCAAGTGTTGAGAATACTGACGCTTGTCTGTGTCAAACTCTTATTAAGAGTGCTGTACAAAGCCTAGCCTAGGCTGTATGAGCTATAATACCTTTGCCTATTAAAAACCCCAAATTGAACCAAAAAATAATAACATCTTATGTTCGAGGATTATGACGGAAGTTAATACTTTTTAAAAGGTTTTCGAAATTAAAAAGTGTCCGTTCTATTGAAATATTTGTATTGTATATTATTAAAAGAATAATATTAATTATAGTAAATGTTTCATGTGTGTTGATTCATAGGCTATTATTGACAATGTCCTTTATATTGCAAGATTTTTACTTTAAATACCTCCACGAACCCCGTACTATTCAATCCATCCGTCAGCACAATGTTTTGAGTGTGTTACATTGAGTTATACCCCAAAACGTGATTTTTGACCCCAAAAAAAAGTTGTTTCCTAGTAATAATTTTTGCGTAAAGTTACTTAGTTTGTTGTACAGAATGCTTGGTTGACGGCTTTGTGATGAGGTGGTTTACACCTTGTATAAACATAAAATATAAACTTGTGGAATCGGAGGTAGGTACCATACTACAGATATGTGCCCAATCCAGTTCTCCAGAAAGACCAATAAGTCTGACATACTAATGATGGACCGATCAGCGCGTCGCATAATAAATTATAATCGATGTTACCATTCCGCATGACGAGGACCTCGTGAAAGCTGAGAAAGAGAAACAATAATTATTTATCCAACATGTGAGGAAAGTTCGTTTTTCCTATGAGTTTTAATTTTGAGTCTTGAGCGAACGAAGGATCAAAAAATAGAATCACGAGCGCAGCGAGTGATTATAAATTTCAATCCTGAGTAAGCGAAAGACTCAACAAAACGAATAGCAAATGAACTTGCTCACATATTGCATACAAAACTTTTCACCACTCCCAGCAAGAAAGTATTCAGTCATCATTGGTAAATTAATTTGTAATAAGTATAGCAAAATAATTAAATCAGCGCCATCTGTGAAATTTTGCCAGAACTAGCAAAGCCAAGCAAGTTATTTTAACCACGGTGAAAAATTGTAGGAAATACAAAATATTAAACTTACTTTTAATCCAAGAAAAGTATCATCTGGGGCATCGTTTAAAAAATTCTCAACTTGATTTGCCGTAAAAACTTTTGATTTCTTGCTTTTGAACCCAGAAGACTGTATTTTAAGAAATGAAATCAGCTTATGATATTCGTTTATATTTATGTTTTGTTTCGTTACCAATACTAATTGTATCATAGAATAAATACTCCACAATGTACCTACTGGGTTGCTTCATGTTTGAAATTTCCATGAAATAAGACAGCTAAACCGTTTCGGAGAAAGTTTTCTCATTTTTTGAAAGTCTCCATTGATTGAAGGTATCGAACGTTTTAAGATATTATCTTTCCTTCGATTTTTTGGGCAAAAAACTTAGTTCGGCATTTGAAACAAGGTTTTTTAACTCTTTTGGAGTTAAACTTAAATCGTCCTCACTAGAATCACTCATTTTTTTTAGTACTTAATCATAATCGCACTTAAACAAAACTTAGAATTTTCGCGCTTCTAATGTACTTCTTTCACAGGCTTCTTTCTTTGAGTTCGGTCAAAAATTATAATCCTAAATTTGACGATGTAATTTTTTCAATATTTTAATAAACTTTTTTAATGTTTCTGAACTTAAACACTTACAATAATTTGATAAATTTTATTTTTAAAAACATTAATCTTAACTTACAAATATTTCTATTCTAAGCATAAAATTATTTATTTGTTAAAATATCTTTAAAACTTAACATAAAAAAATCAGGCAAGGTTAGTTTCTGAACAGGATCATTACTTTCTTCACTGTTTTAGTAGAGGAAAGACACTTTTTCGTGCGGGAGTGGTGAAAATAAAATATCTCGACTTGGCACGCGAGGTCCGCGACATGTGGAATATAGACTTGGTTATCATTGTGCCGATTGTTGTTGCGGCCAATGGCCTCGTAGCTAAGATCTTGGAGGACCATCTATCGAAGCTCTCTTTAGGCGGTTGGATCAAGAGTCTGGTTCAGAAGGCAGTACTCCTCGATACGGCTCGTATTGTGAGGAGGTTCCTATCTCTGCAGCCCTAACCACTGGTACCTTGGACCCCTGTTCCCGACACCGGCGGATCACAATTTTTTTAATAACTTTTTTTTAGAAATATTTAAATAAGTATGTAAATGAATAAGATGATAAAAAAAAATGAATAAGTTATTGTTGACAAACATTCTCATACATGTAAAGGTTAGCCCGAAAATATTTTTTTTTTCTATATAATTACTACTTTTTAATACTTACTCTTCTTTTTTTCATGTTTTGACACTACTGCTTTTTATTCAGGTTATCGTGATGACAAGCCAGATTCTAAGTGACATGTTGACACACCAGTACATCAAGATCGAGGATATAAACCTGTTGATATTCGACGAATGCCATCACGCTGTCGTAGATCATCCCATGCGAATTATCATGAAACATTTCGCCAGCTGCCCGAAAGAAAATCAGCCGCGAGTTCTTGGTAATACTAACATTTATGTATATGGAATATTTATCATTGAATTATTCGTGATGGCTGATTCCTGTGAACTGCCTTTGTTGTATCAACGTTTAATAGATTACGACTTCCTGCGAACAAAAACGTCTCTTTGTTTGACAACTAACAATAATTGGCCAACGTATGTATTATAGTCTACAATACAGAGTTTTTTTTAAGTGGGACTGCATTTCGAAATCCGAATCCCGAAAAACTTTCCTAGGAAACTTGAGGTTTTTTTTGCTGTTGAAAAAATGTTTTTATTAATTTACTTGTTTATCTACTACACAGGTAAATCTCGCGACAAGCTTTTATATCAAATAAATTGTGTAATGACGTTACAAGTTGATAGTAAAGTTTAGTTTTACTTTTTTAATTTTATATTACCGCATTGGAATAAAAGCTTATTTTTAAAAAGTTTTTTTTACTTTTAATTTATTTTTCGCTGTTTTGTTATTTTTCTTTATTTTTAAGTTTTTTGTGGTTATGATTCGGCATTTACTACTGCGTAGCGCGTAGTTCGTAGCGCGTTGCGGCGTTTTTCCGTAGCCCGTAGTAATTCGTAACGCACACAATGTGATGTTTTGAGCACACATTATCTAAAGAAAACAGAAAGAAAGAATTAAAATAATTATTAAACTCATCTAGGACCAAAGTACTAATCAAGACGAATCAAACGAGCCCAAACTCGATGGGATTGTCGTTTTGATTACGGACTTTCTATGGCTACTATGGCTGTCACCAAACACTCACCAGTACAACCCACTACTACATAAGTAGTTATCGTTATACTATAAACATATTTTTTTTGCAAATTAAACCTTACGCGGACAAAAAAAATCTGATTAGTCAGTTAGATTATTATCAACAAATATTTGACCCGTATTTTTTCTTTTGTTACGTAAACCAAAATGACGAAGAAATGACGCTTTTAAAATTCTCAATACGTCACGCCGTGGTATAATTTTTAGTGCGTTCTGACGTCACGACCCCCACTCCCGAGCTGTTGCGTTTTATCTTTATCGATATTCATTGATTTACAAAAACAAAAAATACGTGTCTATTATTTTCTAATACTCTAACTAAACTGACGGACTAAATGAAATAGATTTGCAAGTTATTGATGGTGGAGTTAGCTCTAGATTAATGCCTACGATAGTACCATGATCACTGATTGCAAGCCTGTGTCCTTGCAGTGGAAACTTGCATAAAAACTGCGTGAACCGTAATCGAATGTGTAATTATTTCTCTGGTTTGATAGTCGGTGTTTTTTTAAGGTTTAACGGCAACTCTCCTCAATGCAAACGTGAAGACTTCGAAGGTGGAGGAAACACTACACGAGTTAGAGATAACATTTCACGCAACTATTGCTACTGTTGATGAGCTGGGTCAAGTATTGAAGTAATTATTTTACTAAGATGCCTGTTTTCTAAGTCATGGATCTTATAAAAGCTATTGATTTGACGAAGTTAGCGATTTAGTGAGAGAAAAACAGAAATAAAAGTTAAAAGTGTTTGTTTACTGCACATAAAGGGTGTAAACCACCACCTTAACGAAGCCGAAAGGAACTTGTTCTCCCCGTCATTGTGACCATTTTTTGGGTCTGGCTTAATGTCCGATTGATGACAATAGGTTCGCCTCCTTGTTCTTCCCCCCCCCGTTCGAAATTGGGGCGTACTATAACAATTATGTACAAAGTGTAACAGAAAGGGTATAGTCATATGGAAGGGTGTCCTACAGACCATCAAACTGAACAACTTCCTCCATGGGACCACCATCATAATCGCGAAAAAATAATCAACGACCCCATACAGAATTCCAATACCTACTCGATCTAATGTATGAGACAGCTGATTATTTTTTACGTTTACGATGGTGGTCCCATGGAGAAATTTGTTCAGTTTGATGGTTTGTAGCACATCCTTCTGTATGAATAAACCCTTTTTGTTGCACGTTGTATATTCAGAAAATATAGGTAATGAAGTGTATGAGTAAATGACGAATGAAACTGCGGCTTTGGAACGTAATATATTCTTGTATTATAAATATCACAACACTTCTAGAATTGATTAAGTACATTTCAAAAAAAAAAAAAAAATATATAAGTATATGAAAAGAAAAAAAAAAACTAGAATTGATTAGGTCACAAACAAGTTGCAGAAGATGATGAAGAAGATAAGACGACGGTAGATAAGTTACGTATTATGTACAAGAAGTTAGACAGACAATAATGAGACAAACAGCAGTGGCGTAACTATACCATCTGAGAAAAAAGAGGCCCTTGGCAAATCCACTGTATGGGGCCTCAAGAAAACTCGTCACATCTTAATTTAGTTTTAATAAATCACTGAGATAGTAACCCAATAGTAACATTGTGTCCATTTTAGTTAAATGTCTAATTTTCAAAAGCATAGGCACATATATATAACAACGTCCTCCCATCTAGTAGGGTTATTGGTAGGTAATTGATTTTAAGTAGGTAAAAGGTTAGTAGGTCATTGATTTTAAGTAGGTATTATTTTTTTACAAAATTTAGTTGAAATGTTTGGTCACTTTTGAGCTCACAGCCTCTCGGGTCGGGGTCCCGTCAGGCCGGGGGCCCGTGGCATTTTGCCAGTCCTGGCACCCTATAGTTACGCCACTGACAAATAGCATAATCATGGTCTATGAGAAAAATCTAGATTGATCTATCGTGTACTGATCAGGAGGCTCAAACGAATACTAGTAATAATAGTTTCATTCGTAATTTACTCATACACCTCAGTGTCAAATTACATGTTATAATCTACATTTATTATGTTCCTATTTCAGTTACTCTACGAATCCAAACGAAATGGTTCAGTTCTACAAATCGCCGCCGCCGGCAGAAGTGTCTCAGACAGTTGTGAGAATGTTGATGTTCGCCCATGAACAAATCCTAAAGATAGATCTACCTACGCCTACGCCGAAACATAATGTACAATTAAAGCAGTGGCAAAAGGATATTAGTACAGATCCTAAGAAGGTAAACAAATAATTTAAATCCCATAGAAAACCGACTACTTGCGATCAGACTGGGATCAAAAGTAGCATGTATGTGTTAATATCGGCTATAAACTATCTGTGCAAAATTTCATCCAAATCCGTTAATTTTTGCGTGAAAGAGTAACATACATACACATACAAACCTTCGCATTTATATTATTAGTGCAATTTGAATTTATAATATTAATGTGATAACGAAAAGAATGATGTGTGTACAAAAACTCGTAGGCACGCGTGATAGGTAGCCCACTTCCTCTCATAGAGAGGAGGTCTGTGTCCCAGCAATGGGAACGGATATTATAGGGTTGTTATGGTATGGATCTGCATGAATAATGCCGTGCTTTGAGAACAATGACGAAGTGTGTATCGCAATATATGCTGCCAAGCCGAACTATGTCTACGGGTATGTCTATGGCCTATGGTATTCCAGATATCTATAGGTGACTACCTTCAAAAATATCGCATGATTGTTTGCCATAGAATACAATAAAGCTTTTATTTTACAGCTCATAAAAGCTGTGAAGAATATGATAAGTGCAATGATAATGTTCTTAGAAGAATTGGGCATTTACGGCGGCGCTTTGGGTATACTGGCGTATATGATATTATTGGAACGCTTGAAACGTAAAGCTTTGAATAAAGACGAGGAAAATCTTTATAAACTTGCTATAACACATGCCACCCAGTAAGTAATTTTTAAAAAAATATATTTGTACATATCTTTTTTCCTAAGTTTTTTTTTTTAGAAATATTAAACATTTAAATTTGTAAGAAAAGTAAACAAAGGATAATAAACATACAGGGTGGGATTTTTCAATGCCACTTTGAGGGAAAGTACTCGGAATACTGAAGAAAGCAAATTTTACACAAAGGAAACATTCCTTTATTTTTAAAGAGAACAAATCTGCATTCACAAATTTTAAAAAATTCGCTTGCCACTCTCGGGAATCGAACCGACTAAAGTTCGAAAAAATAACATCTTGTACTTTTTTGACATCAATCGATAGGGCCAACCCAACAGATCAAATCTCTCTAACAAACATGATAAATTAAATGAAAGGAAAACCATGAAATCTAAAGAACAGTTATAAATTCAAATGGGATAAATTCAACAAGATATAGCACTTTTATTCATGTTTTTCCTTTCATTTAATTTATCACGTTTGTTAGACAGATTTGATCCATATGATTGACCCTATCGATTGATGTCAAAAAGGTGCAGAATGTTATTTTGTCGAACTTTAGTCGATCCACCCCGGGTTCGATGCCCGAGTGAGGCAAAATAATTTTCGAAAAACTATGAATGCAGATTTGTTTCTTTTTAAAAACAAAGGAATGTTTCCTTTGAGTAAAATTTGCTATCTACAGTATTTAGAGTACTTTCCCTCCAGATGGCACTGCAAAATTCCACCCTGTATTCAAATGAGGCTGGTTTGAGGTGGCGCAGGAGATGAATACCTGGAGAAACGTTTTGTAAAATATAATTATATTTGTTTTATTCTTGCAGGGCTCGCGCCATCCTAGTAAGTGCAATGGCTGCTGAAACTGGGTACAACAAGATAGTTAAGTTTTCATCAGAAAAAGTACTTTTAATGTTAAACATATTAAAAGAATACAACCCAACTGTATTAGAAACCCCTGGAGGTAAGGTTTTAGGTTACTTATACTATAAATGTTATTAGTATGTATTTTAGATTAAGGTATTTATCTATGGATGGTATTTAAAAGTACTTCAATTTATTCCTATTTCATTTACCTAATTTTGCCTGTGTTCCACCAAATATACTGAATGTGCACCAAAATATGTTAATTAAAATACGAGTATGTCATAACGAGCATCTATTTAACAATTAAACACTGTATATTCTCCTTAAAGCGTAGTCGACGGAGCCCCGCTTAGCGGGGCCCCTATTTCCGAGTGCAGGGTTTAAAGGAACCTAACTAACCTAACGGGGGGGTGCCCTAAGTCCCGATTATGGGGGCAGAGATACTTTAATATTTGGTGCACGATCAGTATTATTTGGTGCACGATCAGTATTTTTCGGGGAAGAAAAGATTTTTGGTGAACACAAAAATACTATCCTTTATCTATGGGTCTTTGTTACCTGAAATAAATGGTTTATTATTATTATTAAATGTTTCCTTGACTAATTAACTTTTGTGTGCATAGACTTTAAGTAGATGCAGTCGAGGACTTGTATTGATGAGCCACTTGCCACTATTCCTATTTTAGCCGTGTAATGTAACTCCGGTTTAGTTGGTAATATTTGTACTCATAAAGTAGTGAAAGTGGATTATCAATTAAAGTTCTCGACTTTACCTAAAGCTTGAAAATTCTAAGACAGAGGGGTCGCCACATAACGGCTGCCATGATAGCTGCGTTGTTTGACGGGCAGGCATACAGACAGTCGGACGATTTTCAAAGGGTTCCGTTTGACGGAACCTGTATCACTATCTCACTAGATACGCAAAATGTACTTAAATGATGCAGGAGGAGCGTTCAGTCGCGATGGAGTCCGCTCAAATAGGCTTTATTCTATAGCTTACTAATATAAACTCTTTGTTTTTTCTAGTTGCACTTAAAATAAACAAAGCAAGGAAACCTCTATCGGCGATAATATTCACAAAGCAAAGGTTTGCAGCGAAAGTTTTGTTCAACCTTCTAAAAGATGTGAGGGACGCCAATCCAGCAGAATTCGGATTCCTCAAACATGATTTTGTCGTGGGATTCAACGTGAACCCATTGAAAAGCACGAGAGAGGAATACTACGTCAAGAAGTCCAGCCAACAAGCTTTGCTGAAATTCAGGAATAAGTGAGTTGCACACATTTTATTATTTTACTCGTATGAGCGTTCTTGCATCGTCGTCATTTTAGACAAAAATGTCTTAGCAGCACTGACTTATTTATTTGTTACAACATCAATCAAACACATTATTAACGAATATTGAAACCAATCACCTTAAGGGGCAGCGCAGACGAAAAACCACGACACGACACGACAAATTTGGCGTGATTGATGTGCCCAACTACCTTTTGTCCTTTTTTTTTGTCGATTAGGCGATTAATAGGATCCTTTCCATAGTAGATCGTCATAGTGGACAAAAAAAGTAGTCAAACTTATCATCATCATCATCTGCCGAGCCTTTTCCCAACTATGTTGGGGTCGGCTTCCAGTCTAACCGGATGCAGCTGAATACCAGTATTTTACATGGAGCGACTGCCTATCTGACCTCCACAATCCAGTTAATACTGGGAAATACGATACCACTTGGTAAGACTGGTTGTCAGACTTTTTGGGCCACTGACTACTATACTGATATACTGGTGGTCACCCATCCACAGACCAACCGAGGCAAGCACGGCTTAACCTTAAGATTGGCCCGAGCGGCTGTTATTATTTTGCCACGAGCTCCTCAGTAGTCAAACTTATCAATCACGCTAAATTTGTCTCAGATTTTTTGTCTGCCCCTAAAAGTCGCACTGTATTCGTATATAAAATACTAGCGGACGTCACGCGGTTTCACCCGCGTAGTTCCCGTTCCCGTAGAAGTACGGGGATAAAATATAGTCTATCTTACTCAGTAAACATGTAGCTTTCTAATGGTAAAAGAATTTAAAATCGGTCGAGTAGTTTTAGAGTTAAGTCGTTACAAACAAACAAAACATCAAATCTTTCCTCTTTATAATATTAGTATAGATTATATTGTTTTGTAAAAATTAGCCCACACTAATACGAGTATGTAATTGTGTTTCAGTGACCTCAACTGCTTAATATCAACAAGTGTCATAGAAGAAGGAATTGACATACCGCAATGTTTGCTCGTGCTGCGTTTCGACCCGCCCTTGGAGTACCGATCTTACATTCAAAGTAAAGGTTTGTATATGACAAATGTATTTTATAGATTAAATGCATAAACAGTCACAAGTAAAATCATTAATCACCACGGTCATAAAATGAGGGAACGAGACGACATGAGACTTCAGGCGAAAGCGCCAGGGCAGCCCATGAAATTCAAATCGTACGGTTTTTGTTTTGGTCCGAATCAGGTTGCATGTTGCTGATTGGTTGCTTTGCGACTGCAACAAAAATTTTAACAGAATTGAAATTGTAAGAATCGTCAAGGGCCTAAAATGTCGCATTTCGGTGATAAGAACTTTTATTGGTATTTTTTTTTAGTTTTTTCTTATAAATATTGACCGTCCTCTTAACACGTTTTGATTATACGTAACCGATTTTCGGCTTTTGATATATTAATATGAAGCTTAAACATTTCTTTAATACTTTGTAATTCATTTTAGGCCGAGCAAGGAGTTCTGAATCCAGCTATGTTATATTAGTAGACAAAACCGATGAAAGGAGATTCATGAAAAATTATGAAGAGTTCCAACATACTGAACAACTTATACAGAGGGTAAGAAATTGTTCAGATTTTGTTCGTTAGTGCGATCTCATAAACATTTTTTATTAAAAAAAACCGCCAACTTTAATGTACAATGTTTAATGTCTCTCAGTCTGCCAAAAACGGTGAAGGAAAACATCGTGAGGAAACCGGCATGTCTTAGCTTAGAACCAAAAATACGAAGACATGTGACTTCTACCAACCCGCACTGGGCCCGCGTGGTGGATTATACCCCATACGCAAAATACGCGCTTTGACGTGGAGTTGCGGACACCAGCCCGTTGTACAATACAATACAATCTCAGTCAGTGCACCATCGTTGTTCCCGGTCAGGGAGCACCTTCATAGATAATTTGCACATAGAATACGTTTTACGGTCAAAAACGTATGATTAGATAGTTTAGAATCCGATTAGGTGGGTCCAGTCAAAAACAAACGGGACAATTTCTGTTACGTCAAAAAATAGGCAGACGGTGCTACGTTTGTTTATTTTATTAACACGCTTAGCGCCAAGGCGATATGGGACATGGATGGGTGGATCTGGGACATAGAACTGATGACAATGACGAAGGGATGGTCTCATGACATTGGTTGACTGATGGCGCTGAGTAAAGTCGCTTTGATTGACCCATTGTCTTAGTCTTAGTTTTACAATAACCTAGTTTTAACTTAGATTTATAATTTAACTTAGATAGAATATTATTAAGATTCCGCGAGAACTTACTGCCGACAAATTGCTTTGCAGTTTTGCAGATGTTGTATTAAGTAAAACTATTAAAGTAAAAAATAAGGCGAGCCTTGTATGTCCCAGGCGGCGCCGTCCATCTTCAGATACTCATCGTGATAAGACCTTTGTCCCTTCATCGCCTTTTTTATGCAGAAGTATTATATTGAAATGGCACACAGTCGGAATTTTTCTCGTTTGTAGAATGGTTTTGAACAGATTTGTAAGGTGAGGTAACAAGGGGGTGGAGTGCTTTGGTAGAGATTTCATTCTCCCTGGGATTTCTAGCGCATAGTAGTAAGAGCTCTGTGTACTTCACACCCAGTTATTTGGGAAACGGAATCTGAAAGATGGTATCCCGTATTTAAAGTGGGTTCAGAGTTATCTGAATAACTTTTTTTTAAAGGTAGCGATTTCCAGGGCCCTATTTCATAAACGTGACAAGTTGACAAATTGTCAGTTTTTGACAAAATTGTCGGCGCTACAAATTCTGTTTCATAAACGCGACAGGTAAATAGTTGACAAAATTGTCAGTGTCAATCGCGTTTTTTATAGGTCTACAATAATGACAATAATTGTCAGTTTTAAATGTCAGTTTTAAAATGTCAGTATTTAAGTAAATTGTCAAAACTTTTTGGTCATGGTAATCGACTTATTTGTCGTAAATTGCGACAAATATGTCACAGCATAGATTTTGGTTAAAATGATATAGCAGTATGAGGGTACCAATAAAAATGTTTGCCTTACATTATAATTTTGACTAGCATTCTAGGATTTGTTCGGTATTAGTATTTGCAACAAGTATAATGTACACGAAAATAATCATTTTGGGCCTTATACACGACAACCGAGAAATATTGTTTGGTAATCACGCCGACGTATTGGTTGAACCAAATATTCTTAATCGCTGTTGCTACTATTGTCTGTCGATGTTAGCACCATTTCACTGGTAATAAGTAATTAGTGAGAAGTAGCCGCTGACATTGGGTGAGGTTGCCTGTCAGAAATCTTCGACAAGTCTACAAATTTGTCAACTTGTAATTACAATTTTGTGTTTCACATAACAAACATGTCGAGTTTTACGCGACAAATTGTCACCTGTCGCCTGTCAGGTGAAATTTTTTATGAAAGAGAAATTTATGTCAAAATGTCGCGACAATTTGACATAATTGTAATTTTTCCACCACGACTTATTTGTCATAGGTAATGTTTATGAAACGAAAAATTGACAAAATGTCGAATTGTCACCTGTCAACTGTCCCCTGTCATTGTCACGTTTATGAAATAGGCCCCAGGTCATTTTCTTATTAACTTTTTATATAAATGACACCTCATGTACTTGCTACCCATATTCTGGCAAATAAACAATTAGATTTGATTCAGATACTAGTCGGCAACACTGATGACCGCAACGAACCGGCTGCATCTGAAATCCACAATCTACTTTACACAGATGAAGATTCACCGCCATACATTACAGAACATGGAGGTAAGTCATTTAATATACTACAGACATAGGATATTAGGATTCCTTCTGCGTATTTAGTATAGTCCATCTGGTAATGAGGTTTTTTATAGGTCAGCTTCCACCAAAAAACGATAGATGGCGCTGAATATGACCATTGACCAGTGTAAAACTTTTTGTTTGGATGTATGGACCTGGCGTTCATTGCCTTTCGAAAATGTTCCTTCCTAGTTTGTGTGCGGATATAAAAAATATATATATATATAATTTCTATTAAATACAATCTGGCACCGAATATTTGTACACCGATATCTGCTGCATGTAAAAACTTATTTGGATGCAACCGGACACTGAAAACAAAAATTCACTGTGTCACGTACAGCGCCATCTATCGTTTTTTGGTGGAAGCTGGCCTAGAAAAAACCTTATTGCTTTAACACTTTTGAAATTTGACATAAGAGTATAACCAATGTTCAAGAAAAAATAATCCTCATGAAGTGCAACTGACTGACGAGGTCGACTATGGATAAGATCAATCTAAGAATGTTGAATCACTTTGTACAGGGTGCAATTTTAGTCATAGGCAATATTTTAATCTAAGGCTCTACTCACGATACTGATTGCGTTAGGGCTAATAATTCGCAACTTCAAAACATTTTTAATGCAAGGATGAAAAACCTTAAAAATGTTAGTAAATGTCTCAAAGTATCAACGCGGCGCGGCGCGTAGATACGCGGCATTGCGCGTGACCTCTTTTGACCCCGCCCGACTCGTCATAAGGTAAGTTGCTTACGATTTGATTCCAACTTTTCCTTCATACTTTGCCGGCTTAGGACGGTCAAAAATACGTTAACTAATACAAAATAAAACAAAAAATGTTTATGTAGGTTTTGCATGTGCTGGCACGTGAAAAGATGAAAAATCCAACAGGTTTTGTGTGGTTCTTAAAATTAAGGAAATTGGGTCGTTCGGGTAGCGGCGATGAAATTTCACGTGTTTGCACAAGACTGTTAGTACGATCGTAAATAGTGACTATTTGGAAGTACTGTTGATTTGTGTACCTAGCCTGCACATTACGCGGTCGAGGCATGGTTATCACAATTGACTGACACACACTATACACACTTTACAGTAAAGTCCACTAACACAATCCAAGTTTCTTAACCGAGTTCGATACGAGAGGTGCGAGCGGCGATTACGTCACAGGAGTAATGGATCATACACGTCAATACACCTGCGCAGTCTTAATGACACTAGTAGGTCACAAGTTAGTTCCGGTTCGTAAAAAGTTCGGGACTCGGGAAGACACCCCCGCGCGCGCGCGGGGGCTGTATTCGTATTTTTGCGTGAAGAAGCGGGACGGAGAGAGTTCGTTCGAGGTGGCCGGCATGCGTTTGAGCTATTGTTAAGGATATGCCGCGCTTGCGCCGGCCGGCAGCAAACTAGTTATTATTATTATTTGATGTTTGTTAACTTTTCGTTACGAGTTATACTGCGCTTTAAAATTTTGATACTTCAAGACTTATTGGGGTTTATGAAGTATTTTTTTTTATTACTTTTAGTGTTTATTTGCAACATTATGCCTTTGCAATGTGATTTGCTACATTTTTAAGGTTTTCCATATTTGCATGAATTATATTTTAGATTTACGAATTATTAGCCCTAATGCCATCAGTATCGTGAGTAGAGCCTTAGATTAAAATATTGCCTATGACTAAAATTGCACCCTGTATAATTACTTGTCTTAACCTCTTGTATGCCGTAATTACAGACACAATTAAAAAGCCATTGTGTCTTGTGTAGATCTACGTTCCGACGAATACGAAGGGTTAATCTATAGAAGTGTAAAGCCCGGATGCGGAAGGCTTCCAATGTAGTTTTTAAGATTGTTCAGCAGTTTTAAAACTACATTGTATAAATATTGAGGCCATATTTAGCGGAAATCCATGAAATAAAGGCACACATTAAGTAATAAAATGATGTTACTAATGTTTCCACCATTTCTTTCTACCTAAAATTATGATTAGATGTTTCTTCTTACTCTGGCTCTTCAAGCAGTGATGGCCTATAGAGAGTTGCAAGTCGTAGATTTTGACCTAGGTAGGCGCGTCAATTGTATTTGGTTTCATCACAACAGCATTTAAGAGGCCTGCGGAGCATGCGTTTTTCATACAAACGTAATACCAAAATAATTTGTAAATCAAACATATTCTTAAGGTAGTATGTATTTATTTTGATTGGGTTGCAGAATATCTATGTTCCCAAATAAATATTTTGAAAGGACAATGATATAGGTACAGACGAGATATGAGGAATTTAAAATTTCTATAGAAAAAATATTTTTCTCATAACTCCTGTTTAAATCAGTGTCCATTCAAAATATTATGTGTTTGGGAACCTATATATTCTGTAATCCGATTTTCATATTATTTTGGTATTACGTTTGTATGAAAAACGCATGCTCCGCCGGCCCCTTAAGACGGTGAAGTGAAACATCAGGAAAGTAGAATTATCCTGGAATCAAAAATCTCTTTTTTACCTGTATTTTACCGATTAAAGGTTTTATAATTTGATGTTCTGCTGTTTTTTCCACACCACCGAATAGAACAGCACGCCATTGTGAAACTATTTAATCGAAATTTTATTTCGGAATATGAAGAGACGTAGGTACACACGGATCCAATACTGGTTTTGTACTGTTTTAGTGACAGCGGGCGTCAATATTTATAAGTGACAAATCACTTATTAGTTGCGGACGCGGCTGGCCTGACATTAATTACCACTCTATAGGTTAGAACTAACAAAATATTGACAGATTTAACAGCGGGTCCCCAACTAGGCGTGTGTATCTTGGTTATAGGAAAATCATATTATTATGTAATGTTTGTTTTCAGGACGCTTGTCATCTGTATCGGCCATTAGCTTGCTAAACCGGTACTGTTCAGTACTCCCGCACGACCAGTTCACTGTCATAACGCCAATGTGGATACAAGAATCGCATATCGATAAAAAAGGCTACCAGCGCAGGCTTGTGACCATAGTTATGCCTATCGCCTGTCCTATTAAAGAAGAGGTCGTGGTAAGTAACTTTATTAGTAGTAGTCATCTATCTAATCTAATAAATTTCAAAGCTAAGCCCAAAGGTGGCTAGCGACAATCCCTCCCGCTCTGCCCAGAGTGGGAGGAGTCATTTGATGATTTCCCATCCGAAACAAAAAAAAAAAGAAAAAAGGGTGGCCAGCGATTTTTTTTTTTCGTTCTATTTATTGCAGGCCGCATCAGATATAAAGTTAGCCCCAAAAAATGGAAACACGAACAAGGAACCATTGTTGGTCTTTGGGTGTTTAATTTTAATATTATTATGTATCCGGCCTGTGTAAGAGGTTTTAGTGAAATGAATTGTTTACTATGTTTTGTAAGTTTACATTGTGTACACAATAATGGAATAATGGTTGTAGGCAATAAACGGGTTCTTTGTCTGTGTTTACATCTTTTTGGTACTTACTGACTTTATGTCACGAAAAAAGAACGAAATAAAATATCGGGAATAAAGGAAATAATCATCAGTCTGCATAATTTAAGGTTGGTTGGAAGGTATGCAACTTTAGAGTACCACACATAGCCACCGGAACAGTATGTTCTCCACAACACTGCTATTTTTCACTGGCCGGGACATTGTTTACAAGTGTCTCTTGAATCAGTATACTTTTTGCCAAAGTTCTTATAATATTTATTGGAAGTATTAAATTACTGCCCATGCTAAAGTGTTATTTTTCTTTCTCATCTACAGGGAGATCCTAAATTCAGTTTGAAGTCGGCCAAACGATCGGCAGCACTAAATGCTTGTATCAAACTATACAAAGCAGGAGAATTGGATGCGAAAACAATGCTACCCGTCCGCTACACGTATGCTCTTTATTATTATTACACTACGTGGCCGTAAATATGACACATACTGTATGATTCCAAAACGAGTTCTAACACGTGCCCAAGACTCTTGGAGTCAGTTACTAATTTGAAAATTTATTCCAAGCAACATAAAGTTCGTTATACAAAAATGAATATTCAGCAACTGCAGTAGAACCGAGTCAGTTGTTTATTTCGTTTATGGACTTATGTTTGAGAAAACAAAAATAGCTTTATAGCGCGCCATCTATGTCGCTCATATGTTTGTCTTTCTAAATCTAGATGTAAGTAAATAAATAAATAAATATCGCTGGACATTACACACAGCGCCATCTAGTGCCACACTAAGCGACGAGGCTTGTGTCGTAGACACCAGGACCCTGTTTAACTAACGTTACAATCCGACAATTTTGTAAATAAAGTGACATATTTTGTTTACAACCTACTGTTTATCTCTGCATCACCCTAAGGTAGACTGGTAGAAAATGCCCAAGGCATTAAGTCCGCCCTTGTGCATAAAGTATTAATTAATAAAAAATAAATATTTGTAAAGTTATATGACAAGTGTTGTTTAATAAAAATCTTACAATAACTGTGACCTGTAAAGAGAAAATGTTTATTAAACCGAAATATGTAAAATTGTGGGTCAAATTTAACAATTCTGTCAGTTTTCCACTATGGTTTTGTAAGTTGTAATTTTTATTAAACAGAAACTTGTAGATTCAAAACTTGTAAAACATAATTACAATTTGTAACGTTACTAATCGGGGCCCAGATAGTTTGATATAGTACATAGACTTCTTATAAATAACAACTTATTCTCAACTTGTTATGGTGTACGCATTACAGGCAAGTAGACTTTGAAAATACGGATGTCAAGTGTTGTTTCCCGAACTACCGTGAAGATGACTTGGGAACCAAAGAGGAGAATCTGCCACATCCAGGCACGAAGAAACGGGTCCGGAAGCATAGGATACAGGTTTGTTTCAATAAAAAATCTCAACTGTCAAATGAAAATCACTTTAATGTAAATCAAAGAAAATTTGATTGTCATACAGGAAAAAAATCAAATTAGATTGAAATCAATCAAATTATAGGACTTTTTGACCTTTAAAATGTTAAAATAGGCGATGGAATGAATGCAATCAAAATCTCACTTCCAGTTCCCAGCGCTCCTTAACTGTGTACCAGAAGAGGATGTCTACTATCTACACATAATAAAATCAGCGACTGCATTTGAAGAACCGAAAGATTCTCGCGAGAAAGCGTTATACAACCTCCTTCAGCAAAGCGACGGCTATGGTTTCCTGACCCAGCGACCTTTGCCAAAGCTCTGCGAGTTCCCTATCTTCATGACTGTTGGAGAAGTTGCTACTTCCATAGATGTCAACTATGCCGTCATTAAGCTCAATGAGCAACTGTTCGATTTGGTTAAAAAGTAAGTTTTTTTTTTATTTTTGAAAGTTAGGTGCTCTTTTATTATTTCGATGGCTCCCACGCAGAACACTATTTTAACTAAATTCGTTTTTTGTGCCATTACAACCATCCTAAATAGTATTACGTATTACAAAAACCAAAATTATAGTATTTTTAAATAAATAATGAGTTTTTTAAAGTTAATGCACATACGTAAGTGTATCCTCTTCTGCAAATCTCGCTTTCAAAATTAGGTTGGCTGTAAGAAAACCCAACTCTGGGTTAAGCTCGCCTTTGTACATAAGCTATATTTTTGCTATTAATTTGTATATGTTATTTTGTGTGCAATAAAGAATAAGAATAAGGAAAATGGTCGTAACATTTGAGTGCTCATAAATAACTGTTATCATTAACGTGTACAAAAAATGCTGTCCCGGAATAATGATTTTCTAGCATTACGACCTTATGCGTGGGAGGCGTCGATTTTCTACTTGACAATATACAACACTCGTTTTGAAATAAATTCAAAAGTGTACTTCAACACTTAAACCTATTTTAAATCAGAAATTGATACCATACCTAAGTTCCAAATATTTCAATAATTTTTCAGGGAATAATAGTATGATCACTGGGTAATTAAGACTTTCCCTTACCCACCGGTTAGGCAATAACTGAGTCGTTACCCATGATCCCGGTGGGTCGACTTGGAATCATAAGGTTGGCCGTTATATCCTTAGACACAGACTGATATACTACTATTTATTTGTATTTTTTGGCATACTTCGTGTTCGTTTAATTTTTTTCAATCATCATCACCTTATATATTCCAGATTCCACCACTTCCTATTCGATCAAGTATTAGGTATTGCCAAAAAGTTCCTAGCTTTCGAAGGCAAAGTCAACTGTATGTACGTGGTGCCCGTGAAGGATAACAACGGATACGACATAGATTGGAATATTATGACTACACATGACTACATTCAACCAGTCCAACCCACTTCTTGTGAGGTATTAATTTATTCTTTAAAATCTACAATAAGATCTATTTAAATGCATTTTGTTAAGAAATACCTGTGACGAAACTGGCATGTCCTGGACGAAGTTATCGGAGACATGTACCATCCGCTAACAAGCGCTGTGCTCTCGTAGATAATAGCCCCCTCCCTTCGACATTTAGGAGGCTGTATGTGGAAAATCTCCTCTGGGCTGCATGTTTTTGCTCGCTTATAAAATCAGTATATGAAAGTGGGCTCGTGGCTACATAATAACAGCCGCTCGGGCCTATCTTTAGTTGGTTTGTGGATGGGTGACCACCTTTACATACCGAGTTTCCTCCGTGCCTCGGCAAGCACGTTAAGCTGTTGGTCCCGGCTGGAATTTGTCCATCTTTGGCAGTCGTTACGCGTAGTCAGTGGCCCAAAAAGTCTGACAACCAGTCTTGCCAAGGGGTAACCCAGTTAGTACTGGGTAATACGAAAACTATGAAATCTAAAGAACAGTTATAAATTCAATGGGATAAATTCAACAAGATAAAGCACTTTTATTCATGGTTTTTCTTTCATTTAATTTATCATGTTTGTCAGAGAGAATTGATCCGTATGATTGACCCTATCGATTGATGTCAAAAAGGTAGAGAATGTTGATTTGTCGAACTTTAGTCGATCCATCCCGGGTTTGATGCCCCAGTGTGGCAAAATAATTTTCGAAAAACTGAATGCAGATTTGTTTCTCTTAAAAAAATAAAGCAATGTCTTCTTTGAGTAAAATTTGCTATATCCAGTATTTAGAGTACTTCCCCTCAAGGTGGAATTGTAAAATTCCACCCTGTATATGTTAAGCTCAATTGCCAAGAGATAAACTTTCATGTCCGACCCATCTTATACAATATCCACATGTTATGTGAATTTAATTATTAATCAAGACTGTTTTCATTCTACAGGAGAGGCTGTCCCTACAAGTGACGCCAGAAAACTACGAGAATTTTGTCGTCACTCCCTGGTATAGGGTTCTACCTGATCGGTGAGTTCCTACCTGTTACCTGCTGTTAGACCATTGATTATTCCATTCAGGAGCAAAGATTTAACGTACGCAGGCAGCAATGGATACCATTTTCAGTTTGTGTGAGCAATTCAAGACTATTCACATGTCATTCAAGGAAAATCTACTGAACAGAAAAGTTACGTTGCGAAAACGAGATGTTGTTTAAGGCGACTACATGAGCGAAACGCGAGTTTTATAATGCTTGAAAGTAAATGATTCACTGCAATAAACAAAACCAGAAAAATATATGATATTCTTCAGGATATAAATGCTAGTATGATAGTGTTTTGAAAACATAATACATTTTATTTTACTGGATAAAAAAAAAATCACGAACTTATCTCTAAAAAAATATTTTAACGAGTAAATACCATACTAAAATATATGCGATCATTCTGATTTTGTGGCAAATAATTCTACAAGCAACATAATATTTGCATCATAGTGTTTTATTTGTTTAGTCCAATCAATAGATTTTTTGTAAATCGATCGTAACCACCCATTTTGCACTATTCGTCCCGCAGTGTTTGTCGTAAAACCACTTTGTAATGCAAGCTGATTAGAACTTTATTCTGACAGTATTTCAAACGAAGTTTGAACCACCACAAATAGAGTTGCTTTAGCTCCTGTAGTCGCCTTAAGGGCCTTATCACACTAGCGGATTGCCAGCGGATTCAAAGCGGAGCGGTGGCGCAGCGAATTCGCCGCGGTGGCGCAGCGAATTCGCCGCGGATGCGCAACGGATTCGTCGCGAAGTGACAACGTACAATACACTCGGTAACAAAATGGATTCCAAAGAGGAAACACTGCTGTTGGCTTTTTTACTTCGAAGACGCCGGAGACGAAAGCGAAAGCATCGAAGAATTTGGGAAGATCCATTATCAATCAATCGAATGGAAGAGAGCGACTACTTTGTGTTGTTTTGCAAACGAATAAAGAATAATCCACAACAATTTCGATCCTACCTACGAATGTCAAGCCCTACATTTTATGACTTGTTGTATCTGATACAAACTGACCTAAGACGCGAAGACACACATTTGAGATTATCAGTGTCACCTGAAGAAAGGCTCGTAATTTCTATAAGGATGAAAAATTTGTTTATAAATGCAAATAAATATTAGTTTTAAATAATCATGTTTACATATGATATTGAATTTATAAGCACATATTGAATATTTGCTTAAATTTACTTAAAATTAATGTTCTTCGAACTTTTGACTAGCGAGTGGCGTTTGTACGAGACAGTACAAATGGAGTCCACGCTGCTATTCGCGACGAATCCGTTGCGCCTCCGCGGCGAATTCGCTGCGCCACCGCGGCGAATTCGCTGCGCCACCGCTCCGCTTTGAATCCGCTGGCAATCCGCTAGTGTGATAAGGCTCTAAGTCATAATCTCTTTCTAACTCGAATTGATCCATTATTCATGGAATAGAATAGAATAAAAAAAAAGATAATTTTGAACCATGATCCCTTACATTAATTTTGTTTTTTTACAGGTACATCGTGTCAAAAGTTCTGGAATACATGACACCTCAATCACAATTTGATTCGGATTCCTATTTAACATTTGCCGATTATTACTCCGACAAATATAAGTTGGATGTAATCGGCGACAAAACACAGCCTCTATTAGAGGTAAGTCTTGCATTGCATCACTGTATTGTGTGTATTACTCAAAACCCGTATTATACAGGCTGTACACGGGCGCTTCACGAAGCCGACAACCAGGCATTCTGTATGTGAAAGTAAGTAACTTTACGCAAACAGTATTGCTGGGAAACTACTTTTTTTGGGGTGAAAAATCACGTTTTACGGTAGGACTCGCTGTAACGCACTCAAAACATTGTGCTAAAGGATGGATTGAATAGTACGGGGGAGGTGAAAGTGTTTAAAGTTCGTACATTATAAACATACGTACCATTTAAAAAAAAAGACCTCCAATATCTCTGTAACTAGAAGGCACCTTATGGTCTGGAACAAAAAAAAATATCGCAATGAACAAGTGCCTTTCGGCTTCGTTAACGGTATTTTTACATCCTTTTTGAAAGACACTCAAGCATTCATCCCATCATCCACAGCCCGACTTCACCCACTGCTGGGTATATAGGCTTCTCTTTACTTCTGCCAAGCACCATGATTCTTTTTTAAACGGTGAAAATTGCCTAACGCATACCGCACCGTCCAGGGAGACGGTTTGGTTATGTGGGGCTTGCACTAAAAACACCGTCGTGTGCCTTTGTGGATGGGCCGCGAGAACTGCTACGCATGACGTTCGCAACCAAGCTCCACGTTCTTGTGCCAGCCTCATCTAGGATATTCCCGCAATGGCGGCAATGTCGTCTACCTATGTTGACTCAAACATTCAACTAATTTCAAGTCATTTGATTGGTTGAAACTGATTTCAAGTAAAGTTTGAAGCTTGAGTGACTTTCTGTAATACGGTCCTTATTACAAAGACAAGTCAGGGTTAGGCTTGAAGTTAAGAACCTCCAACCGCAACATGATATACCGCAGCGACTGTACAAGTCTACAGTAGTATCAACAGCAAACTATATTCTACGTAACTCTATCAAAACAGCAACAAATACACTGAAATAGCTCGGTTTACTTGCAGCTGCAGGGAGTATTATACCTCCAGTTTTATTTGTGTCCATATTATTAATTTGCTAAAGAGCTCAGCAGCATCAATCACCGATCTATTTGACGGTTATTAATTCCCGACGCAAAAACGACGTGTGTATGTGTGTTTAATCAGTTCAAAATGGCCGCCGCCACTAAATGGAAGATTACATGTTTATTCAACAACTCTCTCAATATGGGTATCAAATGAAAGGGTTTGACTAGTAGTAATACTATAAGTACCCTATAATAAATTTCAAATCCAAGATGGCCGCCACCACCAAATGGTGAATCCTCACTATAGGTATCAAACGAAAGGGCTTGTGAAATTATGACCCTACATGTGTCGGGGGTTTTTTTTTATTAAGTGTAATTTGTTTAAAACTTGTTTTCCTTAACTTATCCCTTTGTCTGTAGGTACGCAACATAAGTTCAAGGATGAACTGCTTACTACCCAGAGCGGCTACTATTAACACTCTGACGGACAAGCAGAAGAAACTGGTGTCGGCTTCCCAGGGAGACGACAAGACCAACAGGGGCTTTGCTGAAATATTTGTTGCTGAGTTCTGTATCAAATACGAATATCCCGGTGTATTATGGTATAAGGCTATTATGTTGCCCAGCATCATTCACAGGTAAATTTATTTTTTTGGAAAGAAATAAAGAAAACGTATTTATTTGGCACATGCCGCAAGAGTACACATACACAACAAACATCTATATAAGAACAAAAAAAAATACTTAAAACTACACAAAAAAACTTTAAAAATAAAAAAAATAGTTGTTTCACGGCTGTGCCAATTAAGTCATAATCTAACAAGAAAAAACACTAAGTTAAACTTTAAGAACATGTTTTTAAGTTTATTAAGAAAGTTGATACTTATTGTCGTCGATTTTAAATACGTTGTGACGATCTTTGGACCCTTGCATACTGCTATTAAGATGATGATGATTATAGTTTTTTTTTTTTTATAATTTTTGTGCTATCGGAAAAGCTACAAAGACGTAAATGTGCACGATCGCTTTCAAAGCGCTTCGTATTTCTACAACTAATTTCAACAGGATTGACATAAACATAACGTCGGGCTTAAATTAAAGGTAAATTCGCGATAAATACCCGTTTTCGTATGTTTTATAATGACAAGCTTATATCAGTTTCATACATTATTGACATTTTCTTTACCAGTATCGGTCTTCTTTCATTTGTTATCGTGTGGTTAGTGCCTACCTTTGTGTCAGAGTTTTAGCAGTCCAAAAGGGCCTCTGACTTGGCTTTACACGCCGTCGAGAAACATCTCACAGGCAGGAAGCAAAATACGTGACGAAAGCATTCAAGGGCGTAGCGAGTTACGGGCAGAGGGGCGGGGCAGCCCCCCCCCCCCCCCCTATAAGATGCAGAAATGCTCACAAACCGAAAAGTAATAAGATAATAAAAAAAATACTATTTATTTCTGATTCACGGAACCCTCGGATTCTCGGCTTCACGGTAGCTTATTATTAAATAAAAACAGCAGATTCTTTCGACAGACGAATTTTATAAGATTGTACTATGAATGGTTGAATCTAGATTTGTTTTTAATTTTTAACGTAATCTGTCCCTTTGTTCTTGCAGCATTTACATTAGAATATTCTTGGTTCGCCCCGCCCCCCCCCCCTCCCCCCTTAACAAAATCCATGCATATGCCTTTGAAAGCATTGGGTCAGTGGGTCGTCTTAGGGGCTTAGAGGCGGATGTTTTCTTTCACCGGAACAAATGATAATTATACAATACGCATATGAATCCAAAAAATCAGAGGTGCGTATCTTGGGATCGAACCTGAGGTCTTAGACTTAGCAATCCGACAGTCATACCACTACACCATCACTTTGTCTACGACATCCGGTGAAGTAAATTGCACTTTGTTCTCTTCCAGAGTATTTATGCTACTAGTAGCACATGAATTACTCTCAGAAATCACCGAAGACACCAATTACGGTACTCCGATCCGAAAAAAAGGCAAGTACAATAATCAAACTGACGTTTCAGGTAAGTTTTAAACTCATTTTTAGTATCAACGGAGTGCATGTTACTTGGTGTAACTAATAGGGAATATGCATGTATTTTTTTTCTTCACTTGAATCAATAACAGTACTATCAACCCAAGAAAATATTAAAAGTCACGTTCAACTACTGGTTGTCGCTCAAAAAAAAAAAATAATAACTTCCTACAATTTTCTACGAAAGTTCAAACGTCGGTAACTGTAGCGGCCATTCATGTCATTTTATTTGACGTCATTTCCCTATTGCTTTGCTCACATATATTTTTTTACCCTTAATAATAATAATTTTACTAAATGTATGTGCTTTATTCAAGCAAACATTGCAATATTAACAATATTATATAAACGACTGTTTCGTAATCGGCCCGCTTAACGTAAACAGTTGTTTAAACATGAAGCGTGTATTTTCGTGTTCTCCACAGCTTGTTCTAGCTCGGTATACCACAGATAATTTAAGAATTGTCATCTCAGGTATAATGCAACCATTTTAAGATGTTTCGCAATTGTTCGGTTTTTTACGTGTTAAGTAACTCACCCTATTTGACTGTATTATAATCATTCGGTCTTTCAATTCTTAAAACGCTCGTTTAGCCAACCGAGCTAGAACAAGTTGTGATGATCACCAAAATTCCTGCCTTATGTTTTAACAACTGTTTACGTTTAGCGGGCCGATTACGAAACGGTCGTTATTTTACTGTTGGTGAACATGACCCTTAGTGAAACAAGTTGTTTTCAAATATAAATAACTGTTTCTTTGACATATATATTATATAGTTTTGACGTCACTACTGGCGTTATCGAGGTACGATGTTTGTTTTTATTTCACACTGGCTGTTTATACACTCACAAGACCGCTGCATTTTTTTTCTTAATTATGATAGATTTTCTGCAGCCGATTGCCTAACCAAATATAGTTCTATTTTTTCAATTTATTCCCGCCCTAGAGAAGGAAGCAATTACTATGAGTCTTTCCCGCCCAAAGGTGGGAAGTAGCATCTTCCACCCGCTATTCGGACCAAACAAACACTTCTTTCCGAGTATGAGAAATGTAATAGTACATTTTGATACAAGTGGAGAAAGTTTGTTATTGTAGTTCGAGGCGGTATTAACACACGAGCCGTAAGGCGAGGGTGTTTTTGAGCCGAGAACTGCAATAACAAATGTCCACGTGTATCAAACGACGTTTTTCAATACACTTTTGAAGAAATGAAATAAAATAATGTAAAATATTTGTGTCACGAGACTATGATTTAAATTTAATTTTTTTCCGCGCTTTGCTTTCGCCAGGTTGAAGGAGAGGCAAAGGTATGAAGCCCACTCTGGGCGGAGCGGGAGGGAGTGTCAGACTCTTACTGACTAAAACCCATCCATGTTCTTCCTCGCCCTTTACGTTCCGGGGCCGCGGTATCTCTTTCGAACAGTGTTGTTACAAAATCCTGGTTACATCATTCATGTTGAGATGGTGCATTATGTGAGAACAATGTAGCAAGATGTGCACGATAAAAGTGTCCATACAGTCTAAAATAAAAAACTTTTTTTTTTAAATCTTTTAAATTAGAACACAAATAAATGATGATTTGTTTATAAAAGTTATAAATAATCATGTTTATCTACGATATTGAATTTATAAACACTATTTGAATATTCAAAACATGTTATAAAGAAAGACGTAGATCGCTTTTCCAAAAAAAAAAACATTGACCTCTGACTCTACAGGGTGAAATTGAATAGATGCGACAAATTTAAATATACAATAATACGTGTTGTCAAGAAAATGTATAAAATATCAAATGTAAAATTGTAATGAACGAAGGAAGGGTAGTGGGCGGCGCGCGGTCGCCGGGAAGGGATATCAGCGCTGGCGCACATGCGAGGTTTGGCAACGTCGCGCGATACTTACATTAGAAACTAGGCTAAATTAGGTAAATGACCGCTATGAACGGGAATACCGATAATTCGTACTTAAATAAAGATAATAACATCAATGGACCTTTTGAAAACGATAATCGCGTAATTTTTTTTAACGATTTAGATAGTAGAAAAAACAGTTTATAATTACTATGTTACTGTAACTGAAGCTCCCATTTCATTTTGTCGCATTTATTCAAATTCACCCTGTATAGTCAGAGGTGAATGTTTTTTTTAATCATGCAATGAACCAATTTGGACTAAGTATAATGCATTTTTCAAAAATGCACGCGTTAGAAATACACTGGATTTTGAACCTAATCATAGTGCGAAAAGAACAAGTTTTCGAGGAAGTGTATTGATAAAAGTTTTGTTATTCTTGCATATTCCTTATAGTGAAATGGGACGCTAAATTCAACTGCGAACTGTGATCACACTAATCTTAGCTTTAACATTGAGAATAACCGGGTGCAGATCGAAATAAATATTCAGTATTCACTTCTCCATGTCTGCCATGCCTCAACATCTCATTGCAATGTACATTAATGTGAAGACCTTTCAGTCAAGACACACGATGAAGTATGGGTACGTGTCTGGTAACGGTAGACCAGTAGTAGTAAATGATTATTTCAAAATGTAATTATTTGCAGGGCAAGACTGGAAGCCCATAAAAGGAAGCATTCAGATAGCTACGAACTCACTTCTGGCGCAAGTTGAGGAGCCCACACAAATAGCTTCTGTTGACAGGTAAGGTTTTATAATAACACTAGCTGATGCCCGCTGCTTCGGCCGTGTACAAATTATGTACTAAAACCTTCCTCTAAAACCACATTCATTGGTGAAAACAGCATGAAAATCGGTGCAGTAGTTTTTGAGTTAATCGCGAACATACAGACAGACAGACGCGGCGGAGGACTTTGTTTTATAATAAGTAGTGATTAGCTTTTATCCGCGATTTCGCCCGGGTGGATATCGGGCGGATATATTTCTTAGAAACCCTTAGATAAAAAGTATCCTATATCGTGGGTTACCTATGTGTAAAATTTCTTCGTTTGAGCAGCCGTTATGGCCTGAAAAAGTAATAGATAGTTGCTTTCGTATTTATAATATAAGTATGTATTCACTGTTCATACTTAGTCAACTGCCGAAAGACAGCGTCGAGTTAAAATCATGTATGAAAAATTAGCGTCTTACTTTACTGCTGATTGGTACGGCTCAGTGTAAGCGAGCGTTGTGCTCTATTCATTAAACGTGTTGACTGAATGACTGGGTTCATAATATAAAGCCAAGCCACATCATGACAAGGTACACATCAGGACCAGTCCGAAAAGGGATGGTGCTATAGTTTTAGGGGATGCGTAACGTGTGTTCAGCTTCTTATCCCCGTAGGCTACTGCCCGGCAGTTGCTAGCAGGTTTTCTATATGTGCGGTCGAACACGCTGTTTGTTTTACAAATTAACCCACAAATTACAGTGTAAAATGTAAACCAAATAGCTTGTTCGACCGTACTTAACTTGCCGAGAATTCTAATATCTCAATGCAGGATTTTGATTTTAGTTCATCATTTGCGTCATAAATTTGCAAGGGCTTTTTTGTGGATTTGATTATGTCCGCTACATTGTCATGCTTAGTCTCAGTCTCACACTGGGATCATGTCGGCATTGAAACGCACCATTTTTGCTCTTCGATAACAAGGGTTTTCATTTGAGGGCCATAATTTATAATTATTACAAGTGCTGAAACCGCCCATATTATTTTGTACCAGTAATTTGTATAGAAAGATTACTTATTTAGATTTTTTTTCCTTTTAGGATCAATAACCCCATTGACGATGATGGCGTAAAACGCCCGAATATTTTATCAATGAAGGAAAGTCTGTATCAGCTGCAGCAGAAAAAGCTGAGCAAAGAGTTTCCTTGGGACGTAAGTACTTCTAAGTTTCTGATCCTAAGTTTATTTCGACTCCCCGGGCCTTTGTGTTTCTGCTGTATGCGATAGGTGTACAATGGCGTCATAACGTAATATTTAGCGTATGCAGCATAGACAGTTAGAGAACTGTTTTTTTCTTATTTTTCAATATTAATCGATAATATGGTTGATTAATCAGGGCGTCTTCATTCTGGGAAGTCATGAAAAAGTTAGGGAAGATCAAGGTGATCAGAGAAAGTCAGTGAAATCGAAGGGCCACCTGGAAAGTCGGAAAAATTGAGATTTTACACTTTTTGCACCAGGTGAATGAGTATTCTTGGCGTGTACGCCATGGCACGCCATGTCATGATATTGCTTTTGGGTTCTAGCTAGGGTTTCTTAATTTTCTCGACTTATTTTTTTTCCTTTTCGTTATCTTTTTAGGACTAGCAAATTTTCGACGATTACGATTACTTAGAATGTTTTCTTAACTAAAATTAAATTATATTTTCATTCATAACTTACTTCCAACAGTAAAAACACAAACATTTACGATTTATAAATAACTTGTAGACATCGAAAACACAACCGGAAATGGAATTAAAGTGCGCATTTCAACGTGTCAAACGATTGATTAAGGCAAGCAGAGACGGTAGAGAGAGTAGTAGTAAAAGTTCGAAATAAACGATGATCCTACAAACAGTTCGGACTTTTACCATTAAGTATTTTTTATTACTGGAAAATCTTTAGATTTACCGTCGTTCGGGCTTTTACAGTAACATATTATATAAAAGTTTTTTCATTACTCACACTCGGAAAGTAGGTCTGAAGTTGCCTGAGCGGGTTGAAACTAATACTTTTCAGCTCTAGGGAGAATCCTTTCAACTGAAAAATTTTCAAATTATTAAAGAAACTAGTTCTATTTTCACATTTCTATTGTACCATGTTCCAACTTTCTATACAGCCACTAAAGCACGATGTAAAATTGAAATAACATAAAGTTTTATTAATTAAAAAACTATTAAACTAAACTATAATATTTTTAAACAACTTCATAATAATTTAGTTCCAAATATTTAACGTAACATGGATTTGGGAAAAATATTTTCCAATTTTTCAAAGATGAAAATTTAAAAAAAATGATTGAAAAGCTGGCCGGCCACAGAAAAAAAACAAAATAGGCGAGAAAGCGGCAATCCGATCTTGATTTGTTTTTGCGATTGATTCATGTTTTTATTTTCCTTGTATTCGTAATGAAAAGCACAGTGTTTACCCCAGGATAAAGACTTATTTAGTCCCTGGAACTATAGGCGCCCTCGCTAAGTTCGGGCGTCAAACCCCGTCTCGGGACTAAATAAGTTACTTTACCCCTAGGGTAACAATGTACTATTCTAATCGGCTCAAGGCGATCGTGCGTCGATAAGTGTGGCCACTACCTAATTAGTGAACTAAATCTACATCACAATAATTTCAACAGGAGAAGATGGAACCCATTGACATCGACCGCAACATGTCAACAGTGTCAGTGATGGACGTGGAGTGTTACGACGAGTTCGTGTCAGCGCCCGTGAACAAGGTGCCCGCGGCGTATCATGACATCAGGTCGCCGCACTCTGTCTATGGTCATGCCGCTGCTATATCGGCGCCGCCCGCAAAGTATGTATCGTATTCTGTTCTTATGGGACTTAGGGCACCCCTATTCGGACAAGTTAGGTTCGTAGGCCCTGCAAACGTGGGGCTACGTGTCTCATGATCACTTTGTGATCGGAACTTTGCCATACTTTGTATAGAGCAGGGACCGATTAATTGGGTTAAAAATTTAGATGGTTAGACCTGCCACCAATATGTTAACCATTACACGGGTTAAACCGTACAATGTATGGGTTAACCATTTAAGTAAGTAATTGAAAAATACTTTTACTTTAGGGTTTTTAAGTAACCCGATTAAGGTCCATGTTCACCGAAAAGATAACGGTCTGATTATCTAAAAAAAGCTGTTTAAGGGATATGTTCCCCTACAAAAATGTGTTTGAAACAGCTGTTTTTAGATAATCCGACCGTCATCTTTTTGGTGAACATGGATCTAAAACCCCTAAACGGGTAACCTTTTCGATCCCTGGTTTAAAGTGATCGTAGTCACTCCATATGCGGCAGAACAACTGTCCTCTGATCACAAACTGCTGTATATTTCAAAAAATAATATTATAGCCCCACAATATACATACCCAAAATTCATAACCGAAGTCTGAAGTGTCTTTTAAATTACGCTGGCAGTAGGTAGGCAGCATTTCAATATAACTATAACATAGCAATATAACCAGTGTAGTCTGGGCTCTTATTCTAGTTATTAAACCCGGGGGGGGGGGGGGGTTTCAAAAACCCGTACCGAGCTAGACCAGCTCAAATTCAGAGTACCACCGGAATGCAGTCCGATACACAGCGATTATCCAGCAATGAATAACCTTGATCAAAACCTTCCAAAATCTCATAACATTTAATCTCCACAGATATAACGACAAAATAGAACTCCTCAAAACGGCGGCCACAGGAAAAGGCCCCGAACTACGCGACATTCTAGCCGCTCTCACAACCATAAAGTCTCATGATACTTTCAATCTAGAGCGAATGGAGACTCTGGGAGACGCTTTCTTGAAATTCGCTGGCAGCCTCTATTTGTACCACAAGTTCCCAACCCTAAACGAAGGACAGCTTACTAATATTAAGGGCAGATTGATAAGTAACAGGTAATTTAATATTATCATTTAAATATATCGTTAGACATTACACACACCGCCATCTAGTGCCACTCTAAGTAACGAGGCTTGTGTCATGGACACCAGATAGTCGTTACTGCATAGATGCTAAATGAATAACTAAAATCATTTATGGTAATGGACTGATCAGCAAAGGCCCCTTCTAAGTGTTACCATAAAAGCATGGGTTACCTTCCGCATTCCGGTCGACCCTTAGGTCACCTAAGCGGAGACGAGCGTAGAGGAATTGTGGAATTGTGCGGGGCTTTACCAATCTGATCGGACATTGATAGTGATCCACGTCGCGACTCTCGTCTCTCCTGTGATTGGTCGAATATTGCATGACTTTTCTCCGCTTCGGTGGAAACCAGGGGGTCTAAAATGGCTTCAGCCCGCAATGGCTTAAAGCCTTCAGTTTATCTAACTAAAGGTGTGTGAATTGTCGGATCGGAAATAGAAGCGCTATTGCCGATTCCCAAGGCAGAACACATTGACCCATTGAATAACCTACATCATTTTCCTACTAAGTGGATCTCACTGCGTTTTTCGTATTGAAATGACATGAGCTACGACTCGATACGACTGGAATGTGCGCCAAAAATGGACACTTTTAATGGCAACTAATTTCTTTATTGTGAGCTGTAGTACACACCCCGGGTGTTCTATAGGGCCGTAGGGTGTTTAAATCATATTAACATTATCTTAATTTGATTGTTGTCTTTGAACATTCTACTAAAAACAAGATGCGTGAGAAGTTTTATTAGATGCGAGCTAATGCGGAAACCGATTTTTCCCGGGTTTTACTATAGGACCGAAATCCGGTTCCGATAGTGTGTAATTGCGTACTATGCAGCACTGTACAAACGCCCAGGATGTATCTACATATATAAGTATAGGTGAAGTTAATAGTGAGATGATTTAAAACTTTTATGTAATTTAAGGAACCTCTACTACGCCGGGGAGAGGTTTAACCTCGGAGGCCGTATGAAAATCGAACAGTTTTCTCCGAGGAAAGACTTTATGCTACCGGGATTCTTCGCGCCTCAAGAGGTTGAGGACTTCATTACCGAAAAACAAGTAAGTCATTGCCATTATTATAAAGCAATTAATAATTGAGCTTAGTTGTGCTAAACACACACATGTCCGCTTACATAAGTACATTCACACACACACACACACTCTCACACACACACACACACACTCACACACACACACACTCTCTTACACACACACACACTCTCACACACACTCACACACCCACATCCCCATACATCACACATGTGCGCTCCTTTTGTGTTTTTGATTTTATATGTTCCTTTCTTTTGTTTTTAATTTTTCGCTACAATGTAAAAGCGGATCGGAGTCATCTAACACAAGCATCTCCTTGCTAAAAAGGTGATCTCCAAATCATGTTTGTTAAGCCTTAAGTAATTGAAATAGACATTTTATTTTTTGTTTTATGCTTGTTTTGAACTTTAGATGTATGTAGGACTGGTTAAAACCAGTCCAGTATTAGAATCTGGGATTAGTTTGACGTTTTTATCTGAATCAATAAAATATTTTGCCAGAACTAAGTCAAGGTATCTAAGTGGCCATGTACACTTGACGACGCATCAAGGTACCTATACATATACAGGATATTCTGCTCATATTCCGCTCTTCAGCTGATCTCTCATTAGAGATCAGCTTAATTTAGCTGATTTATTTTGTTTTTCTATTCAGTTTTTTTTTTGTAAGTATAACTTGTTTGGTCGTCGTGCGTACCTTAGTACTTATATTTAACTTTAAATAATTAAAAATCAGCTGTTCAGTACATTAGGCGAACATAAATGTACTGATCAGCTGTTTTTTTTGCGCGATTTCCAGTTTGGTTCTATATTAAAAGTTGTTTGTTATCATGAGCTAAAGTATCGTACCCTAATTACCAGTCACCCTATACAGAGTGGAAACGGTAAACGAAGCAGTAAGGGGAGAGCTACCTTAACCGTTGCAGCTACATGAAAATGGTCTTAGGAAACTATCCATAATTTTTCGTAAAATTTTGATCCCCATTAGCAGATTTAAAAAAAAATGTAAGTACTTACAGTTAGCAAGAAAATAGGCATTTTACACAAAACATTTTTTGATGCCAATCGATCCTGTTTCTAATACTGATCAAAAAGTTCAACCTGGGTTAGGTTGGAGTACTCAAAAAGTCAGAAATTGCAAAACAACTTTTCCCATACCTACATTTTGTTTGAAAATTTTAACCATTTTTTTCCTAAGACCATTTTCATGTAGCTGCAACGGTTAAAAAGGTCGTAGCACACTTACCAATTCGGAATGGGATCGTCACCGCCTCGCCTTTCCCCTTGGCGTCAAACAGGCGTCCACGTAACGTAAGCGGATCAGATGCTCCGGCACGTCGACTCGGCTCCAGCTAGGCGACACGGCGACGCCGCGCTTACGGCTCGCCGACCGCTGGTTGACGGATAGGCGGCACTAGTTCAATCATTTTGAATCCGAACGTTAAGTGTAGCGCGCGGTTATGTCTCGGTTCACAATACGTCACGTCAGTTGGCTATTATTGCCATAGCACTTGATGAAGACCGCGGGTGGGGCGTGGGCGAAGATACGTAAGCTAGGTTACGGAGAGCCGTAAGCCAGGGTACGGAGAGCCGTAAGCTAGGGTACGGAGAACCATAAACGTGGGAGCTTATCCCGAGGCGAGGCGATTACGTTACGATTCCGATTAGTGTGCGTTGCAGTAGGGAGTTTCATACAAATAATACTGAACGGCTCGAGTAATACGTTGACGATCCCTTTCCGATTTGATACGTGTGCTACGACCCTAAGATAGCTCCCCTGCCCCGTTAACCGTTTCCACCCTGTATACATAATACATATATATATAATAATCGTAGCTTACGAAGGAGGAATCAAAAATAAGGCACATTTATAATCCAAGCTGCAAGTTTTTTTACTTTAAAGTCTATCCATTAAAATAAGCATAATTATGTACGGTCGAACAAGCTATTTGGTTTACATTTCACAATGTAACTTGTGGGTTAAACTGTAAACCAAATAGCTTGTTCGACAGTACAATGTGAACATTATTAAATATTGTTTTCATATTTCAGACTAGAGTATTTTTCATTGATCCATTTTTTTACGAACAGTGGCTAGTCATAAAGAAACTAAATTTTATTGAATAAAAAAGTTTTACACCACTCACCTTGTTTTAGTGTTGTTTATAACTTTTTTTTTAATTTATTCCTTACTTATGTCTAGTATGTATTGTTACACTTTAATTGAAACCCTCTCTCTTTTTATAAACGGGAAGTAAAGCTATATCAAACTTAATCTTTGAAGAATGTTATAACTTAAACCGCTTTTAAGGGTGTATAAAAGTAATAAAATCTGAACAAATATACAAATGAAAAAATATGTAAAAATACAAATGAAAATTTCTTAAAAAAAATACTAAGCGATTCATAATTAAAATAACCACACGGAATCCTTTAAATTAGGTCCACAAAAGATTAATTAAAACGCCTAGTTTTATTTGTTACACAGTAAATTCTAATGTCATTGGCTGTTGTTATTTTGGCCAACCAATCACAACAGCGTACATATTATTTGACAGCAGGTTTACCGAAGACTTATCCGTCTTTAGTAACCGGTACTAACTTACAACCCACACAAAATGCTAATGCGGTTATATAAAAAACTAAAATTAAAACTAGTCATGCTTTTATACATATATTCAACACGTAAGTACTCAATGATTTGGCTATTGTATTAAAAGTTCAAAGTTAACGGATTTACACGACATAATAATCTGTCTAAAGATTTATAACGCCTTTTTATGCCATGATCACGAAGCAGCTAGCTGTCTAGCTGGACAAAATTAATACAGCACAGTCGACAAACATTAATACTTAGTATAAACACATGCCTAATTATTTTATATCTTAGTTGCAAAATCACAAAACATTTAACACTAACTGTTTTACTAACACTAAAACTCAACAAAAAAGTGTGAACCAAAACATTCAGAGAAATAAAACTAGACTAAAATAGATAAAATTTAAACTATTATACGCAAACAAAATATAACAATGACAGCGTATGACAAGCAAACTTTTTTACTAAACGCGTCACTAACAGCTAATTTACGTACATTTTAGATTGCGCTTAATCATGCTTACTTCTTTATTTATTTTTTATTTGTGCTATGAAACTTAATGAACTCTTCAACAGAGGCAAACACGTCATCTGCCAACACCTTAGGTGTGTGCAAACCGGCGAAATGTCCTCCAAAGTCGAAAGAGGTAGATCTCACTAGGTTCAGGAACTTGTCTTTTAGTACCCAGTCTGGTTGGTAGATTACTTCGTATAGGAATTTGATTGCTGCGGTTGGTACTTCGGTTGGTATTCTGTAACAGAAAAAAAAATGAATTTGAAGGCGGTTTTTTTTGTCTTTTGTTTCATTACTTATTAAACGGTATTTCTATGGAAATGAACTCTTAAAAATAACAATACTACAAGGGTTAACTTATCTAAAGTAAAATTCAAATTATAGTAATGTGGTTTCAAGTCTGATTAACTTCAAAGCTACTTACTCTTGAACAGTCTTGAGATGGGGGTGATGTAATCCTTCAGCGTAAAGCCTCATAGAAGTGACAATGCACTCATTTACCCACGTTATGGTCACTGTGTCCAACACATCATCTATGTCAAGGCTTTCCAGTCCTCCATGGGGTGTATCCAATTGGTCCCTGTTACTGCACAAGCCCATTTTCTCCATCATATACGCTGCTAAGCCGGCTGGAGAGTCGGTGAGGGCAACTCCTGCAAAATAAAATAAAACAATGATACAATTACACATAAGAGTTGACATTGAAATACGCGCTTTGTACTTAGAGTTTCGGACACCATCAGCCCGTAATACAATACAATATAAGAATAGGCTTGTTTCCACCATCAATAAATTGCAAATCTATTTAGTCCGTCAATTAGAGTATTGGAAAATAATGGGCACGTATTTTTTGTTTTTGTAAATCAACGAATATTGACAAAGATAAAACGCATCAAAACTCGGAGTGGGGCTCGTGACGTCACTGTTCGGTATCAACTCACTAAGAATGATACCGAACAGTGACGTATTGGGAATTTTAAAAGCGTCGTATCTTCGTCAATTTTGGTTTATGTGACAAAAGAAAAAATACGGGTCAAATATTTTTTGATAATCTAAGTGACGGACTAATTAGATTTTTTCAGTTAACAAGCCTATTGACATATATATAACGAGGCGATTATTATCGACGTCGAGTAAAGTCTTATTTTGGTTATTTAAGACTAACACCTATGTAAATGGTTAACTTTATATGTTTTAAACAAACACCAATTAATACTAAAACATTATTGTGACTGTATTGTAGCTTCATCCAATGCCGCTGCCGAGATCTGATTTGTTTAATAGAACATTGACCGACGTATTGACGACTTAGTAACACACTTTTTTGTGCCAAATGAAGGAAGCAGCTTTGAATCTCGCATGAAACATGTATTTGTGTGGCCTTCAGATAGTTATTCCGGGTCCAATGTTTGTGTATGGGCATGATGACAGTATCAAAAAAATTGCAAATCTACATAGTCCGTCAGTTAGAGTATTGGAAAATAATGAACACGTATATTTTATTTTGGTAAATCAATGACTATTGACAAAGATATCGCGTCAAAACTCGGGAATGGGGACTCGTGACGTCAGAACTCGCTAAAAAGTATACGTGTCGTATTGAGAATTTTAAAAGTGTCGTTTCTACGTTAATTTTGGCTTAAGTAACAAAAGAAAAATACAGGTCAATTAATATTTGTTGATATACTAACTAACGGACTATTTTTTTTTTTGCGTCTACCCCATTGTGTTTGTAAAACGATCCGTGATCATCATCATCATCTTCCTGCTATATTATTTCGGTTTGGCGCAAACCTACGATATCGGAGAACTTGTTATCTAGTGAGTGGCAACATTTTGACATTGACAACAAAAAAACCCGACACATCCCATTCGCCTTGAACAAGCATGGTGGTCACAGAGTTTGTATTATTTAACGAAAAAAAACTTACCAACAGTATCTGGTTTCGTTGCTTGAATATGGTAATATCCAGACTCCCTCATTAAATATTTGAAATGATTCGTCAAGGGGTAGATTCTTTCTGGTCGATCAGAGTCTATTAAAGTTGGGAACAGGGATCCAATCAGTATCTTGATGTAGCTAATAGTTCTTGATGATATGGGCATGTTACAGTGATATCTGGAAAAAATAAGACAACATGAATATAACATCACCCCTGTTTTCCCAAAAAGCAGAGGTAGAGGTTGACCGACAGTCCAGCCAGTAAATTCCGTTAGTTCCATTAATAAAGAGCAAACCTAACTTTGTCTGACCTGGGAATCGAACTCTTAACGTCATACTCAAAGTTACCAAGGAACCACTAGACCAACTTTGCAGTTTAGATTAAACTAACTTGTCCGGATATAATATTAGGGTAATTTCAATTATATCGTCTCCTATTGGCACGGGGTTGTATCTTTGACTTCACCTTCTGGAAAATAATGTTACGTCATCGATAGTCTTGGCCTATGCTCGTTTTCATTAACACTAGGCCATACCTAAATGAATTCCTGAATAAAAAAGCAGTATTGAAATTTGGTAATGCAATAAAAGGACGTCTAACGATGACGACGTTATTCGAAAGCAAAATTATAGTTTTTCGTCATTGAATGAATTGAATGAAGAATGTGTGAACTTTGGAATCACTTCCGTAATTACTACCTACATAGAAGTCATGTACATTTTTCAAACATGTGTAAAATTAAGATAAGATTAATGTTACCAAAACAAGATATCAAATAAGTAATTATTTATACATAACTTTTGATTCATGCCTTAAAAGTGATAAAAGAAGTGTGGCTATCAGATAAAAAAGGTACTTTACCCCAAAACGTTTTCAGGGAAAAGTGTTGCCATGTGTGTAGCGCACTGCGAACCCCAGTCTCCTGCTTGAACGTAGAACTTTCTGTAACCCAATCGCAACATTAAGTTACGCATCATGATTCCAATCTGCACTGGGCTTAAACCTGGTTTGTTGGTTCCCTGGAAAAAGAAATCACAATAATTAACCAAGATTATGCCTGGCCTGTAATAGTGACTATGACATTTGATTGTTTTTCGGCTGTTTGCTCTCAGATTAATCACGTACGAAACATCGGCCCCATCTAGTTTTTACATTATTGACTTGTAAGGGTTTGTAAAAACCAATATTCATAAATTTATCAATATTTGAGCATTATTTAAATAGGGAGAACTAGCTTCTTGAAATGAAATTTGAAATTATAATTATATTAAATGAAATTTATTTGCTACAACTGTAGTATATAAATAGATGGTCGAGTTATGTTTTTTTAAGCTTTTAAAGTATATTTTAATTTCTGGTTTCTAAAGAGATGATCTGTGACGTAAATATAAATGACATTCATATTGTGATAATCGTTAGTCATTACGAAAACCAATAAAGCACGATTGCTTTCGGTATGACCTACATACAATAATATGTAAGTAGTAAAAAAAATACACGTGGAACGCCCAATGTTACATTTGAGATGGCTAGCAAAATTCAAGGATTTACATAATACCGTTTTGTTATTAAGGTCACCGCAGGCCATTATGGCACTTCCCGGATCGAAATATGGAAATGCCTCGATTATATCATTTCTGTACATGGCTACATTTTTGGCCATAGCTCCTTGTTGACAAAATGTACGTTAAAATCTATAAATATATGAAACCTTGTTTTTCTTAACTTTTCCTTTGTATTGAAGATGTCGGTCTTGATTACATAAATACGTTGTTTGTTTATCAGCTCTGTTTTTGAATGAAAATATCCTTTTCTTACCTCGGAAAATCCGTAGCCGGGTAAATCTGCAGCCACAACTTCAAAGACAAAGTTGTATCCTTCTTTCGGTGTTGTCAGCATTGGAATAACTTTGACAAACTCTTTGGAGGAACTTGGCCATCCATGTAACATGAGCAGTGGTAGTACTTCAACACCTTTATTCACTTTAGGCTTTACTTGTATGTAATGTAAATCCAATCCCTGGATTTTCGTTTTGAAATGAGGAAATCTGTTCAAAAGCTCTGCCCTCTTCTTAAAATCAAACTTCTCAGACCAGTAGGTTAGAATCTTTTCTAGGTAGTCAGTGTTCATTCCGTACTCGGATTGTATACCTTCTAGGGGTTTCGTGAACCTCCTTCTGGTTTTTAATCTTTGTTTCAAGTCTGCGATCATCTGTAATACATTACAAGAATTTACAATTTGCCAGTTGGAATAACAACTTAGTGTTTGGCTAAGTAGACAAGGACGTGAGTCAGCATTAAAACAAATCCGTACATAAAGTTATATTTTAGAGCAGCGGTGGCCCAGTGGTGGCGGCCCCGCCTTACGAACAGTAAGTCGTGGGTTCGAACCCAGCTAGGCGCATTAATTTATTTCATCGCCACTGCTCTCAAAAACGGTGTAGGAAAACATCGTGAGGAAACCGGCATGTCCTAGAATAAAAAAATCGAAGACATGATTGTGACATCTACCAACCCGCACTGGGCGCGCGTTGTGCCCGCGTGGTGGATTTATATCCCATACGCAAAATACGCGCTTTGACATGGAGTTGCGGACACCAGCCCGTTGTACAATACAATACAAAGTTATATATTACAGGAAATATGAGTCACGCTTATTAAGAAGATCTAAGCGCTTCAATTAAGCTGAGTCAGCAAAATATTTTCTGCTGCTCAAATATTTTCTTGTGTTACGTGCAGATTTTTTTGCGATCAGTACAAAAAACAGTTTCTATATTTACCGTATCATTAAAATCGATCTTGAAAGGCCTTATCGACTCATCTTCCTTTACAGGCCTTACGCCAGAACCCCACCATTTTTGATAATCCAAATCTGGCACGTCAGGCACTTTATTAAGCGTATACTTAACTCCGACAAAAATGGCCCCTATTAGGACAAACGACGAGAAAAGTAATGTCTTCATCTGAAAATAAATAAAGCTAAGATTAGGATGTATTGTACTTACATAAGCACACGTCAAACATGACCTCGGAGTAAAATGCATAACAAAAAAAACTGCAGTGCTTTTTCAATGCACTGCAATATATTTCAAAGTAGTCTCGTTTTTACATAGTTCCAAAAAAAGGTAATATGCAATTGCATTGCAGTCAGAGATGAACGGTATTTAGAAGTGGAAGCGCCATTGAGCCCGAAACATTCAAATATTCTTACGTTTCTTTGCAATTTGCAAGTCAGTATCAGGCTGTATTCTGAACAAAATGTGTTTCGTGACTGTAACACAGATGTATTTACAGAATTTATTTGAATGACTATCATGAAATATGTTTTAATTTTGTGTAAATTTTTGTGTGTGCAATAAAGAATAAGAATAAGAATGAAAAACTCATGACAGTAAACCCATATTTGTTGCGCTCACGCATCATATAATTACCTTAATCAACAAACAACTTGACAGTCTGAAACTGACCTGCATATTATTATCATAATTGCAAAAAAAACGTAAGTAACAAAAAAAATATTTTGCAGGCTACATTAGCGTATCCTCTTCGAAAGGTTTTTGGTTTTCCTAGGCTGAGTTCAGAACTAGTCTAAACAGTTATGTCTATCATTAACATAACACCTTTCTACGTATCGAGACCATTGTCGCGGTGTGTGCACTACTGTCAGATTTATCGAAGGCTAGACTGCCTAAATTGCCTAAGGGCCGAGTCACACCGGAACGGCAGTGGCCGTCAGCGATGCGGCGAGCACTTTCATTGCGAAATAATTTTAAACTATATCTACATACATAAAAAAAACAGTATCGCTTCTCGGTGGTTCTGCCCGCGGCTGCCAGCAACGACGCGAGGCCCCTCGCGGCAACGCAGGCGTCATCGCGACCTTTTCACGCTTTTCAAGCGAAACTGGTCTTTTAAGTATGCAGATAAAGTTTAGAATTATTTCACACTGAAAGTGCTCGCCGCGTCGGTGTCGCTGCCGGCCGCTGCAGGCGCATCGCAATAAAATGTGTATGTTTTTGTATATAGTAAATAAAGTTATATTTTGAGTCGCTCTATTTAGATGTGCTTGTAGCGTCGGTCTCGGTGTGAATTGACCCTTAAGTTAGAACTGACGAAAGAGATAGACTAGGTTTACGTAACGGCTTTCAATGTAAGTACTTATGAAACCAAACAAGCGTTAGACCGTTTACGGTACGGTGTGCCCAAATCTAAAGTCCGAAATTGTTTAAAAAAATGTCTTGTCCTAAATTGATTATGAAATAGTAAGGTTAACAACGGTTAGTATAAATCATATTGCAATTATTTATGTGTTGTCCTATTTAAGAAAAACGTAAACGTTCCTGAACTAATAATCCAATTCTAAAATGCTACATTATTTGTGGGTGCTATAGGCTATGCATATACGAAGTCGCAGGCGAAATGCTACTTACCTTATTATTTTTGAATACATTTTGTTTCTAAATCACTCACTATGTAAAAATGTTAAAACTTCGGGTATTGAGTTTTGTATAAATTTTATACATAGTAATGTGTATTGATTGATTAAACAAAACATGTTTACCTATGAAGTCAAATGCTTGGTCTAGTAGCTAAGTAAATGTGAGCAAAGCAGTAGTAGAATAAATAAGATATTATAACTTCCGTATCATCATCATCATCATCATCATCAGCCTATAATGTTCCCACTGCTGGGACACGGCCTCCTGTCAATGAGAGGGAATGGGCTATAATCTACCACGCGGGCCCAGTGCGGATTGGTAGATGTCACATGTCTTCGAATTTTTGGTTCTAGGACATGCCGGTTTCCTCACCATGTTTTCCTTCACCGTTTTAACTTCCGTATAAGGATCATAAATTAGTCTTAGATGAATAGGTGTGTCATTGTTTTCCTTTCATCGATTTTTACCTTCCTTGCGAATGATAAATGATAAATGATATTTATTCAGCAAGTAGGTTTTCTCAAACACTTTTACACGTCATTTTTTTTTTAAAACTAGATGAGGCCGGTGTTTCGTACCTGACTACTCTGAGAAGAAACAGCCGAAACAAACTCAGGAGGTCATAGTCTCTTTTGAAGTCCAGACAATCTTGCAACAATGGACATTTGTTTGTAGACTACTTATACATATTGATTAGATTTCACGTGATAAATAATTAAACTTTCAGAATTGAAATTTTTTCATGTCCAAATAACCAATACTTTACTGAATCCCAAAATAAATCAAGCTTTTATTCAAATGAAAAGAAGAAAAAATTGGTTTATCTAACAACATTAAACGTGTAGGTAGGTGTAAAAAGTTTAATTTTCGTGATATTAACCGTTGAGGAGTTCCCTCATGAGGAGGCGAGGCTGCAGGCTAAAAAATGAATTATAACCAGAAATAAAAGTGTTTGTAAACACCTTTGTTTCTAGCCCAATCTGTTGGGGCCGTGGCCGTGGGGGGAAGACATGTGACATAATCTACCAGTTACTAGTAATCGGTAAAAATGGCTACTGAGTTCTACAAAGTGTTTAAAGTTTTGTATATTATGTTTTTTTTATTGCTTATTTTTTCCTTAATATAAGTAAGCATTTATAATATTTTGTTAAAATAAAAAAAAGTAAAGTTCTAATATTTGTATGCCTTTCTATGGCGAAACATGTGCGTTCACAGCCATATTTTAAAAGACCTTAAATTTACCATGTTTTTACACAAATAGAAATTATTCTATTTTATTCTTCTATTCTGGGCCCGCGTGGTGGATTATGGGTAGTGTCCTAACAGGGGGAACATTCTATACGATTTGCAGATGAGGGGAACTGGATAGAAATTCAATTGCAAGATTTGACCTAAACCACGGAACAGAAAAAAATGTTTTTCCTGTTCCTTGATTTAAACAAACACGTTGCGTGTTTAATGTTATTATGTTTGTAAAAAGATAAGTACGTTACGGTTTACCCGTTAATTTAGTTTGACCTTATACCTACCCATAATAGGAAAATGCTGTAAATAACATAAAAAACACTTAATTTTGTGCAAATTAATCAAACAACATACCTATAACCAGTTTACAATTTAAATATAAAAATGGATAGGTTTGTTCATAGTATTTAAAAACTAGTTTCCTGACAAATTATGTACTTAACCTGTACCTACAATGTAGGTAGGTATTACCAAAATGTTAGGTACATTTTCGATGTAGAATAACAATCTGTTGAACATGCATGACGGTGCGAATCGAAATATCGTAGGTAGACACCACAATTTTGGTTGATTTTTAAACGCAATTTGCACTTTTTAGTGTGTTCCAGTCTCGACCAAAATGTGGGTCGATTCCTAATCGAAGCTGTGTAAAACACTTTCACTCAATACATTTTATAACAATACATGTTTATGTACCTATTAAAATAAGACTCACTTTTATAGTTATTCAGTACACTCCTCTCCTGGCCTAAAAACAATAAAACCTATAAGTACTTAAACACTTAACACCAAAAAAAAATCTATGTCGATTATAAAACTTCATAAAAAATAAGTATTTGATTTGTTCGCATTAAAGCACGTGCGATGCCGGTGATCACCGAAATCATATTGCGAATCTGTGATAATGTGCTCGCGACGCCGACGACGTGACGCTTACAAACTCGCCGCACCGAGCGTCGACCCGCGACCGGCAACCGAGCACACCCCCGGCCTTGACCTTAATAAGCCCTTATTGACTGTTAACATTTACGTAATGTAAAATGAGTAAATGAATTAGGAACCCACAGGATTAAAAAATAAAATTCTTGACCGAGTAAAGTAAGTAGGTAGACCTGGATAAGGATCGAATCCTAGTTTTTTGTTGAAGTTAATTTATTTATATTGCGTTTGTGTTTCTCATTTCATCAGTTATAATAAAGGGTGTAAAACACCTCCTAACGAATCCGAAAGGCACTTGTTCTCCCCGTCATTGCGATCATTTGTTTGTTCTACAACATACCTACCTTCTGGTTACGGAGATATTGGGGGTCAAAGTTACAACTTTTTGACAAGGTTTTTTTTTTAAGTACAAGTTTTATTGTAAGATTTTTACTTTAAACACCTCTACGACCCCCGTACTATTTAATCCATCCATTAACACAATGTTTTAAGTGAAATATTTTTTGCGTAAAATTACTTAGTATGATGTACAGAATGCTTGGTTGACGGCAAAGGTAAAGGCTAAAGGTTATGGCTCATTTTAGTTAGATTGACATTTTAGAAATATGAGGGTTTATGAGAAAATGCTTTATGAAGATTAATTTAATGTTACCCTGTTACACAAATATGTAATCCTATACATATATAAAATGTATAGAATTCTCGTAAGCATACGGATAACTTGAACGTTATCTCTAAACTACTTCATCAGCATCTGCCTAGCATTTGTAGTCTTACCGGATGCAGCTGAATACCAGTATTTTACGTGGAGCGACTCCCTATCAGACCTCCACAGCCCAATTAGTAATAGGTTCAGGGCAATTCAGTTAGTACCTAGGTATGTCGGTAAGTACTGTTGTTTTCATAAATTATAATAAATTGTTTTCGCATATTTCTCATTAGTTGAGGAAGTGCGACAAAATTGTGTCAATCATCATCTGATAAATATTGTGAAATAGAGACGGATTAAATAGTAGGTAGTTGTACCTTGAAATATTGCAGAAATTATTATACAACGTGTAAAAGAAAGAGTATAGTCATAATTATGAAAGGATGTGCTACAGACCATCAAACTGAACAACTTTCTCCATGCATGGGATGGGACCACTATCGTAAGCGCAAAAAAATAATAATCGGCGGTCTCATACATTTGGTCGAGTAGGTATTGGAATTTTGTATGGGGCCGTTGATTATTTTCTCGCGATTACGATGGTGGTCCCATGGAGAAAGTTGTTCAGTTTAATGGTCTGTAGTACACCCTTCCAAATGGCTAGTTTCTGTTACACGTTGAATAAACAAGTTATAATTTTAATAATTTTGTTGAAATGTGGGGCAGTTATCTACATAACGTAAATATACCCGCACTTGTAGTTTCTTTGCCTCTGAACACCGACCTACTGCGTGCCGTGATATCAAATGTATTATACTTAGCACTTTTTCCAGTTATACTAAAAAAATACGCTTTGTATGCTAACATTGCTAACACATCCTTACTTACCTATCTTGCTCGCGTTACCCACATAACTATGAGAAATATAGATCGTCTGTTTAAGGAAGTGAGAGGCAAATTATTGCTAGGAAAATTTTAAGTCGATAAACAAGGTTTTTTTTTGTCCACGGAACCTTAGGTACCTTCTGATTTAAATGTGTAACAGGAAAAAATAGGAAAATAATAAAGCTTCTGATAAACTTTGTCTTTTCTACAACATCATCATCAGCCTATTAATGTTCCCACTGCTGGGACACAGGCCTCATCTCTACAAGAGGGAATGGGCCACGCGGGCCCAGTGCGAATTGGTAGAAGTCTTCGAATTTTTGGTTGTAGGACATGCCGGTTTCCTCACGATGTTTTCCTTCACCGTTTTGAGAGCAGTGGTGATGGAATAAATTACACAAAGTAATAATGCGCCTGCCTGGGTTGGAACCCACGACTTACTGTCCGTAAGTCGGGCAACCACCACCGGGCCACCGCTGCTCTACAATAACAACTAAATATTTCAATTTACTTTTTTACCACTTCTTTCTTCTTCTTAGCGTGTCAATGGCGACAAGTTCAAATATATGTAGCCCAAAACGGATTATTCCATAAATCCCCACCGACAAATCCCTACCAGTGGGGATCGTTACTTTTTTTCCAGAAATCCCCACTAGTTAAATAATCTCAGCCTAGTGGGGATTTTTGGAAAAATAAACAACAATCCTCACCAGATGTTGTTGTTTCTAAATTGTTAAACGAAAAATGAGTTATTCAAACCGTTTAATTATAAGAAAAAAGAAGAAAACATCTACAAGTGCACAATATGTATACTAGAAAAAAAATAAGAAAATATTTTTTTATTTTTTATTTAGCCTGTACTGTCCCACCGCTGGGCAAAGGCCTCCCCCAATTCCTTCCATGTGCTCTTTTCCTGTGCCGCCTCGGACCAACCCTCGTGATGCGCGTCCAAATCGTCTCGCCACCTTTTTCTGGGTCGGCCTCGGCGGCGCTGTCCGTCTTCCGGCAACCATCGTGTGGAGACCTTTGCCCAGCGGTCATCGTGCATGCGACTGACGTGACCCGCCCAATCCCATTTTAGCCTAGCAGCCTTCATGCCAACGTCCACTATGCCCGTTTTGGAACGCAGCGTGGTGTTTCGAACCCTATCTTGTCTTTTGACACCCAAAATGCTGCGTTCCATTGCTCTTTGGCAAACTCCAAGGCGGAGCTTCTGCGACTCTGTGAGCGACCAGGTCTGAGCACCGTAGGTTAGGACGGGCAGGATGCACATGTCAATGAGTTTGCGTTTCAGGGAGATTGGAAGATCACCCTTCATTAGCGTCTTCATGGGCCAGTAGCTTTTCCAGGCATTTTCGACTCGGCGATCGATTTCTCTTTCTTGCCTGTTTTCGAAAGATACTAACTGGCCCAAGTAGATATACTCATCGACATACTGTATTTCCTGCCCATCTACTTCGACCCTACGCTTAGTGCTGTTGGTCATGAGCTGGGTTTTGGAACGATTCATAAAAATACCTAAAAGTGTATTTATTTATTTTTTCATTTTCACTGTCTGGGCTTTGACTGAAAACATAGAACAAGCCTTCCATAATTAAGTTTGCCGGTAAAAGTGGTAGTACTGCAGCAAGTTCAATTTGCCTCTTCAAAATGTTGGATTTCGTCAAATTCAGTTCTCGCCCTAATCATTATCTCTTCTCTTTTGGTTTCTGTTTAGTTCTAAGTTTTTTTATTTTTTTATTTTGTAGTTTTAATGTGTACTTTTAGGTATTTTATTTCATTCTTATTTTTGTCCTATAGGGTAGACGACAAAAAAAATCGAATTAGTCCGTCCTGTAGATTATTAAAAAATATTTGACCCGTATTTTTTCTTTTGCTACGAAAATCAAAATTGACGAAGATACGGCGCTTTTAAAATTCCCAATACGTCACGCCTAGGTATAATTTTTAGCTAGTTCTGACGTCAAGCGCCCCCACTCCCGAGTTTTGATGCGTTTTATCTTTGTCTATATTCATTCATTTATTTTCAAAAACAAAAAATACGTGTCCATTATTTTTCAATAATCTAACTGACGGACTAAATAGATTTGTAATTTTTGATACTGTCGTCATGCTTATTGTGTGCACTTGTAGATGTTTTCTTCTTTTTCTTATAATTAAACGGTTTGACTTCCTCATTTTTGGTTCAAAAATTTAGAAACAACAACAGCTAGTGGATCTAGCTGTTGTTGTTTCTTAATTGTTGTTTATTTTTCCAAAAATCACCACTAGGCTGAGATTATTTAACTAGTGGGGATTTCTGGAATAAAAAGTAACTATCCCCACTGGTAGGGGTTTGTTGGTGGAGATTTATGGAATAATCCCCCAAAACTTAGCCACGCGAACCCCGCTCACTGATGCAGTAAGTGGCCATCAGTTGCGCAGGTGATAGGGCATACGTTGCAAGGTGGGCCATTGTCTGTGAATAAAATTATTGAATGCTATACCTACTTCGCCCGCGACTTCATCCGAAAAAAATGTGATAGCTCTGCAATTTTTGCATGATACCAAATAAATTTATAGCCTATGTCACTCGGTAAAGATGTACCTTTCCAATGGTTAAAGTTTTTTTTAATCGGTTGAGTAGTTCTAAGTTAACAAACAAACAAAAAATCATTCTTCTTTATAAAATTAGTGTAGATGCAAATTGCTTTATAGCAATTATTTTTACTTGTCTACGATACTCAAATTGTGCCCTGTAGTAGATATGGAATCCTAATACTCATTGTACAAAATTGCACTGCATTTAGAATGAATTGAGCACAGTACAAAAGTAATTGGGAAAAAATACTAACCTATTATTATCATGCGAATATTGACACAATCGCTTCGGTTAAAGTGCAATTTTTATCAGCAAGTAGGTATGAAGTTATCACAATCAGATACAGGTCTCCATACGAATATATGTGAAAGTAAGTCAAATACTTTGGTACGTTTTTGAGGTTACCTGGTTGACTGCTGATTTTTATGAAATTGGCAGTATCCCAAACGTTTGCACAAACCTCGAAATGACCAGCAAGTAAATTTTTATTTAAGTAGGTAGCTAATTTTATTTGGTAAGTATTGGTAACTGCAGTTATTTATTTTCCAAACAGTGTTCTGTAACTTAATTTTACTTTCCATCTATTTAAATATCACCTATTCGGCTTAGAATATCTAGGTTCCCAAATACGAGTATATATTTTGAATGGACACTGATTTAAACAAGTTATGAGAAAAATAAGTTTTCTATAGAAATTTTAAATTTCTCATATCTCGTCTTTACTACGAAACAAAAGGCATTTGGTTCCGGGCTAAACGAATTTTTGAAAATTGATTTTCCCAGGATAACGTTACAATTTACGTTACTCCAGCAAAATGTGTTTTTATCAAATAAGTAACTTTAAAACTACAATGCACACAAATTTTGCTATTAGTAAACAAATTGCTCCTCATGATACACTAATTATTTGTTAAGGTCTCAGCTCTCAAATGCACATTTTGCCAGGGTAACGCACACGTTTAGTCCGTCAGTTAGATTATCTAAAAATATTGTTGTAATATTTTTTTTTTGTTTTATCAAATTAATAAAAACTTAAGAAGTTAAAGGCAATAGACGCATCAAAGATGTGTGGGAGCTTGTGACGTCACTTTCAGTTAAAAAATGTACCGAAATGTGACATCACATTTTTTTTTTGAAAAAAAAAAAATTTCAGTCACATTTTTTTTTTTTTTTCAGTTTTTGACGCACTGTATCGTCTTCAATTTCTGTTTACGTGAAAAGTATAAAATATGTGTCCAATATTTTTTCGAAATCTATGACGTACTTATTGAATTTTTTTTTGACGTCTACCCTATTAAACTGTAGATTGTCAATAGAATTCTTTTCTTACAATTTAACGGCCTGGTTTTAGTGTCATTGTAATGTCACTGGGTCATTGTATTGTCCGTTGTAAGAAATGGAGTCAATTGGCAATCTACCGTTTATATATTTATCATAATTATAATTGTAAAATCACTGATTTGACAGTAATGCGACACATACACTAAGCAAAACTTAAAAGCGATTCTTCGAGGAATATCAGTTGCAACTTTGAGCTAAGATCTATCTATTTCATAATAGTACATAGTTCAAAATACTGTGTTCATACCTCGTAACCACGTCAAATTAAAGAAAAGAATACATGAGGGTAAAACACTTAAAGTTTATACGACTTTACAAACATCGCGGCGCATACACTGATCGATTAAATTAAGTACTTGCCTGTTCTTCTCCATAGAGATCTACACTAGGGAATGGGCAACTACAGTACTTTCACTTTTTTATGTCTTGTGGCTGTGACTGTAGCTAGATTTAATTTTTATCTTTGTCTCGACAATTCAAAAGTGCCTGTAACTGGCCTACTTGAAATAAATGCTTTGATTTTGATTTTACGATACCAAGAATAACCAGAAGCCTTGACGGTACTTGTAAATACAGGTAAACAGCCTCTTTACGAAGTCGTCAATTATTCTAAACATCAAACTAAGGAACACTACGCAAAAAAATATTCCTAGGATATTTTTTTTTTCGGGTGAAAAATGATGGTTTATGGTAGAACTCTTATAAAGGGTAGACGACAAAAAATAATAATTATTCCGTCAGTTAGATTTTTGAACCGTATTTTTTCTTTTGTTATATTAACCAAAATTGACGAAGATACGACGACGCTTTTAAAATTCTCAATACGTCACGCCTCGGTATAATTTTTAGCGAGTTCTGACGTCACGAGCCCCTCCCGAGTAGTGTTGCCCAAAATCAGTCTTGGTCTTGCAGTCTTGGTCTTGTTCTTGCATTTTTGCAAGACCAAGACCAAGACCAAGACCGACGTATTGTAGCAAGACCAATACCAAGACTGAACCCTGCAAGATTTGAGCAAGACAAGACTAAGCCTGCAAGACTCTTGCGTCTCGCAGTTAAGTCAAACTGAGATTTGGGCGTTATAAAGTAGGGCTCCAATCCCGATTGTGATAGACGTTCCCCAGTATCAAAACCGTGTCGTCATAACACTAAAAGGCATTGTATTGATTTTTATATTTCGACTATTTTCTATTTTTTAGAGCAGCGGTGGCCCGGTGGTGGCGGCGGCCCCGACTTACGAACAGTAAGTCATGGGTTCGAACCCAGACAGGCGCATTACTTTGTGTAATTTATTTCATCACCGCTGCTCTCAAAACGGTGAAGGAAAACATCGTGAGGAAACCGGCATGTCCTAAACCAAAAATTCGAAGACATGTGACATCTACCAATCCGCACTGGGCCCGCGTGGTAGATTGTAGCCCATTCCCTCTCATTGAGAGGAGGCCTTGTCCCAGCAGTGGGGGATCATTATATAGGCTGATGATGATTTCGACTATTTATTAAGAAGTTAGCGTCTTACTCACAAATTTATGTTCCCATGTGATAAAAATGTACTTACCTAACATAATTTTCTGGCAAAGTTCATTTCATACCTTTTAGGTATATCTACCTTATAGTATTATATTATGCTTGTCTAATGTGCAGATATAACGTTAGTATAGGTTGGTAAACATTATGTAGGTACTTATGTTTCAAAGTTTATGTTATTCTTCTATTCAGCAAAATTTAAAACTAACAGCGAGTAGAGTAGGTCTAGTAACAGGTTTTAGACCAGCCAATGTTATGGAACAGATGCCAGCACATCAAGCTACTACAATCTGCCAAATTTCTATAACAGATTTTCAACTTTATCGCTAAAGAATTAAGGTTCATGATTGATTGGGAAAATTTGACGTTCCGCGAATAAACCGTTGGTCGCTCGGTGTATTATGTACCTACTTATTTCATCATTTACCGACAAAGACGCCGCATTGTATCAAAGACTGCAACAAGAGCATCACACAGCATTTGACACTGTATGAGCGCCGCATGCGCCGCCACAGAGTACGAACAGAGACACACAAAATTGTTACCTATTTTGGTAGGGTTGGCACAAGAGGATAAAATTAAATTCTTCAAGGTGAAGATGTATGTAAATAGCAATAGGCTAATAGGTATTTGCAAGTAGTCTAGTCTACATTATGAAATATATGTAAACTAGTATCTATCGCGAATTTTACCTTTAATATAAGCCCGACGTTTCGTCCGTTTTCCGTTTAGTCTAGTCTAAGTAGTAGTCTCGCAAGACTTGCGAGACTCTTGCTGCAAGACCAAGACCAAGACCAAGACTGAGAGCGCAATACCAAGACCAAGACCAAGACCAGGTGTATTGACGCAAGACCAAGACCAAGACTGGCTAAGGTCTCGTCTTGGTCTTGCATTCGGGCAACACTACTCCCGAGTTTTGATGTGTTTTATCTTTGTCAATATTCATTGATTTACAAAAGTAAAACAAAACCTGTCCATTATTTTCCAATACTCTAACTGACGGTCTAAATAGATTTTCAATTTTTTGATACTACTGTCATGCCTATTCAAAACATTGCCGATAGATGCATTGAAAGGATTTAAAGAAAAATTATAACATGCAAAACTAGACCGGAACTAAACGGGTTTAAAGAGACTCCGACGCGAAAACGGTTACCACCTATTCAGTACCTACATCGTTCGTTCCCCCTCCCCCCACAAAGTTTTTATTAATAGCGATAAATCTTTCCAGATCCGGCCGATATTCCTGATTGGCATCCAGTTCCCGGCTTCGGAAGCCCTCGATGGCAAACTTTCAGAGGAGAGCATGAACATGGTACGGCAGCGATTCACGGGAGGCGATGGCGGGGGCGCCCCAGAAATCGAGCCTAATGGTCATGCGCAGAACGCCATGCAGATGTATGTCCATTCTCAGGCTGTACATGATAAGGTAAGTAGATGTTTAATCATCATTATTCTGCACTAATCCATCCTTGGAGTCGGTGCAGCGTGTTTTCTTCTTCCCTATTTCTGTATTAGTTGTTATCTCATGAGTCGTCCCCTTTACGAGCGAGGTCATACATATTAAAATAGCTAGCTGCGATCGTTGAGCTTAAAAAAAATCAAATCATTTTCTTTTGTTTCATCAGTTAGATATCGATCAACATGATGGCGGATTTTCGCTGGCTAATTTTATTTAAGAGCTTTAATAGTTTTACTGTACTACTTTTTGCATGAGGCAATGCTCATGGATGTCCGTTTCATGAAGAAGATTATTTATCGGCTAACAAGTATCAACGAGACCTGACTTCAGCGCATCTAGTCACCACATGCGGTTTTTCCTGCGATGCACACATTCTTCTAGTTGGCCGGGCTCAAAAGACGCGGAGGTGCTGGTTCATTTGAATACTCGTGATTAGGGAGTAGGGAGGCCTAGGCCTGGCCCTGTAGTGGGACATTACAGGCTTCTAATAATTAAAACAAATGAATGCTGCCGTTCTAGATTTTAAGACAATTTTCGCGGGCCGTGGCTATATAGGATGACTGGTAATTAGTGTACGATACTTAAACACGAGATTGTGCTCATGAAAAAAAATCATCTAGTCAGTACATTTATGTTCGCCTAATGTACTGAACAGCTGATTTTCTTTTCGCGATTTCATGTTTGGTCTCATAGTAAAAGTGGTTTGTTATCATGAGCACAATCAAGTGTTTAAGTATCGTACACTAATTGCCAGTCACCCTATATGCATTTCATCGTAAAATTGTCAAACACGTTAGATTGTAAAATAACTAGAGATTTTAAACTCTCGAAATATTGTCAAACGAACATACTGCTAACAATAAAACGCATTATTTTTCGGTAGTCTGTAATCTATCGAAGTGAAACCGTAATATTGTGAAATGCATGCGATGGAAGTCAACTCGCGCGGTGTGGAGGAGAGGGAGGGAAGGAGGGGTCTCCCCTTGCCCAGTGGTACCACTCTCATGAAAAGATAATGTACCATTCCTGAGAAATACCGATTAATATAACCTAACCTCAAAACACTTTATATTCCCCTCAAAAGCGTAGTCCTATTTCTGAGTGCAGGGTTTAAAGGAACCTAACTAACCTAACGTGGGGGTGCCCCAAGTCATGGGGTCAGAGATACTTCCGTCGCATGCATTTCACAATATTACGGTTTCACTTCGATAGATTATAATCTACCGAAAAATAATGCGTTACATTGTAAGCATTATGTTCAGTTGACAATATTTCGAGAGTTTACAACCTCGCTAGAGAGATTACAATCCAACGTGTTTGACAATTTTACGGTGACATATTGTATTGTACAACGGGCTGATATCCGCAACTCCACGTCAAAGCGCGTATTTTGCGTATGGGCTATTATAATCCACCACGAGGGCCCAGTGCGGGTTGGTAGTGTCACATGTCTTTGAATTTTTGGTTCTAGGACATGCCGGTTTCCACACGATGTTTTCCTTCACCGTTTTTGAGAGCAGTGGTGATGAAATAAATTACACAAAGTAATGCGCATACCTGGGTTCGAACCCACAACTTACTGTTCGTAAGTCGGGGCCGCCACCACTGCGCCACCGCTGCTCTCACGGTGACATACATATATCAGTATTTTATTCAAAAATATAATTTTTATACGTAGGTAATGCAAGCCTTGTAACCCGAACGGTCAAGCAGAGGTGATCCCTTAGTACAACCACATTTCGCCAGATGTTTATTAACCCCAGTGTCCCATGAACGTTCGAACAAGCTATTTGATATACAGTTTAACCCACAAATTACATTGTAAAGTGTAAACCAAATAGCTTGTTCGACCGTACCAGGAACAAAAATCTACGACTATTGCCGTCAGCTGAGCACAAATCCAAACACCCAACTGCTAATACGAAATTCCTGGACATGATAAACAAAATTATCTAAGTGATTACTCGTATCTCCATTTCACGATTTGATGCGGTACTATATTATTTGCTTTGCTTACACGTGTCGTTTTTGACACAACAGGGCGTTGACATTAATTCGATTGCCTTGGCTGCCCGTTCGCCTTATAAGATAATATACGTTTTCCACGTGCCAAGACGGGTCTATGACTTTTACTGTGTTGCTGTCACTTTTACTGGCTGATAAAACCTTTTAATGATTAAATAATATAATTAAAAACGGAATACGATGAAATACTGCTAATTTTCTTTGTAATTTACTAATTTGTTGCTAAGGCAGCGATCCGGGATGAAGAAAACCAACCTTGAACTTCCTGCTACATCATATTATTTGCCTTTAATGAAATAATTTATCAGTAATTAATCTGTGAAAAACAATCAGTTGCCAATAAAGACTAAGATTTACTTTGTCATTGTTTTTAGAAATAATTGAAAAAAAAATGGGAATTATAAACTTCAAAAATGCTTTTGGTCGCCAAAAATTAACAAGACACTAGACCAAATCGGCGTTTAACCTTTGAACGCTAGTGCGTAAACGCTTCGGCATCCGCTGAATTTGTGGATTGGCGTAGGACGACCCCTCCCACGCCAAACCACAAATTCAGCGATTCACACATACCTACAAAATAATAGGGATTCCAAGATCTTATCGACATCAATTAATTATTGCTTTTCGACCTATGTTTTAAATAAAATATCACTCGTAACATCATTATTTTATACTAGCGGACGTCACGCGGTTTCACTCGCGTAGTTCCCGTTCCCGTGGGAGTACGGGGATGAAATGTAGCCTATGTTACTCGTGGATAATGTAGCTTTCGAATGGTGAAAGAATTTTTAAAAACGGTCCAGCCCGGCTAGCATGGGCAGGGGATAAAATTTTATCCACCGGTTATTTCCACTGACAAGGGACAAAATTCAAACAAAAGTGGAAATAACCGGTGGATAAAATTTTTATCCCCTGCCCATGCTAGCCGGGCAGTAGTTTTTAAGCCTATTCATTACAACCAAACAAACAAAGTTTTCCTCTTTATAATATTATTTTATATAATTTGATACTTCTTCATATTATACTATCATTAAAAAGCAGTTACAAAGTTGTCGCTTTACCCGACGGTGCCATGATGGGCACGTTTTCATTTATCAGTTATATACGACCGTGGTCCGTGGCGTTCAAGAGGTTAGGGTAAGGAGGGGGAATGGCGTTCACTTAAGAAAAACATGTTGTATTTTTTAAAATATTTATTATAAATCAAAATTGAGAAAAATAACAAAGTCTTTAACTATCGAGTAATCAACAATTCAATAATAAAAGCATATATCTTTGTCGTACTAGTAGTAGGAAAACATTATAAAAAAAACATGTTTGGGCGGCATTGCCCCTGACTTTGGGTAATGGCGCTCAGGGTACGGGGTAAACATGTTTTTAGAATATAACAAGTAAGACACATTTTAATTAAAGATATATTAATGAGATCAACCTTATACAATAAAAGTAAAGTCTACAATCACAAATTAGCATCAATTATCCCCATTTGTACGTAAGATTAGCCTTTTTCAATTTAACAATATAGTATAGTCTTCGATGTCAAATGAACTTCAATTATTGTAATATAACATAAAATATTTTTTACTATTAGAGGTAAGAGAAATTAGAAATAGAAATATTTTATTTATGGACACATAAATCACAGATGCATCCATCTGGCGAATCCCATCCTGAACATATAGCATGAGCCCACAGTCCGCAGATGATGCAGCGATACCACAACTCGTTATTCTTTAAAAATTCTACACAAATAATATATTTGTTACAATTTTCATCATCTACATTCCTTTCGTCATCACTGACATCGTCGCAAAGGTGCTCTTCATCTTCCCTCTCTGAAGAAATTTCTTGTAATTTTTTTCTCTTGTAAGATTTTTGTTTCATATGATTGTTCTTCTTTTCTTTAACAACTTTTTATGCAGTTTTAGCAGATTGAAGGACTTCTTCGTTCCAAGCCGCTTTAGCGGTGGCCCTTTGACAATTTCTTGGCATATCTACAACAATAAAAAAATAAATCTCTAAGGGGTAATGGCGCTCAGATGAGCGGTAAAACCCCAAACGGTCGTTTTGTAATTATTTTGAAATTTAAAAAAGAAACATACACAGTTGTTGAAAATTGATTGCATTATCACAAAATAGAATGTTTTACTGACAGAAAAGTAAAATTAATAATTAAATAAGCATTAAAGTTTTGGACTTACCGAATAAAAACACGTAACCAAAAATTAGATAAGCGCGGCCGCAAACGAAGAAACGCACTTCACGGTCACATGACGCGAGCTGATTGACCGTTTGCATCGCTGTCTGTTAGAGGCCCCCTGCCCCCGCGCTTCACGCGACGTGACGTGTTGCTACGTTCCATTTTGACAGAATTACATAGGTGAGCGCCATTACCCAGTGAGCGCCATTCCCCCTCCCTACCCTAATGGATACACACAGGTCACATGACATAATTTCGAGTTTCAAGTTATTCATATACGAACAAAAAAAATTAAAAAGGAAATTTTAAAATAATGAAAAAATCCGTCATTATTTTCAACTTTGTTTTTCTCTCCTCAAGGAACTCGATCAAAATAGTATTCAGCTGCATCCGGTTAGACTGGAAGCCGACCCCAACATAGTTGGGAAAAGGCTAGGCAGATGATGATGAAGGAACTCAATCAAAATGGTCTCATGTAAATCTGGACCTTATTGTCTAATTGCACTCGACTACTTGTAGAATGGCCCATCCTTCCTCGGTCATATTGAATTGCTTCTGTATCTAAGACGCTTTCACTGCGCAGCTGGGACAAGGAGCTTGATTGAGGAAGCAGTAGGTACTCCTGGACATGGCACGCATAGTAAGGAGTTTCCTCTTTCCGGAGCCCCGACCATCGGCAGCCTGGACTTTAATAGTTCCCGATGCCGTTGGCATACAATTTTTTTTTTTATCTTTTAGAGTTCCTTACCCAAACTGTTAAAACGGTACCCTATTATTAAGATTCCACTGTCCGTACGTCTGTCTGTCAGTCACCAGGCTGTGATAGCTAGACAGTTTATATTTACACAGATGATGTATTTCTGTTGCCGCTATAACAACGAATACTAAAAAAAGAATAAAATAAATATTTAAGTGGGGCTTTCCTCCCGTACAACAAACGTGACGTTTTGCTCGCACATTTCTGGTTTCTACGAAAAATAAGTAAATTATGTATACCTACTAATCATTTATAAAGAGGAAAGATTTGTATTTTTGTGTGTAACGAATAAACTTAAAAACTACTAGACTGATTTGAAAAAATATTTCCGCGAGGTGAAACCGCGTGACGTCCGTTAGTGGTTTAATATAAATAGATAAAGATAATACACGATCTTGACTTGCCACGCGAGGTTGTTGACTTGTGGAATGTAAACTAATGCAATCATTGAGCCGATAATCGTTACGTCCAATGACGTTACTAAGTAATAGTGAAGAAACTCAATTAATAATTATTACCTAACGAAGCCGTTGATAGACAGTTAGGTCAAGTTCATATGATGGACAACAGACTGAGCTGTGCTACCTAGGTTCAGTTTCTGGTCCTTAGGTCCGGGTGAAAGCGTCGGGCACTAAATGTCCGACATTTTTCTGAACCGGGCCTATTTGCTGCAGCCGTGAATCATCTGATGTTATCTTTCTTGTTTAGATTTAAGTTTTATTTTCCTTGTTTATATGTGTACAATATACACAGGTTAATTTTTTCTTCAATGTAATCTCGAAAGGCTTCCCAGTCAGTTTTATGGTTGTATAACGTCTCATGCGGCTGATTCAAGATGACTGTGGTGCTTATTGTGTAAATGACTCGTGTGTGATCAGAGGAGCCATTGTGGCATGCCTCTACTACTACTTCACTGTATAATCCTGATATGTTTTTTGTGACAAAGAAGTCAAGAAGGTCAGGTATTTTGTTAACATCCGTAGGCCAGTATGTAGGTTCACCTGTGGATAGAGTTTACAAGTTATTTGCATCGATAGATTTTTTTAGTTCACGGCCCCTGGTTACGGTGAGTCTAGAACCCCAATCCCTAGCTTATGCTAGTGATCGCAAACTTTTTTGATGTGTCTACGCAATCCCCGCAGAGGTGTGTCCAGAAGTCTAGAGTAAAACAAGTTTTAATCAGGATATAATAAATTAAGTAAATGTTGTTCTCCCACTTTTGCAGGCCGTTGCTGATTGCGTAGAAGCGCTCATCGGTACCTACCTACTAAGCGGCGGGATTCATGGGGCCGTCGCACTGATCGAATGGATGAAGGTCATACCTCCAGAGGTACATGAGAATGAAATAATAGCGTAGACGACAAACTAAATCTAATTAGTCCCTCAGTTAGAATACCAAAAAACATTCCCGTATTCATTCATGACCCGTATTTTTTCTTTTGTTACGTAAATCAAAATTGACGAAGAAACGACGCTTTTAAAATTCTCAATACGTCACGTCTAGGTATAATTTTTTAAGTGTACTGACGTCACTAGCCCCCACTCCCGAGTTTTGGTGCGTTTTATCTTTGTGAATATTCATTGATTTTCAAAAACGAAAAATACCCGTCCATTATTTTCCAATACTCTAACTGACGGACTAAATAGAATTGTAGTTTTTTGATACTGTCGTCATGGCTAATTACTCAAACGTCAACAAAAAAACTTCACAAATTAGAAACATCTTTGTTTTTCTTTGTTGCTATACTGACGGATTTAATTGATGGGCCATTTATTAGGCGCTGGGCGGGACACGTGCGCGCAGACGTCCATGTCGCTAATTAAATGCATTGTTTATTTATTGTTATTGTAATTTTGTTATTTACTAACAAAAGGTTAAGATTAAACTAACAATTTATGGATCTAAGGTGTGAATCAAGTAAATACATTAAATTAGGCACTTTGTTCCATACAGAATTAGAAATAACGTCACATGATGCTATTTTAAAATGAATTATTAACATTAAGAAATAATTGTGTACGTAATTTATTATGAGAAACGTTATTAATAATTTCCGTCAAAGACGTCTTGTGGTAAAAAAAAAAACTTAGAAGTTGATTATTACAGATTTAAAATTATACAGTCTGTATTTAAGTTTTCGGTATTCGTTATTTCAGTTTCTTTCTTGTTTTATTGATTTCAAATATCGAAATTTTATTGTAACTAATGTAAATATTTTTTTCTAGGATAACTTTGGGGAATATTTACACAGGCGAGTCTCGACGGTCATCTCGGAGGGAAAAACGACCGAAGAACACATCAGTTTCCTACTAACGTACTCCAGACCTGATGTGGAGGCTATTCTTAACTATAAGTTCAATGACCCGTCTTTCTTGCTAGAGGTAATTATGTAGTAACGTTTTATGTCCATTCGTATTATAAAGCTTTGGCCCTGTAGCTGCGGTTTGCCCGCTGTTTTTCGGGTTCCGTAGCTCAAAAGGAAAAAACGGGAACCCTTAAAGGATCACTTTGTCCGTTCGTCTCCGTCTGGCTGTCAAGACCGTTTATCTCGGGAATGGTCTACTGTTCCTACATTGTGGAGGTCAGATAGGCAGTCGCTCTATGTAAAATACTGGTATTCAGCTGCATCCGGTTAGACTGGAAGCCGACCCCAACGTAGTTGGGAAAAGGCTAGGCAGATGGAGATGGTCTATAATCCCTTGAAGCTGTGAAAAAAAAAATGTGTAGATAGTCCGAGCTGTTTCAAAATCAAAATCAAAGCATTTATTTCAAGTAGGCCAATAACATGCACTTTTGAATTGTCGAAAACGAACTGAATAGAACCGAATAGACTTTGACGATCTTATCCAATTATAAAAATTCTTTAATTTCCTTATTTTTAGGCGCTTTCCCATCCATCGTACATCCGCAATAGGCTTACTCGTTCATACGAACGTTTGGAGTTCTTAGGCGATGCCATACTCGATTTCCTCATAACTTCGCATATATTTGAGAATTGTGGAGAACTGAAGCCAGGTGAAATGACCGACTTAAGATCTGCGTTGGTCAACAACGTCACATTCGCGTCATACGTGGTGAAACTTGGTCTGCACAAGTAAGTACAATAGTGCAAAATTACTTTTGATAACATTGGTTTTTTTTTTAATTTTGTATCTTATAAACTTGGTAAAAATCAATAATCAAATATTATTTTCGAATTCCTTTAAGTTATACTTAATTAAATAATATCAACTTACAAAATTAAAAATCGATAATTATGTGGTAATTAAGCGACTTTTAAAAATATGCAAGAAAATGAGAATTTGCTTTATTAACAAGTTTCTTAGGCTACAGTCCAAATCCAAACATTTTATTTATGTGCTGTTCTGGCAATACAAAATTAACGATAAACACGACGTAACAATAACGATGTCAAAAAGAAAATATCTGTAACATAAAACATCTATTTACTAATCAAAAACTATAGTTAGGCAATATCTATTGTCAAATGAATTGAAAAATGTTTTCTTATTATTATAACATACCAATTATGTTAGATTCACGTGCATGCTAGTTTTAGCGAATTGTGTGAGCAACTGTAACAAAACTCGACCATTTATAATGTACAAATAAATTCAAATATGTAAATCAGCAAGCAAAGAAATTTACATATTTTCATTTCATTACAAAAGTTAAAGTAACGCCGCTTATAAATCAATCTTGAAAGTTATCCCTATTTTCAACACTATTCTTCGATATAATTTCACAAACGTTTACCAACAACGGCCGTTTTGTCAATGCCATTCAAGCGCCAACATATCCTTGTAACACTGTATATTTTATAAAACATATGAAAACGGGTATTTATCGCGAATACTGTACATTGTACTGTACACTGTATATTTTTTTTCAGATTCCTGTGCTCAGAACTGAATCCAGTATTGGACAATGCCATCATAATGTTTGTGGAACATCAAGAGCAAAGAGGCCATGAGATCGTGGAAGATGTTCTCTATCTGATAGACGAAGAAGAATGTCATATTGCTGAATATGTTGAAGTTCCTAAGGTTGATACTGCACTAGCTTTTTTTTTCTTGTAGAAGTTCGCTTAGTAAGTGCATGTTTAGATTTGAGTTTTAGGGTTAAGTTGGTCTTATACCAACTAAGGCTAAATTATGCGAAATGACAAAGCCAGTTTTTTTGTCATAAAATCTCCTATTTTATCAATGTCACTTTTCTTTTCCCTAATAGTAATAGTAGACTAGTGTATATCTTCATGCATCTGGACACGTGTCTTCTTTTTTTGCCTGATTGGCCCAAACAACAAACAAGAAAAAACCTAAATTACCTTAACTAAATTTTAATTCTTTTTTTAACTTATAACTAAATTTTGTAATATTACAGGTCCTCAGCGATATATTCGAGGCGTTGGTAGGCGCCATATTCCTAGACACCGGCGGCGACCTCCAAGCGGTATGGAAGGTGGTGTATCGCATCATGCACAAGGAAATACACACCTTCTCCAGCCGCATACCGCAGCAGCCAGTCAGGATACTGTACGAGAAGATTCACGCCTGTCCTACCTTTGGGTGAGTTTTTATATGTATTGCTTTTTCTCGCGTTTTTGTTCAAAAATGATCCCACGAGAACGTTTTATGTAAAGCATATGACACTCAAAATAACGTGGCTTTCTATTGGTAAAATAATTTTCAAAATCGGTTCAGTACATCCAGAGATTACCTTCTACAACCTCACAAACGTTGCCTATTTATAATATTAGTATAGAAGTATAGATTTTCATCAGAAAGGTCAGGTCATTTGGCAGTACTAGCATGATCAGATTTATGAATGAGGTGTTGTGGACGAAAGAAACGAAGTTTGTTAGGATCGTAGCAGATATTGCCTGCCTGGGTCCATGGGAAAAGGTGAGAGTTTACCTATGTATTCCATTCAGATTCTTGCAGTTTTCTCAAAAATACATCTGATGTGTTTCAGCCCTTAGTCTAATGTATCTACGCCTATTTCGTAAATAAAAATATTTTATTTCACATAGGCTTAGATGGGCACTTAGAAAACGTCGAAAAATATGCACGGTTTAGGTTGGTCGTTTCCTACCGGCAAGACACTGCATGGCTACTCTTTCCAAATCATTTAGTATTATAATATTAAGTTAAGTACTTATGTATGGGGGGACAGCGTAGGCCCGACAATAGGTCGTACTTACTTCACAACTACGTAAAACAAGAAAAACGTTAACAAGCATCTGGGAATCTACAAATCCTACAATTTTGTTTCATGTAGGCTTTGTAGATTCCCAGATGCTTGTTAATTTAACAAATAATAGGTATAAAAATAATCTAGACATAACAGCACAAGTAATTATGTTTTGTTTTTCAGGAAATCGGAACGTATCAATCCTGATATCCCAAAGATAAGGGTGGGAGTTACAATCACGAAGAACGATCGACAACACACTGTTTTTGGTATTGGCAGCAACAAGTCGCAAGCGAAGCGGGCTGCCGCGAAAATGGCACTTAAAGTCTTGAGTCTGTAGATTGAAAGTCGTCCACGCTAAACAAGCCGAGCACTAAGTGTAGACTAACAACGCTCACTATACTCGAACGTAGTTTTCCGTGGTGTGTACTCGCAGCAAAAATGGTCGATTTTGCTATTACCCTAGGTGCGGAAGTAAATTGTTTACATACCAAGAAAATGTTCGTACCCAAAAACTTTCCATTTTTTATTTATGTATTTAAGGCTTTTAGCATGTAAAGTCTGCTTAGATTCGATTTTTTGGCTGAGAATAGTGATAATATATTTTCAGTGTGTATGGACTTATAGTCTAGATCCTATAGAGAGGATACTGTACTTGTCTCGATTTAAATAGTCACATAATTTAAAACCAATCAATTGAATGGGAGCATTTATCATCATGGTAAACATAAATTAAATAAAATGAATTTATGGCTCATCAAAATGAGCGTAGGTATTAATTATTTTTTTTATGTTCAAATTTATATAGATTAAGATTTTTTTGTTATTTGTTGTCTTATATTCCACACTAGGTGTTGCCCGCGACTTTCGCCCGCGTGAAATTAATATAAAATAATTATATTACTTCTCTATTTGAATTGGATTTTGTTAACAATGTTATTTTTTTTTGCCCGGGACCCTAATCCTTTTTTGAAGCTAAAAGTAAGTAAGTTCCGTAAAAATCCAGCCGTTTCAGAGATTAGCCGGAAGTATCTGTAAAAATTAGGTACATAAACATAAACACTGTGGAACTAATGGCGCTAGCATAGCTGGTTCCAAGCACCGTCATTGGTTGAAAATCAAGGAATGTCATTTCATATTTTAAAATACCTCGACCTCATTGGTCAGAGTGAGACCAGCTATGGTGGGGCCATCTACAATTAGCTTTTAACGGTCTTCCCCATTGTAATTAAGGTTTTTCAATGTGACTTTCACGGCGTCTTTATTTTATACAAGTAAAGGCGTTTTTTTTTCGCCCCACGCACTATTTGCCAAATACTATTCTTATTTGAATTTTCAACTAACTTTCTTTGATTTCCTTAGCTTTGCAAAATTTTAGGTTAGTAGTCAGATCGAAGAATTAGTTTCGAGAAATTCTTATTCGTAGCCGAACAACAATTTCCCGAATAGAATTCTCCTATCGTTTATAGAGAAATTTTCTCCTTTCAAAATCTTCCGACAGACCTTTGAGTCCTATCGTAGCACTAACTTATCTAGAACCCAAAAATCTACTTTATAAACAAGGAAATAAAGTTCATAGTCACTTGAAAAGCGAACCCATATAATATTGTGTAAGTTTTTTTCCAATATTTTGGGAAAAACTTAGTAGTTATACATATAATCATTAGTCATTTACGAAATCATCTATTATCATTTAACTAACATTTTTTACATTGTCAACCACATAGATACAATAATAAAATTGTTATTATAGTCGATATTATGGTAAACATCTCTCAATTCTCTTATAGGATAAGTGTGACCAAAAAAGAAAATGTAACTAAAATACTATTGTTAATGATACTATCCGTGACCAAAGAAAGGTCCTTTATCCTCAGTCACATTTCTTTATCAAACCTCTTCATCACATGACACGTGACTAAAGCGGACTAAAGCCACGCGACCGCGACGGGTCCTTTGAAAAAGTCGGGCGACGTTAATTAACGTTCCGATACATATATCTTAGCCTCTAATTATTGGTATAGTGTCGTTATGGAGTGTAGTTTGGTCATAATAAGAACTTATTAATTCATTATGTACTGATATTTTTAAATGCATAAACATTAGGTATGTAGGTTAAAAGTAGGAGAGGGAAGTATGTAAAAAGACATTCATACAGGGAAAGTATATATGACTGGGATTGTAAGAAGAAATGTGATTTAAATTGAATTTAGTGTGGTCGTTTGTAAATTTGCCACTTTTTATGAAATTTTTTTTGATTGGTTTTATTTTAGGACGTAACAAAATTTTAATACTGTTCAATTCGTAAAATAAACTTCGATATTTATGACGAAGTTCATTATTGGGGGATACTGTTCAATTCGTAAAATAAACTTCGATATTTATGACGAAGTTCATTATTGGGGGACGTAAACAGTCAGGCGCGTTTTATATTTTGGAACTCACTTAGTTTTATAATTTCATACTTTTAAAGCATGATAATCCACGTAAGTACCTACTTTTAGTGTCGTTTTTAATACTGATGTTTGTATACTGTAGTGCGTAATTCTTAATGCATTTGAACTCTATTTTGTTTACAAAAAAACTTATGTTAAGATAGTTTGTAGGATATTTTATTTTCAGATCCTGTGTACTTTTAATAGATGTCTATTTATAAATATGCGATACTTATTGGTAATAAAGAGCGAAAATAAAACTTTTTGTTTCATTAGTTTGTTCTTGTAAAACCCTCTTCTAACAATAACAGAAATGTACATTTTAATTTTTATTGCGGCCTCCGCTATTTTTTTTATTATCTTTATTTTTTTTAATATGTCGCTGGATATTACACACAGCGCCATCTAGTGCCACACTAAGTAACGAGGCTTATGTCGTGGACACCATAGCCTAAGAGCCGTTGAACAACGACCTTCACCGATATGATAACTGGATGAGACATATTTTTTATCAAATTTAATTTACTAACAAACATGTATAAGATAACTTGCCTATCGACAAGTGTTCATGTTTTAATTGAATTAATTTTAATAAATTTTCTTTCATCACCTTCACTCTTTTGATAACCTAATGAATTTTTCTTAACTGATAGTTTTTAACACACAGCATATGAACCAATGACTATAAAGCTATAAACAGGTAAGTCAATATAGGTAACTCTACACAGATCGGAAAATTGATATCTTATGATATCAATCTCGGTAGGCAAGCCTACTTGGCATATTCTGTGTGTTAAAAACATAGGTTAAAAACGATCAGTTGAGATAAAATTCATTAGGTTATTCAATTATTGAAGGTGAAGAAAGAAAATTAATTCAATTAAAAATGAAATAGCTATGAACACTGCGTTGGGCAAGTTATCATAGGCATGTTTGTTAATAAGTTATATTTGATAAAAACTATGTCTCATCCAGTTTATATCAGATCGGTGAAGGTCGTTCCACGTCTCCTCTACTACCAGGTAGTTGGTATACTACACAAATACTTTTTGTTTGCAAATACATACTTATGTGCACACCCATGAGTCGGAAACAAATGTCCATGCTCGTCACACAAACCGGAATTCAAACCCGGGCCGGGACCCTAAAAACGTTAGGCAGCCTCAACACCGCTGCGCCATTCGGGTTGTCATTAACTCACCCTATTTCATCTCACTGCTGGTCAAAAACGATCTGCTTTCCTCTCTATTTTGAACTAGTGTCAACCAATCCTACCTGTAGGTGTCTAGCTCGTCCCGCCATTAAAATATTCACCAATAAAAGTAGTGGTAAACATTTTACCAAGGGCGACACACCCAGCCGTGTTTTTTGAAACATGAGCGCATTAAACCAAAATTGACTAAAGATTGTATTGTATTGATGCCAGCTATCGCGATTAATGCATGTTTTATGGTGTGTGTTATCCTGCAAAATGTTGTGCATTTGAGATGTGGGACCTTAACCTTTTGGACGCCATTGGTGTCGATTCTGTTGTGCACAAACTTAATTTAAGCTATTGCTATCTTTTACTAAAAGGCAGTGCGCGAAAAGGACGGCTATAGCTATGAACTAAGTTATAGATGTCAAATTAGTTTATGCCTTGCGCTTCACCGTGTTTTTAGTCGACATGTTTTTACGTGCACCCTTCATTTGTATGGAAATATTAGTTCCAATTAAATTTGACAGCTCTAAATTACGTCTGTCTCTTTCTCGTTTTATCGGAAAGAAAAAGAAAGCAATAGCCTAAATTAAGTTTAGTTTGTGCACAACAGAATCGACACCATTGTCACATATAAGTGACAAGCAAGCGCGTGCCTTGTACGCCAAACGACACAAATACGCGACAAAATAGTAGATGAAATTGTGGCTTGGCGTGGAGGGCACGCGCGAGCGTTATGCTGTGGCGGTGAAAAGGTTAACAAATAATTAGAGTAGGTATCATGAGGAGCAATTTGCTTATTAATAGCAAAATTTGCTTGTTTTAAAGTTATTTGAGAAAAACACATTTTGCTGGAGTAACGTTTGAAACGTTATCCTGGCAAAATCGATTTTCAAAAATTCGTTTAGCCCGGAACCAAATACATGGATAGATAGCTTTTGTTGCGTAGTAAATAGCTCGAGTTATTAAAGATTTTGTTGCGGTAACATTTTGGGATACCCCAGATTTCGAAAACGGCTCAACGCAAAAGATTGAAAAAAATACCAACAAGAGACCTTAATTTGCTTAAATTAGTTTAAACATTAGTTTTTGATTGATGGAATTAAATGGTTTCAAAAATCAGATAAAACGGATTTGCAAGTAAACCAAAAAACTTAGAACCAAATAAACAGCTGTAAAAGATACCCATGGTAGACGCTTATAACGTCAGGAAAATTAGATTTTATAACTTTACACGATAAGATAAAGCAAATTTGATTTTTAGACTGGTCGTACTTAAGCGATGAAATACGCAATTCCTAAAACATTAAGAAACGTGGCATTACTTTAAGCAAATTAAAATGATTCATGAACATTAATTCCTGTTAATTTCAGCTTTCAATTACGTCAGTAACGAAAGCTATATCAAAAACAAGAATAATTCAGCAACTCTCTAATAAGCCAACCAAATCGAAAAGGTCACGAAAAAGCGGCCGCACCATACATACGAGTAGTCTTCGCAAATTAGCAACTAGTGTCTGATGTTTTGTACAGCATCTCAAATGCACATTTTGCCAGGGTAAGGCTGCCTTTCCACTGAAACGGAGCAAGGTTGCGGAGCGGAGAATCGGGGAAATATTAACCAATAGGATTGCATACTGGTGTGAAGCTGGTATTTTATGCAATTTTATTGGTTAATATTTATCCTTTTCTCCGCTCCGCAGCCTAGCTCCGCTTCAGTGGACAGGCAGCCTAACACACACTGTTTTGAGGTCGGTATTTCTCTGGTACATTATCTTTTCTTTTCATGAGAGTGGTACCATGGGGCAAGGAAGACCCCTCTCCCTCCTCCACACCGCGCGAGTTGACGGCCTTCGCATCCATTTCACAATATTATGGTTTCACTTCGATAGATTGTAATCTACCGAAAAAAAATGCGTTAAATTCTAAGCAGTATGTTCGTTTGACAACCTTTCGAGAGTTTACAATCTCTAGATAGATTACAATCTAACGGGTTTTACAATGCACTATGGAGATGAAAAAACACCCAAGTTTGTTCCCACATCAGGATGTGGATTTTAATGTTATTATTATTGCATACATAATAAAATTAGAGGAAGTAGGTGCTGGGCCTCTTGTATGCGAAGGTGTTGAGGCGTTTGTGGTGGTGCACGCGCTTGGGCAGCGGGAATCTGATGTGGCTGTTGTGGAACTGCTTCACTTGCGGCCTGCGGCATGCTGACGCCTTGATAACTTCCACTTTGATGATCTGTAACAAGAGGAAAGATGTAGTAAATGATAAAAGTTGATACAGGTTTTCAGTAGTAGTAAAAGGTGCAACGATTGTTGTGGCGTTGACCTGTGTCAGTATGCAATATTGAAGATGATGATGTAATTTTAGCAAGATATGCAGACATGACAGAAGAGTTGCTGCGCCAACCCCATATAAACTAGGATGAGGGCAGGGGACAACAATGCAAAGAAAAATGTTCACCACAAGACTAGTGTGTAATTCATTTGGAGAAAAAAAAAAGGAAAAATATAATAATATAAATATCAAAAATATTATAATTCAAATTAGGTAACTGTTTACACAGCATGGCAAGAGATTCGCGTCCACTTTACATCAAAATATCTGCACTGGAAAAAAACTAAAATGGAAAAATACTAGAATTGAAGTTTTTCATAATTATACACACTTTTTAGATTATTCTAAGATATCTATCTGAGGTCCAATTTAAATGACAATGAAAGCTTATGTATGTGTATAGTTTCAACCAAATCCTTTCTTAAGGGGCCGGCGGAGCATGCGTTTTTCATACAAACGTAATACCAAAATAATATGAAAATGAAACATATTCTTAAGGTTGTGTGTATTTATTTCGATTGGATTACAGAATATCTATGTTCCCAAATGTATTTTTTGAGAGGACAATGATACGAAGACGAGATATGGGGAATTTAAAATTTCTATAGAAAACTTATTTTTCTTATAACTCTTGTTAAAATCAGTGTCTAATCAAAATATATATTTGGGAACCTAGATATTCTGTAATTCAATCGAAATAAATACACACTATCTTAGGAATATGTTTCATTTACAAATTATTTTGGTATTACGTTTGTATGAAATACGCATGCTCCGCAGGCGTCTTAAGCAGTTGTGATAGCACAGACTCTATAACTTGCCAATGTCTGCATACAATCATTGCCAAAGCCTGCTGCCGCCAGCTAACAAGCAAGTCGGGCACCTCTTTTCATACTTTGGTTCACACCGCAATCTCACTTGACACAATAGCAAAATTAAAAATGGTATTCATAGAATGCAAAACTAGGTTATTGCTGCATTTTGACAAAAAATTGCCATATCTCAAAATCTGAATATCAAATTTTATCTAAATCAGTTTTTGCTGAAAGTTTTTTTTACTTTATACAAACCTATATTGTTTAGAATTTTCTTTTTTCGGCTTTAAACACAAATATTTCATCTACCATTGACTTAAGAGTGTTATTAGAAACCCCAATATAATTTTTAAAGATACCTTTATTTTGTAATTTCACTTCACCATTGTGTGGCAGTTCATAGAAGACACCTAATCCCCAAATTTCAACTATGAAGGACGAAATGAATGGACAAGATGAATCTACAAGGGTTCTGTTTGAGCCATTTGGCTATAGAACTCAAAAAACAGATCAAGTGAAGTTCCAGCTTAAGGGGCCGGCGGAGCATGCGTTTTTCATACAAACGTAATACCAAAATAATATGAAAATCAAACACATTCTTATTTCGATTGTATTATCGAATATTTATGTTCCCCAATAAATATTTTGAAAGGACAATGATAATATTATAAAGACTAAATATGAGGAATTTAAAATTTCCATAGAAAATTTATTTTCCTCATAACTTTTGTTTAAATCAGTATACATTCAAAATATTATGTGTTTGGGAACCTATATATTCTGTAATCCAATCAAAATAAAATAATACACACTATCTTAAGAATATGTTTGATTTACAAATTATTTTGGTGTATGAAATTCGCATGCTCCGCAGGCCTCTTAAACAGTAACAAATGAGATTCGATTTCTCGGAAGCAGTCCGAGTCTGCATTAGTGCCCTATTGATTACTACTCTCACCTACTATTTAGGACGACCCTGCGAAGTTTACTGGTGTGATGTTGTGTATGAGCTAAGTTACCTGGATGGAGTGAGCACGGGCTCTGTGCCTCGCGCCCATGTCGCGGTAGCACTGAGTGACAGCACCTCCGACACTGAGGTCACGGTATTCACGGTACATGTTGTGTACACCGGAACGGGACTCATAACGCAGCCAGATACCAAAGTTCTTGATCTTCACTGGGCTCCTTTCGGGGATTTCCTGGAATTTACGATTTTTATTTTTAATAAAGAGATGAGACAATAAAGACATGTTTTTATTAAGTTCACAAGATGAGGATTATTAGAAATGCTGATGCAAAACCGCAACTGTACTAAAATCTTGTTATAGGAACAATTTGTCCTCCCTTTCCAAAAATCTCTAGAAATCTTCATGTTGGTTTTAAGGGGACACTGAAGACACCTGAATTTTAATTTAACAGACATTATGTTTCATGACCACATCAAAAAAGTAGTAGGACTGCAGAAAACATGAACAGCTAGTGTGAAAAATGAACTAAGTTTATGAAAATAAAGTCCATTTTAAGAATTTATAATTCTTTAACTGATTCAAATTATGATTCTTCTAAAGCAGCCATTTCAGACCCCCAGATGAATGATGATCATCTGCACTGCACAATAACGGTTCTAGTAAACAATAGTTTTCAATGCCAAATAAGCGAATGCAATGGAGCCATGCACTACTGTGTCAATATTCTAGACTATCAAGTCATGGTCCACACTCCACTGATAACTTTTGTATTTGTATTCAAACTAACAGGCAACACAGAGTAGACCCTGGTGTTTCCTTGAAGCTTAAACTGCTGAGAAGTGAACATTATTTTAAGATGCAGTGGTTTGACAAAATGGGCCAGACAGTCATCAAAGGGTCTTTTTCGTAGTATAAAAAATGAATTATAACTATGAGAATATTACTCACCCTAATGGAGACGATTTCACCAGTGGTCTTCTTAAACTTCTTCAGTTGACGCAAGAAGTACCAGAAACGGGACTTAGCGACGATCGGATCTGGGGAGAAGATCCTCATCTTGTATAGAGGAGGCTTGGGCTCGCTCTCCGAAGGGAGCTTGCGGCCGATGACCTCATACTCCTTCAACTGAAACAGATATTTACACACCACATCAGCGCATGCTTACCTTCTAGAATATTAGAGTTAGACATCTAAGTTTTGAGAAACGTTGCTGAATTGAAATAGTTGTGACGTTATTGAATTTGTATTAAATTTTCTTGAGCAATATATTAAATCAAACACGAGATCCGAGAGCACGTATAGCATCACAACATGACATAACCTAAAAGCACCCGTATTTATGTGTCAATAAATCTGCATCCTACAAGTGGCGATTACAAAATTTTAATGAAATGTGTATTATTTAGCACGACAAATAAGAAAATATTCACAAACACATTTTACGATGAGGCATTCCGCAAAACAAATTTCACTGAATGCACCGACAACGTGTACGCCTTACTCATATCGAAATTATCACTTTTTAACCACTGGTTTTCATGCTTCCATTATTGATTAGGATTCTTATACTGCATTTACTCATTTTTAAATCAATTTATCACTTATTTTTCTCATTTTACGAGACTCACCTCTCCTTTAGCCTTCATTTTCGGAGGTTTTAGTCTGAAAAGAATCTGTCAACGGAAACGGAACACTGACGCGAAAGAAAGATGGGGGCAACTCATCAAAGTTGCCATTTGAAAAAGAAAAATTACTGAATTAAATAGTTGTGCAAAAGGCCCAGGCCTTCCACGAGAAAGGATGCGAATAGTCCACGCACGATCAGTCGACAACCAACGTGGCTTAGAGGAAGAGGAGGTGCAGCTGTACGGCGTCTTTCGACTGATATGACTTTGATGGAAAATGCTATGTTGATCCTTTGTTGACCGAGTTCTACATTCTTATCTTTCTTTGTCAGTCGACAACATTCAGCCTGTAATCCTGTCTATAATATCCTAAATATGTTAGTACCGTGATACCGCATTTACACATTCGTGCTCGCCACTCGCCTCGTCACTCGACGAAATATTCGTGTACGAGTGCCGTCGCGAAATACTGTTCACACATTCGCGGGGTGAATTATTTTGGCATTCGCACACGATCATGGAGGACGTGAAATTGAGGCATGTGATGTGCGCTACGTCTAAGTAGTTTATACAATGATTTAGTTATCCTGCGTAAAAAAGTAAAAAAGAATCGTCGACATATTGGTGATGATGATGATAATGATGATGATGATCAATAACATATAATATTAACAACATGAAATGCAACATCATCATTAATGGTGATGTTTCAATGATGTAATATAGTTTTCTTTGATTCTAAATTATGGGATTTTCTTTCTCAACTCTTCCTTAGTGGCTGGATAGATGGCAATAATCTCGGTACGTTACTGCAAGGAACAGAACGTCATATAATTTCACTTGGACCCAATTTTATATTCGGAAAGTGTCAGTCAACGAGCGTATATTGTGACGTGTTTTTCAAGCGTTTTGGCTTTGGCACCCAGTAACGTAGTCTGATCAACGCCATCTATCGAGTTCATGGAAACTATTTTTTTTTAATGGGAACAAATTTGACCTGTTAAATAAATATTCGAGATGTTATAATGATCAGTTGACAAACATAATTATTGAGCAGTTATTTAATTTAATGGCGGTTGATTAATTATTGCTACAGTAAAACATTGACAGTAATAAAAAATCAATTAGTCGGTTATTTTATCATGCAATGTCAATGAGGGATTTTCTTTTTCAAATCTTCCCTAGTCGCCGCATAGATGGCGCTGGTCTGACTAAGTTACTGCAAGGAGCAGAACGTCACATAATTTCACTTGGACTTATTGATTATATCCGGAAGCTTATGCAAACGAAAGTGTCAGTCAACGAGCGTATGTGACGTGTGTTTTTTCAAGCGTTTTGCTTTGGCACCTAGTAACGTAGTCGGATCAACGCCATCTATCGAGATCATGGAAACTTTTTTTTTTTAATTCTCAAAAAGTCTAATTCATTCTAAAAATAATTGAGCAGTCCAAATTTAACAGAATGAGCGGTAAGTCAACTGAACATATGGAAGTATCTCTGCCCCCATAACCGGTAGGTTAGTTAGGTTCCTATAGACCCTGCACTCTGAAATAGGGGCCCCGCGAAGCATGCGCGAAGCGGGGCTCCGTCGACCACGCCTTATTATACAATAAGTTTATTTTAGCTGATAATAAGCAAATTCTATGTCATTGAGATTTCTTACTGACAAATTCCGGTTTATTACTGCCCACACGTAACCGCTCGTTCAATATTTTTTACGACCCATTGCTCAAATATTCACTGTCAATCCATTTCATTATTTTTTTGTTTACTTTACTGCTTAGTTTTAAGAGCTGAACTAGTTATTTAAACGTGCCATTTATAATATTTAACTTACCAAAACCGCTATTTTCTCATTATTTTTCATGATTAACAGCTAGTAAACACTTAGCTACATGGCAACACCATAGCACTGTGTGCCAACTTCAGAATAAAAATACGCCAACCTCACCCAAAGAACCGCCAAGTTGAGATTTTTGGATTTTTGAGTAGTTTTGACAGTGACAGTGACTTTGTGATAATGACATTGGATTGGATATTCACGTTCTATTTGCATGGGCTGTCGACTGCTTTTACGTAGAAAATAGCAAGAAAATAGTGCCTTAAACAGTAATATGTGACTAGGTAGCAAATTTTAATTATTAAACATGTTTTCGTGGAAACTATCACGGGTAGTTAAGTATGGACTGTACGGTAGTGTTGCTATTGGCGGCACAGTTACGGCTGCTATAAAACTTGAGAATGGTGATTACGACTCCTTGGCGATCGTCAGGCTTTCCAGGACCGCACTCACTGCTGTGGGAATCGGGAGAATGTATAAATCCATGCTGTACAGCAAAGATTGGGATAGAAGCTCGAAAGAATATTTGGAGATCAGGAGTCAAGCTCATCAAATTGGGGCAGAGAAGTTGCTTGAGCTGTGTAAAGCCAATAAAGGTGTGTACATAAAAGTTGGACAGCATGTAGGTGCGTTGGACTACTTGCTGCCCAATGAATATGTGAAGACGATGAGGATATTGCATAAAGATGCACCACAAAACAGTGTGGAAGATCTGTATAAAGTTATGAGAGAAGACTTGAAACAGGATGTAAGTATTAAAAAGTGTATAATAAATGGTCTAAACGTAAAAATATTGTTAATTTTCATGTCAGAATTTAATGTAATTATTACACAATATTTTTCTCTTTTTAGCCCAAAGATTTGTTTGATGAATTTGACCCAGAACCTTTAGGCACAGCGTCACTAGCCCAAGTACACAGAGCTAAACTGAAAGATGGACCAGAGGTTGCAGTCAAAGTTCAACATTACTTTGTAAGAGACAATGTCAAGATAGACCTTAAATGGATGGAATTCATCATCAACACTATGTCAAAAGTGTTCCCTGACTTTGAAATGCAATGGCTAATTGATGAAACTAAAAGGAATATAGCAAAAGAATTGGATTTTGTACAAGAAGGTCATAATGCTGAAAGAGTAGCCGATTTATTTAAGGATTATACATGGTTGAAGGTGCCAAAGATTTTCTGGGATTACAGTACAGAGAGGGTATTAGTGATGGAGTATGTTAATGGTGGTCAAGTGAATGATTTGAAGTATATTGATGTAAGTATGAACACTATTGTTGCACAATAAGTATCTTTGTATTGCACATGAATGAACATAGGAAGCTATAGTGTGTTATAAAACTATCTACATGTACATTGTTTGACCTACATAATGCTATTTCCATGTTTTCTTAATTGAGAATCATTTGTTAGGATACTTACCAAAAAATTACATTGCACAAAAGAATATCAAATATTACATCATACACAATAGAGATGTCAAATGATAAAATTGCATAAATTGTGACTAAGTTTTCTTATGACAATATATTGTTAGCTATTATTTATTTATGTAAATATAATCTTCCTTTGGCAACAAAAGAGATATTGTAACAAGCCAATAAATTAAGATTGTTGCACTTTCAAGGCAAAAACTAAAAGGCTTTTTAAAACTAAAGATACTTCCAAACTATTATGAAGTATTAAATGCCTGAAAACAAGTTGTAGTTAGCTGCCTGGTTATTTTTCTTTCAACCTAGACGTGTTCCAATTTTCTTTATCTGTAACTAGCTGATGCCCGTAGGCTTCACCTGCATACAAATTATATTCTAAAATCTTCCTCGAGAACCACTCTATATAATGGAGAAAACGGCATGAAAATCGATGCAGTAGTTTTTGAATTTATAGACAGATGCGGCAGAGGACTTTGTTTTATAATAATGTAGTGATTATTACTTGTACAATTCATATATTAAGAAGTAAAATTACTCTATTCCTTTTCAGGAGCACAAAATCAATAGATATGATCTATGTAGGAAGCTGGGTGACCTGTATTCACACATGATTTTTATCAGTGGCTTTGTGCACAGCGACCCACATCCTGGCAATATACTTGTAAAGAGAGATGCAAAAGACAAGGATGTTACTGTCTACTTGCTGGACCACGGTTTGTATGCTGTAAGTTGTTACTTAGTGTTTTACACAGGTATTTATTGACAAGATCTAAAATATCTGATTAACGCATGGCCAAAGTAAGTTCAGTTGATTTTTAATGCATTTTATGAACGAAGGTATTTTGAAATGCGCGTGGGTGTAAAATGTGACCAGTAGCGAACTACTCTCAAAACGAAGTAGGGCTTTTTGGTAACCGGCTGCGTTACAGTGGTTAAGTGGTAGTGCAGCTTTAGTAAATAAATAGTAGTTTTGCCATAATGAAACCAACATTGCATTTGATTCCAATTCATTCAATTTATTTAAGGTGGAAGCACCAGGGTAGCCCGCGAAATTCAAAGTTTCTTACGTTTTTTGCAACTTGACAGCCTGCGTCAGTTTGTATGTATGTAAGTATGCTGATTAAAGCCGGAAACACACTAACGTGTCAGGGCGTGGCGTGACGTCTGCTGTCGTGACGGTGACTGTGCACACTAATGTGTCGTGTCGTGGCGTGCACAGGCGTTATTTCTGAACAGTACATTTTGAACCTTCTTCAAAATTCAGTTGATGAGTTAAGATTTGACCAAGGCAAGTTGAATGTATCCGCTCGCGCCACGAGCCACGCGGTGTAGAAACACATTTGCCTGTTCTGTCGTGTCGCACCATAACCCCCCACCACCGCTCTGGCGCAATCGGGGGCGAGCTGTCAGCGCCACGACACGACACGACCTACAAATATGTCTCTAACCATACTAAATGTATGAAACCGATATCCTTCTGGCGCGCCACGCCACGCCCCGACACGTAAGTGTGTTTCCGGCATAACAAACATGGCTTTTCTGAGTGAGTTAAGATCTTTAAAAATCATCAATACAACCCTCTTAGTTCATTTACTTAACCCTGTTCAATGAATTTTTCATCAAATAGTTATTTATTGGGATTAATGAATTTTGTAAATATTTGCGCATTACGCAATCATATTTGAAATGTGAATCATATTTTGTTCAGTATATAGACTGAGGCCCGGTTTCCACCAAAGCGGATAGAAGAGCAGAGCGGAGAGATGTGCAAGATTCGACCAATCACATTGGTTGGAGTAGTCATCGCGTCTCTCGTCTTTCCTGTGATTGGTCGAATCTTGCACATCACTTCTCCGCTTTGGCGGAAACCGGGCCTGACACTGACCCGTAAAGTGCAAAAAAACGTAAAAAAAAATTAATTTCGCGGGCTACCCTGACGTTTGCATCATAAAGGTCTAAATAAAATGCTACCAATTCTAGGCATCTAGACAAAATTGTATCTGAAATGAAGAAACAATACGGTGGATGTAGTTTTAAGTTTTTATTTATTTAGTTAGTAATGTGCTTCACCAATAAAAACATGAGTAACATTGGATACTTTTGGATGATTTTTTTTTGTGTTGTTGGCAAAGTACCAATTGACGTATGTCATGGCGTTAAACGTATTTATTAATTAGTCTGGAACTCGTGACTGACCATAATATGACGCGAATTACGTGCCCTGAACCCAGAAGTTAAACGCAAGGTTACGGCCAGATATGATTCACAGATATCTTTTAGCCGGCTCGTCCCTTCGTTACTAAAATACTGAAACTCTAGCTATGAATACACATTAGAGCAGTGCCCCTATAGCTCTAGACTTCCGTCGCGACAAATTTATACAAAGTAAGCCCTCGTTCACAACTAAACACCATGTGCGATTTTTTATCGCGCTCTGGATGTTCGACTGCTGCTATTTAGCAGAGCATTGAGAATACAATAGAATGCATCTAAACGCGTCTCATAAACGCATTTCTGAATGTTCAACCCTCAGCGCTAAACAGTGCAAAACCCAGTGCGCGATACCTTTAATAATCGTGACTTACCCGTGTTACTATCAAACCTACTACTTACTTTCCGCTTTATCGTGCATCATAACTGGGGCTAGCAAATGTTTACTTTACGTTTACTTGGCTTTGGACGCTCTTCGTCCGTAATCCGAATCCTGAATTAGTTGTTTTTCCTTCCAGCAATTGACAGAAAAGTTCAGATATCATTATTCAAAACTATGGCTAGCGATAATCGATCGGAATCGAGATGAGATGAAGATGCACGCCGAACAATTGGGAATACGCAACGAGCTTTATGGATTGTTTGCTTGTATGGTCTCGGGGAGACCTTGGGACTCTATCATGAAAGGCATTGGTCGGACTAAACCAACGGTAGAAGAGGCAAGTATTAGAAATACAAAATAAATCAACTTTTCACATTTCCTTTTTTTGAATGGTTAAGGGGCAATGCAAACGACAGACTTTTTGTGTGTAGTAATTATTATTTTTGTCTGCGACAGACAAAAATAATTGAGTGGTTGATGAGTTTGACTACAGACTATTTTGTCCACTATAAGGATCTACTGGTATAAGTATCTAAAGATTACTGATACAAACCTAACAAAATAGAATTTGAATGCTACTTGCTAAACTGTAATCAGTCGAATTAATAATAAACCATTTTTTTCAGGTAACAAAGACCCTTATTAAAATAATTACATATAATTCCTTGCCCTTGAGAGTACCCTCAACGTAAAACATCTTGTAGAATCTTCTGCTAAATTGTCTGTTTATTTTTCAGAAAAAAACATTCCAAGATGAGTTACCAAACATTGTGCACTATGTTACACAATGTCTAGAGCACGTCGATAGGCAGGCCTTGCTAGTATTGAAAACGAACGATCTTATCCGTAGCATAGAATACGCACTCGGGATGCAAGATCGCATGTGCGGATTCGTCATCATGAGCCAGTGTTGCGTACAAAGTGTGTACAACCTCGAGTATCAGGTAAGTTCTTTTTTCAAACAAATTACGAAACTGTCAAAAAAGTTGTTTATCTGTGATCTTGTTCGAAGTTTGTTTGCGTTCATTGAAGGTTGCAGTGGCACAGTCAGTCTCTTGTCGAAACTATACTTTTTATTTTACGAGTACGTATACGTTATTCTGTATTATTATATTTTCTTACATGCTTTGCACATCAAAAAAAATAACAAAATTACTTAACTAAAAACATACCTTCACTATTATAACATTTATAACTATTACTCATTTTTGTTTCAGAATTCGTCGAACTTTTTCAGAAGATCATTTTTAAACCTCAAGTTTGGCTGGTCACTAGTGTTGTTATATTTCTACAGTTTATACCAAAATATATATTTTAAGCTTTCATTAAAAAAAAACAGCGAGCTTGGTAGTCTGAACAGTCACTAGAAGCTTCGAATAGTATTTACCTATTTAGAATAAAAACTTTTTCGATGCGATTTACGAGAAATAGGCTAAATACGAAACTTTTGCTAGGCATAATTAGTTAGATGATTTTCTAATATGCAGCATAATAGTAATTTTTGGTAATATTTTATAGGTTCGCCCTGTATATCGCTATAGCGCATGCAACCTTTGTTACTTAATTCATAAATTATGCATAACAATGAGCATGTAATGCACTGCAACGTCAGCAACACAATCAGGCTAACTAAATTTGATAGTACATCAGCACTTCTTACCTACCTACAGTGTAAAACTTGGGTCGATAGAACATCAATATTTTATAGCTATCTAGTGTAAAACTTGGGTCGATAGAACATCAATAATTCATAGCTACCTAGAGTGCAAAACTTGGGTCGATAGAACATCAATAATTCATAGCTACCTACAGCAACTTGGGTCGATAGAACATCAATATTTCTTACCTACCTACAGTGTAAAACTTGGGTCGATAGTACATCATTTCATAGAGCAGCTACCTACAGTGTAAAACTTGGGTTGTGTGTAGTTTATTAAGGGTGAGGCAAAGACAGTCAGACAGGTATAATATCCGATATGTTTCACAAGGTGATATTGTTCACAAAACTAGTAGGTAACTAATTTAAAATAGTCACACTAGTCCTAATAATACCTCCGACGGCAGAGTATTATTTTTGTACATAACATAAACAGTGTAAAACTGAGAATTGTAAATAATAATCAGCTAGCGCAATTTTATACCATGTATAATACTGTTACATTGTTAAATTTTATTTTTGAAAGTATAGGTGTATTTATTTAAGACATTGTTTTATTATTATTTTGCACGGTTTAACTAACAGTGTGTTTAGTTACGGGATATCTTCCTTGATTCTCAATAATTATTATTACTTGTGAAGTACGTGGAATCCCGTCTTAAGTATGCTCAAAATTAACAGCCGGCGGCGTCGTAATAAGGACTCCACAAAACCTAGTGATACTGTGAGTGTGTTTTGGCGTGACTTTGTATCGAGTTCCAGTAGTACGCGAGGCAAAAGACTAAGAAAGGGGGTAGATAGATTTGTCTGTACCTAACTATTTATCCACCCGCATCGTCCAGTCATCCCACGATCATGGCGCTTGCAACAGCCTCGAAATATCATGTACGTTTGCCTGGCTCGGCCCCCCCGAATCTGCCTTTTAGGTGTTCACCAATGCAATGTACTCGCCTCTAGGAGTATATGTACCGGTTTCTTTTTCAATGTACCTCTGTACTTTTGAAGAAATTTGCAAAATAAGGGGGCCGTGCTGAAAACGTTTGGCTGGCACGGCCCTCTTTTTTTGCGTGTATCTTGAAAAACATAAAGCGCATTAAAAAGTTTCTTAATCTCAAGAAATGTACTCTGTTGACGCGTTATATGTACCGCAACGGATATTCTGAATTCGTAATTACAAAAAGTATATAGATGTAGATAGGGGGCCGTGCTGAAAAATAAATAAATGAGGTAATCTCTAAAGAAGACAAATTACCTTAGCCAAAAACTATTAAAACATAATTGATGGGTGGCAAGTAACATATGTACCGCATTGGTTTCTCATAAAACTTGCTAAATTTGATAAATAAAGCAATGTTTGTTTATTCAGCACGGCCCTCTTCATACGCCTATATCTTTTAAAATATGACATGTTTGCTTACAAAATTCCAATTCCTGAATCATTTATAGAAGTTCATTCGTTCCAAATAAATTGCGATACTGCTATATTAGTACTATAGAAGATAAATTGGATCAAAAATATCATACATTACAACGAATGGGGTGACCATGACTCTACGTGAAAAAAAAAAGGATTAAAGAACTGCTGCTATATTGAGTAAATCTATACTTAATATTTCAAAGAGTAAGACTATATAGCTTGAAAGGTTTAATAAAACATAGAAAGAGAAGTAAGAAGAAAAGTACATCATCGTCTGCCTAGCCTTTTCCCAACGATGTTGGGGTCGGCTTCCAGTCTAACCGGATGCCGCTGAATACCAGTATTTTACATGGAGCGACTGCCTATCTGACCTCCACAACTCAGTTAATACTGGGTAATACGATACCACTTGGTAAGACTGGTTGTCAGACTTTTTGGGCCACTGACTACCTGTAACGACTGCCAAAGATGGACAAATGACAGCCGGGTCCAACAGCTTAACGTGCTTTCCGAGGCACGGAAGAAACTCTGTATGTAAGGGTGGTCATCACACATCCACAGACTAACCTAGGCAAGCACGACTTAACCTAAAGATCGGCCCGAGCGGCTTTTATATTATTTAGCCATGAGCTCCTCAAGAAAAGTACATGATTTTACAATAAAATAGCATTTATTCAGACGAACTATCAGAACTGTAACTAGTATTTTCAACAATGCCGGGCACTCACAGATATTATTAGGCGCTTTGCACATGGAGCAACTTAAGTTGAGGAAACTATCAACATTTTAAAAGTTTCTTGTAAAAAGTTGATAGTTGCTATAACGTTTACGTTTGCCGCAATTTTATGGCAATCTGTGAGCAACTTTCAAAGCCGAGTTGCTAAATCTACGCAGCGATCAGCGTTCAGTGTGACAATGGATATCGAAGAAGCAGCACTTGCTCTCATTTTATTACGTCGTCGCCGTCGACGGCGCCAACAAAGACAAATTATTCGCAGCAATCGTCGGTTTTGGATTCATCCCTTTTTTCTAGATCGATCCCAATTTATTAACATAAAAGATCTGCTAAAACATAATGATAAATTTAAAATGTACTTTAAAATGACTGTTAACTTATTTCATGGATTGCTGCTAGTATTGGAAAGTGATTTAAAACGACAGGATACTACAATGAGGGAAAGTATTCCTCCGTTCGAACGACTTGCTATTACTATAAGGTAAGTAGGTAATTTTAGATAGTTTTAATCACATTTTTTACCAAAATATTCGAATCAATAACGTTATTCAGGTAATCAGTAAATAACGAAAAAAAAAACTTGAGAGGTGTCAAGGGACACCCGGATGGAACGAAGTTCCTTTCGATTAATTAGTGAAGGAATTGTAATAAAATTCTTAAAAAACAATTTTAAATTACGTAAACAATATAAATTATAAACACACAATTGATTAATATTAATTTAATGTTCATTATTGATTATAAACAATGTTTATAAATATTTAGTTCAATGCGAAATACATAGACGAAACGAAAATAACTGGCTTGCTTTCTATGAGTAGTACATGAAAGGGAATCGGAATTAAAATTTCCTGTTATATTAGAAATTATTTATTTCTTACAAATCAAAATAGATATCATCAATTATATCCGATTCTTGAGATACATTAGTAACTGCCGGTGATACAGGAACATCAGTTTCTGAACTGTGTAAATATGATCTGTTTGAATAATAACCATATTGCGATTGATAATTAGTATTGGGTATATATTTTTTTATAGTGTTCAAAATATCTGTCTGAAGGTCCAATTTACAATCATCGGGTACTTTTTTTAAATGAGGTAGTATAGAATGCAAAAAATCTAAGTCAGGGTCATTACCATCTCCCCTTTTTCTTTTCAAGTTATTTGCAATTGTTTGTAACACTTCCCTCTCTTTATCTTCAACTGATGTCTCCGTTTTATTTCCAGACTGGTCTTTTTTAGACGTATTTGAGGGACCAGGATTATCATATTTTGTTGTACTCTCCTGAGAGGGTCTTGTTTTTGAAACATTTAATAAAAATGACATTTGCTGGTAATATTCATATTCCTTTCTGCAATTAGCAGCTGAGCCACTCTTCATGTTGTTCTTTTTAGTTTTTTCTCTATTGAAACATGTTTTCAAATTTTTCCATCGTTTCTGTAGCTCGACAACTGAAAATTGTAAAAAAAAGTATGTATATTTCAGATTTATTTTGTGATGTCGACAATCGTCTGATGTATCTAGTGGTAGTGAATCTGCCTACTAATCCAGAGGTAGCGGGTCCAATCCTGGACAATATAAATGTTTGTGTGCATAAACGTATCTATTTATCTTGGTCTGGGTGTGTTTCCATATAATATTATGTATATCTATATACATAAAACAAAGTCGGGTTAGTTACACCATTTATAACTCAAAAACGGCTGGGCCTGAATCTAGGATTATTGTATTAGCCGGTCCGGCGGTATGGTATATTAATCGCCTTACTAAAATACTTATTTTTTTTTAGGTATTTAGTAACTGGATGTGGCTTTGCTGAATTTGAAAACACATTTGGACGTGGTACTTCAACTGCAAGACGAATAGTCAAAGAAACTTGTCAACTTATATGCAATAAACTTGAAACTGAGTATATACCAGAACTAAATGAAGATCGATTTGTTAATATAGCAGCTGGATTCGAAAAAATAGCTAATTTTCCCAACTGTTTGGGTGCAATAGATGGCAAACATATTCGAATAACCAAACCACCGGGCACTGGATCTCTATATCATAACTACAAGGGCTATTTTTCACTAGTACTTTTGGCTACTTGTGATGCAAACTGTTTATTTACGTTTATCGATGCTGGCGCCTATGGAAAATCTTCTGATTCGACAATATATAAAGAGAGTAAATTATGTAAACAAATTGATGATGGAACTCTTAAAATACCAGAACCCAGATATATTTCGGGACTTCCTAATGCCATAAACTATTGCTTTATTGGTGACGAAGCTTTTGGTTTATCAAAACATATGTTGCGACCTTATTCTGGAAAACAATTGGATTATGCAAAAAGAATGTTTAATTACAGGTTATCACGAGCAAGGCGTTGTATTGAATGCGCCTTTGGATTACTAAGCAGTAAATTTCGAATATTTCAATCTCCAATGCAAGTATCAGCCGATTTTGCAGAAATAATTGTTAAGACATGTTGTATACTGCATAACATGATTCGAAAGCACGAGGGACTACATTTTCATGCAGTGTCAAACACACTTGCAAACACAAACAGTATTATGGGTTCTGAAAGGTCAATTAATACTAGGGATATCCTAAAGGACTATTTTATAAGTCCTGAAGGATCGGTTCCATGGCAAGATTTAATGATATAAAAGGTACTTGTACCTACCTAAATAAAGTTATAAAAAATATTACCTATTTTATTTTTTTCCCTTGCAGGCAAATCTTCAAACGTGACATTACTCTTTATGCCCACTTTTTCCCAAGCTTTTATCTTCTCTGTGCGACTAAAATATTCTTCGGCACTCAAATCCCAAATAGCACGATGTTTTCTTATTTCTTCGATAAAATCTTCTGTGTTCAATGTACCGTCTCTTGTACTGTCTCGGCTACTGTCGTCGGCTTGGTTTTCAGCCATATTAATGCGCACGAAAGTCAAGACGTGTGTAGTCGGCGACGTATTGAGCGGCACTTGACTGGAATGATCGGGCACAGGGAGAGGGGAGGGAGGGTGTGAAATCGCCCGACGCGTTGCGATTGACGGTTGAGGAAACCGGCAACTTTAAAAACCGGTATAATATTTAACAGTTGCTAGTTGCGGCAATTAGGAACTATCTTAGTCATCGATTACAGCAACTGAAAACTGTTGACGATTACCGGAACTCGAAACTCGAGTTGCTATGTGTGCGCGGTTCAATTGAAATATATGTAAACAGCTAGTTGCCAGTTGCCAGTTGCTCCAATAGTTGCTCCATGTGCAAAGCGCCTTAATTCATTTTCAATTACACCCATAACCAGATCTCGTTCAAAATCCTTTTAAAATTGTTTCCTTTGTTTCCTCCACAACCTTTCTGCGGTCTTCTTTTGACGTCTGCACTCGCCGTTTGTAACAGAGTCGGCATTATAGCAGTACTGAAGGGTGGTATATATGTCGCAGCCAAGTCGTAGAACACGCCGTATTACATAGTAGCGCGCCGGAATGTAAAACGTCGCCGTTTACATAACGGCGACGTTGCGTAACCGCGTGCGTTGCATGCGGCGTCGTCACGTTCAGCCGTATTACATTTCGGCTGAAATACGCTGAAGTACGCCGCATTGAATGAGCACTAAGCGTTCGTCAAACCGGCGCAAACGTGCCGCCCAAATACAAACGGGCGCATCGTCGATACGAGCCGCTTTGAAAGCGAGCGAAGCGAGCTCGGTACTTAGGGCACCCGACTGTAGGTTATGTTAGGTTACTTTAAACCCTGCAGACAGAAATAGGAGCGCTGCGTAGCTGGGTTACGTCTACTACGCCTTATTTTCGGAATTTTCAGTATTTTATTCGGTCGTTTTACAATACGGCTAAACGTTGGATGCCGCTTTGTCGAACGTAACGCCACTACAATCGGGCTGAACGTGACGACGCAGCATTACATAAAGGCAACGTTTTACAATGCCGCGCGCCATTATGTAATATGGCGTGTTATACGAATTGACTACGACACATACATCATTACTGCATTCGAATCTACTTAGTATAATATTGTACCTAATATTTGGAATCATGGTCACCCCATTCGTTGTAATGTATGATATTTTTGATCCAATTTATCTTCTATAGTACTAATACAGCAGTATCGGAAATTATTTGAAACGAATGAACTTCTATAAATGATTCAGGAAGTCGAATTTTGTAAGCAAACTTGTCATATTTTAAAAGATACAGGCGTATGAAGAGGGCCGTGCTGAATAAACTAACATTGCTTTATTTATCAAATTTAGCAAGTTTTATGAGAAACCAATGCGGTACATATGTTACTTGCCACCCATCAATTATGTTTTAATAGTTTTTGGCTAAGGTAATTTGTCTTCTTTAGAGATTTCCTCATTTATTTATTTTTCAGCACGGCCCCCTATCTACATCTATATATTTTTTGTTATTACGAATTCAGAATATCCGTTGCGGTACATATAACGCGTCAACAGAGTACATTTCTTGAGATTAAGAAACTTTTTAATGCGCTTTATGTTTTTCAAGATACACGCAAAAAAAGAGGGCCGTGCCAGCCAAACGTTTTCAGCACGGCCCCCTTATTTTGCAAATTTCTTCAAAAGTACAGAGGTACATTGAAAAAGAAACCGGTACATATACTCCTAGAGGCGAGTACATTGCATTGGTGAACACCTTAAAGGCAGATTCTGGGGGGCCGAGCCAGGCAAACGTACATGAAATATCGGGAGCTTAGAATAATTGATACTCACTGAAGGTATCCCGTAAGTGGCGGTATAAGTTGTAGAAATAATTTGAGTTCAATTAACGGTAAGTACATAGGTAATGCTTATTTAGGGCCGAGTCACACTGGAATGGCAGCGGCCGGCAGCGACGCGGCAAGTACTTTCGGTGTGAAATAATTTAAACTTTATCTACATACTTAAAATACCAGTATCGCTTGTGCCTCTCGCGTCTTGTCGGTGGTTCTGCCCGCAACTGCCAGCGGGGACGCGGGCCGCTGCCGGCCTAATGTAAAAACTAAACTAGTCAAGAGGAGACTAAGCGCCGTGGGGTCTGGAGATACGCGCGTGGGGTCTGGAGATACGCGCGTGGGGTCTGAGATACGCGCGAGGCCGCCAGCGGCGATGCCGGGGGCCGCTGGCGTCGCCACCGGCCGCTGCCATTCCGGTGTGACTCGGCCCTTAAACTAATTCATCAAACAGAACACCTAAGTCTATTTCTACTCATGCTCTTAAATAAAAGAAAACAAAATTATAAATTAGGTTTGTATTGCATTACTCAAAATCGACAAATTCATGACGACGGCAGCTTCTTCTCTAAGACCGACAATTTATTACTCAACGTAGAAAGATCACCTTGAATTTGTAACAAAATATTGGAAAAGTTATCGCGGCTCTTCTTACCGCCTAGTCGGAACATACTCGTACTGGAAATACGACACGATAAATCAGACTTTCTGAACCCCGAAAGCATGGAGTGCTGGCCTGGCATTTTGGTATCTGGAATGTAGGGTTTATTCAAAGCCATTGTTTCACGCGTTATTGTAGATTGTGCTGAAAATTATAACGATATAGCTAGAAAACGTAATTAGAACTCTTGGAGTAAAATGGGAGAAGGAAAGTTGATGGATGATGATGATCATTAATTCATTACTAAGTCCTGAGAGTAGGTAAAATGATAAGGAAAGGTCCAACAAAACGTATTCGATAGTTATGCGAAGTTCTATATAAGGTACCTAATATACCTACATGGGCTACAAAGATTATTTGATGAAATGTTGACGGGGTGTGATGTTGGCAAACATTTGTTTTGAGTGATATTGTAGGTACCTATTGATAATAATACAAAATGGCGGCGTTAGTTACAATTTTGCCCGAGCGCCTTACCCGAGCGATTACAACACTTAAACTTTTCGAGTAGAAATTATTGATGGCGTTCTGCCGTTTCTAATTAAATATTTAATTTATTGTTAGTCAAATCATGACTTGTAATATACAACGATAAAATACTAGAACGCAGCCTTACATTGTTTTTACAATCGTGTCTCTGAATAGAAATGCCCTTTTTAGTATTCGTTGGAAAGCGCATATTTTAAAATGGCTGACTGCAAATTAACACTTTTCACTTTCTAACTACATAAACATCAGCATTTAGGGGTCAAGTGTCGGTAGTTTATCAAAGAACGAATGTATGATATTGCTATAATTAGGTAAGTCAGTCATGTTGATGATATTAGGTAGGTTCGGTCGAACAAGCTATTTGGTTTACAGTTAAACCCACAAATTACATTATATCATGCATTGTAAAATGTAAACCAAATACCTACTTAGCTTGTTCGACCGTACATGACACTACTAGCTGATGTAAGTTAACCTTTCGACCGCCAGAGAATAAAGGCACGCGGGTGTCCTCCACGCCAAGCCACAATTTTACCTACCATTATGTCACATATTTGTGTCGTTTGGCGTACAGAGCACGTGCTTGCTTGCCACGTATATGTGACGGTGGCGTTAAAAAAGTTACTTCTTATGGTAGCTATCTCGGTGAATAAATGAATATACAATACTTACATGAACAACCCAACTTTTCGTCTTTATTATCTGGGCGTATGTTTTCATAAATCGCTTCGGTGGTCTTTATTTGATTTGCATACTCTGAGTACTCGTCGCCATTTCCCATGGTCAGCATATTATTATGAATCGCAGCCGAGGTTGTAACTAAAGCATTGGAATATTTGGTAATCAGTAGGTACTTATTCTACTCACTAGTTAATATTCAAGGTGATAATTTGTTCAGTAAGTAAATAATGTGCAGCGCGTCATACGCAATGTTGTATGAATTTAGCAATTCTTTTTTTTGCTAAGTTCTTACTTCAACAGAAGTGGCGGTAAGAGAAGGTTCATAATATTATGTTTATGAAGGTACCCAGCACAGAGATTTCCATATATTTAAAGTAGAAATTGGACTGATGAACTTGTATAGGCCAGCCATATAGCCGTAATCCGATGACCGTTGGGGTAGACGTGCTCTTGATACCTACGCATATCGGTAAATGTAAGGCAGGACACCCGGTGGAAGACGATCTTCGAGTAGGGTGGCTGGTAGCACTTTGATAAGAATAGCCGAGAATCGAGTTGAATGGCGTGCTGGAGGACACAGCTGCTCGGGTCGGTTAAGCTGCGAGTGTCTGGATTGATCCGTTGATGGGTGAACACATTACATAAGTACAGATTTTCCTCCGTGCCAAGGAAAGCATGTTAAGACTCCCGAAAGACGGACAACCAGTATTAGCTCCATATTCAAAATTCGCTTCCAAAATTCTGGTATTCAGCTATATCCGGTTAGACTGGAAACCGACGTGCGGGCGTGCAACAGAGGAACGCGATATTTTTTATTAAAAATTAGCCTGCTCTTGACCTCGATCACGCGTCATGATTATGTCATGACATGCGGGAATCGACCGCGCGGCGGCTACTGGCGGAACCTAAGCTTTACGCATGTTGCAAGTCGTGTTAACTAGAAAGACATAGATCTTCACTTACCTTTCAAACGATTACCCGGGGGGTATACTTCAAGAAATAATGGATGTTGCGGGTCGTTGCCCTTCCGCAATTCGCCCAGTTGCACGACATTCTCTTGTTTCGACTTCAGCACGATGATTTCCTCACAAAAATCGGGCAGGTCCAGCAAATGCCACACTTTTTGGCGTAGCGTTGATATCGAGGCAGTTGGCTTTACCGCTATGTATCGGAGTCTTTCGTCTACAACTAAATGTTTAGAGAATTGAAGGAAAGAGAATTGCTCGAACTGGGATATAACCCGATATACTTTCTTACGTTTTGTTTTGTTAGTTATAAAACTCGAGGTCTTAGAATATTTTTTTAAGTTTCAAATTCCCTGCTGATGCTTGGGAAAGAACATAAGAAAAAGCGAGCAGGAGTGGCCCAGCTTAGTGGTAATATTTCCAACTAAGTGGTCGTGCCAAAAACCCAGGCAGGCAATTGCATTGGCTTTGTACCTACAGTACATTTAAATCACTACCAATCTCAAAATGGTAGAATAAAACTACTAGTGCAGAAAGGCAACCACTCCAATCTTAAAACCAAAATGAACATGGTGCATGGATAAGGTACAGTCACAAACCCAAGCTAAACCCTAACCCAAACCACACCGACTGGGCAATATAGGCCGATTATTCTATCTATTAGGTACTTACCGCCAAGGTCATAACGTCGAATGATAACAAATGTAATGACTTCCTTCCGAAACAGTTTTATCGGAGCTTTTAAGAGCTTGGTTAGTGACATGTTAGAAATGTATCACTTTTACCGCCCATAAAAGCTGTGAAAAATAACGTTTATCTCATAGTACTCAAATCATATAGCAGCAATTTTGTGTGTGTTCTTCCGAGAAGGTACTTTTAATTTATTTATGTCAAAGTCATAATTTTATTGTCACTGACAGCAGATTAAGACATTTTTTTAAAGCATTCTGTAATTTCTATACTGAATCTGTATACTTACTTTTAATACAAACAAGTTTGGTAAGACTTTTGTTTTTAATCGAGGCGCAGTTCTGAACATATTAATATTTTGAATTTAAAGATGAAAATATGTCGTATGTGTATACTCTATAAAAGTATCAAAATGAGAAAGGATCACAGGACGTCAAAAAAAAAAAACCACGAATTGGTTGGTATTCTACATATTTTACACTTTGGTTCACATCGAGGTTAACAGTAAAAGTCCCCAGAAGGCTGGCAGCATTGCCACGATGAATGGCAAGTTGGCAAAAATGGGGAAGACCGTTAAAAGCTTATTGTAGATGGCGCCACCATAGCTGGTCTCAATCTGACCAATAAGGTCGAGGTCTTTTAAAATATGAAATGACATTTCACGATTTTTAACCAATGACGATGCTTGGAACCAGCTATGCTAGTGCCATTAGTTCCACAGTGTGCATTCCCATTAAGGGCCTATGCACACCGCGTTTTTATCCTGCAGAGCAGTTTGTTGTCGTTTGTATCGATACAAACGCGCGGCACCGGCGCGTCTGTATCGATTCAAATGCACGACACCGATACGAGCGCTAGCGCGCGCGCCTTCCCTACGGACGGGGTTGATTGAATGCTGTCTCGACCGACGCCATCTTGCTACTGTTGACGAGGTTCTGCTTAAAAACGCAAAATGCCAGCGCGTTTGTATCGATACACACGCGCGTTTGCATCGCGTCTGCATCGCTACACACGCCCGTTTGCATCTCGTCTGTATCGCTACACCCGCGCGTCTGTATCGCTACACACGCGCGTCTGTATCGCTCCACACGCGCGTTTGCATCGCGTCTGTATCGCTACACACACGCGTCTGTATTTATACAGGTGTGCAAAGGTCTACAGGCTGCGTCTGACTTGCGTGCGTATCGCGTCTGTATCGCTACAAACGCGCGTCGACGGCGCGTTTAAAAAACGCGGTGTGCATAGGCCCTAAGACGGATAGGATGACTCATTTATTTTGTTTCACGGAATTTTGCACGGTACCTACCCTATTTTTCTCAAATAAAAGTGGTCATAGTTCGACCTTATAACATCAGCTAGAGATCCTGCAGTCTTCAGACGAGGCGTTGAAACCGGCAGCTCAATAGACGGATATCAAAATCCTTGAAGAGCGACCTCCGCCGCTTTGCATCCAGGTGTGTATCTATCCAGTGTTTGTACAAAAACGCCACCATGACAGTCCGACTTCAGGACCAAGCCTCGGAACCTATCTTTCTGCAGCGAGGTGTAAGACAGAGAGACGTCATTTCTCCAAAACTGTTCACCGCTGCACTGGAAGATGTCTTAAAGGTTCTGGACTGGAGAGGGCTAGGCACCAACGTCAATGGCAAGCCCATCACTCACTTTCGGTTTGCCGACGATATAGTGGTCATGGCTGAGCCCATGGAGGACCTCAGTACAGTACTCGATGACCTCAGTAGAGCTTCCCAAAGAGTGGGTATAAACATGGACATGACGAAGGTCTTGTTGAATGCCCATGTCACACCCACTCCTATCAAGATCGGAGACTACACTCGAAGTGGTAGACGATTATGTGTACCTGGGACAAACGGTCCAGTTAGGTAGGTCTAACTTAGAGAAAGAGGTCAATCGTCGAATCCGACTCGGCTGGGCAGCGTTCGGGAAGCTGCACGGTATCTTCTCGTCCAACTTACCGCAGCGTCTCAAGACGAAAGTCTATGGGCGAGGCCACAACACTGCGTTGCGGCGTCGTATCGCAAAAACGACGTCGCACAGCAATACAATGCGATGACGCAACGCAAAAATTTCATCGCATACGACATCGTACGACAAGACGCTTACCAGTAACCGTCAGTTCAGTTTCTAGTGAGACATGGACCGCACTACACGGGTCTTACTTTTGCTAGCGTTAAGACGCATCAAGAAAAAGAAACAGAAAAGAAAGTACTGGGTGCATCCATTTCTATCAATTATGAATAATGATGAAAATCACTTCAAAAGAAAATATGAGGCGTCGTCGCATTGCAGATTTGTATGTTGCGTCAGCGCATCGGAAATTTCCACGATGCGTTGTGCGGCGTCGTAGATTTTTACGATGCGACGTCGCAACGCAGTGATGTGGCCTCGCCCTATTGATTACATACGGGACCGAAACGTGGTCGCTCACAATGGGCCTTATCAATAGGCTTAAAGTCACCCAAAGGGCAATGGAGATGGCTATGCTCGGAGTTTCCTTGCGTGATCGAATCATAAATCAAGACATCCGCAAGAGAACCAAGGTCGTTTTTTATGATTACGATGGTGGTCCCATAGAGAAAGTAGATATCTTCAAATGTTTAAACTTGCAAGTTTAAACAATTGAAAAAAAGAAACAATAATTTATAACAAAAAAAACTCTATTAAGCACGTAACAATACTTTCAATGCATAAAACAACTTAATTCCGACTGTCACCGGTATATTGGCAGTATTTCTTATGTAATACTTTTTTATTTAGGTAATTTCGTAGCTTGCATGGCATACATTAGGTTTGTGAAGTATGAATAGTCCCATTTCCGAGTAAACGGGCTGTATGTCAAGCCGTAAGTCAGGTCCACATGGCAATTATCTGTAAAATATAAAGAAATGTTAACTAAACTGTATCTGTAAATATAAAGGGTGTAAAATGGACCTCAACGAAGCCGAAATGCACTTGTTCTCCTTGGGAACCTTCTGGTTACGGAGATATCGGGGGTCAAAGTTCCAATTTTTCACAAGTTTTCTTTTAATGAATGTATTTAAGTAATGTGAAATTTTTACTTTAAACACCTCCTCGACCTCCTTACTATGTAATCCACCCATCAGCACAATGTTTTGAGAGCGTTACAGTCCTACCGAGGAGACGTGATTTTTCAACCCAAAAAAAATAATAAACGTCATTTCCCAGATTTTTTTTTGCGTTAAGTTACTTAGTTTGAAGGGTTCAGTCGCAGAATGTACCTTTCGCGAAATGCACCCCCCCATGCGCAAAACGTACCATTCTCAAAAACAGATTTCTTGGTTGCCGGTTTCGTGAACGGTCTGCTTACAACTTGTATTATTTTCTAATTGATCTTGACGCTTCTAAAAAAGTTATGACAGTGAACATTATGGAGCCGACACACCAAATGCGCCGGGGATATCGGCACCTTTCGTTCGCGTTGACTTGACATGTACGTAGGACTATGTATGTGGGCTCCATAACAACTAACACATTCAGAACAAGTAAATTCGGTACACCAAGGTCCATTTTAAGGCTGATGCTCCAGGGTAGCCCGCGAAATTGAATATGAATTGCAATTAAAACCCTAAATTTGATGTTGTTAACGTTTCAGGTGTAAAAAAGGCATTTGGCAAGTTCCCAATAACTATATATTCGGTGTTACGATATTAATTATTGCACTCCCTTATCAATTTTTTAGTCCACTACAGAGCCATATTTCTTAATTTCATACAGTAAAATTGCAAAATTAATTAAAACGTGTAAATATTTGACAGCTATTTGCGACGTTGCCAACTTTTGGGATACGCGCTCTTAATTGTCTCGGGGCCCCTTTAGATACGATGGATGGACTGTGTAAAGTATGATATGGCAAAAAAAGGAGGTGTCTGACGAGATGACATGTAATAGAGACCAGTTTGGAAGAAGAAAACATGCTGCGCCTATCCCAAATGAATTGGTATAAGTGCAAGGGAATGATGATGACATTGCAAATAAGCACTTACTTCTTTCTAATATAAATGTCAGTTCATTAGGTGTTATAAATTTCTCAAACTCATGGGCCCCTTGCGGTATCGCTTTGAGAATATTTTCTGCGACATATATGAGTGCAAACTGAGAAAATCTCGTCCTGTTAGGAGTCGTGAAGAATATCTTTCCTTCTGGCTTGCAAGCTTTGATGCAGGATTTGACAAACAACTCCTGGTTATTTACGTGTTCTATGACTTCTGAAGCTACTACACCATCATAGAGGTCTGAAACCGTTTCTGTATGTTTCTGAAAAAGTAAAAAAAAAAATTAAGTTACTGGCTACAAAAACCCTTTTTTGAACTGCCTATGCTTTTATTATGACAACATATTACTTGTCAGCCCCTTGCGAAACAAACACATTGCTTTACGGTAAGTTGTGCGAAATAGTTGCTATGCAGTATTTTATTCTAAATTGTGTTTGGGTGGTTGACAGATAAAAAAAAGTAATACTTATTGAAGTAATCCAAGACAAGCCTCTACCGTTATTAATGTCATACAAGTTTTGAAATTGATTGGCTGATATTCATCATTAAGGGGGAAGGGTAGCCCGCGAAATTCAAATTTTCTTATGTTTTTTGCAATTTGCAGGCCAGTGGTAGGTTATAGAGTTTCCAATATCGCTAGAGAGATTACAATCTAACGTGTTTCTCTCTAGCGATATTGTAAACTCTCGAAATATTGTCAACTGAACATACGGAAGTATCTCTGCCCCCATAATCGGGACTTGGGGCACGCCCCCGTTAGGTTACATAGGTTCCTTTAAGCCCTGCACTTGACTACGCTTTTTAGGGGAATATAAAGTGTTTTAAGGTTAGGTCATATAAATCGATATTTCTCAGGAATCGTACATTATCTTTTCATGAGAGTGGTACCACTGGGCAAGGGGACCCCTCCTTCCCTCCACGCCGCGTGAGTTGACTACGATCGCATGCATTTCACGAAAAATAAAGCGTTTTATTGTAAGCAGTATGTTCGTTTGACAATATTGCGAGAGTTTACAATATCGCTAGAGAGATTAAAATATAACGTGTTTGACAATTTTACGGTGACATATATATACCTACTTTTATTTTTATCCATCCGGATAGATGGATGTTTTACGCGAAAACTACTGAACAGATTTGGTGAAAAGAACATAGATAGTTTATAGCCTGGATTAACACCTACGATACTATTTATCCCGATTGTATGATCCCGTGGGACCCTTACCGAACTTAACGCAGGCGAAGCCGCGGACATAAGCTAGTATTACATACAAAACTTACTTCTACGGTGCAATTAAAGTATGTAGGTCTGAACTGTTGTATTTTAGGGTCCCTTATTTTGTGTTGCTCGGCGACACGGATGAGCTCTTGGCTGGCATCGATACCCGTGACGGATGCTCCAAGCCTTGCTAATGCCTGAAAATTTTATATCATAATAAGTTATAATCCTACTAATATTATAAATGCGAAAGTTTGTAAGTATGGTTGTAAAGATGTTTGTTACTCTTTCACGCAAAAACTACTGAACGGATTTGGATGAAATTTTGCACACTGATAGTTTACAACCTAGATTAAAATATAGGATACTTTACGCTACTTTATGATTATAAAGTCCATTTTAAGAATTTTAAATTTTTAACGTGATTCATATTATATTCTGCTAAAGCGGCCATTTTAGACCCCCTAGTGTCAGTTTTAATGCCGCCCATGAGCCTCGGACTTGGCTTTACATGCCGTCAAGAAATATCTCTCAGGCATGCTGGTTGCTGTGCAAGAACCTCATACAAGTGCCAGTACATTAACAATGTTGACATTTGCAACCTTTGGCTGTGTCGGCTTGTATGCTTGCTGGCTAGCGTATTAAAACTGGCTTTAGCCTGTCTGAATGATTGCCACAATCCCATAAGGCTATGTTAGCAAGACTGTGATTGCGTACTGTGAATATAATTTTACATTGAAGCAAAGGAGTACTGAAAAAAGAAGGTTACAATAAAATAAAAAATCCTGACAAAAAATCCGGTGGAATATGATGCAAAATAAGGAGCTGATTGCACCAGTTTGCTGAGGGCTATCCCTTTTTTTTCGGATGGGTAATCATCCCAATCTGGGAGGAGCAGAAGGGAGTTTTAGACTTTTACTGACTAAATCCCAACCATGTTCGATCTTAGACCTTTGTGTTCCGGGGCCGGGGTATTTCATTCGAACAGTCCCGCCGCCTCGGCAGGGAGAGGGCTGTCCCATAGACCTTGTATGCAATGCAATAAAATGCACTTTGTTGCTCCTAGCAGCTAATAACTGAAGGTGACATAGTTCTGCAGTTGAGTATAATGTGAAAACGAGAACAATGTAAACAAGAGAACACTTAATTGATTGTATTTATCTACACACTCGGGTCGATCTTTAGGTTAAGCCGTGCTTACCTAGGTTAGTCAGTGGGCTGGTGACCACCCATGACATACCGAGTTTCCTCCGTGCCTGAAAGCAGGTTAAGCATTTGGCTCCGGCTGTCATTTGTAGATTTTGATAGTCGTTATAGGTAGTCAGTGGTCCAAATAGTCCAGTCTTACCAAAAGGTATTACCCAGTAATAACATGGTTGTGGAGGTCAGACAGGCAGTCGCTCCATGTAAAATACTGGTATTCAGCTGCATACAGTTAGACTGGAAGCCGAGCCCAACATAGTTGGAAAAGGTTAGGCAGATGATTATCTAAACATTGATTTAAATTGTGTTTCTCACCTCTGATAGTATGCCTCCACCGCAGCCAACATCTAAAACTTTTTTACCCTTAAGTGGGTAAACAAGTTTGGTAGCTGTAGATAAGAGACCATCTCTGATAAAAGGGACCCTGTAAATAATAATAAAAAAATAAGAATTAAGATTGATCTGTTAGTTGTTAAGGCTGCTTTTCTGTTGAGGCTATGATTTAATCTGTAAAAGTACCTATACTAATAGACTTTTTTTCTTCAAAGCCATTAATGTCCTACTGCTGGACGAAAGCCTCTCCCTTATCTTTTCAGGTACTCTTTCCGTGTGCCACTTTGTTCTAGTCACTGCAGTGGGCATCCAGATGCTAAAATAATATTCAGTTGAATGGATGTTTGCTTTGTTTTGTTTTACAATAAAAGTTAGGGTCTGAGGGTCGTCTTAGCATACTGCTTACTCCATACATATACATCCACTCTGCAGTCCCAAGCAAACACTTGGAAAAAATTAAAAGTGATTTTCTCATGAAATAACAGTTAATACTTTGAAATAATGGCATGTCTTCTAAAATACTAGGTTAGTGATAATGTAAATCAATAAAATAGGTGAAATTGTTTTATAATTTTGCTAAGTGTTTACATTTCATTGCCTGTTACAGTATGGGTCTCACTCTCATGCATAGCAGGAATGGGTACCTATCTTATTCTTTGAAAGTAAAGAAAATTATTCAGTGTACAAGTATGTACCTATAGTGACAATGATTGTTTTCAAGCACAAATATCATTGTTTGTTATTCTCCCACAAAAGAATAAAGACAATTAGTAGGTATAATAGCCAGTGATGTAATATTATAAGTACTTGTACCTACATACAGGAAAAAGTATTATTTTATTACTTTTACCAGTCTTGCCAAGGGATATTGCATCACCCAGTACTAACTAGGTTGTGGAGGTCAGATACTTAGGATTGTATTAAAAGCGGTCACTCCATGTAAAATGCTGGTATTCAGCTGCATCCAGATTCACTGGAAGTCGCCCCCAGATACTTGACTTTTCCTTAATTACCTTATTACATTCATGCTGTGTAGCAAAGCCATTTTCCCATCAGGATCCCACCAGTGGCTCATTTGTTTTGAAAAGAATTCCACATCGGCGGTATCAATCGTTGACGAAGACGACTGCGTAGCGACCACACCAGTTGTGTTAGTCTGTTTAGACAAGTCATTGCTTTGTATGGATCGTGAGGACATCAGCAAACCCCATTGAGGTGATGCTGTATTCCTGTAAGTTTCAATGAATGACAATTATTACATTATTTTAATGTAAATTTAAATATATAGCGTCCGCGTTAATATACATACCCAGCCTGTTCTAAAACACATTTGCTTAAATTCCTAGACCACATTTTCGTATTTTCAAACGAGAAACTATTTGTAAATAAACACCGGTTCTGGATTTTTTTGTATTTTGACAATTGACGTAAGAAAGATCTAACCCTAACCCCACTTTTTTGACATCGTAGAGATGTTCTAAATCGAAATCAAAATAAGAAAAACCATTCGCTCGATCGACTAAGGCCGCGTGAATTGAAATAGTTAGTGCAATTTTTTATCCCATAAATTTTAATTTTAAGGTTTTATTTTAACTTAGATCGCATTGTCTCTTATAGTGATGCTGCTTTGCAACTTGACGCTTCTAGAATACGACTTAATCTCTTTTCTAGCTAATAAATGGCTAAAGATAGCATCGTGAGTAGATGCGCGATTGTATTATAAACTCACGCAAAAAAAAGATTTAATAAAACCTATGCTCGAAGGCTCGAACAAAGTTAATTAAAACAACAATAGGCAATTTACACGCCAACCTAATGGGGACTCTACATTCGCGCCGCGAACACCCGCGAAAGCCGCGAACCGTGAATGTGGATGGCTTTCGCGCCCGTCCACAGGGCTTCGCGCCTGTTCGCGCCTTGTTCCCCGTTCAGTGTCGGTATTTGCACCCGGTTCAAATGCGGGCTCTAGCCTCTACGTTCGCGGCGCGAACACCCGCAAAAGCCGCGAACCGTGAATGTGGATGGCTTTCGCGCCCGTTCACGGGTTTCGCGCCTGTTCGCGCCTTGTTCCCCGTTCAGTGTCGGTATTTGCGCCCGCTTCAAAGGGTTTGCGAAGCGCGAAGCTCCCGTGTAAGTAAGCGCATCCACATTCGCGCGTGAATTCAAAACTGTATTTTCTTGAATTTGTTAACGTTTGCGTTAAAATGAGCGTCAGCTGGGCTGGAACTCCTATTGATCGAGTGCTAACATTTCGAACCCATTTTATGGGATCCTATACACAAAGAACATGGAGAAAAAACGAAGGTACATGATGCATGGATGCGAAAGCCGGAACTTATGAATACCTCTATAAATGCAAAATTAAAAAAAAAAAGAAAATGTAACGTCCAGTTACAGGACTTATAAAACAAGGTGAAAGATTTTTTAAATACACCTAATTGTAGTGAGCCAAAGCGCATAGCGCTACCTAATTCGGCGTCCATTCTCGACGAGCACGCGAACTAAACTGAACGATTGCGAATGGGGGCAATACGGGCGCGAATTTGACAGTTGTTAGCCTTAGCGGCGTGAATGTGGAGCCCGCTTGACATAACTTGTATACCTACATATTTGTTCCTACCGATCTGTTAGGCGTAGGTCAGGTTTTTTCCACAGGGTGGTTGGTTCCAATAACTCTCAATAATTTAAACAAGTTACATTAAGGCTGATGCTCCAAGGTAGCCCGTGAAAGTATGGCCTTGGCCTATGACGTGTCAGGGGTTTTTCAATTCCAGGTGAAAGCGTCGGCAGTCAGGTTGCCCGCGAAATTCAAATTTTCTCACGTTTTTTGCAATTTGCAATTTATTATTATTACTTTATTATTGTACTTTGTAGCTAGCATTTACATTGACCTAATCATTGCCAGCGTAACAAAGAATAAAACAATAAAAATTTCAATCCCGCTTTTTTTTAAATGCATTCTGAAACTACACGCGCGGTATTCTGTCTCAATATTAAACATTGTTAAAACTATACCTAAATAAATAAGCATATACATGATATAAACTTTTTATTTTTAACCGACTTCTAAAAAAGGGAAGGTTCTCAATTCGGATATTTCAATTTTTTTTATGTTTGTTCTCGCATAACTCCGTCGCTTGCCAACCGATTTGAAAAATTCTTTTTTTGTTTTTTTCTTTCCAAATGGTCCCATAGTCACCAAGTCGGGATCTGATGATGGAATCTTGGCGAAATCGAGGGAACTCTTCAAATTTTAAAGGATAACGTATTTTCTGCAACAAGTGATGCATTGGCGTTTACTAAGAACCATTCTATCATCAGATCTGATGATGAAGCCAAGAGTTAGGCACCACTCCATAATGAGACAATGTATCCTAGTCGCATTTGGGCTTGTTGTAATTGTAACGGTATGCACTTTCTATGTGTACCAAGCACATCATGACCATGACCATGTGAGTCGGTTTTATTTTTTGCAAAAGAGTTTTTTTTTTAACTGGTTTAAACAATAGACAGACTAGAGATTTCAGCAATCCCAGTACATTTGCTATCTTATTGAGGAGTTCCGTTGCCTGTCTCTGAAGTTCTTCAGCAGATCTGTAGCAAATTGAAACGGGATCGCTCCGAGAAAGTACTCTTCCTAAAACTACCCAAATCGCTTCTTGTGTGCCCATACAATTTGAAGAGTTCCCTCTATTTTTCCAGGATCCCATCATCAGTATCCTGACTTGATGGTTATTTGACCACCTGGGAAGTACGGCCTTACTAACCATAAAAAAAATTGTTCCAGACATCTTCGAGTAATCGCGCGGGGAACATTGAATTGGAACCTCCTCCTTTTTGAAGTCGGTTGATAACGACGTTATGCTAGGTCACTCAAATATCCGGGTAGCCTATAAAAGATTTGGCTGAGTATCGTAAATTTGCTCCTAAGAATTGAAGAGTTCCGTTACTTTGTCATGGATCCCATAATCAGAACCTAACCAAACACTCATCAAACTACCATTGAAGTACATCCTTGCCAACGAAATAAAAAAAACAGTACATGTCACGGTAATAGGCTTATACCCAATAACTGAAGAAATCTGGGAGTATAGTACACATCTGCGTACCCCCATCATACAGGCGTGATGTTCTGTCATGATGTTGTATAAACAATAAACACCCAAGCGATTGCAGCAATCACTGCAGATTTGCCGACTAATTTTAAAGAGTTCCATTAATATCTCCGAAGATTAGCATCAGAGCTTAACCAAATAAAATGGGACCACAAGGAAAGCACCAGCTTTCAAATAAAAAAGAATCATCAAAATCCTTCCACACAGTCGAAAGTTCTGAGGTAACAAACACAAAAGGAATAATTAATATTCCCCGTTTTTACAACAATTTTCGTTTATGCTCCGCTCCTATTGGTCGTAGTGTGATGGTATATAGCTTATAACCTTCCTCGATAAATTGAATATTCAACACAAAAAGATTTTTTCACTTTCAATCAGTAGTTCCTGAGATTAGCGCGTTCAAACAAACAAACAAACTCTTCACTTTTATAATATTAGTATAGATTGTTTAAACTAATAAATAAGTAGGTAAGTAGATATGCCACCGTAAAATTGTCAAACACCTTAGATTGTAAAATAACTAGAGAGATTGTAAACTCTCGAAATATTGTCAAACGAACATACTGCTTACAATAAAACGCATTATTTTTCGTGAAATACATACGATGGTAGTCAACTCACGCGGTGTGGAGGGAAGGAGGGGTCCATCTTGCCCAATGGTACCACTCTCATGAAAAGATATTGTACCATTCCTGGGAAATACCGATTAATATAACCTAACCTTAAAACACTTTATATTCCCCTAAAAAGCGTAGTCGATGGAGCACCGCTGGCCCCGCTTCGCGGGGCCCCTGTTTCCGAGTGCAGGGTTTAAAGGAACATAACTAACGTAACGGGGGGGTGCCCCAAGTCCAGATTATGAGTTTACAATATCGCTAGAGAGATTACAATCTAACGTGTTTGACAATTTTACGGCGACAGACACAATGATAAACTTCTTTTTTTTTTCAACATTCTTCATCTTGATTTATTTCTTGGAGGAGCTCGTGGCTAAATAATATCAGCCGCTCGGGTCGATCTTTGGGTTACCTAAGCCGTGCCATCCTATTTTGGTCTGTGGATGGGTGACCACCCTTACACCCTTACATATCGAGTTTCCTCCGTGCCTCGGAAAGCACGTTAAGCTGTTGGTCCCGGCTGTCATTTGTAGATCTTTGACAGTCGTTACAGGTAGTCAGTGGCCCAAAAAGTCTGACACCAGTCTTACCAAGTGTTATCGTATTTCCCAGTATTAACTGGGTTTTAACTGGGTTGTGGAGGTCAGATGGCAGTCGCTCCATGTAAAATACTGGTATTCAGCTGCATCCGGTTAGACAGAAAGCCGATCCCAACTTAGTTTAGTTGGGAAATGGCTAGGCAGATGATGATTCTTCATCTTGATTTAATTATAAAAATATCATTCGAATAATACAACATTTTTTCATTTAAAACCTAAACACATAATTTTATTTACAATTTCATAGTTATCGATGTACAATATCGGTATCCGAACTATGTATCCGCACGTTTTATTGTTTCTTTCTAATTTGGGCCTACTAGTTAAGGAATTTGAAAATCGAATTTCGATTCGATTTGTTTCTATCTCTCGCTTTTTTCGTATCGATGTGAAAGTGACAGTATTAAGTGAATTTTAAATCTTTCGAATTTTGTGAATAGACTTGCACAGTAAGTTCTCGACATTAAAAAAAAAAAAAAAAGTTACTTTGTCTCACGCTCGCAGCAGAATCGAATTTTGCTCACTGTCTGTAAGCAGCAAAACCTGCTTGTTCGAGGTCCTTTTTTTTTTTAGGATGGGAAATCATCAAATGACTTCTCCCACTCTGGGCGGAGCGGGAGGGAGTGTCAGACTTTTACTGACTAAAACCCATCCATGTTCCTTCCTTGCCCTTTATGTTCCGGGGCCGCGGTATCTCTTTCGAACAGGCCCGCAACTGTTTGAGGTGCTGAGGTGAAATAGTTATTTGTTATACAAGAGTGCAAAGTTGCTTTTTAACGATTATAAATTATACTTAGGTGTAATTAAGAAAAATTTAAAGTAACGCGCGTCATTAGTACATTAGTATAGGTACGAGTATATCATCATCACGCTTATACTACAAAATAAAAAAAGTACACCAAGAAGGTTCCGAGTCTGAGTTTTTAAAAATTAAAAAAGGTTGAATGATTAATTTGGCACCATGGAGGTAGAAGTAAATAGGTACAATCATGTTTTGTTTTGAATTCACATACATAGTGCACATGTTCTAAATTCAATTTACTTTATTCCTCTAGAGGATAAAAACGGATTTTGCACTCAGATATCGAAGAGCAAAAATAGTCTTTCCGAGATGGGGGGATGAAATAGTTATTTGTTATAAAAGAGTGCAAAGTTGTTTTTAACCGCGTGCTCAATTTTGATGACAGAGCAAGCGAAAGATTCTAAAATTGAGTCGCGAGCGCAGCGAGTGATTCAAAACTTAGAATCTTGAGTGTTAGCGAGGGAATCAAAAGAGCACGAGGTGAAAAATCTTTGCACTCGAGTGCAACACATAACTTTTCATCCCACCTCAGCGAGGAAATGAATAAACGCAAAAAAAAATGCAAATTCAGTTAATTCTGTTGGCGTCTGTTGGCGTCAAATAAACTTCCTCGTCGCTAGATAAGGAGTGGTCATTTTAGGTTATTCACTTGTTTTCAAGTTGGATTCCTTGTTTTTAACTAAGGTGTTAACAATATGACGTGAAAAGAAAATGGCGCGCGCAAACATATTAAAAAAAGTACACCAAGAAGGTTCCGAGTCTGAGTTCTAAACAAATAAAAAAAAAAATTATGGTAAATTCGGCACCATAGAGGTAGAAGCAAATAGGTTTAATGATGTTTTGAATTCACATGCTTAGTGCACACGATGTTCTAAATTCAAATACTTTACCCTCAAGACGATAAAAACGGCTTTTGCACTCAGATATCGAAGAGCAAAAATACTCTTTCCGAGATGGGGGGATGAAAAATATGTTTTCCGCCATTTTCTGGTGGCGGCCATCTTGGACCGATTTGCATCAAACATAGCTAAGAGCACTCCCGACTTACTTTAATTCACCTTTCAAACAAAAAACACAAAACCAAAATCGGAACGAATGAACCGATTCGTTCGGGAGGTAGGATGCCACAGACACACACACAAACACACACATAAACAAACACACAGGCACGTCAAACTAATAACACCCCGTCGTTTATGCATCGGGGGATAATAAACAAAAAACAATAATTTTAATACGGTGTTTCAGATAATAAAGAAAATAAACAACTATAACTAAGATTTCATGCACAAATGATTTCATCATCATTCTCTTGCCCATAACCCAATTCATTTGGGGTCGGCTCAGAACGTCCTTTTCTTCCATGCTTCACTCGTCGTCTCATCAGACATCTCCAGCAACACAACACAACTATGAAGCGAGCGATAGGAGTTGCGTAATTCACGTCCCGACGTAACGACCCAACTATGTATGAAACCGAATTAACGCGACTCACCGTCAAGTTCTAATAGATGAAATTAAATGATTGTAGGTACTCATTTTATTTTGTTATTATAATAATATGTTCCGTTTAATCTGCTGAATCCGTATATTTTTTATTGAAAACTCATCCAAAACAACAGTTTTTTTAGTCACATATAGGTAACATCATTGACCGGAACGATGTCAAAATGTCAAAATAATGTCACCTCACCACTTTTATTATTGGTGTCACATTTGATAAGTTTACTATTTCATGCTTATTTATTAAAATCTTCCTAATATTTTTTTTTAACGTATATTTTAAGGGAACAATGTTCCAATGGCTAATAAAACCAAGCCAACGAAAATAGATCCAACACCCACACCTGTAACCTGTTCAAGTGCCTTCACGCTTACTTTTGTCCTAGAAGTGGTTGGAATCGATGTTTGGCACGATTGTAATGAAGGATGGATTGACCTCGGGCCACCACTACGAGAAGTCAGACTTGTATACCAATTGTTTCCAGGATATACGTTTGAAGTAAATGCGGTTATATGGTCACACGTTGCGAAGGTGACAACAAATGGTGTAGTTGTTGTAGACAAGTGTTGATAGTATTTGTATTTAAAATCTGGCCCCTTATAAAATTCCAATTCCTCGACCAAATTAATGAGACAGCTGATTATTTTTTTACGATTATAGTAATCTGCTGGGCCCATAGAGAAAGTTGTTCAGTTTCATGGTCTGTAGCACATCCTTGAATTTGACCAGGATTCAAAGCAACACGTTGTATTTTTTTTAGATTGAGTTTGTCGCGTGTTTTCTCTTTTCCTAGACCCCTTTTTTTTCGGATGGGAAATCATCAAATGACTTCTCCCGCTCTCGGCGGAGCGGGAGGGAGTGTCAGACTTTTATTGACTAAAACCCATCCATGTTCCTTCCTCGCCCTTTATGTTCCGGGGCCACGGTATCTTTTTCGAACTGTCCCGCAGCCCCGGCAGGCTTCGGCCCTTACCCTGTCACCCTGTCGACGACTACGCTTTTTAGGCGAATGTAAAGTGTTTTATGGTATTGTTTGGTTTTTCTCAAGAACGGTGCGTCATAGACCCCTTTCTTAGTCATCATCTTTATATCATCTTTATAACTATCAGATCTCAGATATGACTGTTGTCTAGCCATAATATAATTATTGTCCATTGTTTCTAAGATACTAACATAAGGCTGACGCTCCAGGGTAGCCCACGAATTTCAAATTTTCTCACGTTTTTTGCAATTTGCAGGTCAGTGATATGTTGTATGTTGATGAAAATACCGTTCACGATTGTAAGACTTATGTATTTAAAGAATTATAATCATCAAAATCATCAATACGTCAACCCTCCAAGTTTATAAAGGTCGAGGAACGAATTTTTCAAGGTCAAAGTTTTTCCTCGACCTTTGCTCGGCCGCTTTCACCTTAAATACTATGATAAAATGTTATAGTAATACGATTCTTTACAGTATCTGTATATATTATCGTGATTCTTCAGATGTTCTCGGGAAACAACAGCGGCTGGGTTAGAACTTGGCAGTTTCTAGAGAGAAGATGGCTGACGTTCTCGATACGTCACATTATTCCAGTAAGAGTAACACAGTTACGCGAGTTCGTGGCAACAATAGTCCCATCTGCCGGAGCAGGATCGTCTAACCATAAGTTTAAGTATGAAAACAGTATAATATTTAATTTGATATAAGGTACACGGTGGAGAGGGAGCAGCGGTGGCCAGGTGGCGGCCCCGACTTACGAACAGTAAGTCGTGGCTTCATCACCACTGCTCTCAAAACGGTGAAGGAAAACATTGTGAGAAAACCGGCATGAACTAGAACCAAAAAATTCGAAGACCAATCCGCATTGGGCCCGCGTAGTAGATTATAGCCCATTCCCTCTCATAGAGAAGGGGCCTGTGTCCCAGCAGTGAGCACATTAATCGGCTGATGATGATGATTATAACACGGTGGAAGGGAGCGAAGGGAGTCCGAAGCGAAAATGGTTACCATATACTTACTCAAAAGGTACATCAACCAAGGCACATCAACCCACATGGAAATTTTTCATCGGTAATTTAAAAAAAAAAACAGCTGTTCCACATTTTGATCATGACGTAAGAAATTGCACTTTTGTAGGAAACAACAGCTTTTTTCAGTGTCCCTTCCAGGATGGAATATGAATAATAGAATTTCTTGTTATAAAAAAGAAATCACACAGAGTTGCCTTAAACGTCGAGTACCTAGCTACCGCCATAGGTATCATAGATATTTAGAACACCAAATGAAAGAGGACTTAAAGATGATGTTATTAAGTCACATGATTCAGCTGGAGAAACCGTAATGAATGCCGTTTTCAAAGAATTTTCAACTTAAAAAACATGTGGGGCAGTGTTTGGGGACTGACGATAGAATGGAAAACTCGTAGCGATCCGGATTGCTACGAAAAGCATACGTGACGGTCACGTGAGTTCCATCGCGCCCAAAGAATTGTATTTTATAAACTTTCACGATCAGAACACAGTATAAAACATATGAAAACGGGTATAACGTCGGGCTTAAGTTAAAGGTAAATTCACGATAAATACCCGTTTTCATATGTTTTATAATGCGCCTAAAGAAGTTTTCACTTCAAAAATGACATCTTTACTTTGCTTCAGTACCAAATCCGAGAAATCCGAAGTGTACTTGCCTCCTTTGCGGTTCGGTGAACGTCGACAGTTCGCCGAAGTTATAGAGGCGGACACTCCTCTAGAGAAGTATATTGGAGACATGATATGGTTTCTTGTTGTGAAGTATATCCCGGCCTCGATTATGGATGGACTCTTGGAGACGCCGTATCCAGTTGAAGGTAAATCATTCTAATTCTATTTTATCGAGAAAACTTGGTTTTTCTTAATTTACGACGAAATGGTTTGTTTGTTCGCTTTAAAAGTGAGTGTTTTCAACTCGAAGAACTTTAATCGGCATGTGTTTCGACCGTCATCTTCTGCTTGCGCCATATTATTTGTGGACGACGAAACACGTTTTCTTCTTCACCTTTCCTATTCGTCATGTTATCGTTCCCTTACTTTTCTTTAATTTATTATTTTCCACACAAACCCTCCATCTTTTCTTTGGCCTTCCCCTCCATCTTCTTTCATCATAATTCCTCTGCCCATTTTACTATTATACAGATATCTAATTTCTTCCTCAATTCTTGCCACTCTACACACACATCACAACTTTTACTACTTTGCAATGAAAAGAATATCCCCACTTGAACTCTGCCAAGCTTTTTCCTTACTATGTTGGGGTCGGTTGCCAGTCTAACCGGATGCAGCTGAATACCGGTATTTTGTACTGATCTGACCTCCACGAGTCAGTTAGTTCTGGGTAATACGATACCCCTTGGTAAGAGTGGTTGTCAGACTTTTTGGGCCACTGACTACCTGTAACGACAGCTTAACGTGCTTTCCGAGGCACGTAGGAAACTCGATATGTAAGAGACCAACCTATGCAAGCACGGCTTAACCTAAAGATCGGCTGTTAGCTTTTAGCCACGAGCTCCACTTGAATTATTTTCAATTAATGTTTGAACAAATAAAAACTGCACCCACAACTAGACTGGGCATAATTGATAAGTAGGTAATTAAAGATCGTTATCCAACCAAATGTTTCATCAAACTGTTCTCACATTACAGACGTAAGGCATCAAGACGCAGCGATTTACCAAGTCCAAGATGCCATTTTAAATTCCCGCAACCGGAAGACGGCAGAAGACGAAGTGGCGGAAATAAGCTTCGAAAAAGGCAAACCATTGAATAAAGAACAACCCAAGCAAACAACTCTTCCACAAAAAAATAATAATTACGAAATCACGTTGCCCGGTGATTGGATCTTGGCAGGTCATGTTTAATTAAATTACACATTTTGACGACTTTTTTTTTACTCGCTCGGTGGAATCTTCCAATATCTTTTCTTCGTAGATGCTTACGTCATATTATAGCCATTTGTATGCCAGTTTAACCCGATCCGTCCTGTGGTTTGAGCTGTCCGTTGATAGTCAGTAATTCAGTGACGGCCAAAGGATTTTTAAACCCCGTCGTTTTCGCCGGGTATTTTGATTTTTGTGTTTGCAAGGTGAATTACTCGGGAGTGTTCTTATGTACTTCCTCGGTATGGGTATCAAATGAAAGGGCTTGACTAGTAGAATACTATACACTATGATACCTCGAACGCTCTTTGGTCGTGCTAGCGGGTGGACGTGTGCTAATTTCTGATTCTGATTTTAATTTTGAATTAATCCTATTGGTTACTATTGTAAATTTGAATTCCTGGTCACTCTTGTGGAGTTTATATGGACTAACTCCGCCTTGTGGGCGGTATGTGAGAGGGACAACAGCATTGAACTTGAAAAAGTGTTTTTGATTGGCGCCGGCAGCTGTTAAGATTTGAACCGGGGACGTGCTGCGTGGGACGTCGATGCTTGTGCCGCTGCGCCACCGTGCAAGTGACTGTGAGTGTTGAATATTACTATCTCCTGCGGTGCGCGCGGCGTAGCTGATACCGACTACCGCTACGAATGATCTACAGTTGTGCTACGAGCGCTACGAGTGCTACGCTGCGTCTACGTCACTGACTACATTGTACGTAACATCGCTGTGCCGTAGCAGATAAAGTTGCATGTACTCTTTTGTTTACTACTCAACTTAACACGCTCTGATATTTAACATGTCTAACGTGAAAAAAAATTCACCATCAAAATCTACGAATGTAAACCTAGCCAGGGAGCCCTCACACTCTGACTCTGAAGTGACCCCCTCACCGCAAAAGAACATTACTGCAAGAACTAAGCGGCCGCGCATGGAATCGTCACCTACCAAACAGGAATCCTCGAGCAATGTCTCACTTGAACTTATTATGACTACGTTGACCACTATGAAAACACAACAAGAAGTTACGTTCGCCAAAATTTTCTCTGAAATGTCTGATGTCAAGGAAAAAGTGCATCAAATACAAAAAACAAACTCAGAAATCGAGAAGTCGATGGAATATATGTACAAGCACTATGAGGACCTGAAGCTTCAAATCCAGGACCTTGAGAAGACCCGAGATAAAAATGCTGAAACAATAAACCAGCTCGAGAGGCAACTTCAAGATATCAAACTGAGTTCGAGGTCATCTGCTGTCGAAATTAGAAATGTCCCGAACAAAGAAAACGAATCAGTCGAGGAGATGATCAATATTGTGTCTCAGATCGGGAAAAGTATTGACTTTGAAGTATCAGCGTCCGAAATACGCGATATATATCGTTTACCAGCCAAACCTGGGACGAACAAAACTATTGTGACCGAGTTTTCTTCTGTGCACACTAAAACTAACTACCTGTCGGCAGCTCGCAACTTCAACAAAAGCCGGAAATTAGAAGACAAATTGAATACAAAAGTAGTAGGCATGTGCGGCGATAAGAAACCGATATATGTCGATGAATATCTTCCCGGATCAATGAAGAAATTATTCCTGCAGTCTAGAGACTTTGCCAAAAAGAATAGTTTCAAATTTTGCTGGATTTCAAATGGCAAGATTCTACTACGCAAAAGCCCAGAGTGCAAAGAAACTTACACTGTCAGGACGGAAGACTGTCTAGCGAATATACTGAAAAAAATGTGACTATTCGACCTGTGCTACATAATTACCCTGTCTCGCTTCTTGGCTATCTACTACTTAATAATAGTATGTAAATGTCTCGTAATTATAATTGTAGAAACTTTTAACATAACCAGCGAACTTCGCACACATGACATTTTTTTTACACACCGCTTAGCTTACAATTACGATTTATCTTATATTAAGTCCTTTTTAATTTTACTTATTTTACAAATTTCACCCGTACTTTTTACTTTACAGAAACTGACACAATTACCTCCACACTACACTGAATCAAAAACATTAATTCCAACTATTTCCACACATCAAATAGACTTTCATTTACACCTATCTTTAAATTTTATTATTAATTATAAATGGCTTGTATAAATAATATCCTTGATGAAATTGATCAACACAGTGTAGCTACTTTCCAAGTCTGTGCCCCAGGAGCATATACTTCTTTGCAAAAGGCAGCACAATCGTCATTAAAAATTATTCACATTAACATTCGTAGTATTCACAAAAACCTTAACAGTTTTTTAACTATTCTTGCCCAGATGCCTATCCAATTCGATCTTGTAATACTGACGGAATGCCGGCTGAAAAATGCTGTTCCAACCCCAACTTTGGATGGTTATACCGCGCATTCCACTTTAAAAAACCCAATTCAAAATGATGGTGTAGTAATCTACGTTAAAAATAATTTACAATGTACTGTAACAGAGCCGTCTTTCTTTGTGGACGCTAATTGCTTAATCTGTCGTACTCAAGACACTGCAATCATTGGTATATATCGTTCACCATCATATACTAACTTAACTAATTTCTATAATAGCTTGGAAACTGCTGCGTCTGCCTTAAAAAGCAGCAAATCTGTTATAGTAATGGGCGACTTGAACGTTGATATTAAACCTAACAACAAGGACCCACATTCACACGAGTATCTTCTACATACAGCGACAATGGGTCTTTTGCCAGCTTTTCTACATCCCACTAGACCAAGCTCAAATACTTGCCTAGACCATATCTTGCTCAAATCTAAATCCCCATCAAACTCCTTCGTATTAGAAACAAGTATTACAGATCATTATGCTACGGCCTTATGCCTAGATAAAATTATGGTGAACCGAGAATTAGTTCCACAGACAACTACTCGTTTAAATTATTCTAATGCTGTAAAGGATGTAGAAAACGCTAACTTAGCCCCGGTGATGAACGCTACTGATGCCAACATTGCTGCAGATAATTTAATCACTACACTCAAAGGCATTGTTTTAACCCATACCTCACTCATCAAAATTTCAAGAAAGGCTAGAATAATCAAGCCTTGGATGACACCTGGTCTCCTCCGGTGCATCAAAAACCGAGACAGCATGCATCTTAAGCTCAATTCAGATCCGCAAAACACTACTCTCAAAATTACTTATACAAGATACCGAAATTATTGTAATCGTCTTATCAATAAACTTAGACGTTCTGATGAAAAACTTCAATTTACTAGAGCTCAAAATAATAGCAAAGAAACTTGGAAGGTCGTTAAAAAACTCACTAGTACAGAGATAAATAAACAGCCAGCCACGAATCTCTTAGCATTGTCTACAGACCCGTTATCCTCAGTTAACGTAATAAATAATTATTTTGCTAATGTAGGTAAGACGTTGGCATCTAAAATAAATACTTCCCCTACAGACGGAGACCTAACATCCAAACACAGCACGGTAAACTCGATCGCACTTCTCCCAGTTAGTGAAAGTGATGTGGAGTTAATTATAAAATCACTTCGGGATAACTGTGCCACGGGATGGGACAACATACCAGCCAAATTAATCAAAATGGCTCGAAACGTCCTCGTGCCTCCCATTACTCATATCTGCAACCTCGCCATATCACAAGGGGTTTTCCCGAGGGCCTTTAAGACGGCGTTAGTAACACCTGTGTACAAAACTGGAGATAAAGATCAGATCTCAAATTACCGCCCCATCTCTGTCTTAAGCGCTTTGTCTAAAATCATGGAACGAGTTCTTAACAACTGCCTAACCAATTATTTAACCAAATTCCACATTCTTGCCAATAATCAATATGGTTTCCGACATGGCATTTCTACGGAAGATGCCGTAGTCGACCTTGTGCAGTCGGTAGCTGACAAACTAGACCGAAAACTGAAATGTTATGGCATTTTTCTAGATCTCAGCAAGGCGTTCGACACTGTTTGTATTTCCAAACTAATAGAGAAAATGGAAAATGTAGGTATTCGTGGTCTGGCTCTTGAAATCTTTAAAGATTATCTCTCTGACCGTAGACAATCCGTCAAGATCGACAATATAATTAGCGCGGAGGAACGAATAACCTTCGGGGTCCCCCAGGGAAGTATTTTGGGTCCAACCCTCTTCCAAATATATATAAACGACCTTTGTAGTCTGCCTCTCGTCAACTGTGATATTTTCACTTACGCAGACGACACTGCATTAGTGACATATGGCAAGAATTGGGTTGACGCCAAATTACATTCGAAAAATGCGTTACGGAGACTAATGCATTGGTTAGCAAGTAATCTTTTAACCTTAAACGTTGATAAGACCAAATTTTTACGCTTCATTCTACCGCATACATCAAAACCAGCTGAAGAAACCGGAAATCTAAAAGCCCATAACTGTCAGCAAAAGACAAAAGCTTGTAAGTGTCTCTCATTGACTATGGTGGAGTCCATTAGATATCTCGGAGTGTTCGTCGATGAGAAACTAGACTGGACCACTCAATTGGAGTCATTAACCTCTCGTACCAGAAGATTAATTTATATTTTTAAAAATTTAAGGTTTTCAGCGGATAAAAATACTCTCCGAATGGTTTATTTGGCTCTGTGTCAAACAATCCTGATGTACTGTATCCCCGTGTGGGGAGGGACTCATAAAACTGAGCTATTAAAACTAGAAAGAGCTCAAAGGGCTGTGCTAAAAGTAATTCACTTCAAACCTCGTGACTACCCTACACATATGCTATATTCAGAATGCAATGTCTTAACTGTTAGGAAATTGTACATCTTAAGATCCATCCTCTACAAGCACTCTATGATCTCGTTCAATAAGCAGCTTGTCAGTCAGCGGCGGCGTGGGTTTCCTTTATGTCCTGCTGTCTCTTGCAGAACTGCCTTCGCAAGACGTCAGTTTAATGGCCTAAGTGCTAGGCTGTATAATAAAGCCCACAAACAGTTAAATATTTATGCCTTGACTAAAGGCGAGTTAAGAAAAAAGCTAAATTCTTGGTTACAGACATTGACATATAGTGATACCGAAGAGCTGCTAACCACTGTACAGTAATGAGATAGGTTTACACACAGAACACAACACATCCACTTACTCATACACACAGGCATGTAAGCACTCTCACATACACACGCATGCACACACACACATGCACCCAAACACACACACACATACACCAACACACACACACACACTCATGTTTTTATTTCATCTTTTGTTTTTTTTTTTTTTCATTTTATACTTTAATTTAACATAAGTACTTTGTTCGCCTACTGCACGTACCAATATTTTTGTAACCGTAATAAGACTCACTGTAAATGGATACGCTTTCCTAAGATACAGACAGATTTTCTGTTTAGGAAAGGGAGTCCTATGACCCATTTTATATGTACTGGTTCTATTTATTTATAACATCTAATTAAGACAACTTTGTATACCATGTACAAACTACTTATTGAATAAATTATTATTATATTATTATATTATATATTATTATGACAAAATAAAAATCCAAGATGGCCGCCACCACAAAATGGCGAATTAACGAATTATTTTCTTTTTAACTTTTAGTACAGTGTGTCGGGGGTTTTTTTTTTAAATTTTTAATTTAGTTTTACTTGTATAAATATAAAAAGTTATATCTCAAAATCCCGGCAAACGTTATTAGTGTTTAAATGGAATTTTATTTTTTTAAATTAATAAAAACACGAAGAAGAGATTAAGACTGCATAGAGCGATTTAAAATAATAAAAATATATTAATTTTAGGTATTGGAAGAGTCACTCCATTTGTAACAACAGGGGAGTGCCCTACACAGCTCGGAGAAGTGAAAGCATTGATTAGCTGCACTAATCTGCCTTCGGAAGATGACTTCCCGATTTTCTTTGTAAATGTTTGCAATCTTACGGATATTCCAGTAAATCATTTGAATCAAAATAGGTAATTTGTGGTTTAACCCAACATGGTATTTCATGCTTGGTGTCTTGTCTGATGGTCTGATGGATGCATTGAATAGTAGGTAATGGAGACCATTCACGGTTCATACAAAGTTCGGCAACAAAAATAAACGTGTCACTAGTGTTGGGGAGGTCAGTCGCGAGTATTTTTACCACGGCACTCTTCAACCATTCCATCAGCTGATTTTTTGGGTTGAAAAGTGTAGTTTTCCGTACGTTTTATTTGAAAAAAAAAATATCTTTCATCTGCTGGCGATACGAGTGATAATGAGCTTGTTAGCATGATGACTTTGAACAAGTGTTATTAATTTGGCACCGTTGGAGAGACTGCAGTACAGCCCAAGTCTCAATCAAATCGAAGGCTTTCTTGTGGTCCACAAACGCTAAACAAAGAGGCACGTTATATTCGGTCTTCTGTCTGCCGCAGCGTATGTATGTGGTCTACTGTGCCAAAACCTTTTCGGAATCCGGTTTGTTCGGGAGGCTGAGAATCGCCCAGGTGTAATGGGACAAAGTCCTGCAGCATTTACGACCTCTTTTCAACATTCGCGAAATAGTCACTTCGCTTGCTTTAAAGATGGGCGCAAGTAACAAGCAAGGTTTGAATCCCCAATTCGCAGCTTTACCAAAAAACAGCTAAAATGGTTTGTAAAATACTTGTTCTAGATCATCATCCCAACGAGCTCATTTCACTTATTCGACAGCAAATAAAAAGATTTTTGTCAAATAAAACCTACAAACGTACAACCGAAACAGTGCCTATGTTACAGATTTACACACATTTATATAAGATGGAAGATCAGAGAAGAAGAATGGAATTCAGAGATACAGCCCTTATTTACAAATGAACCAGGAACTGAGGTTAATTTCAATGATCATCACTCAGTACCACTGTCTTGTGCTGCGGCATCGGATTTAATGGCTACGTTCTTGGATGAGCCCTTTCAAATACAGGTAATTTATTTACTTACGATAGAGACGTCTCCAATCGCGCACCACTCTTCTTGATCGATATTTCACTTCTCTCAACCATAGAGATTGAACTCATCAATACTGGGAAGCTAAATACAACACAACCAGTACATAATTTCTTTCAACTATCGGCTATTGTTTAACCTAACAATGATATTATCAGTTTATATGTACGTTTAAGTGAACATGTGATTATAGGTCCGTGGAATTAGGATACCTCCGCCGGAAATGAAGACCATGACATTGTTTGGATACGATAAAGCTGATCGTGATGTTGGCAGAGGCATTCCACCTCCTATGCCTAATCAAGCTGGAGATATTCTTGTTGCACATACTCGGATTGACGCAAGAGCATTAACTAAAATTAATGGATTTGTTAAAGGAGAGTTTCCGTTGTATCCCTCTCAAACATCTTTTGTGCCACTGGATCGCGAAGAAATTTGTACAAACGATGTAAATGCAATACGAGCGAAAGTTACATCTGACTTATTTATTCAACCAGGCGTTATCCTAGAGGCACAAATGATGATTGAAGTATCTATGGGTCTCGTTGGTTGTAAACCTAAGTCGAACGCAGAAAGATATTCTAGATTATACTGTCTTATTAGTGATCGTGGAGCTTTAATGAAATTATTACGTCAAATCACTGAAATAAACGAGTCAATGATGCAAACAGAGAGTAAAGCAGGTTTGTTGACGGGATTCGCATTGGATACAGGAGATACTGTGATGGTATATGTGGAAGGTCCAAAGGAGGGACAGATTTTGCGAGTTTGGGAACGGACAGAAGACTTTTATCCCACCGTGAAGCCCGTTTTCTCGACTTCCGCAAAGTACAGTTGCCGTTTGTACCCTGGTAAGTTAAAATGGATCTTTGTTTTATTTATAACTAGCTGTTGCCCGCGACTTCGTCCGCGTAAACCACCCTTGTCACATAGGGGTATAAAAGAAGCCTTGGACTTGTTCTCTGACATAGCAAGTATACACAAAAAAAAAGATTAAATCGGTGAAGTCGTTTCGGAGGACTTCGGTAATAAACAATGTGACACGAGATTTTGATGTATTAGATAGCTTTGTCTGCGGCTTTGCTCGCGTTGAATTCGGGGTAATTTAAAAAAAAAATGAAAGAATTTCATTGCGCAAAACAAAGAGTAAGTAAAATTCAAGATCCAGCAGACTTTTAAAGATATACATATCTGGGTTGCTCATAAATTAGTAGGTTTCAAAGCAGAACAGAGGAACTTTGCAGAAGTATTGTGTGAAATCTTAAATTATTGTCTAGGATGGAATTACTATGGCCGGTAAATTACATAACGATACGTATCTACGAGGACAAACAAAAATTAAAGAAAAATTATATTTGTGTTCAGTGAAAACCATGAAAACGACACCCATGAAGGAAAATCGAAAAAAAATCCTAGGTGCCTTCTTGGATTTTCATTTTGACCTCATTTTTGTTATCAACGACTCCGAAAACCACGCAAACGACACCCATGACGGAAATATTAAAAAAAAACCCTAGACGGCATCTTGGATTTTCATTTTGACCTCATTTTCGATATCAGCGACCCCAAAAAAACGACACACATGACGAAAAATTTACTTCAATACCATTTCGATTTTCATTTCGATCTCATTTTTGTAATCAGCGACCTCGAAAACCATGTAAACGACACCCAAGATGGAAAAACAAATACTTTTCCTCGGCGCTATCTTTTATTTATCAATAGGAGTACTCTTGTGAAGTTTCGAATAAAATAGTCTTACCAATCTTGTTTCCCCTTACAAACTTTTGAGGCCCGTTTCACCCCTTGGAGGGTGAATTTTGAAAAATTCTTTCTTAGTGCACCCCTAGACTACATAAGGAACCTACTTGCCAAATTTGGAATCTGTAGACCCAGCGGTTTGGGCTGTGCGTTGATATATCACCCAGTCAGTCAGTCAGTCAGTTTACCATTTTATATATATGTCACCGTAAAATTGTCAAACACGTTATATTACAATATAACGTGTTCCTCTCTAGCGATATTGTAATATCTCGAATTATTGTCAACTGAACATTACGGAAGTATCTCTGCCCCCATAATCGGGACTTGGGGCACCCCCCCGTTAGGTTAGTTAGGTTCCTTTAAACCCTGCACCCGGAAATAGGGGCTCCGTCGACTACGCTTTTTAGGGGAATATGAAGTGTTTTAAGGTTAGGTTATATTAATCGATATTTCTCCGGAATGGTACAGTATCTTTTCATGAGAGTGGTACCACTGGGCAAGGGGGACCCCTCCTTCTCTCCACACCGCGTGAGTTGACTACCATCGCATGCATTTCACGAAAAATAATGCGTTTTATTGTAAGCAGTATGTTCATTTGACAATAATTCGAGACTTTACAATATCGCTAGAGATAATACAATATAACGTATTTGACAATTTTACGGTGACATATATATAGAAGATAGAAGATAGACTAACGGATGCCCGCGGCTTTGCCCGCGTACAAATTATAAAGGGTGTAAAAAACCTCTTCACGAAGCCGAAAGGCACTTGTTCTCCCCATCATTGCGATCATTTTTTTTTCTACACCATACCGTAACGTTACAACTTTTTGACAAGTTTTTTTTTAAATACAAGTTTTTTTTGTAAGATTTTGACCTCCACGACCCCAGTACTATTCAATACATCCATCAGCACAATGTTTTAAGTGCGTTACATTGAGTTCTACCACAAAACATGATTTATAACCTCAAAAAAAAAAGTTGTTTCACAGCAATACTTTTTGCGTAAAGTTACTTAGTTTGATGTACAGAATGCTTGGTTAACGGCTTTGTGATGAGATGGTTTACACCCTGTATACTAAAACTTTCCTCGAGAACCACTCTCCATTAGTGAATAGCATGAAAATCGGTGCAGGAGTTTTTGAATTTATCGCGAACAGACAAACAGATGAGGCGGAGGACTTTGTTTTATAGTCGATAGTCGATTCACCCGAAAAATTTAAGCTCATCTCATTGTTTAAATCATTCAATTTAAAATATTTATTAAATGAAGCAACTAGAATAACGGCAACTTCAGCTTCCTGCATAGATAATGTATTTACTAATGGTAACGTTAAAAATTCGTTCTTAATTAGTGGCGTTAGGTCAGACCATACTGGTCAACTTGTATCTTTTGATTTGGACAAAAGTTGCACTTAGCTAAAACTATTCAAGTAAGACCTCTTAATAATAAAAAAAAAAACTTTTAATAATATTATTATAATGTAACCTTTCAAACGCTAGTTTTGATTCAAAAGACCCCAATTTAAACTACGGCACATTACTTTCTACAGTTTGCCAAGAATTCAATAAAACATGTCCTTTGAAATCAGTTAAAGTGAATTCTAAATAAAAATTTAATGAGTGGGCCACTGCGGGAATAAGAAAAAGCAGAGATAATTTATACAATTTATATCACGAAAAATCTCTAACCTCAGATCAAGTTTTTCATACTTATTTTAGAAATCATTCAAAAATATTCAAGTGTCTCCGCTCTCGCAAAATCACAAGTAATAATTAACAAAATTGGTATTTCTAATAATAAAAAAAAACAGGGTGGCAGGTTATTAACAAAGAAACTGGAAAGACACAACAACGAGATCAGAACGAATTGTCCTTGAAAATAGATACGAGTAATCAGACCATTTCTGACAAGCTAGAGGTGGCTGAGACACTAGAGAGTTTCTTCACTAATATTCCGCTAGAAGTTACAAAATCTCTCCCTTCCTCATCTACATTAGCGGAAGCTTTTCTTAAAGAAAATTTTACCGCGGATATACCAAACTTTAAATTTAAACCAATATGTATTGCTACTATCATAAACGCGTTCAAAACTCTCAACATAAAAATTACTGAAGACTTATGGGGCATATCCGTCAAGGTTCTTGGAGATATTATTGAATCCATCGCTCCTATCCTAACAGGCATATTCAATCAATGTTTGGATAGCGGTAAGTTTCTTGATCCATGAAACCATAGTAAAGTAGTACCAAGTTTCCAATCGGGTTGTAAGAGTGATCTTTTTAATTATAGACCTTTAACTGTGCTCCCAGCATTGAGTCAAATCTATGAAAAAATCATGCTGGACCAGATGTTGTCTCACTTTAACTCAGATGGGATTCTGCACAGTCAGCAGTTTGGATTCACGAAGGGCAGGTCGACAACGGACGCGGGAGTAAACTCATCACTCACATTTTGGAATCCGTGGAGAAGTCCCAGGATGCCATTGGCATTTTCTGTGATCTCTCTAAAGCGTTTGACTGCGTGGACCACAAAACACTGATGTATAAATTACACCACTACGGAATTCGTGGTCAAGCTGCTGATCTGGTTCTTTCTTATTTATCTTTCAAACAGGCAGCAAAAAGTAAATGTAAATGGGGCGACGTCCTCCGGGTCTCTAGTCAAGATAGGCGTGCCCCAAGGTTCAATTCTCGGTCCTTTCCTATTTCTTGTTTACATTAATGATCTCCCTTATGTGATGACCAAATTATCAGACATCATTTTATTTGCTGATGACACCTCGCTAATTTTTAAAATAAATAGAAAAGATACGCATGTCCTACATGTTAACGAAAGTCTAACTGTTCTCTCGAAATCGTTCCCTGCTAATAATCTTTTATTGAATGCAAGCAAAACTAAATGTTTAAAGTTCTCCTTACCAAATGTACCACAACGTGATCTTAATTTAAATATTGATGGCAATAAACTTGATGTTATAGCGGAAACTGTATTCTTAGGGATTACTATCGATTCAAAATTGCAGTGGGGCGCGCACATTAGAACTCTTTCGGGTAGGTTAAGCTCAGCTGCATATGCAGTTAGGAAAATAAGGCAGTTAACGGATGTAGCCACAGCTAGGTAAGTTTAATATGCTTATTTCCACAGTATTATGTCTTACGGCATCCTGCTGTGGGGATCAGTAACAGACGTTGACTCAATTTTTATACTACAAAAGAGGGCAGTCCGCGCGATTTATAAAATGGGTCTTCGCGAGTCACTCAGAGAAAAATTCAAAGAGGTCGATATACTAACTTTGCCTTCACTTTGTATCTTTGAATGTATTTTATATGTCTGCAAAAATCGAGGGCTTTTCAAAATTAGAAGCGACTTCCACAATAAAAATTACACGCAGTAAACATGAAATTGTAATACCTAAATTCAGATTAACAAAATCTAGCAAGTCTTTTATTATAAACAGTATACGCTTTTATAACAAGTTGCCAAAGTCAGTTATAGAACTGACCGATGGAAAGTTCAAAAACTATATTAAACGTGTCCTAATGAAAAAAGCATATTATTACAAAATCAAGGACTACGTTGATGACAAAGAAGTTTGGCTACAATTCCCTCTGCGCACGCAGCTTCCCTGGTAGCTCATAAACGGCACAGATTTGTGGATGTGTCTAACTATTCTCAATCTCATTATTATTTTTCTTTTGATTCAGATTTTTACAATAGTTTTCAAATCATTTTTTCTCATATTTTGCTCAGAATAGTTACAGCACTGATGTCAATATTTGTGTCACTTGTTTAATTTAGTTCTTTAATTAAATATGCTTCTTTTTTTTACTTACCTTTGTATAGATGCTTTTTTACCTATTATTTGTGAATGAGTGAACATTGTAGGCTTTTTAGATTCCCGGATGCTGTTTAACTTTTGTTAAATATGCCTTTTGTTTTACATTTTTTGAATAGTAAGCAACGACTTATTGTCGGGCCTACGCTATCCCCCCATACCTTAGTACTAATGCTGAAATGTAACATAATAATATTCTAATACCAAATGATTTGAAAAGAGTAACCATGGAGTTTCTTGCCGTTTCTTCTCCATGGAATCGACCAACGCGAACCGTGCACCTTTTTCGACGTTTTATAAGTGCCCATCTAGGCCTATGTGAAATAAAATATTTTGATTTTTATAATATGTATGTAGTGACAGTAGCGTTTTCACGTGTATGTAATATATTTCTTTCATTTCAGAATTACTACTGGCTGCGATGCCTTTCAATATCATGAAGATGTTCGTGCCGTTATCTGTGTTATTAACTTTGACACCTATTTACGTCCGCCCAGCATTACCACTACCTACACGATCTGTAAGTGTTTCAAGTCATTTACTAGCAGCCTTGCTGGTTAACTTGACGTTATGTGTGTTTCCTATAAAATGTTATACAGGGTGCAAACCACCTCATCACGAAGCCTTCAACCAAGCATTCTGTACATCAAACTAAGTAACTTCACGCAAAAATTATTGCTGGGAAACAAATTGTTTTTGGGGTAAAAAATCACGTTTTCTTATTTTTCTTATTCTTTATTGCACACAAAAAAACAATAAATATACATATTAATTGCAATAATATAGCTTATGTACAAAGGCGAGTATAACTCAATGTAACGCACTCAAAACATTGTGCTGATCTTCTCTATCTCTCGATCTTCTTGTCAAAAAGTTGCAACTTTGACCCCCAATATCTCCGTAACTTGAAGGTATGGTGCAGAACAAAAAAATGATCGCAATTGCGGAGAGAACAAGTGCCTTTCCGCTTCGTTAAGAGGTATTTAACACCCTTTATAATATCATACTAAGATGACAGGACAATAAATTATTTCAGGTAAGTTATGGGAGTCCAATAAAATATATATCACTGGACATTAACACACAGCGCCATCTAGTGTCACACTAAGCAAAGCTTGTGTCGTGGACACTAGATAGTTGATATACTACATATGTATATACTTTTTTGTTTGTAAATACATACTTATTATACATATAAACAACCAAGACTCGGAAACAAATGTTCGTGCTCATCACACAAACATTTGCTCCTACCGGGATTCGAACCCAGGACCCTAAGAACGTAAGGCAGCGTCACTACCACTACGCCAATCGGGTCGTCAACATAAATTTGTATTGTTTTATTTCCTCATACGCAATGTATCGTTACCGTGGCAAAACGCAAGTAGCGAACGGCAAGTGCGACGGCGAGATCGATGAACTCTATAGCTAGGCTGGAAGCGAACGTATAGAGTTTTTCAACATCTATTATTGGTTTTTCTTTTTATTTTATCCGTAATTTTATCCGTATTATTTATATAAATGGAGTGCTGTGTAAGTGTGTATGTACATATAATGTAATTTAAAATTGAAAGGAGCTCGTGGCTAAATAATATCAGCCACTCGGGGTCGATCTTTAGGTTAAGCCATGCTTGCCTAGGTTGGTCTGTGGATGGGTGACCACCCTTACATACCGAGTTTCCTCCCTGCCTCGGAAAGCACGTTAAGCCGTTGGTCCCGGCTGTCATTTGTCCATCTTTGACAGTCGTTACAGGTAGTCAGTGGCCCCAAAAGTCTGACACCAGTCTAACCAAGTGGTATCGTATTTCCCAGTATTAACTGGGTTGTGGTGGGCTGATAGGCAGTCGCTCCATGTAAAATACTGGTATTCAGCTGCTGCATCCTGTTAGACTGGAAGCCGACCCCAACATAGTTGGGAAAAGGCTTGGCAAATGATGAGGAATGGTAATTGAAATATCGATTAAAAAAAAACTGCACAAAAATTCTGGTGGAATATGAATTCTGAAGAATAAGGAGCTGAATGGCCGAGGGCTGACCCATTACACCTTGTAGTTATTCTTCATACGGTTTAAACTATAGTTATGCTAATCATTCCTACTGTTGACAGGCAGTAATGAAGATAGGACGCTTGGTAGCCAGCAAGTTCAAGACCGCTCCATGTTGTCATTTAATGCCAACGGCTACGGAACTGAAGAGTTTCAGGCTGGAGCTCTGCGTAGCACCGCGGCCTCCGCCCGTTCGCTCTGTAGAAATACCCAAACCATTACCAGGTATTTATAATAGAATAGGTATAATAAGAACAATTTATTTTAAATAAACGTAGGTATTATAAAGGGGCAGTACAGACAACAGACTTTTTGTGTGCACAAGTCTGCGACAAACAAAAACTCTGCGACAAGTTTTGCGTGATTGATGTGTTTGACTACCTTTTGTCCACTATAACTGGTGGAAAGGATCCAACTGATCGCCTTTAAGACTTTTTACCTGTCGCACACAAAATCTCTGTCGTTTGTGTTGCCCCTAAGGGCCTGCACAGACGTTTGCAGCTCGCTTAACTGGAATGATTAAAATACAATCATATCACCTAGAGCGTGCTAGCTTAGTACTTTTGCTGGGATATATTCATTCAAGAAAGTTTCAGTTAACTTGGAGCACCAAAATCTAGATTGCTTGGAAGAAGTCGTTTTCTTTGGGCAATTTGTTTGGAAAAAGTGCGTTAAAATAAATCCTTTACATATTAAATTATGTATTTTTCTTAATGACCTGTCTGTACTGATCACCAGTTGGAGCACGGGACCCTGACTCCCCACCCTTAGTCTCCGTGCTTCACTGGTCCCGTGATCTGCTGCCATTTCATCCACCAAAATCTATATTTTAACAGCCTGATTTATTTCACCATCGCTTTAAGTATACAAAACACAGATGGTCTTGTTATTATTTGTATATGTGAAGTCTCAATAAATAATATTGATAAACAGCTTATTTACATATTTCATTCAATCGCTATAACAAGTTATTAGCGATTGAATGAAATATGGTAAATATGGTAATGTTTGGAAATATGGTACAGGCATTTCTTAAATTCTTATATAGGTATTCATTAATCGATTTTGCGACCATCATCTGTCATTCAGTCATTCATCCGATCATCGTAGCGTCATTCAGGTATGAGTTTACCCAGGTTTACCAATTATGACAAATTTTCGAAGACAGTTTTGTTTTTATTTTATTTTTGACTACACAAATATGATCAGTAAAGGGTAAGCATACAGCCCAATTTTTTGTACTAATTAACATTAAGGGTGTTTGTACGAGAATATCATAGAAAGGACATTTTTGAACGGTTGGCGGTTGGTGTTTTATTATTTGAATAATTGTAATCTTTTATTTTTCAGATACGAGTAATACCGTAGAAAACAAGGGAAGCACACCGAAGATCATTTGGTCCCCAAAAGAAAACAAACATTCTTCTAATTCTAAAAGTAATTAGTTAATAAGTAGGGAATAAAATCTTTGCCAAGCAACATTTTTGTGTGATGAATTTTGGATGGCGAGGGAGAGGAAGTACAAGGAAAACATGGATGGATTTTGTGAGGATATGAAAGGAAAAGGAGTATATAATTATGGTACCATGTTGCACTGACTAACCCCAAGTTTAATGAGACAACTTCAGAATAATGACGATGATAGAAATAGTTACGTTTTTATAACTTTAATTTGATGTTGTTACGTATTAAAAATTTATGATTAATGTTTTATTTTAAAATACTATTGTATATTGATACTATGGTTTTTTAGCTTTTGGAATAAACTTATCTTCCAAATAGTTTTTTTTATCTTCTATCACGATAGTTACGTAGTTAAGGAGGAGCTCGTGGCTAAATGATAACAACCGTTCGGTTTGATCTTCAGGTTAAGCCGTGCTTGCCTAGGTTGGTCTGTGGATGGGTGACAATATCGTCGGCGAATCGAAGATTAGTTAACCTCTTTTCGCCGACGAAAACACCCTTTAAACGTAGTGATTATATACTCTGTGACACCTTTGTCCTGCCAGTGTGGGTTTATCTCTTGAAAAACCTCTTCCAGCGTAGCTGTGAAGAGTTTGGGAGATAGTGGATCGCCTTGCTTGACTCCTCTCTGAATGGGAAAAGTTGGCCCGGTGGTAGATAGGCGTATGGCTTCTGTGCTCTTCTGATATATATATTTTGCAACAGCTGTATATAGCTATATATGTAGGTTCTAATTTTGTTTGCCGAGTGTAGAAAATATTGCGGTATGTGTTAAGCTGTCAAAAGCTTTTGAGTAATCTACGAATAACGGTAGATTGAATTCCTATGTGCGTGTGAACTGAGGGACCAAACTGGAATTCGCAAAGTAAAAATCGAAGGTTTTGGTAGTAGACTTAACCCATTAGAGGTCACTGTACTTGATTGAGTACAGCCATGTCTCTAAGTGCAAATTACAAATCTCGTAAAGTTAATGAGGGTATTTTTGTTATTTTACTTCATCATAACACTGTTCAAGTATATTGATAAATAATACGCGGATAGTGTAACTTTTTTTGATAAAAAGTGTCAGTTGAAGTTTTGTTACCGAAACACTGTGAAGGTAAGTAAATGATTTTTGATTTTATAAAATAATTATTGCTCAGAAGTTGTTCTTTTCATTTTGCTTGTATAAAATACATGTCAGAGTAAGTTATAAAGAACAATGCAATTGATTATTTATTACTAAAATAAAGCTACGGTATTTTAAATGTTACTGTACTCGGTTGAGTACAGTGACAACATACGTAAGTAAAATAACAGATTATTTCTTTCAGATTCCTTGCAATAAAGAAGCAGCATACTATTGAGGTATTTGTGAATCGAGAGGACAGTGGTAGCGAAGATAGTGAGTACGACGACAGTGATAATGAACCCCTTTTTTTCGGATGGGAAATCATTAAATGACTTCTCCCACTCTGGGCGGAGTGGGAGGGAGTGTCAGACTTTTACTGACTAAAACCCATCCATGTTCCTTCCTCGCCCTTTACGTTTCGGGGCCGTGGTATCTCTTTCGAACAGTCCCGCAGCCCCGGCAGGCTTCGGCTCTTGCGGCCTTTTCCTTTATGCTGGCATCTCTTTGAGGCGCGCGTGGAACACAAACACGCCGTCGACACGGCCTGTCGTCATAAGACGGACGGACGGCGAGCTAGTCCACAGGCCCGTGTCTACGGTGGCCGGTAGCCCCCACGTGGCCCCCGACGCCCGGTGCGTCTCCCGCGGTGGCTGGGGCGAGAGGCTCTCTCCCTCTCGCGTTCCGCCACCTCCTTCGCTAGCATTACTGCTTCGCAGAAGAAAATGACGGCTTCCCATTCCGTCTCGCTCCGGACCATGGATTGAACCAGGGCCGGACGCGAGAGGTCGCCGCCGCTGATCGCCGCTACGAGGACACGGCGGTGCTCCGCCCACGCGGGGCAGACCTCCACCGTGTCCTCCGGTCGATCCTCGCAGTGGAGAAATTGAACCCCTGGAATCAAAAAGAAGGCGACTAGATTCTACCCGCCAATCCACTTCAGATTCGAGCCCAATCTGGCGAAAATGTACTACTAAACAAAGTGTTCCATGATATAGTATCTCTGTAGACGAATCAATGGTAAAATACTATGGCACCCTGCCAAACTTCCACTTTTATTGTGGCAAATTGCAGTCGCCGACTTCTGACCCTTTGGGTTCTTACATGATACGTAGGCGGTCAGTGTACTCAATTAAGTACACCCCTGTAATTTCATGAAAACTGTAATTTTGTTTATTTTTTCTTGTTTTTGTGTTTTTTTATTCTTAGTTCAATACGAAAATAAAGAACATTTAAAAAATATTTTGGTACTTTTTGTTTGACCTCTAATGGGTTAAAACAATTGTAGAACAAATCTTGGAATTTGTAAACAAATATATTAAAACTACAGCCCTTTTTTTTTTTTTTTTTTTTTAGGATGGGATATCATCAAATGACTTCTCCCACTCTGGGCGGAGCGGGAGGGAGTGTTAGACTCTTACTGACTAAAACCCATCCATGTTCCTTCCTCGCCCTTTACGTTCCGGGGCCGCGGTATCTCTTTCGAACAGTCCCGCAACCCCGGCAGGCTTCGGCCCTTGCGGGCCCCTCTCTTATGCTGACATCTCTTTGAGGCGCGCGTGGAACACGAACGCGCCGTCGACACGGCCTGTCGTCGTTAGACGGACGGACGGCTAGCTAGCCCATAGCCAACCGTCCACAGGCCCGCATCTACGGTGGCCTTTTGAGCTTTCATGTCCACGGGGCGGGGCGGCGGTATGGCATCATTCTGTTGACTTTCAAATTCCCCTCCAGTAGCAAAGTCTTCATCAGGCTGAGAAATGCAGTCCGGGGCCTCCTCTATCCAGGAACGAACATATTCTTCATTTGAGAGCCCCTCTTCTTCGTATTCCGATTCTTCTTCCTCAGCAATCTGAAGATCGATTTCCACTAATTCTGCTTTAAGTTTAATTGCTCTTCTTTCATTTTAAATTGCTCTTCTTTAATTTTGAATTGCTCTGCTTTCATTTTAAATTGCTCTTCTCTAACGTTCAAATGTTCAAATACTCTCTTCGCGCTTTCAGAGTTTTATTTTGAGACTTGTTTGTCTTTTGTGACTTAATAGACCCCACGGTTCGGTCTGATGTTGCACGACGAAATGTTTGATTCAGCGGTTGTAACACCCTAGCCGAGTTGTCTTCAGAACGCTTCCCCTTCTGGTCGCTCGGTAGTATAGAAGGTGGCGCAGACAGGGGGGCTTCTCGCGGTGACTGAGAGCACGGCGGTTCGGCACTATAAACAATTGGTGTAGGTGGTGGTGTGCGGCGGGGAACAGCAGGAACGGTCGACGATGAGCCATCACCTGAATCCACCATCCACGTTTCTCCAGCCTTTCCTTTGGATCGTGTAAGCGGCATCTTATCCCAAGCAGCGTCTTCCAATCGACGATACTATAGCCACGAAACTGACGAATAGGTCCGGCTCGAAGGACCAGCAAATGTACCAGACGGGTGGACTCGTATTTGGGAATCTAAACTATAACTGAGCCAAAATGAGCCACTAACCGCCCTGTACCAAAGGTTCCGGCTGCAACGTTAGCTTCGTGGAACGGAGAGTTGGTTTTGGAAAGCACTGCAATTACTATGGGTGGAGATGAAATAAAACACTATAATAGCCTAGCGGATGATGACCAGCCAGAGGCGGCTAGGGCTGCCCCCTACCAGGAGAGGGGCCCCCGCCTACAGCGTTATCGAAGCTAGCCGATGCGCTCCGGACTAAGGGGCCATGAATGTATGTGTGGACGGTACCTATTGTATTATAAGTAACACCGCCCATGTTTACGAGTACATAGCGCGCCCGCGCCGCTATGTATCGTGTGAGTTTAGTCGAATGTGGAGTCGTGCGGGTATGAGGTGGGGGGGTGGACGTCGTGCCTATATTAACTTAGAACACGACGTTTCACCAGGTGTGAGTAGTGGGTGTGGAGTCTTGTTGTAGGGTGTGTCGCAAGTAATAAATAAATATATAACAGCGACACACTCTGGGGTCAGTCCGGTGGGGTGGTGTCGTCACGCACGTCCGCTACGAGGTCGCGTGGTAGGCGTCGCGGCGGGCGCCCTGCGTCGGGTGGCCGTGTGTGCCATGGCGCTATCTCTTGGATGTGGGGCCAGGCAGAGGCATCGGCGCGCGCGAACATGTTGGACGCGAGGCGGCCGCAGAAGCCTTCTAGGTTTTCGATGTCCAGGTCCCGCTGTATTACTGCGTTTCTCACGAAGCGCGGAGCAGCGGTGACTTTTCGTAGACTGACATTCTGTTGACGTTGCAGTAGGCTTCTGGTGTTTTCGCTTGTGAGGGCGTACCAAGCTGGCGCGGCGTACGTGAGCAGCGGACGGATGTACGTTTTGTACACGCCCAGCTTGGCACGCAGCGGGAGGCGGGACCGGAGCACTGGGAGGAGCAGGAAGCGGGCGCTCCTGCTCTTTGCGACGATTGTGCGGACGTACGGCGCCATGGTCAGGTTGCTATCTAAAGTGACGCCGAGGTACTTGGCCTGCGACGACCACTCGATGTCCGTGTCCTGTAGTTTCAAGGGTGGTGGCCTTTTGTGACCTCCTATGGTCAGTGCTTGCGTTTTACCCACGTTCACCGACAGCCTCCATTTGGACAGCCATTCTGGCAGACGATCCAGCACGCGCTGCATCTTGATGGCCGCGTGCTGCACGTTCAGCGATGTTGATAAGTACACGGCGTCGTCGGCGTACAGTGCGAGCGTGGTGTCCTGTGTGCTGGGGATGTCGTCGGTGTAACATGAGTAGCACCACGGGGAGACGCAGCTGCCTTGCGGCACCCCGGCCGCGATGGGACGCGCGCTGGATAGCGCGCCGTCAACCACCACCCTGAATGTTCTGTCCGTGAGAAAGGAGGAGACCACTTGTATTAAGCGACGAGGCGCATCTGTCTTCGACAACTTGTATAGCAGACCGGCGTGCCATACTCGGTCGTAAGCTTTTTCCATGTTGAGGAATACTGCAACCGCGCGCTCTTTCTTGTTCACCGCTGCTGTGAGCAGGTGCAGTACCCTCGACAGCTGGAGCGTCGTTGAGTGTTTCGAGCGAAACCCAAACTGCTCGGGGCGTGGCTTCACGTGTTGGTGCAGGTGTCGCAGCAGGAGTTGTTCAAACACCTGACAACAACTTTCAAACAACTGATTTCGCGGCGCCTGCGCTGAGCTTTTATACCATAAGCAGGAACACAAAAAATTTACGCGAATGTTCTAGCGGTGTATAGTGTTGTTCGCTAAACAATCGGTTTGTCACCGTAAAATTGTCAAATACGTTATATTACAATATAACGTGTATCTATCTAGCGATATTGTAAAGTCTCGAATTATTGTCAACTGAACATACGGAAGTATCTCTGCCCCCATAATCAGGACTTGGGGCACCCCCCCGTTAGGTTAGTTAGGTTCCTTTAAACCCTGCACCCGGAAATAGGGGCCCCGCGAAGCGGGGCGCCGTCGACTACGCTTTTTAGGGGAATATAAAGTGTTTTAAGGTTAGATTATAATAATCGATATTTCTCAGGAATGGTACAATATCTTTTCATGAGAGTTGTACCACTAGGCAAGGGGGACTCCTCCTTACCTCCACACCGCGTGAGTTGACTACCATCGCATGCATTTCACGTAAAATAATGCGTTTTGTTGTAAGCAGTATGTTCATTTGACAATATTTCGAGATTTTACAATATCGCTAGAGATATTACAATATAACGTATTTGACAATTTTACGGTGACAGGTTTATTCACAAAACTAAGGTCCATGTTCACCAAAAACATGACGGACAATTATCTAAAAACAGCTGTTTAAAACACATTTTTGTATGGGAACATCCCTTGGGAACATGTCACATTGAGAGCTGTTTTTAGATAACCAGACTGTTATCTTCTCGGTGAACATGGACCTAAGTCAACAAAAAACATTAACAAAAAATACAAAAGAAACTATCAGCATGAATTAAGGAAGTAGGTACTTGACGCCCTCGGCGTACGGTCGAAATTACAATAACAATTCACTTTATTTTTTACTAGCGGACGTCACGCGGTTTCACCCGCGTAGTTCCCGTTCCCGTGGGAGTACGGGGATGAAATGTAGCCTATGTTACTGGTGGATAATGTATCTTTAGAATGGTGAAAGAATTTTAAAAAACGGTCCAGCAGTTTTTAAGCCTATTCATTACAACCAAACAAACAAAGTTTTCAGCTTTATAATATTAGTTTTTTATAAGTAAGTTGCGTACGCGCACCTGTGACGAGACTATTCTCGAAGGAATTTGTACCTACTTACTTTTAAAACTATCAACAACAGAAAGCACTCGAAAAAGAATCACAAATACACATTAATAACGTACTTTCTAGAACGTTCTTTTTTAACCACTATTTAAATGACTGTTTCTAGACACTTGTGGCGAACAATAGGTATAGTTATCTGTGGCAATTTTGCTTTCCGCACATGTGTGGAAAAAACATGAAAAACGCACGTGTGTGAAATACACTGCATTTTGAACCTAATCGTAGTGCGAAAAGAACCAGTTTTCGAGGAAGTGAATTGAAAAATATAAATCTTACAGTCCTTTATGCGATATTCCCAACAAGTCTCTCGCGACCAGAGACTAATGCAAGTTGTCTGTCACTCCTTTCCATAGAAGTGACCTATGAAGAAATGAGGTTGTACGTAGCAACGTACAACCTCATTTCTTCATAATAATACGCACAACCTCATTTCTTCCTAACAGTAATAAGATGCTATAAGCTGTCAATCTTTGTAATCGAAAGACGTAAATGTCAAAATAAAACGTAATTTGCTATAATTACAAATACAACAGAAAAATAAGTGTATTTTAGTGACAAGAGACAGGTAGTTCCTATGAGTAAGGCAAAATCAACAATCTTTGAAGCATTAGAAGGGAGCTCGAGTGCCTTCACGCTCACTTTTGCGGTAGAAGTGGTTGGACTGGATGTTTGGCACGATTGCAATGATGGATGGCTTGATCTCGGGCCGCCAGTTCAAGGGGTTAATTTATCATACCAATTGTATCACGGACAGACCTTCGATGTAAATGTGATAATATGGCCGCACGTTGCAAAGGTGACGGCATTTACGTTACAGTTGATAGTTTAAATAATGCATTTGGTGTCTCAGGCCACTGCCATCCGCCACGGACTCCTCTACTAAAATACAACGTATTTTTTGTTAAGTTTAAAAAGCGATATAATTTACTTATTCAATATTACTTCACTGTTGAATTTGCCGTTTTTTTTCGTTACTGTTGTTTTACTGGTTTTGGCACGTAGAGGTGACAAAATAAAGTAATTCATTAGCAAATGGAATGAGAAGGTTTAAGTAGTGAACATATTTTTCTAATGACATACCCGTCTTTCATGCTACTTTTGTCCTTCTACCTTTCAGAACTGTAATTCTCAAATGATTTAATTAACATCCGGGATTGTGTTCATATACCTTAGGTGTCCTGTGGAACCAACTACAGTTGGGTTCGAACTTGGCAGTTTCTACAAAAAAGATGGCTGTCGTTTTCAATACGTCACGCGTTTCCAGTAATGGTGTTGGAGCTTCGCGAATTCGTGGCAAAAGTAACCCTAAATCCAGGATCCGTACCTACTGGCATTAAGTATATTTGTTTTATGTTGTAGAAATAATAAACGTAATTAAATATCGTGTGTTTTCTACATTCTCTCTATTAGAAAGAAGTCCTCTTTTCTCTTTAAGTCTTTATGATCTTTTTTCGCTTTTCTCCAGCGCCACTACTGAACTATACCTACCACCTTTGCAATTCGGCGACCGGCGGCAGTTCGCCAACGTGGTAGAAGGGGAGAGTCCTCTACGGGTGTATATCGAAGACATGGTATGGTCTCTCGTCGTGAATGTAATCCCAACCTCACTTTTGGATGGACTTAATACACCGTACCCAGTTAAAGGTTAATCTTTGTTATTTAGCTTTTAACCTTTACGTGTAGGTTGACAATTGTTTCACGACAGTTGACGACCAATTTTATAACCCAAGTCATGGTCGAATGCGACACTATTATTATTTAAACTTTCTGAAAATATTTTCGGGTGACCCACACGCATTTTGCATCAAAGCCTACCTACTTTCTGCGAAATTAAAAGTATAACATTATTTGCATAACATTTTACTAAACATTGCACTTCTACTGTGTTATCTTATATGTTTAAACTGTGAAAACTACCACTGTTTAACTGTTATATCTTGTGGTTCAAATATTACATTCATAATGGTGCATCCACACCTACATGTTGAGGAAACATTCTCCAACAATGTTACCAAATGCTATGACTGTTTTCAAAAGGCAACATTACTTAACGTATACTAACCAGCAATATACAGCGTGTTAGGTTAAACGAGGGACATATTGAGGGAAGGTATTCAGTATTCGATTCTCAATCCCAATATGTAAAAAACCTATAACCTTAATTTTTGACATAATTGTCTAATAATTGTCTATTTGTTATACAAGAGTGCAAAGTTGTTTTTTAACCGCGTGCTCAATTTTGATGACCGAGCAAGCGAAAGGTTCTAAAATTGAGTCACGAGCGCAGCGAGTGATTCAAAACTTAGTAACTTGAGCGTTAGCGAGGGAATCAAAAGAACACGAGGTGAAAAATCATTGCACTCGAGTGCAACATGCAACTTTTCATCCCACCTCAGCGAGGAAATGAATAAACGCAAAAAAATTGCGCATTATTAACAAATTCAGTTAATTCTGTTGGCGTCAAATAAACTTCCTCGTCGCTAGATAAGGAGTGGTCATTTTAGGTTTTTCACTTGTTTTCAAGTTGGATTCCTTGTTTTTAACCTTGCGTTAACAATACGACGTGAAAAGAAAATGGCGCGCCCAAAACATATTAAAAAAAGTACACCAAGAAGGTAAACTAAAAAAAAATATGATAAATTCGGCAAATCGGCACCATAGAGGTAGAAGTAAATAGGTTTAATGATGTTTTGAATTCACATGCTTAGTGCACACGATATTCTAAATTCAAATTTACTTTACCCTCAAGACGATAAAAACGGCTTTTGCACTCAGATATAGAAGAGCAAAAATACTCTTTCCGAGATGGGGGGATGAAAAATACATTACTCATGGACACTGAGCGCGCAAGTAGGTGCCACGCGGCAAAACACGTGCCGGTCCTGAGCTCCGTGCGTGAACTCCGCCCCTTTCATTGTATTGTCCCCGATGCACCGACAGGGCACACCCCCGCGCCACTCCGCGCTAACCTCAGTGTATGCGCGAGCGCCGTTTCTTCCGCATGTCTAATATTGCGTTTCCGCGTATCGCATTTAACAAACAACCCCGCTTACTTCGCGATATTAAGAGTGTCCTGTAAACGTGCTCTTGAATAACCAAAAATTACGTGTTATCATCATTCCAGTGAAGAATATTGGGATTATGGTTCGTGCTTAAGTGTTATCTAGTGATATTGTGCGAGCAACCGTTAATTATTATGCAAGGTGTCAATCAACGACTGCGAACATTCAGTCAGTACCTACCTAGTTACCTAGATATTTGCCTGTCCAAAGCCAGATTTAAAGTATGAAGGGAAAATGGATTATACCTAGAAAAGTCATTGACCCGCACACATGTTCTGCGATAAGCGCAAGGCGCACACGTTGCGAAACTTAGGCAAAGTTTTTGGTATGGTTTTATCTGTTATGTATTAGTGTTTTCTTTTTTTCATATGTTTATTAGTATCATGTAAGCATGGACTATTGCGGGTTTGAATAAGTCCCTCGTTTAAACTAACATACTGTATACTAACAATAAATTACACCTGGAAACGTTGCTCCAGAAAAATTTACTCCGGTGTGGATGCACTAAATCTTTGATACGTTACAGACATAAGACATCAGGATGCAGCACTTTGCCAAGTAAGGGATGTGATCTTGAATCGTGGAATAGAAGTAGAAGCAGAAGGAGAACAAGAAAAAGAAAAAGAAAACATGCAAGAGGTACCAAGGAAAGGTGCAAGTAAAGAAGCTAGTGATGTGAAATCTGCTGGAAATGTTCCTAATGTAACCGAAATCAAGTTATCCGGTGATTGGATCATAGCTGGTAAATACACTGCGTAAATAGAATAAGACAACCGAAAAAAAAGCTCGGGAAAAATGACGTGTTTATACATTTTTTTAATCAAGACTTTCATCTTCTTTCTGATCGTTGGCCTGTTTCTTAATATTTAAATTTTAGGAATTGGAAGAATCACTCCATTTGTAACAACGGGGAACTGCACTACAGAGAGAGAAGTGATAGCATTGATTAGTAGCATCAATCTGCCGGCGCAAGACGACTTCCCAACTTTCTTTGTAAATGTTTGCAAACTTACTGATGTTCCAATGGCACATTTGAAGAACAATAGGTAATTAAAAAATATATACAATTATACATGTATTAAAACCAACATTGACGCCGGCAGGTTTCACTGTCATGAGCCGCTACCTTTTTAGGGTTTTGTACCTCAAAAGGTAAAAAAAAGGAACCCTTATAAGATCACTTACTTGTTCGTCTGTATGCCAGTCTGTCACCATCAATTTTCTAAGGAAAGGGTGGACCTAGCAAGTTGAAATTTATGTTTTGCTACATCACGGTCTTCATCGTGGTGTCGATGATTTCCCTTTTTTTTTAAATTAAACTCTGCCATTTCGACGGCGTTGGTGGTGGCCTCGTACAGGTCCCTCAAAGTGCAGGTGGAACCACACATATTGCAAGGAGGTGAGCCATAGCTTTCACTGTGGCACTGCAGTCACACATAGCTTCATCGGAATACCCTCACCGAACTAGGTTGTATCTACAGCGGCCCACCTGGCTTCGTAATCGGTTTAGGATCTTCCAGCCCACGTAGCATGGCGTTCTATCTCTAGTCTACCAAAACTCGACAAAGCTCTTTTCTATACAACTTGACATGTCTTGTGTCTTGGACATGCCCGAGTATGCGGCGACCCATAGACTTGAGTTTGTAAGAAAAGAGAGACTTAGAATGACTTTCCATGGCAACGGAGAAGCAGCTGGTGATGTAGATATTCTAAAAATCCTACGACAACATTTACGTTTAGTTAACCAAAGAATGTGTCAAATGCGCAGGTTTTATCACCTTTTGAACGTAACTCAAAGCAACAACGAAACGTATTACTCGTATAGTTTTTAATCTGTGTCGGACTCAGATGAAGTGTAAACTTTATGGTCATAATAGTTAGAGAGCCGACGACACTAAACCTAGTCGGCTAAGACTCCCCGATGATATACAGGGTGACTGGCTCGGGACCCGCCATAGCAAATTCGCATATAGAGGAGGTCATTTGCTAATTACTGAACCTAAATTTCCCTAACCAAAGTTTTATAGTTTAGGAGATATGTCAATTTTTATACTTTATTGAAATTTTTCCAAAATTTGCCCTTCAAGCATTCATAACATTTGTTTTTGCTTGATTTTTTGTGGGGTTTTTTTTACTATTTGTTGGTAGTCATAAACATTGGTGATTAAAATACCTCGGAACTTCCCTCAAACTTGGGTACAAAATAAGATAGTATGCATTTTAAAGAAAATAATGCCAAATCAAAATCATTACGATCAAATTCAACCTCAAATTAAAAAAAAGCTACGGTGTTTCAATAATTACTTTTTATCAAAATTTGTTCTCTAGTTTATAACCATTCCAACGGTTTACTGGTAACGGCAAATTTGTACTTAAAAAGTAGATAGTTTAAAAAAAAAACAACAGTGTAGGTTTGTTGAAGCTAATTGTGCAAAGTATTTTTTGCAAATTTATGACTAGGAAGGTAGAAATTCTTAGTGGATTTACATTTTTTATTATTAAAAAAAAATACTTTTCCAATGTAAAAAAGGAAAAGATATCGGAAAGCAAAAGCAAAAATTTAAGATATTGCTGGAATTGCTGCCCGCGATTTCTGAAACATGCCCGATATCTTGTGCTCATTTCCGTAATGGTAAAACAAGCTTAATATCTTAATAAATAACTGAACAATAATAATTGCTTTATTTTAATAAACTCTTCTTTTGCCCTTATTTTATTTTCTTCATTGCTCTTAAAAATCAAGTGCGTACGTCACGTCTGGGGCCGGGCCAAAGAGTTGGCCTGCAATGAAAAAATAAGGACAAAGGATTTTAAATTCCCGGTATCTTTTCCTATAGGTACTTTTCTGTTTTACATTGTAAAAGTATTATTTTAAATAATAAAAATGTAAATCCACTAAGAATTTCTACCTACCTAGCTATAAATTTGCAAAAATTATTTGCACAAGTAGCTTCAACAAACCTATACTGAATTCTTTTTTTTAAACTAGCAACTTTTTTAATACAAATTTGATATCGTTGGAAAGGTTATAAACTAGAGAACAAATTTTGATAAAAAATAATTATTGGAACACCGCAGCTTTTTTTTTATTTGAGGTTGAATTTGATCGTAATGATTTTGATTTCTCATTATTTTCTTTAAAAAGCGTACTATCTTATTTTTTAACCCTAGTTTGAGGGAAGTTCCAAGGTATTTTAAGCACCAATGTTTATGACTACCAACAAATAGTAAAAAAACCCACAAAAATCAAGCAAAAAAAAAGTTATGAATGCTTGAAGGTCAAATTTTGGAAAAATTTCAATAAAGTATAAAAATTTACATATCTCCTAAACTATAAAACTTTGAATGCTATGAAAAATATTTAGTTTTAATACCGCAAGATAAATATCCAGGTCTGATAGCAGGACACAAGTCCCACCGTCATGCATATGCACATGCACATATGGGCCCACCCTCCCGCCCTCATGCATATGCACACATACAAAACAAGTGAGAAATAATTAGCATGCCATGCAACCAAACCTATACTCGACACGTGTTTCGCCCCTCCACGGGGCATCCTCAGGAGTTGTTGACTCGTCGAGCGTTCGAGCGTTCGAGCTCGAACGCTCGACGAGTCATGTGCATGTGCATATGCATGACGGCGGGACTTGTGTCCTGCTATCAGACCTGGATATTTATCTTGCGGTATTAAAACTAAATATTTTTCATAGCATTTAATGTCATGGATTTCCGCAAAGTAACGCCTGATTCCATAACTTATATAAAACTTTGGTTAGGGAAAATAAGGTTCAGTAATTAGCAAATGACCTCCTCTATATGCGAATTTGCTATTGGCGGGTCCCGAGCCAGTCACCTTGTATAATAATCATAAAATCAAAAATCAAAATCAAAGCATTTATTTCAAGTAGGCCAGTTACAGGCACTTTTGAACTGTCGAAACAAAAATGAACATTTAAAGTAGCTACAGTCCCAGTCACAAGACATAAAAACTGTGAAAGTACTGTAGTTGCCCATTCCCTAGCGTAGATCTCTATGGAGAAGAACGGGCAAGAAACTCCATGGACACTCTTTTAAATCAAAATATTGTTACAAAATCTTGGTTACATCATTCATGTTGAGATGGTATATTCTGTGAGAACAATGAAGCAAGATGTGCACGTTAAAAGTGTCCATAGCAAAACAAAAACAAAATACAACTCAAAAACAAAATAATTAATTCAAATAAACCATGGCGACTAAGAGATGACCAGTCACAACTGACAGCGCCCGTTCACGAACATGACGCATAGATCAGCACCATTAAGCTCAACCATTTTGAAGGGAACTAAATGGTCCGACACACGCGCCACCATCAGCGAGACATTTGAGAGAGCATGACATACTCTCAACCGCCAGGGCACATTCAAGTCAAGAACTGCCGTAGGTTTCCAGTGAATGATAGCTTACTAGTACATAGTACTCACACAATATAGGCTATGCGATTATATAATACTAACATTGAATCTATACAATGCAAAGATAAGTTTGTAGAATCTTCAGCAGCTCCAACAATACCATTTAATGCTATCAATTTTTGCGCCCCTGTCCATGTGGAGCAGGACCAGCATTAAGCCAAGCATTTTTATCAGCGATATAATCGCTCAACTTGTAATATGCTTGTTTACATAGTGTGCGTTTAACGCATGTTTTAAATTTCGTCTCATTCAGTTCAAGAATACTTTGTGGAATTTTATTATAGCATCTATCGCTGCAGCAACCACTTGCTGCGCTGTTTGGAAAACGCAGCAGTCGTTTTTCTTACACGGAAATTGATGATCTTTCAGATTTGCGTTGGTATCTTCTAAGTATATCATCAGTCTGGGAGTCTTATCAGACTAGGTTTAGTTTCGTCGGCTCTCTAACTATAATGACAAACAAAGTGAATTATTTTCGACTGCAATAATAATAATGAAACATTGGAAAGCTGTAACTTGTATGTTTATTTTCGCATTATCACAATGTAACAGTTGTACGTGGGTAGAGTCCATGGCTCCTAATATGTCTGAGAGGCTGAATTTTCACTGGTACCTAGTTGCCACAGTCTGCCTTCCTGCCTTAGTGTTCGGGAACAGGATCCATCGTGGTTTCAGCCTGAAACAACAGAACTTAGATATCTATCACACTAGCTAACACAAGCCTCTTACAGGCCACTCAAACTTTGGTTTTTAAGAGGGTAATAAACCGACCTTGTGTTTACTGCAACAACAAATTGCATTAAAAATTGCTGAATATAGTTTGGCCAATACAAATGTTTTGCTCTTAGCCAACACTCCTGTCAGCAGAACTTTGATCCACTTATTAAGATTGCCTATTATTTTTACAAGGTACCTAGTTGGAAGGCGTACTTAACCTTTTTTTTTTTTTTTTTTTTTTAGGATGGGAAATCATCAAATGACTTCTCCCACTCTGGGCGGAGCGGGAGGGAGTGTCAGACTCTTACTGACTAAAACCCATCCATGTTCCTTCCTCGCCCTTTACGTTCCGGGGCCGCGGTGACATCTCTTTGAGGCGCGCGTGGAACACGAACGCGCCGTCGACACGGCCTGTCGTCACTAGACGGACGGACGGCTAGCTAGCCCATAGCTAGCCGTCAGGCCCGCGTCTACGGTGGCCGGTAGCCACCACGTGGCCCCCGACGCCCGGTGCGTCTCCCGCGGCGGCCGGGAAGAGAGGCTCTCTCCCTCTCTTGTTCCGCCACCTCCTTCGCCAGCATGACTGCTTCGCAGAAGGAGGTGACGGCTTCCGTCTCGCTCCGGACCATGGATTGAACCAGGGCCGGACGCGAGAGGTCGCCGCCGCCGATCGCCGCTACGAGGACACGGCGGTGCTCCGCCCACGCAGGGCAGACTTCCACCGTGTGCTCCACCGTGTCCTCCGGTCGATCCTCACAGTGGAAACACCCGGGCGTTTCCTCCCGCCCGATTCGGTGCAGGTACCTCCCGAAACATCCGTGTCCGGTGAGGACCTGCGTCAGGCGGAAGGTGAGGGCGCCGTGGCGCCTCTCAAGCCACGCCTTTAACGAGAACAGGCAGACCCTGTGATGTGTTAGGAAACAGATCTTCGCTCAGCTCCTGGCACAGATATTGCACCATCGGTTTGGTTACCTAGTTTATACATTTTTGAGGAACTCTTTTTCCGAGAGATCGAAAGCTCCGGTTAGAGCTCGTACAGCGTTCCTTTTGACCTTCCCTTCATTTTCCTCAGCATAGAAACTGAGGAGATGCCGACGGTAGGACCCCGACACGAAATCGCGTACAAACAAATAATATGTTTTTGTAAAAACCCGCTTGTTTGTCTGATGTGTTGTGGACTTTTTGACATTAGATGACAAGAAACGATTCCTACAACAAGTGTCAAAAGTAGACAAAAAAATATCGCCATGCTCGACGTTATAGACTTTTGTCGCTAGAAACTTGAGATCTTTCTGTTCCACATGTCAAACATCGCCATGCTAAGGACGATAGAAGTCTTTCGAAAATCTGTCATTTTCTGTAATTTTGTCGATTGTCAGTCGACAAAACCCGTTTCCACGGCCGCCATACTACGCAGGCAGGTGGGCTATGGCACCAGGTGTCCCGGTGCGAGCTTTTCTGCAACTTCAACATAATGTGTCGAGGGTATGTGAGGAGTCACATTATTTATTTCACTAGCCCTTTTGTTGTCGACTAATCATACATTGCGGTAGAGGCAACAAGCCAGAGTTAACAGCTTGGGCATTTGTTCTTTCCCTCTTTCTAAAATTATGTTGCGATTGTTTTTGTGTTTTATAATAGTTGTGATAAGCCATCAGACTTTGGCACTCTGAACTACTTTGGCGCTGAACAGTAAAGTTATTAGACATTACCGAATGGTTCTGACGTTTACCATCGGTTAATACTCGATAGCGGCAAACTACAAGCCTCCAGGCTTGTAGTTTGCCGCTATCGAGGATAACTGCGTTAATGCGTTTAGATGAAGTACAGCTCCGTCAGGGAAGACTAGATATTTTACTGTTTGTTTGACAAAAATAACAGGTTTCTTTCTTTAATGAATCACCAACAAAAGTTTTTTACAGATTTACACATATTTATACAAGTTGGACAATCGGCGGAGAACAACAAAATTCAGAACAGCAGTTCTTACAAAAAAATACACCTAAAACTGAAGTTAATTTTAATGATCATCACTCGGTACCTCTGTCAAATGCCGTGGCATCGGATGTCATGGCTTCGTTCTTGGATAAGCACTTTCGTATAGAGGTAATTGATTTCAGCACTTTTTTTCGACGTAACGACATTCCATAAACTAGTATGCAATTCCTGACTTTCTTTGTATCTATCACGTTCATTTTTGTGATTGAGTGATCTTGGTGACAACTTACTGGAAATCTGCATGCAACAGGACTAACATTTAATTTGATTGTCTGATCGTAGCTGCGTGGAATTAGGACAGCTCCACCTTTGATTGAGAAGAAGAACTACTTTGGTTACGAAAAAGGTGATCGTGATTTCGGCAAAAGCGTGCCACCTCCAGTACCTAATCAAGACGTAGATTTTCTTATCGCACATACCAGGATTGATGCATCAGCGTTAACAAAAGTTAATCAATTTGTAAGAGGAGAGTTTCCGTTATATCCCCCTCAAACATATGTGGTATCACCGGATCGTGAAGGACATTGTACAAATGATATAAATGCAATAGGAGCGAAAATTAAACCTGACTTATTTATTCAACCAGGTGTAATCCTAGAGGCACAAATGATGATTGAAGTATCTATGGGTCTCGTTGGTAGTGAACCTAAGTCAAAAGCTGAAAGATATTCTAGATTATACTGTCTTAGTAGTGATCGCAATGCCATGACGGCACTGTTATGTCTAATAACTGACATAAACAAGTCAGTAATGCAAACAGGGAAGAAAGCAGGTTTGTTGACAGGTTTCGGATTGGAAACAGGAGACTCAGTGATTTTATTTGTGGAAGGTCCACAGTCGGGGCAGATATTGCGACTTTGGGAACGGACAGAGGACTTTTATCCCACTGCGAAGCCCGTTTTCTCGACTTCCGCGAAGTATAGTTCCCGGTTGTACAATGGTCAGCGAAAATGTTGTTTTTTTTTTACAACATAACGTGTTCACAAATGTTATGGTTTTTTTATTGCTTCAGATTTCCTACTATCTACAACGCCGTTTAATATCATGAAGATGGGCGCGCCGTTATCCATGTTGTTAGGTTTGGCGTCCGTTTACGTTCGCCCAACATTACCGCTACCTGCTCGTTCTGTACGTGTTTTTGAGTAATTTATTAATAGTCTTATCTGTAATTTATGTATTACTAATGGTACATCCACACCACAGTTACTTTTTGTGGAGCAACACTGTGCAACACGGTCACATTAGGTAACAGTCTGCAACTTTTGTGGCTACTTGTTACTATTTGTTGAATGCATCGCGTCCATACCACGAATAACATAAATTAACAAAGAGTTACTTCCAGCAACAAGCGAGTTGCACGGCATTTGTTCTATGTTAAATATATGTTATTGATAACATTCTCTAACAATGTTATCAATTGTTATCACATGTCGACTGTTTTCAAAAGTTAGGCAACATTACTTAACATAAACTAACACGGCAACGTATAATAAAAATAAATAACTTTTTGTTATATGATGTTGCTCAGTAACACTTGGAAACGTTGGTCAACAAAAAGTAACTGCGGTGTGGATGTACCATTAGAATTCGAAAAACTCTTTTTGCAGGCGTTGCTCAAGATAGGACGCTTGACAGCGAGCAAGTTAAAAAGCGCTCCGACTTCCCTTGAGATGCCAACATCTTTGGAACTCAAGAGCTTTAGACTGGAACTCTGCGTGGCGCCCCAGCCCGTATTGGTATCAGAAATGTCCAGCATAACATCAGGTTTTTGAAAGCTCCTCATCCAATCACTACCCTTATGTGACACTAGCCTTGTAGGAGGGTGTCAGCAGATAGGTAGGTAGGGGTTTGTAAATAATAAGAGCTCGATGATCTAGTAAACTTTTTATTTACTGCCGAAATTCAGTGGCCATCACACGACTTCAATTTATTGGTAAAGGCGTAGCGTATCATCTTTGTCTACCATATATACTTCTCTGCTAGTCGTCATCTCATTACCCATCTATTTTTAAGTCTTATCATACTTTTCACTTATTCTATTATAAAGATATTGCATCTTCCCCTATTCGTACTTGTTCCTGGCCAAATTTTTAAAGGTCAATACTTATTTTATTTTATTGGCTAATAATATACTTTCATCGCGATTTATATAATTATGAATTGAACATGCCTGTGATTGCCCCATATATCACGGACTGCGTATGTCTGACTGTGTTTTTAACCCCCGATGCAAAAACGACGGAGTTTTATAAGTTTGACGTGTCTCTGTGTGTGTCAGTCTGTGGCATCGTAGCTCCTAAACGAATGAACCGATTTAGTTTTTTTTTTTTTGTTTTCAAGGTGTAAGTCGAGTCGTAAGTGTTCTTAGCTATGTTTGATGAAAATCGGTCCAAGATGGTCGCCGCCACAAAATGGCGGATCACATATTTTTTCACAACTCCCTTAATATGGGTATTAAATGAAAGGGCTTGACTAGTAGAATACTATACACTATAACACATTTCAAATCCAAGATGGCCGCCACCACAAATAGCGAAATACTTGTTTTTTTTTTTTGATACTCCCTCAATATGGGTATCAAATAAAAGGGTTTGACTAGTAGAATAATGTAGACTAAGTATATCGAAAGGGAATGAGGAATACTAACTATCGAAATGAGATGAAGAAATTGGAGTGATGACTGGTACCTAGGACCTAAAGATTTATTTTTCATTTAACTTTGAATACATTATTATGTGTCGGGGGATTTTTTTTTGTTATGATTTAAGTGACTACAGTATTTATCTACGTATTCTCATTTCAATTTATTTGCAGTTGGTGCAAGGGAACAACGAGAACCTTCTGAAGAAAAACGCAACGAAGGTCATTAATAGGAAACGGGAATAATCGAAGTAAAGTTTTCCTGAATACTTGTACATTTCTCCGATATTCTTAGGAAAAGGATTAAGTGTTATTTTTAATATTAGTTTGTTATTAATAACCATTATTATTAGTTAGATATGGTGGTTGTTTGATAATACAGGGTGTAAAAAGCCCATGATTAAGCCGAAACCGGGAAAGGACCAAATCTTATTTCTGGTAAAAAATGCTATAGAAGTAGTGCACAAAGCATGATGTTTATTCGTGGTAGGGCCCGTGATAGGGTAGGTTGCAGCATTTGATCCTTGATTTCGTAAAAAAGTGTCAAAACCTCCGTTACTTTATTATAATGATGATGAGACTGAACGAACAAGTGATTCATGGCTTCCTTAAGCGTCTTTTATACCCGTTATAATATCAAGTATTCAATAAAATAATGTTATGTCTCAAATATTTGTTTAATTTACAAAAGCACAGAAACTACGATGTTGCTACATGTTTTTATAAAACACATCCAAATACCTACACTTTCAGGACTTACATATGAAAAACCTAGATAAAAATAACGATATAAATTATGTAATACGTATTACAACTCCACCATCAAACTTAATATCATCTCACTCAAATTCTAATTTGAAACCTCCCGTGGCGTGTCAACTCACATACGCCTCAGGTTCCAAACTTATAACAAATCGCGTCAAACTTGAAATTTATTGTGTCTGTAACTAAAATTAATTGTAGGAAACTGTAACTACTTAGCATTGTCAGAACCTTAGAATACACTAAGAGCGCTGTCACACTGGGCGTTTTGCGTGCGTGTTTTAGTGAGGCAACTTTTGAAATTGCAGCAGCGTGTCTTCCGCATATACGCGACATGCGGTGTTTACAACGAATACGAGGTGTACTTGCTACGTGGTGAATTTGTTTCGCGCACGCGGTTTACCGGCTGTGAACACAAAGTGAGCTTGCTACACACACGCTACGCACACGCTGTGAACTCGCTACGAGTGCAAGGAGGTTGCTGCGGACAGGAGGCGGTGAGCTCACTACGAATGCACGGTGCGCTTTCTACACGCAAGAGGAGGTGAGCTCACTACGAATTGACGGTGTGCTTGCTACACACAGGAGGCGGTGAGCTCACTACATATGCACGATGCGCTTCACACAATATGCAGTGGACTGGCTACGTTTACTAATCGCAAGTGTGACAACTCTCTAAGATACATTACTTCGCTACAATAGTGTACCTACAGGTATTTAAAGCAGGTAGCATGTTTAAACTTTGAAGTTTACGTGGCTTGTTGGCTCCTAAGTCAGGTAAGGAGCTTACTAAAGCGTTGGTTTGGGTTACTGTGTTAACACTTTGCGATAGGTTAGCGAAATTGACGTGATTAGAGTTTTAGATGTTTAGACGTTTTGAAGGTTTCATTTTCTAATGGGTATAAATAAATAAATAAATAAATAAATATCGCTGGACATTATCACACAGCGCCACCTAGTGCCACACTAAGCAAAGCTTGTGTCGTGGACACTAGATAGTTGATAAACTACATATATACTTTTTGTTTGTAAATACATACTTATTATACATATAAACATCCATGACTCGGAAACAAATGTCCGTGCTCATCACACAAACATTTGTTCCTACCGGGATTCGAACCCAGGACCCTAAGAACGTAAGGCAGCGTCACTACCATTACGCCAATCGGGTCGTCGGGTATAGAGTGGCTGTCACGCCGATGAAAATGTTTTTCGAAAACTGCGATTTCTATTAGTTATTATAATAACTCTTATTCTAATGTATTCATCATTATCATCATTCTCTTGCCCTTATACCAATACATTTGGGGACGGTGCAGCGTTCTCCTTTTTTGCCATTTCATATTTCACACAGGCCGCATCCATCCACATTAGTAGGTACTCAAAACTTGCCTCACGACATTTTCCTTATTTCTCTGCATCACATGCCCATACCGCGACAATCAATTACCACACAACTTGTCAGTCACCGGCGGCGCCACTTTTAGACTTCTTCTAGTGTACTTATTTCTCATTCGCGTAACACCACTCATGCCCTTTAGCATTCTCATCTCAGCCACATGCAAATGCCTTTCACTCATCCGTTTTGTGACCCAACTTACATTCTGATCCAAACCAGACAACAGGTCTAACCATTGTTTTATAAATCTTCCCCTTTATCAGTCTCTCACAATAAAGGACAAGATGACGTCATTGTGAGAAAAAAAAGAAGTAAGTTCTTCAGCCATTGTGCGAATAATAAATCTGTGTGTCATAAAAATGAAAAGGAGATAGCAATAAAATCTGTCATTTTAAGTAATACCGTCGCGTTAGGCTTATCTGTTAACGACGACAAAAATCTACGCCTCCGTGAAATTGGTAAGATGGTAAAGTAGAATTTATCGCGCAGCTTGTCACTGCTATAACCTTTTCTTGTTACTTACTTAATTAATTCTAACATATTTTCTAATTTAATTTTCTTTAAAAAAGAACATAACAAGACATGAAATCACGCCTTTAATTACGCCTGTTAGGCAGAGCTACATCTAATAGTACACCCACATTTCGCTGGTTACGTTTTAAATCCCATGTAATAGGGGTCGAGCCTTTTGCCATCAACCGGGCTCAAATCAAGACTCTTGAGAAATTCCTAATGGAAAAACCCAATGACAGTTTGTTCGATCCACGAATCGAGCCGACCTCATGCTCAACAGCCAGCAGCATTTCTAGGAACATAAATAAACTGTCATTCATGGTGAGCCTGGGCCACCAATGCTCACCATGGATGACAGTTTGTGAATGACAGTTGTTTTTTTTTTGTCAGTTTCCTTTTAAGTCAACACTGTTACCTCCTGGAGGTTACAGTGTTGACTTAAAAGGTTGGTCGTAAGTTCTTTCAAAGACGAAGTATTTGTCCCAACCAAACAAATTTATGGGCCTCGTGGCTAAATAATAACTGCCACTCGGGCCGATCTTTAGGATAAGCCGTGCTTGCCTAGGTTGGTCTGTGGATGGGTGACCATTCTTACATACCGAGTTTCCTCCGTGCCTCGGAAAGCACGCTAAGCTGTTGGTCCTGGCTGTCATTTACACAGGTTTATTACAGGTAGTCAGTGTCCCAAAAAGTCTGACAACCAGTCTTACGAAGTGGTATCGTATTACCCAGTATTAAATTGTGGAGGTCAGATAGGCAGTCGCTTCATGTAAAATACTGGTATTCAGCTGCATCCGGATAGACTGGGAGGCGACCTCAACATAGTTGGGAAAAGGCTAGGCAGATGATGATGATGAAGATGATTTTTATTGATATTCGAGAAAAGATTGACAACGAAGACTGGTATTCAGCTGCATCCGGTAAGACTTACAGCCGACCCCAACATGATTGGGAAAACCCACGAAACCCAAGGAATTTCTCGGGTTTCCTTGGGTTTAATTTGACCCCATTGTAAATGTACGAAATTAATCTGCAACATTATTCAGCAAAAAAGTGCTCATAAGATTCCTATAGTAAAAAAATAGTCGCCATGAAATATGTATAAATGGAAATGCATAATTCATTTGGATCTTTTCCAGTGGACATACAACATTGAGTCTTTTATTACAGAGCTACTAACATGAAAGTTAAAACCCGTGTCCCATTTTAAATATTATGATGAATATCATGAATGTCAAATGGTTATTTGGAATGTGTAAAGAAAGAACCACCGTTTCTTGGTGGTTATACTGGCATGTCATACTAGTATGACCAGTGAGAATCGCTTGCATTGGTAGTCATACTTGTTGTCCGCGGCTTTGCTCGTGTGGAGGTCGAATATCTCTCGGAAAGGTACTACTGGGTTTAAAAGTGCCCCTATCCAGATCGAGGTCTAGCCATGGTTGTACCTAGGATTGTAAGCAACTGTCTATTTGACCTCCACAACCGTAGGGTTGAGGTTAGATAGGCAGTCGCTCCATGTAAAATACTGGTATTGAGTTGCATCCGGTTAGACTGGAAGCTGTCCCTAACACAGTTGAGTAAAAGGAAAGAAAGATGTTGAATTCTCAGGCAGAACCTAGTCTGATACAAATCCGTTCACCCATCAAGGCGTGAAAAAGTAACAGAAAGACAGACCCACTTTCGTACTTATAATATTAGTATGGATAGTATGAGTTACGAGCTTACTAAAGCATCAATGATAGTGAAGGAGATTCCGAAAAGATTCGGTGCCCCATAAGATTTCTTGATTTAAATTGAACTTGGAGGCACTACTGTTCATCCTCCTGGCCCCCAAGTCATTCATCACCATCAGACAACTTTCTGGTACACCCAAAGGTTTTAAAAGGCAGGCATTATTGAAGCATTATTTGCAGGGAACCCCATGGTAAAGGGTTAATTAACTTTTGATCTACTTTACAAACTTTTGTTTTCCTACTAGGTCATAATTCCATAAATTATACAACAGAATGGCGTAAAGTATCCCGTGAATTAGCCAGAGAGACGTAATGTAACAAACTTGGTGAGAACATAGTTGACAACAGTACAGCATCAATTATTCATCTTAACATACTAGGCACTCCGGACGATAATCGTTGCTTTAAACAAAGTGAGATGTTAAAACTTCAGCGTTGCCAGTAACTTAATACAACATTTTGCACACCTAAGCGAAATGAAGTTAATAATTATACATAATTTACTTTTACAACTTTATGAAAGTTTACGCGAACCACCCGGCAAAGTCAGTAAGGTGTTGTAACTTTGGCCTATGTCATAAGTCCGTAACTTTGACATTATCACTGTGTTGTGTTCACACTTGAAGTTATTTTGAAGTGTTCATTGTATTACTTGCAGGTGTATATAAATTAGGAGACGTATTGTTTCAGAATACAATAACTGAAGTTTAGTACTGTCTCGGTCTTTGTTTTCGTGCTAAAATTTCGAGAACTATTTGCGTGCCTTTTGGAAGTCAAAGCATTTTGTGGTGGTACAACTAATTTTATGAAAAGCATTTTAATATAATGCCAAGATGGTCCTGGTTGTAAGCGCGAAAGCTGAGGATGATGTTTTGGGTTTGATTCTTAGGTCGGCCAAAGTATTATTGGATTTTTTCCATTACGAACTTCTCAATAGTAATAATAATAAATAATAAGTAAGTAATAATCATAATACTTGCAAAAGCGTCGAAATGTCGGGTGCCCGAAACAAAAGAAAATCACGGATAAAATCCCGTAAGTACTGTGTACTCTGCCTAACCCTTTAGAGAAATATAGTCGTTATGTTTATAAAGGGTGTAAAAAACCTGTTAATGAAGCCGAAAGGCACTTGTTCTCCCCGTTATTGCGATCATATTTTGTTCCATACCATACCTGGGAACCTTCTAGTTACGGAGATGGGGGTCGAAGTAACAACTTTTTGTTTAAAAATTTAAGTTTTTTTTTAATGTTTAAATATATTTTTTTTTTTAATACAAGTTTCTATTGTACGATTTTTACTTCCACGATATTTTTACTATTCAATCCATCTCTCTGCACAATGTTTTGAGTGCGTTACATTGAGTTCTACATCAAAACATGATTTTTCACTCCAAAAAAAAATATCTTCCAGCAATAATTTTTACGTAAACTTACTTAGTTTGATGTACTTACAAAATGCTTGTTTGACGGCTTCGTGATGGGGTGGTTTACACCCTGTATGTATTATGAAACTTACTTCTAAACAATCTCTAGGCAGCGATTACGTATTCATGCTAAGTAAACCTTGACAGATTATCGAGACACTTTTCAATTTCATTCAATAAATCTCCCTTCGAACGGCTCAAACGGTGACTTTAGGTTGCTGCAGAACGGCCGGGAATCTTAGAGTGATAGCTAAACATCCCCCTAGTAAGATTAATTTGAGTTTTTCGAAGTAGATTTATGGGGAAGGTTGGATCCAGTAAGCATGGGCGCGAGCGACGGCCGTTCTGTTCGGGCGGTCGTTTGTCAGTGTCTCGCTTTATCTGATCGAAAACTGAATGAATTTTGGCAAACGCTTTCAGAATGCCTTGATTAGATCAAACCAGGCAGATCTATGTGGTGTTTGAGCCTGGTTTGGCTTCAGGGAATACAAGGTGTAAAACTGTGAGTGTGTGCTAAGGGTACTTTAACACCAATTATATTTAACTAATTCGAAGTCTATATTTGGGCCCCATTGTTTGTAAATGGTTAGCTCTTTTATTATGTGGAGAATACAATGAAATTTTTGTGTATACACCCTACAAAATCGGCTCTGGTTTACCCTTTAGAAATACAGGCGTGTTATATGATTCTAACCACCCTTACATACCGGGTTTTCTCCGTGCCTCGGAAAGCATGTTAAGTTGTTGGTCTCGGCTGTCATTTGTCCAGCTTTGACAGTCGTTACAGGTAGTCAGTGGCCCAAAAAGCCTGACAACCAGTCTTACCAAGTAGTATCGTATTATCCAAAATTAACTAGGTTGTGAAGGTCAGATAGGCAGTCGCTCCATGTAAAATACTGATATTTAGCTGCATCTGGTTAGACTGGAAGCCTACTCTAACATAGTTAGGGAAAAAAAATGTAGCCTACGTAATTATAGCACCCACAAATAATGTAGCTTTCTGCATATGAAAGAAATTTTAGAATTGAATCATTAGTTTGCCCCCCACATACAAACTTACAAACAAAACCCCTTTATATTATTGGTTGAGAAATAGAGATGATAATATTTCTGATTAACAGGTTTGTGTTGGTGAATCATTAAGATAAGATAAGATAAGATTCTTTATTTGTCTAAACATTGTATACACACAAGAGCATGCAAGATATTATGTTTAGCCGTAAGTCTAAACATGTTAAGCATTGTAATCTAATTCCATTCCAAGTAAACGTAATTATATAATTAGCTTGCATCAAAGTTATTACCACCTTAAGGTGAAGACGACAGCCAGGGGTTTCTGAATAATACGTAAGAGGTGTCTCGAGACATGGGACACATGAGAACTTCCCAAAACACCCTTCTCAACCCTTACGTGACGTGGTTCCCGACTATCTGATTTTTATCACAATTAATTTAGCTTTATAGCTCGAAATGTTCTTTGTGAAATATATGTAGCCAATTTTATTTGAAAAGGCGATAAGGTCCTCTTTATTGCTGTAGAATGGAATGGGTGTAGATAATTATGGCCTTCTTTGTATGGTGTTTGTTTAGTATTAACAAGGAAATATGAAATTGTTTTATTTTAAGTAGCAGTAGCTTAAATTCCTTTGGTAGAGAACATTTTTGTTTTCTTCATTTATTTAGGGAGGCACTTTTATTATGAGAGAAATACAAGTTTCGTTAAACTCGTTTTGTAAATAATTTTTTGCAAAATATTTTGTTCAGATTCAATTAGTACCCTTATCATACTACCCCTAAAAAAGGTAATAAAAATTACGGCTGGGTAATGAACAATAATTGAATCCGAATATAATTCAAATACTTACCTATCAATAAAATACTTACTGGTTTAGTGACATCTTAAATCAATAAAGTTGTAAAATAACGGTATTGGAATACTTTTACTGATTGGGAAAACCGTATTGTTAGATGGATAACGAAACTATTTCACTTTTCAGTACTAATGTGAAAATTGTCGGAAACAAAGGATAAAAACAAAAGAGTGGCATTATGACCAGGGATTTTGTCCAGTTATGGAGTTTTTGCCTTAGTATACGTTTATTATTGTTAGCTGTCAGGCAAAGGCTTTCATGACTTCAAGTGGAACACTGGTCATTGGTTCTGTCTAACTCGTTCCTCCAACTTCTACGAGGTTTACTGTGACGGCTTCTGCCCATGTCAAGACTTCGAGTAATGGTTACTTTGGTCTGCAGTATATTGCCCTGTCCCGTGCCGCTCGCATCCAGCAGATCCCTGCAAACTTCACCAGGTCATCGGTCCACCTAGTGGGAGGCCTAATGACCTTATTGGCATAAAAATATAACTGTATTCTCTGTGGTATTGAAACATATTTGCGCAAACTATGAACAGATCGATAAACCTTAAACGCCTTGTCTAAATCGTTCTTCCATTTTATGTTTATTGTTTGATTCTACTCCATAAACGCAACTTTATTTATCTGTAATACCTTCCCAGGATATAGTCATAAATAAAAATGGTAATCTCGACTCGTAAAATCTCGGCGGGAATCTTAAAAATTTTATGTTTCAAAATATTTCAATGCGATCTTTTGCGAGATACATTTTCGTTACAAGTTTGAAGATACAAGTTTGAGAAGATAACCTTGTCGCATGACACAGTTGAAACATCTTTATAAAACTGGCTAAAAGAAAAATGTTGGTTCTAGGAAACAATTGGATTGGACGCACGAATCGTTGCTTTTTATTTTGTTGTCGTCATACAACATACGTCGTTTACATTGCCTGCCGGGGCTGCGGGACTGTTCGAAAGAGATACCGTGGCCTTTTTTTTTTTTTTTTGGAACTTGAAGGGCGAGGTAGGAACATGGATCGGTTTTAGTCAGTAAAAGTCTGACACCAAGAGTGGGAGAGTAATTTGATGATTTCCCACCCGAAAAAATAAAATATAACAGATTGCTGTTTTTCTAGGGTTATTGTACATTCGCCACAAAGTTAAAGTCTTTGAAGTTTGAATTTTGATTATTTGTTTTGGCTCTATTGTTTCATTGTGAGTGTTCGCTTTATAAATAACTGTACTTATTTACAGTACGGGATTAAATAAACAATTAAGCCACTAGTTTGTAAGATATAAAGACACTTCACAGGAACGAATATATTTTTGAGTTAGATTACGAATATTTCTCGGCCTAGGAGATTATACTACCCGGATATTTAACCATTATTTGCTACTTTATTACTGCAGTGGCACCAAAACCGCAAACTGTGTTAGATGCTCATTTATTCCCATGCCTTCTATTTTCTGAATCATAGAACAACGAGGTCGAGTACTGGCAACCAAAAATCTGCGGATCAGCGTTTATTCGAATTTCAAATGCTCGAAGCAGGCAGGCTGCCAACTGCACTGTTTGATGGCGACAATTGCACATCCTCGGCGTTTTCATACCACGACCTTAAATAAAACCGGAGCTATAAGTCATTTTCACAACTTTTTACGTCGAAATGTCAGGAGGCAATTTGCGAGACTTGTTTTGTGTGCGTCGTGATGCTCACGGCATGCGATTTATGAAACTGCACGTTAAAAACTACCGACTTTTGGCTGCATTTATCTTGTACCTTATCTCAAGGTGTGAGAGATCATTTTACTTTGTTTAAAAATTCGTAGCTTTATTCCACCGGCAATATACCGGGAGCTGAATAACGGTCGGGTTGTCTGCGATTTATGCTTGGCGAAATCTGTTATTGGGATCCGGCATAATAGACACTATTTATTATTTTAAGTAGGTGTTTAAGTCAATAGATGTTTGTTTGCCTCGGATGGGTAATATCTACATATTTTGAAATGATTTAAGTTTTCAATTTAAAATGCTGTTGGTGTTGAAAAAGGTATTGTTTTGAGTAACGAGACTCTTTGGTCACAAAACTGTGGTCATAAAAAAATCTATTTCAGGCATAAAGAACTTTAACTGCATAAAGTAGGTTAGTAGTGAACTTGGTCAATTAATTATACGATAAAAGACCTTCCAGGTTTAAAGTCTTTAAAGAATTTCAGTTTCTTACTGTTTTTCGAAATAGTATAGAAATCTTTGTTTCTTTTTTTCGAAACGTGAATACAATTCTAGTAATAAAATAGTAAACTAAGGTAGAACGTTCAGGCGCGTTTAATGTGCCACGACGAGGAGGTTTTAGTTGCATTCAGACAAAGGTACTGGAAGTCTTTAAGAAATATTCAGCCACTTGAAAAAAAATATTGTATTTTCTATGAGCTGCTTGTTCTTTGTCTTTTGTTATTTAACATTTTAAGTGTTTTTGTTTCATTATTACTCGTATTCCTTTATTTATTCATCTCATTTTAAGATTTTTCTTTGGAATATAAAAAATACGTGGTCTGCTGGTGTCGGGACACCGGACACTTCTGGAGTGGAGTAACCCGGTGGTTAGGGCTCCAGAGTCCACCCTATCTCTCCAGAACCTACTCTTAATGCGGGCCGTCGAGGAGTACTGCCTTGATCCGTCCACCTAAGGAGAGACTCGAAAGATGTTCGTCGAGGCTTTTGGCCATAAGGTCATACGCCGTTACGACAATCGGCACAATTATGCCTTTTACCCACTTCACTCATTATTATTAGATTTAAGTAAGCCATCATTACAACCTTCGTCATTAGTGTGCTAATCATCAAAGTTGTGACTTTGACAGCAAGGTAACACATATTTTGGAAAGGTGACGCTTTAAAATAATTGTCTCTTGAGTCATGCAATACTTGTTTATATTGATGCCAGCTATTGATTGAAACAGCTTTTATACATCGCTAATAAAGTTGTACTGATTGTCCCATCGTTGAATAGATAGGTACGAGTAGATAGATAGATGAATCATTTATTTAGTGCAAACAATAGACATAGCACAACACGCCGAAGCACAATTAAATGATACAGTATACACTTATAAAAAACAGATTCTAATTTTTAACCGACTTCCAAAAAGGAGGAGGTTCTCTATTCGACTGTATATATATATATATATATATATTTATGTATGTTCACCGATTACTTGAAGACGTCTGAAGCGATTTGAAAAATTCTTGTTTTGTTTGAAAGGGTATACTTCCAAGTTGGTCCCATAAAAATATTGTCATGATCTGATCACGAACTTCGGATATATGGAACGGAACTCTTCAATAATAGACAGCAAATCTGTCTTGATTGCTGCAATCGCTTGGATGTTTATTGTTTACACAACATCATAACATAACATCACGCCTGTATGCTCTGAGGGGGTACGCAGATGTGTACAGTATACCCATATTTCGACAGTTAGGTATGTTATATAGGATAACTTACAGCAATTTTGGTATTTTCTACAACAAGTGAAGCATTTGCATTTGATAAGAACCATTCTACCATCAGATCTGATGATGAAGCCAAGAGTCACGGAACTCCATAATGAGACAATGTATCCTAGTCGTGTTTGGGCTTGTTGTAATTGTAACGGTATGCACTTTCCATGTGTACCAAGCACATAATTATGAGAACCACTAAAAAGTGAAAAATAAAAACTTTTTTGCAAAAAATAAAACCGACTTATTTTTTACGTTTTAGTTTTTTTTTTTGAAGTCGGTTTTATTTTTTGCAAAAAAGTTTTTAATAGCTTATCTTATTTCTCGGAAACGTGACGCTTAGAAGACTTTTTGAAGTCTAATACAAAACGTGTTTTATTCATAGCATCTATTAACGAATACAGTGTTTTTCTGCGAATAAAATATTATTGCGGAAATTAGGTAGGCCACATCTTCTTCTAATATATGAAATTCTCGTGTCACAGTTACCATACTCCTCTGAAACGGCTTGACCGATTTTTATGAAATTTTATATAATGCATATTCAGTAGGTCTGAGAATCGGCTACTATCTTTATTTCATACCCCTAAGTGATAAGAGTTATCCACCCCTAACATTTTTTTTTTACTAGAAATAATTTATATGGCAAAACAATGTTGCCGGGTCAGCTAGTTTAATATAAAAATCTTCCAACCCCTTTTATACCCAGCATCTTTGTGTATTTAACAGGTCGTAAAAGAAATAAAACTACTTTCTTACTTTTTGGGAGCAAAAAGTAAGAAATTAAAATCAAACCAAAATCAGTCTGCCTAGACTTTTTTCCTAAATCTAATCGAATGTAGCTGAATCCCTCTGCAATCTTTCCGTGCCTGTAAATAAGTAGTTTTTTTTAAGGACAACCAGTTATCTGGCCACGCTACGGGGTAACCGGACATAAATTCGTTGAATTAATAACGGGTGTTCAGTTGTATATCCTTTACTAGCGGTGTTCAGGGGTGCCCATAAATTGTTCACTATACCAGGGGTTGCAAACTCGAAGCTTCAATCCGTTAGGCGAAGCTTTCGTGTTTGTGATTTTGTTAGAGAACCAATCAAAACAGATTTTTGTAAGAATAGAAAACAGTTTTAACGAGACCACTGATAGAATAGTGCCTTTGCGACCTGTCTACGTTAAGCATTTCGTCCGGTTCAAAATTTTGTTGCTGGGCTCACTCAATTTAAGTGAATATTAAGTTGATCGGAAACCTGTAATCCCCAAAAGGTTACGCAGAGATGACCGTCGTGTCCATTGTAATAGAGAGCCACAAATTCTATCCAAGAGTTACTACTGAGAAATTCAACACATCTAAACCCACAAGGTAGTCAGAAACCTTAAACTCAATCTAAATGCCCGAAATCTAGCCCAACCGTCCGGCATGTTGCATGAAGTACAACGTTAAGTCCGAGCCGCATATTCGCGAACAGTTCGTAATTTTGTTGCTGTGCTCACTGAATTAAAGTGGCCATTAACTTGAACGGACGCTACTGTCGACGTATTGTCCACGTCATTGTGTGGATATTACTAAAACGGTCGGTTAAGTATCATTTGTGAATAACTTGACACAATCATTTGGTTGTTAGATCTAGGATTTTTTGGTTGCTGATTATCCTATGGGAGAACACTACCAGGATAAAACAATCATCATCTGCTTAACCTTTTCCCAAGTATGTTGGGGTCGGCTTCCAGTCTAACCGGATGCAGCTGAATACCAGTATTTTACATGGAGCGACTGCCTATCTGACCTACACAACCCCGTTAATACTCGGTAATATGACACTACTTGGTAAGACTGGTTGTCTGACTTTTTTGGCCACTGACTACCTGTAACGACTGCCAAAGATAGACAAATGACAGCCGGGAACAACACCTTAACGTGCTTTCCGAGGCATGGAGGAAACTCGGTATGTAAGGGTGGTCACCCATCCACAGACCAACCTCGGCAAGCATGGCTTAACCAAAAGATCGGCCCGAGTGGCTGATAAAACAATCTTACCTCTTAATACAGTTTGTGGTCTACCAGTGTATGTTTATGTTTGAGCTGTTCAGACAAAACAGACAGACAGCTACTTTTGCATTTATAACATTGGTATATACCGAGAAATACTTCTCTCTTATTTGTTCACTCTTGTCTGAGTGGTTGACGGTTGTAACCATGGGGAGTCGCCCACAACTGCGCTTTCTGCCTTCACACGTCGCCGTTCTATATTGGTCGCATGGCGAGCACATTCTGTCAGAGAGAAATACTTCACAATGAACTAAATAACTAGTTGGATTTTTTGGACAACAATAAGCTGAATTTAACAGTTCAACCAATGATCACGGTCCGTCAAAGACCTGCAGTTACTTATGGTGACTTGGAAACCCGGGTAAAGCCAGGTAACAAAAAGTAAGAAAGGATGTGATAAGCCACAAAAGAGTTTTAATAAACAATGAAAAAGTATACGACAGCCATGGTCATCGTTGTTCACAACTAAGTAAAAACATCGTTCTCGAGGCTACCATTAGTGTCCCTAAAGGGTTCTTTGTTATCAGAACATTCTGGATTAAATTAAATTATTCAGCTTCACTTCCCTGAAGGGATTATACGAATCGATAAACATTTTGTCAGATTACAAAAAAGGGTCGTGCAATTGTAGGCAAAAACAAACGCGTAGAGGGAACCTTTCATACGATTAAATAAATAGTTTCGTTTTATCTTGACCCATATTACTTTGTTGCTGGCTAGCTTCTGGTTTTATCAGGTCATAAACTGTGTACTACTTTATTGCTTTACAAAGACTAAAGTGCTCATAAAATATTGTGGTAGCAATTCTGGAGAGATTAAGAAGAGCTTTATAAAGTTATGGTCAAAGATGGGCTACGGCGTAGCACGTATCAAGCTACGACATAGTACACATTTGGCTACAGCGTAGTACCCATTTGGCTACGTCGTAGTACGTATTTAGCTACGGCGTAGCACGTATCAAGCTACGACGTAGTACCCATTTAGCTACAGCGTAGTACACATTTGCCTACGTCGTAGTATGTTTTTGGCTACGGCGTAACATACCAAAAATCATTATAAGAATACCTCATTCCGAGGTATAAATAGTAGTCAGTCAGCAAGGTGGTAGTCAGTCACACTATTTAGGACAGGGTGTTAAGTTATCGCAATTTTTTGCCGCTATTGTAATGCACTACACACGCTGCATGCATACAAAAACACCGTTAATAATTATTAGAATACCTTGGCACTAAAATATGCTAGAGCATAATGTGTAGAATAGAGACGTATTCATATTTTTGTTTTACTAAATCCTGCTTTTAATCTGACGTCCATTTTGCAAGCACATTAAAAATGCTTCCATTGTCTTTCTGATATTAAAATCCTTAGAACAATTCCCGTTGCACGGACTATTGCACCACTCTATCATGAAGGCTGCATCGTGCCCGGAATTAATTCGAGATAGCATAGCGGAATACCTAACGAGCTTATTACCGGTTTTTGTATAAAATTGGCTAGATGTTCTTAGCATTATTGCTTGTTGCAAGTGCCTTTTTAAAATATTGTACGGTGAAAAGTTTCATAAAGTTATACTTTACTTTTTACCGTTATACATTGCAGGGAAACATGATGACATAGACGGTATTTTTAATATCGAAAATGGAAACATTCCATTCCATTCCATCTGATCTACCAATTACCTGGTGCAGATAGTTGTATCATTATATCACAGCCCGACTTTACTCACAGCTGGGTATAGGCCTGTCTTTGCTTGTGCCAAGCTCTACGTTCTTGTGCCAGTTTACCTAATTTTCCTTTGCTTACCTTATTCTTTACGAAGTTACTTTTTTAGAAACTTTATCCTACTCATTTAATTAGATGCATCACTTTCTCTAACAGACAAAGTTACATTGACGCGCCTAATAAAAACCAATAGCTTGCAAATTACACACGTAACACGAAACTAATAACCGTTCCTTTTATACAGAAAGTTGAAGGCTCAATATTGTTACTGCTGCTACCAAACTGTTATCTACTTTGTTTCGTTTGTATGTTTGGCACAAGTTCTTATCAGCACTCGCAGTTCTACTCCTACAGCGAGTCTACCAACCAGAACTCACACATAATGTTCCATGTTTACATAAAAGTCCATATTCTTATCTGATTAAAAGTTGTCAAACTCCTCTTGAAACATCTTATAAAAGTTCGGGTACTTTCCAACGCCTGGAATGTTCCTGCGAATAAATTTGATTTAGTTATCAGACCCTAACCTGCTTTACAAAGGACGTGACCTGCATACATTTAAAACAGATTCATGCGGAAACGATTTCCCGAGTTCCGTACAAAAATATAGAAATGAGCCTTCGGATTGTGACTGGATTTCCTATTTAACACTTCGATAGAAACGTGCACTTCAGTATGAATGGAATAGCAAATAGAAATGGTAAGTGTTCGGGTCCCAATCAAAATATAACTTGTCATATTTTTTCGGGTCCCTTGTCGCATAAGTCAGGCACATTTCCACTTGACTTGGTAATTTTTCCAGAGCGTTTGTTAGACAAAACCTCTGCAATCTCTGTACAAATCAAGTGACTGATTTATTCGTTCGAATCTTCGGGGACCGGCTTCGGGATTCATGTTGGCGTACACGACCGTCGGATGTCAGCCGTGTAGATGCTGACGTGGAGATTATACTGCGCCTGTGTAGTGGAATAATAAGATTAGTATGACAATGTAAAAGGAAACGCTGTAAAAAATGTTGGAGAAATCAGTGTGTCTGTCTTTGAAGCCTTTTACAATCCAGTGAACCAAAAATAAGAGTAATTCGTGGTTAATTGAAAGCTCCATTTGCAAATGAAATTGCACTAAGAGTTCCCAGAACTCTGATATTTGTGTTGTGTATTGATTGAATACATTTCCAAGAAAGGATATCGTTCAAAATGGAACGGTTCTTCCCCATCGCTCGCTACAAATAATGATGATCGCTAGGATTGATGATGGGGCCCGGGGATGGGCAAACATGGCGGCTAGCTAGCACCGTGATGAGGCAATTGCTTTGTGTTATTAGTAATACATTATGTATGCCAACATATTCTCTGATAGAAGCCTTATGACTGTTATAAATTGAATGAATCTATTGCTTTGTATTTTCGCCCGTATCGAAATGTAGTTTCTATAACTGAAAACATTGGAGTTTTATCCTTTAGAAATGTTAACAGGTAAGATTATTTTTAGAATCCTACCTAAGGTTCAGCCGGGCCATTCAAAAAGTAACGACGACTAATAACACGATCCGTTTTACACCAGAGAAACCTTAGGCATTACTTGTGTAATAGAAATAGTAGAAGGCCATTTCATAACGTAACCTTGTATGTTCAAGGACTGAAACCAGGCCACACTTCAGTCCTCCTTCTACTTACAAAATTAAATCTAAGCCATAAAGTTCCCGCTTTATTCGTCCCTAACTGTCACACTATTTATGAAATGGCGACACGTTACAAATTTGTATTCGTCCCAAGGCAAACGTTACTTGTCTGGGATCTGGACTTAATTACGGGCGGGCTTAATAGACTTGGTCATAAATAACGGGCCACTTTGACGGACAAGATCAGAATTCCGTTGTGTAAAGGGTTATCATTTCGAGATTTGAAAAGTCCTGACACAAGCAAAAATCATCAGCTTATGGAAGTCCTCTGCCTTCAATGCCATTTAGCTAGCCACCCGCTCCCGTGGTTCTCGGCCACCCGTATTTACCTATATTACCAGCCTAGGTAGATCGATTTCTGCATAACGTAACCTTTTTTTTTTCTCGATGTGGAAATCCTCAATGGATGTCCTTCGCCCTTGGGAGAGCGAAGGGGTCTGTCAGACTCGTACTGACTAAAACCACACCGGTGTTCCCTCGCACATTTAGGTCGGGGGACAGCGGGATCTGATGCGACTTCCACTGCCCCGGACTAGTACCGGTCCTGCTTGACCTGCGGGCCTCGTCCCGGGGGGAGTGAGGTGTAAAGCTAACCTTTATTTGTTTGTTGATCTATGGTCTCCCTCAAGAACACGTCGTCTCCCTCACAGTCATCAGTTTTACGGCAAAAATGAAACAGCTTATTCCTCAAATCCCCCTAAAAGTCCCCTAAGAGGGAAAAGTGGATTGCCAAATTCAATAAAACAACAAATTAAAATTTTCTTTATTCTGTCTTATTTATTTGCCGAGTCTTTAATTAATGAAAGAAAGAAAATCTTGTTTTACGAGTATGACTTATGAGTGATCATTTTGTTGGAAATAGACTGGGAAGAGAGAGAAATGCTAAATATAAGATGAATGGATCCTGGAATGGAGGAAATGATAAGAAACAAAAAGGGAGTACACGATAACTTGACGACTGACACAGAACGGAAGAAAAACGTTTATCACTGACCCAAAATTTCGTAGGCAGACATAACGATGATGATTTGACGGTTTGATTTTCCAAAAAATCCAGACGCGTCGCCTAAACCCGGAATAACCCGTATATCAACAAACTTTGAGGTTGGTAACCCTAGTCGTGTAGGACCACCCGTCTCTAAGGGACAATAGGTTTGCAAAGTCTCACTACCGAGATTATCTGTTGTTCGCTTATTTTGGACAGAATTAAGTTTTGAGGCGGTTTGTCCTAGATAATGGTATTTTGTGGCCAGATTATATAAGATGTATGGTTGAATGCTGTTGAAAGTCGATTGATTTATTTTTGTACTGAGACAGTTTTGTTTAGCTCAATGATTTGGTACACAGATAAACTATATCCGTTTTTTTCCCCGCTCTGGGTGGAGCGGAAGGGAGTGTCAGACTTTTATTGACTAAAACCCATCCATGTTCCTTCCTGAGTTCTTTGTGTTCCAGAACCGCGGTATCGCTTTCGAACAGTCCCGTAGCCCCCGGTAAACTACCCTGGCTTTGTCTTAAAGTATACTCTAAATATTAGTTTCGGTATATAGAAGTTTCCTTGATATGCGAGAGAAAATGCGGGTAACACATACTCAGCTTTTAACGGTCCCACAGCTGGGATACATACTTTCTGCCTAAGAAATTGAGCTCGTAAATGCCAATAAATCTTTCCGAAGCATAAATCGTGAGTCAATCACAAAACTGATTTCCATTTCAATGGCCATACAAACAAAACTCGCCTCTATAGCTATGATATAAGTATTCTACAAAGATTAATTTCGTCCGTGTTGCTCACTGTAAACTATCCAACTACGAAATAGCCCGGAAATCGACACTGAACGTGAAAAATGTGGCGGACCGCGGCAATAGTCCGGTTTCCTGTTGTTTTTGCTACACACACTTATAAATAAAGGATGGGTTTGTGTGAACGTGTTTTGTTCTGAAGGTGTAAAATACTTACTTCTATAAGTGAAGTTGGTGCGCTCCGAGTAAAATGATAAGATATTTCCTATACCTACTGTTTAATTCAAGCAGTAAATTAAGCTTGTTATTAAGTTTGGCTGCCTCGTTGATCGCAATAGCGACTGTAGACATAAGATTTCGGATTCGACTCCCGGACTTTTAATAACTTTCACATCATATAATTTTCATATGCTATAAAAACAAATAACCTAATTTTATGTGGTCTAATGTTACATGTAATATAAACTTCTCTTACTCTAATATTATTTAGTATAACGTTCATTTCAAATCATTTTCAATTTGTATAATGCTGTTTTAACATAACGTTTAGTTGACCTAACTTTCATTTGACCTAATTTTCATATTTACTCTTTTTCAGCCAAAATTCTGTAATGAATAAGTAATGCGCGCTAATGGTCACTGTTCTAACCTAACCTTAAAACAATAGCAATAGCCATATCCCCATATGGCACTCGGCGGCCGCTGCCAGGCACGCTCGTTCCGCTCACTCGCCCTTGCGCGCCAATGGTCGCTGTTCTAACCTAACCTAACCCAGATGATTCTCCAACAATAGAGGGGATATGGCACTCGGCGGCCGCTGCCGTGGCACGCTCGCTCCGCTCGCTCGCCTTCGCGTTCTAATGGTCACTGTTCTAACTTAACCATTTTTTTTTAGGATGGGAAATCATCAAATGACTTCTCCCACTCTGGGCGGAGCGGGAGGGAGTGTCAGACTCTTACTGACTAAAACCCATCCATGTTCCTTCCTCGCCCTTTATGTTCCAGGGCCGCGGTACCTCTTTCGAACAGGCTCGCAACCTCGGGTTCTAACCTAACCTAACCCAGATGATTCTCCAACAATAGAGGGGATCTGGCACTCGAGAGAGTCAAGGGAGAACACGAAAGTAGTTTATAGTCCAATCAAAAAATATTCAAAAAAGTAGAGGTTTCAAAATTATAATTAATGTTAGTATAGATTTTGAATATTATACTAACTAAATATTATACTAACTTAATATTATACTAAATTAATATTAGTTTAAAAGTGCAAGGAAATGTTTATTAAGCCATATAAAATTTGATAAACTGAAATTATATCAATAATTCATTATATCATTTCATCGTTATACTAAACAAAAAGGATATTAAATGAAATTAGGTCACGTGAACGTTAGACTTTCTGTTATTATATCAAATGGCACGCAGCCGTATAAGTTTGACGTGTCTGTGTAGACACACACGTCAAACTGCAACGTGTGTGTCTCTGGCATCGTAGCGCCCGAAAAGATGAACCGATTTTGGTTTTGTTTTTTGTTTGATAGGTGAATTAGTCGGGAGTGTTCGTAGCTAAAAATCAGTCCAAGATGGCCGCCGCCACAAAATGGCGGATTACATTTTTATTCAACAATTATTTGTTTTTTACCCCTTATCTATTTGCCTCTTTTTTATTCCTTCAATATGGGTATTAAATGAAAGAGCTTGACTAGTAAAATACTAAGTATAGACTAAGATAAATTAAAAATCTAAGATGGCCGCCACCACAAAATGGCGAATTATCGAATTCTTTTCTATTTCACTTTTAGTACAATAAATTAAGTCAGGGGTTTTTTTAATTTAATTAATCTTGTCATAAGATAAAATTCGAATGTTCAGAAACCTACCATCACATAAAAAAGGGAGTTCGTTCGTGTTTACAGAAAATATGTTTTCGAACGCCCCAATTCTGTTTTGATGGTAAGTTAAGGTATACTTAGATGCGGATCATTTACCTTTACGTGTTTAGCAAACTTTTTTATGCCATCGTTCGTAAAGTAGTAACTATTGACGATGCCGCGGCCGTGGAGCACGAACGTAAACGAGCTTTTTTCAATTTAGAAAGATTTTTATGAAGCTACGGGTTTAGTTATAGGTACAGGTAAAATAAACCTTAATCAAAGCTAATAAGCACTGCCGCGACGTCGCGTAAATTATTTCGTAAACACGGCTCAAAAAATGGTTAAGTAAAATGATTCAGATTATCAAAAAGCTTTGAAAAACTAAATGACTACAGAAAACTGAATGTTTCACGTTAAAAAAATATTTAAAATACAAAACAGACTAATTAAAAATTTACATTCAAATTGGTTCTTTACCAAAAACTAACCTGCCGTGATTACAGAGTTAGTGCTAAGAGACGTGAAAATGTTCCGAATAATTTTATGCACGAAAATGTTCAGAGTACGAAGGCTTAGACTCATTTAAATAAGGTAAAAAGTAAGTCTACTTAAGTCCTTAGGGACTATTAGGGTGGTTTTTTGTGTCTTCATGAATGTGGACTGAATTTCTGAAATGTTCTGTGAGTGATAAACCCAAGCCGATGATCTGGGTTAACCTTAGGTTGTATGTTGATTAAAATATGATTCGCGGCTGCAAGACGTATGTTGTTACAGAATTATAATCAATTTTTATGAACTTGGAGGGTTGTATTGATGATTTTGAAGATTGTAATTCTGTAACTACATACGTCTTACCGCTGCAAATCATATTTTGATCAACATGCAACCGCATGGGAAATCATCAAATGACTTCTCCCACTCTGGGCGGAGCGGGAGGGAGTGTCAGACTTTTACCGACTAAAACCCATCCATGTTCCTTCTTCGCCCTTTACGTTCCGGGGCCACGGTATCTCTTTCGAACAGTCCCGCAACTCCTATTGAACAGTCCCGCAACCCCGGATACAACCTAGCACTGGCCTGCAAATTTGCTAAACACGTAAGAAAATTTGAATATCGCTGGCTACCATGGAGCTTCCACCTTAAGCGCAAGCCACAACACCAGCTGGTAAGCGAGCCAGCGAGCTGAACGAGGCATCATTTCATCTCTTTTCACACTTTGGTTCACATCGTGAACTATAACCGAGACACCCGAACGAAGTATGAAAAGAACCTCGCCAGCCTCGCTTACACGCTCGCTTGCTGTGGGTGGTGGTATAGGTACAAGTGTACGTTGACCTTTTAACTGAAATTACCGAAACTAATATGAACAACCCGGTTACTGCGTTTTATGACTGCGGATCGTCATCAAAATTTAAATTAAGAGAGAGCTCTCTCCTAAAATTCAAACCCCAAAAATTAAAGTGTCATTTCATCTCAAGAAAACATCGTTACTTTTGCAAATGCGCCAACAAAACAGTACATCTGGCGCTAAGCGTTTATAAGTGAATTAAAGAAACCCATCTTAGTACATTATTATCTCAATTTGTGAATGCTAATGTTGGTTTTGTGTTGTTGTCCTAAGCCTACCGGAGTCCGGATGGCCATTGTGGTAGAGGGTATTTCGATTTGTTTGTCCTATTGTTGCCTAATAAAGTCGGGGCTGTTTGGGCTTAGCTTTGTACCGTATTCAACTTGTTTAGTTGAGTCACCTTTCCTTGAAATAGATAATAATAGATGTTTAATCTTCTATTCGGGAATTTAGACTTGAAGTTTATGGATGAGGGTACTCGTGGTGTTGAAATTCAGGAAGCGACGATTTGTTTTCAGTTTAATTGGCTTTTGCACATTTGTTGAGCATACAATTAACATTTGAAACATCGTCAGCGTTTGTCTAGCCATTTCCATACTATGTTAGAGTCGGCTACAAGTCTAATCGGATTCTGCTGAAAACAAATATTTTAACTCCACAATCCAGTTGGTATTAGGTAATACGATACCCCTTGGTAAGACTGGTTGTTAGACTTTTTGGTCACTGACTACCTGTAACGACTGTCAAAGATAGAGACAGTTGAGACGTGCTTTCCGAGACTTGGAAGAAACTCTGCATATAATAAATGGTCACCCAGCCACGAACCAGCCCTGGTTATCATATCTTAACCTGAAGATCTATCCTTGCGGCTGTTGTTAATTAGCCACGACCGATTTTTGAAACCAACAGATTTCGATAACATCGCTATGTTGTCAAAATCTGTTAATTGACTTCCTATGCGAGTAGAAAGATAACAGTAAGCAATAAAGGTATTACAATCACCAATCATCTTACTTACTAGCAGTATACGGTACTAAAAACAACTCTATTTAAAACAATTGAATTGCACGAAACAAAAACAACAAACACTCAAAGAAAATCAAGTTAATATCGTTACTCCAGCGATATATTATGTACAGTCGACAACACACGAACATCGAGCCATTTCATTAGCTCCTTCCGGGACCCCCAAGCTTCCAAGCCCCCAAGCTCCCAAGCCCCCAACAGATTACACAAAGGGAGACGAATAAAAAACATATTTTTCACCTTTGCCACTTATCTTTGTAGGCTGTAACGTATTGTTGCGAATTAGGTGATAATACGAATGCCCGAATGGAATGGTGGAACGAAATAATTCTTATTTCGTTTATTTATTGCATTCCTGTAATTTTGGTGTTTCATTTCTTTTTACGTGGTTTTGAATGTGTTTCGTCACATAAATGCGATTACTGTATGGTAATAAAATTATTGGGATTGAATTCAGTATTCATTCGTACCCAAATAGGTACTAAAAGTAATAAATATTATGCATGTCAATTTATTAAAAAAAACGCAAATAACAGCTCACCGAATATCACAATATTGACGACCCGAATGGCGCAGCGGTAGTGAGGCTGTCTTACGTTCATTGGGTCCCGGGTTCGAATCCCGGTAGGAGCAAATATTTGTGTGATGAACATGGACATTTGTTTCCGAGTCATGGATGTTTATATGTATAATAAGTATGTATTTACAAACAAAAAGTATATGTGTAGTATATCAACTGTCTGGTGACCACGACACACGACTTGAAGAAGGACTTTGACCGTGAAAAATTCGTTCATCGACTCTTATGAACTTGGAGGGTTGTATTGATGATTTTGATGATTATAATTCTGTAACTTAATACGTCTTACAGTCGCGACTGATACGTTTATCAACATACAACTTAGCACTGCCCTGCAAATTGCAAAAAACGTAAGAAAATTTGAATTTCACGGGCTACCTTGGAGCATCCCCCTTAATAGAAAATCCAATTACCACTTTGCCCGACAGACTTTGATTTGTAGTTAGGATCTGAGAATTATTCACAACCAGAAAAACAAAACACAATCCATAATTTAATGTAATCGACAGGACATTAACAACCCGCGAACTTTTCCCTTACTTACTCTATACTTAGTTAACAAAACTTATCCCTAAAGTTACTGCGTTGTGCACTGCCTCAATCCGCAAAGATACGTGACACGTAACACTGTCTCAAAAGGCAGTAACTATCTCCGGACTACTCCAATCAATAATGCAGTAACTGCCAACTTGGTTCATCTCGAGCGGGCGCGCTTCTAAAGGAATATATGAGAGGTTGATGTGAAATCGTAATGGTACGAATAAAGGATAATGGGTAAATAAATAATGAGTTTCGACTACGGCTAAGGGTTGTGGGAAAAAGCTGTTTGTTGTAGCTCATTGGATAAATAAAAGAAATATATATATGTCACCGTAAAATTGTCAAATACGTTATATTGTAATATCTCTAGCGATATTGTAAAGTCTCGAATTATTGTCAAATGAACATACTGCTTACAATAAAACGCATTATTTTTCGTGACATGCATGCGATGGTAGTCAACTCACGCGGTGTGGAGAGAAGGAGGGGTTCCCCTTGCCCAGTGGTACCACTCTCATGAAAAGATACTGTACCATTCCTGAGAAATATCGATTAATATAACCTAACCTTAAAACACTTCATATTCCCCTAAAAAGCGTAGTCGACGGAGCCCCCCCAAGTAGCACAGAAACGCTGTATATCAGCTGAATCACTGTCTACCATAGAATCTTAAGCTGTACAAGCCTGCTGAACAAGAGCGTTAGAGGCGCTGTTTCAGCTGATATAACTCCGATTTGGGCACAAATTAAACAGCTAATAGTTCAATTACTGTACTAATTGCGTTATATTAGCATTATTTAAGCATTTATAATGGTAACAGTCACCCCAAGAGCTGAACATTGGCTGATTATTAGAGTGGGTGTTACCTATTATGCAGCACAATGGCTGAATTATTAGATGTGAGTTACCTGTTAGTCAGCACAAACTACAGACGTGGATCTTTTTAATTCTTCGGCTGTTGAAAATTGACAAGTGTCAAATTTTTATTTAATACTTTGGTGTTGTATTTGTGCGCCAACCATTTTGTGACCAGTGTTTGTGATAAAATATTAGTTTTCGGTAAGTAAAACCTTGATTTTTTTCTTTAACATGCATGAAATTTGATTGGGAAAGCAAGTTTATTGTCAAATATCGTATGATTATAGGCGAAAATTTTCACGCGCTCTCGAAATTTGACTGTTTAGGTGAAAATTATAGAATAAAATAAAATGATAATACAAAAAAAAAACCTAGAAATCTCTTTTTATATGACATGTAATTTGACTATATGCTGTTTACTTATAAATAGTTGGTATCCTTTTCAAATCTAGTTGTTATTTTCGTTAAATAAACAAAAATAAATTGTTAGTATTATAATAAATACTTAGGTTAAAACAAGAAAAATGGCGAACACCCAATGTGCACCGCATTAATCACAATTAAACTCTATGTGCTGTATATGAATTCACACGTGGTACATAAATCCGTAACAAGCTGACACGAGTAGTTTTTGTGTCGAACAAGTCAGCCACAGATCCATGTAAAGCTTAAATAGTGGGTAACACGTACGGCACACGTATTGGCTTTTAGGGATCGGTGGAAATAGCATAAATCCTCACTAACAATGCAAATGCAGTTTCTGTGTCTATCCGTTTATCTCATCCGATCAGTTGTCATCATAAATTTATAGATATGTACTTAATATAAAAAAAAATCACTATCAGAGTACAAATTATGAAACACTAGCTTCTGCCCGCGGCTCCAAATAAAACACCGTATCTTGATTGTGATCCTTCTTCCAGAATTCAGAAGGTAAATACCATCCCGAAGCAATATTTCTATGTCATTAATAAAATCTTCCAAAAATGTGTTTAAGTTTTTAGGTTTCCCTATTCCAAAATAAATGCCAATGACAAATGGCCTGAAGCAAGGATTCTCAAAAATGTTGCAAAGTATTGGCCAAAATTATTTTTTAGAACTTTTGAAGATTGGTAAACCATCCATGTTTATATTTAATGAAATTGTTTCTGGAACCTCTTTCCAACAAAGCAATATTTTTAACAAAGGCATTAATATTCCATTGTGCCAGTATTCACCTCCGTCAATAATTTTTAAGGTAATTTGTCTGGGTGTAGCTACAATAGTTCTGGGGTCATTAGGTAATGTATTTGGAACAAATTGATTGATTATTTTTGACAGATCCCTCAATGCTGTGTGTGCAATATTTTTTTCAATAGCCCACTTTCTTATATCTTCACGAAATTTTTCTTTTTTATTATATTCACTATACACACCGTCACTGTCTGAACTTTCGGAAACGCCAGATCTATTTACACATTCGTGTTCAGTGTCATTAGTGCACCTGGATACGGGACCACAATCTTCTAATATTTGTTGTAAACTTGCAGAGCTTTGTCCATCTATATGTGTACGTCCTTCTACGCCAACATTTTCGGATACGGAACCCTGACGTTCTAAAACTCGATTCACCCTTGGACAGTTGTTCACAAAACTTTTAGTGTGTTCAGGGTTCCCTATATCATCTGTATTGCTGTTTAGAATTTTCAAGTATTCCGCATTTATTTTTCGGCGAATCCCGCCAGCTCTTCGTTTAGATTTCCACATTTCTAAATACCATTATATCGCAATGATGGCGGCGCGGCGTTCAACTGACAAGATATTACGCACTAGGCGCTAATAATAGTCCTTCAGGATCTTATTTAACAACATCAGTAGTAGAATTGCCTATGCTAGTACAAGTATTCCGCTCCAAGCAGGATCAAAGGTCACATATGATCTAATTTATAGCAGTTTGCTGTAACTTAGCATCATATAAATTCACCTATAGTGATCATGTGGGCTAGATAAATGCTATTATAAGATTGCATGTAGCAAGCTGCTTAACACTAAAAAAGTTCAACTATGTTCAGCAAGACGCAATATATCTTTGTTAATTGAAGTCACAGAATAACTTATTACATTAAAGCAGTTCACATGTTCTTTTTTAAAATGCAAGCATTTTATGGGTACGTTTGTGGTCTTCAATTCAGAATATAGCTACTTTCAGGTTCACAAAAATGCTATATTGTAGCTGCCGCTACTATTTATTGCTAAATGCTGATCAACACAGACCTGAACACCTATATTAACGCTCGCAACATTACAATGTTATTTCTGTGGTTGTTACTATAGTCAATAAACAGGCGAAGGCGTAGTTTTCAGCTTTTGTAGTTCGAGTGAACTGTAATAAGTCTTCATAAATGCTAATGTTACCGATGTGGACCCTATGTGACATCCTATTAATAATGCAGTTTTGTGCTACTTGGGCCCGCTTCGCGGGGCCCCTATTTCCGAGTGCAGGAACCTAACTAACCTAACGGGGGGGTGCCCCAAGTCCCGTTTATGGGGGCAAGAGATACTTCCGTATGTTCAGTTGACAATAATTCGAGACTTTACAATATCCCTAGAGAGATACACGTTATATTGTAATATAACGTATTTGACAATTTTACGGTGACATATATTTCATAATCCTATAACCTATAATGTGGATTGGCAGATGTGTACCTGTGCACCCATATTTTGCCAGTTGTTTTTAGTCAGGGGGCGCGCTTATTGCCATCAACCGGGTACCAATCTAGACTCCGTGGCTGCTACTGAGAAATTCCTATTGGAAATACCCAATAACACCATTTTTGCCCGACCAGGGAATCGAACCAGGAACTTCATGATCAGCTGTCGCGATTGCAAACATTTGAACAACGAGGCAGTTCAAAAAAGATTATATATTTCATGCAAATTAAATAATAATAATAAACCGTTTGTTTCACCTTAACCTAAATATACATACTAATAACATTTTTTGTTAGTATAGTTACTTAAAAACTACATAATTATGTACACGAAATAGTGTTCTATTGTTTAAACAACATTTCGGCCGTCCAATTTTAAAACTTAGTATGTGACAAAGGCCATTGCCCAAAACCAGTATCGCTCTAAAAGAAAACATTATAGCAACAAAAATATAGTCATAAATTATGAAATCTTTTTTTAACTTTTCTTACTTATCTTGATCGAAATCGTATGTGGGGTTAATATGTTGTGTCTTAATAGTTACTAATTCGATTTTATTGCATTATTTTCAAAATGGCTTTCTTATAGTGAAAGCAGTGTTGACAACTTGAAAAACTTCCCCGTAATCGGTTTTAACTGTTATGTAGAGGCAGACGTTGTTTTAAAAATATTTCAAATATCTATTAGATATTCCCGCGTGATTCATATTTTTATTTGCAATTAATGTAATCGAAAAAATATTTCTTTCCTAATCAACAATCTTACATTAGTTTATGTTGTAATTTTGTTTAATAGAAAAGAAAAGACGTGTTTCTTCAGTTATGTTATTTTATGAAGTATAGGTAACCTAGTTACATAGAATAAGAAAGAATTTTGAATACAGTATAAGGACATTATAAAGCCAGTATTACAACACGCCCCCTTAATCAAAATTCTCACAAATATAAAACATATAAAAATGGACTCAAAATATACCAATTTAATAAAAATATGAAAAATGTATAGGTACTATGTACTGGAGTAAACGTGTAAAAATATATTTACACTAAACCTAAGCCCAGTACACATCTATCATGTGCCACACGCTGCAATCGTTTAGTTAAGATATCAGCGGGCATATCACATGATTTGGTATATTTTAAGTTTACCGAATTATCACTTATTTTTTCTCTAATAAAGTGATACCTGGTATCTATATGTTTCGTCCTATGGTGGTGTACCGGATTTAAGGCCAAACTCTGTGCACTCTGACTATCGGTACAAATAGTTACGGTATTAGGTAATAATGTTTGCCTTACCATAGGATCTGAAATTAATTCAGTGATAAACCTCCTTAAATAAATCGCTTCCTTCGTAGCTTCACTTATTGCCATATACTCGGCTTCTGCTGAGGACAAAGCTACGGTTTGCTGCTTCCGCGAGGCCCATGAAACCGGACCGCCTGCTAATTTGAAACAATAGCCAGTATAAGAACGGCGATCTATATTACAGTTTGCCCAATCGGCATCGCAAAATCCTACAAGGGGCATACTTGATTTTCTATAACAAATCGAGTAATCTAAAGTGCCTTTTAGATATTGTAAGACTCTCTTCGCGGCTAACCAGTGGGTCTTGTTGTACCTAGTATTGAACTGACTCAGGTAACTAGTCGCGTATGCGATGTCTGGACGAGTATTAACACTCAGGAACATGAGGCAACCAATTAATTCTTGATATGGATATGCTTCTTCAATGCTGGTACTAACCTCCAGTTTTCCCGACAGTGGAGTTGTACAAGTTTTACAATTCTCCATTCCAAACTTTTGTAAAAGATTATTTATATAATTTTTCTGATGTACTTGTATTTCATCATTTTTTCTGGTTATATTTAAACCAAGATAATAGCTTAAATTGCCCAAATTGTACTTAATTTCAAGGTCCGAAGGCGAGAACACCTAATGAAACTCACTTTATGTTTCCAATAGGGCGTATATTCTATAAAGAATCGCAAAGAATCACACATACCAAAAAAAACTCCAAATCTACTTATACTATCCGTGGTAACGAAACCATAGCGCGATCTAACTCGACGTCAACGCCATCTATCGAGCACGTCGGCAACTCTGAACATTTTTATGATTTGAATTAGATCGCGCCGTGGTTTCGTCGTCTACTTGGACATACCGCCCACCAAGGACATGTTGCAGAATGTCCTTCTCTTAATCTAAACCGCCCACCGTGCGGGGTACGCAAGTACAAACCTTAATATAACTATATAATTTTTGAAGGTATACAAAACCAAAAGAAAATAAAAAAACTTACAAACTAGATGAACCATACATATTATTCTTAAATTATACCTCACAAACAAGGTTAAGATGCTACAGGAAGAATAGCCAATTTTGTTATAGGTCTCTTTATCAGAGAACCTTTAGTTCTAACGGTAACGACTCGAGTGATTCCGTCGGGCCCAGGATGTTTTAACTCAATCTTTCCCAGCAACCACTTGCCAGGAGGTAAATCGTCCTCCTTTATCAGAACTATGCCACCTACGGCTGGTTCTGGATTTTGGTGAGCCCACTTATGGCGTTGTAAAAATTGATTCAAATAATCTTGCGACCACTGCCGCCAATAGTCCTGTAACATTCTTTGGGTAAGTTGCCACCGTCTAAGACTAGAAATGTTAGCCTTTTCGAAATTCGAATCAGGAACAAGGACGAGTGGTTCCCCAACCAAAAAATGTCCCGGAGTTAACACTGTTAACTCATTTTCATCCACACCGGAAAGCGGTCTCGAGTTGAGGCACGCCTCAATTTGCGCCAACACCGTCGTAAGTTCCTCAAACGTTAGAGTAGAGTTCCCTATAACCCTTCTAAGATGGTATTTAGTAGACTTTATTCCTGCCTCCCATAGTCCGCCGAAATTTGGAGCGTGAGGAGGAATAAAGTTCCACTTTGTACCATTATTTGCCAAGCACTCAACCAATTCAGGAATGAATTTTGATTTTTCTTCATTGAATAATTCCTGAAGCTCTCGCGCAGCGCCAACGAAATTTGTGCCGTTGTCACTGTGTAGTTCTGCACAGTGTCCACGTCTGGCCACGAACCTCTTAAAAGCGGCCAAGAAACCTTTGGACGTCATGTCACTGACTGCTTCGATATGAATCGCCCGCGTCGACAGACAGATGAAAAGCGCGATGTACCCTTTGTACGATTTATTACCACGCCCTTTAGACATTCTGACATTTATCGGGCCAGCGTAATCGACGCCACTGTACAGAAAAGCTTTATTTGGTGTAACCCGAGGAGATGGTAGCTGTCCCATTAGTTGGCTTCTGGTTTTATTTGAAAATCGAATGCAAGTAACGCATTTTCTAAAAAAAGCCTTTACTAAAGGTTTGACTCCTACAACCCAATACTGAGATCTTAAGTAAGCGATCATAGCTTGAGGCCCTCCATGCATCGTTTTTTGATGCGCCTCGCTTATGAGAAGCTTCGTGAGGAACGAATCTTTAGGTATAAGTATTGGATGTTTGCGATCATAGCTCAACTGAGACATCTCTAATCGACCGCCCACTCTAATTACTCTCTTTAAATCTAAAAATAAATTTAACGATTTATACTTTCTTCCCTTTTTTCCTAAAGATCCTGTCTTCTTAAGTTCTTCTATTTCTTCTTGTAGCCCTTCTTCTTGACCCTTTCTAATGCATATTTCCATCGCCTCCCCAAGTTCTGTCGTAGACAACTGTTTATTTCTCTCCTTGTTAGCACAATTACTCCTTAAGAGTAAGAACTTCCTACAGTAGGCTACTACTCTGATCATCCTTGAAAGCGATGAAAATCTTTCCCAAAAAGAAATGTCAAGGATACCCGAATGGACCTTCACTTCCTCCAATTTAGTAATCAAGTGTTTAGGTTTTCTATATTCTATCACTGATTGCCTTAAGAACTCTGGTCCATTGAACCATATTGCCGTATTGCCGAGTTCCCCTGGAGCCACGCCGCGAGAGGCACAATCCGCTGGATTTTGTTTGGATGGAACGTATGACCAATATTGTGTATCCAATTTGGTTAAGATCTCTGCAACGCGATTGGCCACAAATGTTTTCCAACGGCTTGGATGACCACTAAGCCATGCGAGAACAACTTCGGAATCCGTCCAAGCGTGTACATCTGATATATTTACATCCAGAGTTTTAGCTACGTCCACCATCAACTTAGCTAATAGAACGGCTCCACATAGTTCCAACCTAGGTATCGACACCTGTTTGATGGGAGACACTTTAGTTTTCGAGGTAACTAACGCAACATGTATGTTACCCTCTGCATCTATAACTCTGACGTATACCACTGCAGCGTAGGCCGTTTTTGAGGCATCCGAAAAACCGTGTAGCTCTGTCTTTACATTGCTGGATTTAGTGTTAAGCCAACGTGGGATTTTAACATTCACTAAAGAAGATAAGTCCTTACGGTAAGTAATCCATTCCTTTAATAAACTGTTGGGAACTTCTTCGTCCCAACCTACACCTGCTAACCATAGCTTCTGTATCAACATTTTGGCTAAAATGATACTAGGTGACAACCAACCTAACGGGTCGAAAAGCCTAGATATATCCGATATAATTTTCCTTTTACTTACAGGTTCCGTCGGGAGAGGCAGTTCTACGGAGTACTGGAAAACATCAGCGCGAGGATCCCAGGTAAGTCCGAGTATTTTTGTAATATTATCTATTTTATCTAGGTTTATTTTTACTTCCTCAGCTTTATCCCTTTTGCTTTCTCTTATCTTATGTAGTAATTCTTCACTGTTACTTATCCATTTTTGCAATTGAAATCCCCCTTTAGCTAAAATATTTTTTATTTCTTTATGAATTTTATATCCTTCATCTACGCTTTCTGCCCCTGTCATTAGATCATCCATGTAGAAATTATTAAGAATATTTTTTGCTGCTAATGGATAATCCTTCCCTTCATCATAAGCAACCTGATGTAAAGACCGCACTGCTAGAAATGGCGCCGATGAAGTACCAAATGTAACCGTCACTAACTCAAATTCTTCAATTTCTTTTTCAGGACTGTCCCTCCAAAGAACCCTCTGAAATATTGTATCATCTCTATTGACCAAAACCTGTCTATACATTTTAATTATATCAGCACCTATACAAATTGGATGTATTCTCCAACGCATAACTGTATGTCGTAATTCTGCTTGCAATGTCGGGCCAACCATCAAGTCATTGTTTAGCGATACCCCATTTATTCCCTTGCAGGAAGCGTCAAATACCACGCGTACCTTAGTCGTCTGCTTATCTGCCCGGACTACTGCGTGATGAGGTAAGTACAACCCTTTGTTCTTTTCTTCTGGAGATACCTTTACCATATGGTTAAGTTCTATATACTCCTGCATCACCGCTGTGTAATCCGCCTTTAATTTGTCATTCTTTGAAAGTTTGAACTCTAAACTCTTTAACCTTTTTTCAGCTATGAACCTAGATTCACCATCCTTGCAACTTTGGTTACCATCTCGGAACGGCAATCTTACAATATAACGTCCGGTTTCATCTCGCTTTGTGGTATTTGTAAAAATATTCTCACATTCCGTTTCTTCCTTACTCAGTATTTTTTCAGTTCCTGATGGCTCTGCTTCTAGCTCCCAGAACTTACGTAAGAAGTCATCAGTCTGAACATTGGAATGCATGACAGTTATACAAGGATATGAATTGATATCCTCCAAATTTTCTGTACCGACAACACCCGAAAGAATCCAGCCGAATTCTGTTTGTTGTGCTACGAGTGATCCACTAGTACTCTTTTTAATTCCATCTTGAATAATTTGGCTGAATATTTCAGCACCCAACAAAATGTCAATTTTATTAGGCCTGTGATACTCAGGATCTGCCAAATCGGTTTCACTCAACTTTACCCATTCTACCCTGGTTGCTGTTACAACTGGGAGAAGGGACGTGATGGACTTCAAAACGTATGCATTCACTTGAACGTTGTAATCTGGATTCACTCGAGAACGTAGATTAACAACTACTGAAGAATTAGACATCACTGTTTTATTACCGCCTACACCTGTTACACGGTGTTTTGTTAAAGTTTTCTTTAACCCTAAATATTGAGCCATTGACTCAGTGATAAAAGATCCCTGGGATCCTTGATCTACTAATGCCCGAACCACACGATAGTTTCCATCTTTCGACATGGCCTTTACTAAAGCCGTAGGTATTAAAACCGTATCCTTACAATTTCCTGTCGAAAGGCATGAAACTATTGGCTTAGTAGATCCCTCCGCTTGTACAGCGGCCTTTTGAGACTCCCCCATTGAGGTACTATTCCTAGCAGCAACTGACGCTGCTTCCTTCTGATCAACGCCCGTGACCTCACCAACAGACCCAGAACCACCGCTAGGGTGGACTAAAGTATGGTGGCGTCTTTTACATATATGGCATTTGACGGTGTTTCTACAAAATCTGGCAGAGTGGTTACTACCCAAACAAATGAAACAAAGCCCCTTTTTTTGTACGAAATCACGTCGAGTATCGTTACTTTCTTTAGAAAAACCTTTACAAGCAGTTACCTTATGAGAGGCCGAACAAAAAGGGCAAGATAACTCAGCCTTTTCTTTGCCAACCACATGGAACGATTGTGAACTCTTTTGAACCTGAGCTTTATTTTCTAAGTTTTCTAAACCTCGAAATCGGCCAGTTAAAAACTCAGTAAATTGAGTAAAGGTAGTCAAATCGTCTGTTGAATCTGAAGCTGTCTTTAATTCCCAGGCCTTCCTGGTGTCCTTATCCAATTTAGCACTAACCATGTATATTATTAGGATGTCCCAAGAAGAAACATCTACCCCTAGATTTTTTATTGAACCCAAGCAATCAGATGTGGTGCTAAGTAATCTTTTTATTTCAGCGGCCGATTCTACTGTTAAACTCTTTTGATTAAACAAACGTTTTAAAATTCCATTTGCTATAAATCTTTTATTGTTGTACATTGCTTCTAATTTGGCCCAACTAGCCTTATAATTATCCGATGTTACATTAATATTTCTTAATAGTGTCTCTGCATCTCCGGTTAAGTACCCTTTAAGATAATATAATTTCTGTGCATCGTCTAGAGTATTATTGTTGTGGATTAACCCCATAAATAAATCCCTAAATGTCTGCCACTCACTATAATTTCCAGAGAACACAGGTATCTTAACCTCAGGTAACTTAAAGTTTCTAACTCCTATACTACAACTAGCTCCTGGACTAACCTTATACGTTTCACTAGACATTTTCATTAGAATTTTGAATACAGTATAAGGACATTATAAAGCCAGTATTACAACACGCCCCCTTAATCAAAATTCTCACAAATATAAAACATATAAAAATGGACTCAAAATATACCAATTTAATAAAAATATGAAAAATGTATAGGTACTATGTACTGGAGTAAACGTGTAAAAATATATTTACACTAAACCTAAGCCCAGTACACATCTATCATGTGCCACACGCTGCAATCGTTTAGTTAAGATATCAGCGGGCATATCACATGATTTGGTATATTTTAAGTTTACCGAATTATCACTTATTTTTTCTCTAATAAAGTGATACCTGGTATCTATATGTTTCGTCCTATGGTGGTGTACCGGATTTAAGGCCAAACTCTGTGCACTCTGACTATCGGTACAAATAGTTACGGTATTAGGTAATAATGTTTGCCTTACCATAGGATCTGAAATTAATTCAGTGATAAACCTCCTTAAATAAATCGCTTCCTTCGTAGCTTCACTTATTGCCATATACTCGGCTTCTGCTGAGGACAAAGCTACGGTTTGCTGCTTCCGCGAGGCCCATGAAACCGGACCGCCTGCTAATTTGAAACAATAGCCAGTATAAGAACGGCGATCTATATTACAGTTTGCCCAATCGGCATCGCAAAATCCTACAAGGGGCATACTTGATTTTCTATAACAAATCGAGTAATCTAAAGTGCCTTTTAGATATTGTAAGACTCTCTTCGCGGCTAACCAGTGGGTCTTGTTGTACCTAGTATTGAACTGACTCAGGTAACTAGTCGCGTATGCGATGTCTGGACGAGTATTAACACTCAGGAACATGAGGCAACCAATTAATTCTTGATATGGATATGCTTCTTCAATGCTGGTACTAACCTCCAGTTTTCCCGACAGTGGAGTTGTACAAGTTTTACAATTCTCCATTCCAAACTTTTGTAAAAGATTATTTATATAATTTTTCTGATGTACTTGTATTTCATCATTTTTTCTGGTTATATTTAAACCAAGATAATAGCTTAAATTGCCCAAATCTTTCATTGAAAAATATTTTTGCAAGTCATTTTTGACGATGTCAAACGTCTTGTCATTACTGTAAAAAACAATTATGTCATCGACAAAGACTGCAACGATAACCAACTCTTTTCCAAAAAGTTTGGTATACACACACGGTTCAGATGGAGTTTTCACAAAACCAAAAGATGATAAAGTTTTATCTAACTTTATATTCCAGGCACGTGGAGCTTGTTTAAGTCCATACAAGGATTTTTGTAAGAGACACACTTTGTCCTCCATACCTTTTACTTTAAAACCTTGAGGTTGCTCCATGTAGACCTTCTCTTGCAGATCTCCATTTAAAAACGCAGTGTCCACGTCCAAGTGACGCATTTTCAAATCCAATTCGGCTGCGAGAGCCAGGAGAGTACGCAAGGAGGAGTGCCGCACGACAGGAGAAAATGTCTCAGAATAATCTACACCTGGCGTCTGGGTGAAACACTTGGCAACTAATCTTGCTTTGTACTTCACAACATTTCCTGCTGGATCTTTCTTTAACTTATAAACCCATTTACATGGTATAATTTTCTTGTTTCCTCTGTCAACCAATTTCCATGTCTTCAGCTTCATCAACGAATTATATTCATTCGCCATTGCCATCTGCCACTTCTCAATATCATCAGCGCATGTAGCCTCATTATAAGTTCTAGGCTCGTCAGACACTTGACTAGAAACTTGGTATGAGAGATAATTAGGAGGTTTCCGGTCTCTAGAAGGATATCTACGTTGTCCATCAGTTTGACCAGTTGAAACTACTGCTTCCTCAATTGCTTCAAAAAATTGATCAGTTTCAGCAGTCTCGTCTTCAGTGACAACAGTATGGCCTGGAGCTGGTTCCACAGTGACCACTGGAATATGTTCAAAAGACTCTTGAACTGTACTGGTTTCTTCCTGTATAGGCAGACTATTAGATAGTACTAAAGGTTCAGTAGAAGTCTTAGTATTGTTGACATTCCTATTATTTAAAGAAGAAAAACAATCTTCAAAAAATGTAACGTCTCTAGACTTTTGTAAGATTCTAGGACAAGAAGAATTTCTAAAGAGATAACTATTAGGATCTTCTGAATAGCCTACAAATATGGCTTCATCAGCTTTAAGATCCAATTTCTTACGGTGACAAGAAGGTATATGGATAAGAGCTCTGCACCCAAAAACTCTGAGATTACTTAGGTCTGGTTTGCAACCATTCCACAACTCGTAGGAGGTTTTATTATTTAAGGCACGGTGTGGGCATCTATTCTTCAGGTACACAGCCGTTCGAACAGCATCTTCCCAAAAAGCCTTGGAAAGATCGCTTTCAGCCATAAGAGAGCGTGCCTTTTCTACAATTGAGCGATTAGTGCGCTCGGCAACACCATTCTGCTGAGGGCTATATGGTACCGTAGTTTGATGCTGAATACCACAAGATCTAAGATAACTTGAGAATTCACTATTGATGAATTCCTTCCCATTATCAGTCCTTATTGTTAACCGACTTCCAAAAAGGAGGAGGTTCTCTATTCGACTGTATGTATTTTTTTTTTTTTTTTTTTTTTTTTTTTTTATGTATGTTACCCGATTACTCGAAGACGCCTAAACCGATTTGAAAAATTCTTTTTTTGTTTGAAAGGGTATACTTCCACGTTGGTCCCATAGTCGCCAAGTCGGGATCTGATGATGGAATCTTGGCGAAATCGAGGGAACTCTTCAAATTTTATAGGATAACGTACAGCAATTTTTATATTTTCTACAACAAGTGAAGCATTTGCGAAACAAGAAGAAGAAGAACCATTCTACCATCAGATCTGATGATGAAGCCAAGAGTCACGGAATTCCATAATGAGACAATGTATCCTAGTCGTGTTTGGGCTTGTTGTAATTGTAACGGTATGCACTTTCCATGTGAACCACTAAAAAGTGAAAAATAAAAACTTTTTTGCAAAAAATAAAACCGACTTCAAAAAGAAAAAGTGAAAAATAACTTTAGCTTCTGAAGTCGGTGACAAAAAAATTAAATCAATCATACAAACGTCACCGACTTCAGAAGCTAAAGTTATTTTTCACTTTTTCTTTTTGAAGTCGGTTTTATTTTTTGCAAAAAAGTTTTTTTTAATTTTCAGCTCCAGTTTGTCTTTCAACCATAGACTGGAAGTGACAAAATCTATCCTTTACCTCTGTCTTAGAAGAAATAAAATATACAAATAGTTCTCGAAAAATCGTCTATAAAAACTAAAAAATATAAATTACCCTGAAAAGAGCTAACTGACATTGGTCCACAAAGGTCAGAGTGGATCAGTTCTAATATTGAAGTTGCTCTTTTATAAGTAATCGCCTTAAACGGTTTTCGAGCTTGTTTCGTTTGAACACAAGCAATACATGGATATTTATCCACATCCTTAAAATCAATAACCTTATGACTATTTTTCAGCAGATTCATACCGACGCGACACAAATGACCTAAACGCTTATGCCATACCTGATACTTAGAGATAGAATCAGAGTGCACATCATAGGCTCTATATTGGGGAATATTCACTGCACAATCAAGTGTGTACAATCCACCACAAGGCGAGCCATGTAGAACCGCATCACCTGTAAAGGAGAAGGTTTTTGAATTAAATAAATTACAACCAGACTTATCAAACATTACAGTAAATCCTTTTTCTACTGCTGTCTTCACAGATAGAAGATTTGTTTGCAAGTTAGGTACATACATCACATCATTAATTGTATTGACGTTGTTTCCGGTATTTATAGATATTTTACCGATGCCTTCAGCGTCAATCTTAGTCCCGTTTGCAACTGTTATCTTATTATCAATAGGCTTTAAGTCTACAAACCAATCTCGTCTTGAAGTCATATGTTTGGTAGCGCCTGAATCAACGTACCATTTGTCCATGTCATAATTATTCGTTGCTCCTAAAGCAGACACAGAGGTCGAGTCCTTATTAGTAGGATTCTTCCTTTTCATGACCTTCTTTTTCTTTAGAGGACAGTTTGGTCTCTTGTGACCAGGTTCTCCACAACCATAACACACAATGTTCTTTGCCTTTGACTCAACAGAAGAGGCATCAACCTTTGACTTCATAGCTGTCTCCAGTTTTACCGAGCTTTCCTTGGACATTTCGTTCAGTAATTTGGACTTTACTAGTTCGAAGGTAACATTAACATTACTATTTTCGAGAGCCATAATCAATGGGTCATATCTCGACGTTAGACCACCCAATAGAATAGCAGCAATGGACGCATCATCTATTACTTTGTCTATATCCGCCAAATCTTGAGCAGTGGAAAGAACAGCATTGATATACGACTCAATATTATTATCAAAGTCTTCAAGTCTAAATCTGTATAATTTCCTTTCTAAATGTAAACGCCGACCCATACCTTTGTCCTCATAAGCATTTTGTAGAGCTTTCCATGCTTCGGCTGCCGTGGTTGCTCTTCGCACATGCGTAATTGCAGATGATTCAAGGGTAAGGCAAATTTTTGTTAGTGCCTTCTGATCGCTCCTCATCTTTGTAACGTTGGAAACGTTCATCCCTGTAGGGTAGCCACTGATCGCTTCCCACAACTCCTCATGCATAAGATAATTACGCATTTTAAATTTCCACGTACTATACCCTTCTCTATTATGTAGAGAGAATGTTGGAATTGAGGAACTACGCATACCTCGCTCTCCATTTGTGTCTCCATTTGGGTTCGTCATCTCAGAAGAGTACACGAAGAACTATTTAATTTCGTACCCAAAAAATTGCACAAATATCACTTCAACAAAATTACTATGAAAACACGCATTACTTTCTAAAATAAACAAATACTTGTTAGAGCTTCGTGCTGATAACGATTTGTTGTAATTTTGTTTAATAGAAAAGAAAAGACGTGTTTCTTCAGTTATGTTATTTTATGAAGTATAGGTAACCTAGTTACATAGAATAAGAAAGAATTTTGAATACAGTATAAGGACATTATAAAGCCAGTATTACAACAGTTTACAAATCAGTAATGGTCAGGGTGATTTAGATTAACTGTTGGTAACACTACCACGGGCAAATAAAAGGTGAACTGTCATCAAAAGTGTCACTGTCAAGTCAAACAGCATTGTGTCGTAGGGATGGGCAAGTGAAAAAAATATATTGATATTTATCGTACCGATATTCTTAATCAGTATCGATATTTATCGAGTGAAAAATATCGATATATCGTCAGCTTTCGTATGATTATTCATACATATTTCCAAAGCATTCAAACTTCGTATAAAAGAAAACGGTATTTTTATTGATGCTTGAGCCTAAATAATAAAATACAATTTAATCAAAAAACGTAGTCATTAGATATCGACACGAAACCAAAGTTACGTTAAAAAAAATCGGATTTGATATGAATTCGATACTCTAAAATAAATATCGATATATCGCGATTTAAAAATATCGACCACATGTATCGATAATTGGATGGAAAAACATCGATATTTCGATATATCGGTATTTTTTGCACATGCCTATTGTGTAAGTTGTTGAGTTTGTTGTGATAACAAATAACTTATTTTTACGTCGAGTACGTGTCCAGTAGTCTTCGGATTCCTGTACGAACAAGATATATTTCTGAAGACTATTGTACTGTTTCTGTGCTACTGGTGTGGATTGTGTAGAACGTTTTTTTGCGACTACGGTCCAAGACTCTGTGCAGGAAATCAAAACGATTTTATTAAAAATGTCACGCTGTGTGAACTGTGCCCTTTCTCTGGTACATCCTTTACCCTGTCGTCAACTCGGGGAATCAACGGATGCAATAGTTAGAAGTTCACGATCCTGGATTGCACCAGCAACGGTCAGTATAATCTTATTTATTGAGTTATGTTTTATATTATATTTTTTACCACTTTTCTCAAGACTCGCACATTAGCTTACGTACAGTATGTTTCTACTCAGCAGATACTAATTGTGTATGTATAATAACACTTCCCTCAATAAAATAATTCTCAGAATGTACAAAAACATCTCATGATATTTTCAACTTGATCATTTGTATTTGACCTATTTTCCACATAATATCATAATTGTTTTAGGTAAGTATATAATGTTATGCTCCTTTATAGTAAGGTTAAAGCTTTCAATTTTCTTTTTTTAGGTACACAGGCTAGAAAGAGTTTGCTTACGTTGTTGGACTAATGCCTATAGAAGTGTGAGAAGACAGACTCAGCATGATCAAGATAGGCAACCGCAGTTTGTTAGTGAAGAAGCCATTGCAACACAAGAGAACATGGATGTTGCTACATCAAGGCATGAAGTGGAAAGTGCATCAGAAACTTCTGTGCCTTCAAGGGATCATTCCAGAAGTTTTATTTGGAAGCAGTAAAGTGTACTATGCATACATTTTAGTTAATAGGGCTATAAATAACTCAGTAGCTGATATTGCTGGTTACTATTGCAATTGTTTGGTGGGTAATCGAACCGTGGGATGCTGCGCACACGTAATTGCCATTTTTGCCATGATGATCATAATTATGAACCAATAAAAATGTTTTATTCCTATATTCAAGCTTTATTATTTTCTATTCCCTATACTTACTTACTTATAAACCCCTACATTTAAATGTAGGGGTTTATAAGACGGATGTCTTTCTACATCGTTCTCACATATATATAATATATAATCTCAACAAGAAAGATGTAACCAAGATTTTGTAACAACATTTTTGATTGAAAAGAGTGTCCATGGAGTTTCTTGCCCGTTCTTCTCCATAGAGATCTACGCTAGGGAATGGGCAACTACAGTACTTTCTTAAGTTATTATGCCTTGTGTCTGTTACTGTAGCTTTGATTTTTATTTGTATTTTTGACATTCAAAAGTGCCGTAATGGTCTAGTTGAAATAAATGATTTAAGTTTGAGTTAAGCTAATATTATTTACTTAGGATTATTCACTGGTTTGATGGAACTATTTTCTGTTGTTTTATGAGAAATCAAAATTGTTGTAAGGACTGTTTCTTTGGTAGAAAGTTAGCTACAAAAACCCCACAAAATAAATAGTTAATTTTTATTTCCTTAGAAAATATGACATCTCCCCTCTTTTATGTCCAATTGATACTATCATACAACTTATTTTCATGCGCAACGGCGGTCCATAGAAGGATGGGCAATCTCCTTTGAAAAAAAGTGTGTTTTTGCATTTTTCGACCTCGTAGACCACTCTCCACATATTAGGATAGCAAAAACTCCCAAAACTTAGTTAAAAACGAAGTTGCACAAAGTCGGAAACCTCGAACACTTGACCAAAGAGGCAGTTCCATAGATATATTACAAAAAAGAATTATATATTTCATGCAAATTAAATAGTGTTCTATTGTTCAAACAACATCTTTTTTGCTTGCCATATTTTGTAATCAAATAAAAGTTATTCAGTCAGATATGAATTATGATACTAAACAAAATTGTTTCAACAACGTTTCCGGTTGAAACAATGTTTTGGTTTAGTTTTACTGTGTAAGCTCAACGCTTTAGCTAAGCATTCGCGTCCATTCTTTTTATGCGTCATAGTTTGTCTGGAATAGTCTTTTCTACAATGGTACGTAACAGAGCTATATCACGGACTATATATTTTTATTTCCTACGTCTAAGCGATATAGCAATGTGATTTCCAACATTTCCAACACAAAAGTTCAACAGGATTCTCTGGCAATAACATGGAAGTCAAGAAAGTCTTATAAATTTTATGGCTACAAGGAAATCGGGAGAAGTCGACAGATAAAATTTTACAACGGACTAATGCGGAGTTTAATATATTTTTTATAACTGAAAATTTCATGATACTACCGATTTTTGAAGGATTTCCGGTCAAAATGTTTCTTAATAAATTTTTTCTGTTTATCTGTGGTTGGCTTGCATGTAATGTAAAAAGGTATTTAATTTTAAAACCAAAATGAGGAAGCAATAAAAGGAGGTCAATATAAGAGTCCCCGCTTTTAAGGATCCTTTTATACGTACGTTAATGTTACGTTTTAATTTATTTAATCGCATTAAGTTTGTGGGTTACTAAGGGATACCAGGAATTTAAACGAAGTTCGAGTTTTACATTTCCTGAAAAAACATATCCGTCCCTTTTCGGAGTAAATGCGTAATGTGTGTAATGGCCAAGCAACATGTAAGTACAGGTAGCGCTATTATATCCTACATGTTGGACATTTAACGGACGGGGTAATTAAAACTTATAGCTGTAAACACTTTAGATTAGGTACATAGAGTATGTTATATGTAGTTCTTATGAATGAAAACGAATGGAGGTGAGAATTTACATGTGCTCTTTTGAATTTAATGATGATATAAAGGATGTAAGAAAAAGTTACGTACTGATTAAATAATTATTTATCAAATTGGTTTCAGGCAAAGCAGATAGTGATCAAGTCAATTAAAACTTAAGCCGCGACCTACAAACGTTCCTTAGCATGTACTTTGACATGTTCTTGCACTTGCTGTTAGTGATAGTCATGAAAATAACACTAAGCTAAAGTACGTGCAATATAAACGATAGGTTCGTGTTTAGAATCGACGATATGACGGGTATACGAAGACGACACAACTATTCGCAACAGCTTTATTTTACTCACACAACTACCCACTACTTGCACCCCGATCAATTTTCCACACCATTCATATTCCGTTCACGATCGCGAACAGATCACGAACGAAACTAAGAATATCGAAGATTACAAGTGGTAGGTCCCCGGGGAGTGACTAACTATAAATGTCAACGACGCAACCCCTGCAGCTTGTTGAAACGTTTTATGGACTATAAATCGGAACGTACTCGTAGCACCCCCGTTAAGTACTCTGCTTGGTCAGATGTTGAAATGTTTTATTCTCGACATTAAAAGGGTGAAAACCTTTGGAGTAACAAATTATACGTTTTATTGAATCTTAAATTCTTGAACCTACTTAGTTAGTAGGGTTTTATTGTATTGAACCGGATTTATTCCTCTTAATTTAAGGTGGAAGCGCCGGGGTAGTTCGCGAAATTGAAATTTTCAATTTTTTTTTTGTTAACAGGTAAGTGTCTGGCTGTTTATTGAACAAAATATGATTATTGGCCTTAACACGTATGTATTTGTAGAACTATAATTATTTCAAATCACCAATACAACCCCCATTGAATGATTAAACTATTTCATGAACAAATCACTCGTCAAGAAGAGATGTTTTCCTGTAGATAGTGGGACAATTTCACAACCTTTCCAAGGTTAGGTTATGTACAACCTAATTAATGTAAAATTGAACCTTTTGTTACAAATAAATGCACTCATTAGTGCGTTCTAACTGGCTTCAGTTAGAACGCACTAATGAGTACAGTCTTTGAATGGAAGAACTTGAATTGAATGAGATATACTTAATATCAACTAGCTTTATCTTATTGAATCGTTAACGTCATTTACCAAGCAGGAAATCTAAAGTAATATAATAAAGAGTAAAGATTAGATTTTTTGTGCATTCGTTTGTTACTATTTAACTCAAGAACTTCTCAACCGATTTTAAAAATTCTTTCACCATCGGAAAGTAACATCTTTATCGAGTAACATAAGCTATAAATTACATTGATATCGTGCAAACTAACCGAGCTATCACAATTTTAGCTGTTGATGTCGCGGGTGAAGTAACTTTAAATATAAAATCTATAAATAGGTACCTAGTAATATTAGCTCTATTCTGTGCAGAGATCCAGTAACGTGAAACTAATCTGTTGGTACTCGTGTTCGTGAAATTGAAATAGTAGTCAACTTCAAGTAGATCAATGTTGAAGTTGTAAGATGTCGGCCACATTTGATACTTTATTATACTCGTATGTTTGTTGATGAGTGTATTTTGATCTTTCATGTATGATAACCTTGGTGGATTGGCGATGACAAAATGACATGATGTTTTCCTTCAACGATGTCAGTGATGTCCAAGATAAACTTAGAAACAGAAAGTTCGTATTATGAGTTGAAAAATTCACATTGAATATAAGAGACAGGCTTTCATCTCTGCACCATTACGACATTTCATCACATAAAGAATTAATCCCTATCCTTATTTTCTCCCGCCAATATTCAGGTACAAAAGAATGGCAGGAATTTTTCACATTACAGCTTGGGTCTATGAATGTTAGCAAGGTTAGGTAAGGTTATTTAAATATCTTCCAGCCATATTGATGACAATAACAGAAGACCCTTTGTTCAACAGACCAGCAGAAAATGTTCTAGTATATTTTCCTAGAACTAGGGTTAAAAGGTCGAAATAAGGAATTTGAACAAGACGTAGCGAATTATGTTAGGTTTACAATTTAACTTTGATGTTCACTTTCAATTGAACTAGTTTTCTTTACTTTTAGTAAATATATGTAGACAGTCTCAACAATATGTGTCAAGTTGTACTAAGAATTTGGTGCCTATATTAAAAACTAGAGAGTTATTTTGGACTCAGTCTAAGATAATTATATCACCCCTGATAATAGGCCCCCGCCTAAAATGGCCGCTTTAGCAGAATCATATTAGGATGGGGGGATACAGGGTGTTAACAGACTCATCACGAAACCGTCAACCAGGCATTCTGAGCATCAAACTAAGTAACTTTATGCAAAAAATATTTCTGGGAAAATACTTTCATTTTGGGGTGAAAATCATGTTTTGTGGTAGAAATCAATGCAACGCACTCAAAACATTGTGCTGATGGATGTATTGAGTAGTACGGGGGTCGTGGAGGTGTTTAAAAAAATCTTTTCAAAAACTTTGACCCCCCTTGTCTCTGTAAGTAACTAGAAGGTTCCCAGGTTCGCTATTTTATAAATTCGTCACTCGAACACAATCCCATTACCATCCCATTGTCGTTTCGCTAAAAGTTCGTAATCTACTAAATTCATAATGGTCGATCATTGGTCGGTCAATGGTCTAATAAAATTGTGTTTTATGACATTGTCGTGTTGGCATTATTATAAAACCCGTTAATACAAATGGTTTTCGAAATGTACTACTAAATTTGAACATTTATTCATGCCAGATTTTCGTTTATATAATACTAGCTTCTGCCCGCGACTTCGTTCGCGTGAATTTCCCGCTTGCAACATTTCTTATTGCTGCTCCGCTTCTATTGGTCATAGCGTGATGTTATATAGCCTATAGCCTTCCTCGATAAATGGACTATAGAACGCAAAAAGATTTTTTCAATTCGAGCCGGTAGTTCCTGAGATTAACGCATTCAACCAACCAAACAAACAAACAAACTCTACTGCTTTATAATATTATATATAGAATAGATTTTTATACATTAATTTGTACGAGATTACCAATCTATGACATTTTTTTCAATGGAATGTCAGTGGTTGACCATTGGAAAGTCATAATGACGCCATTATATTAGTAGATTACCAAACTTGTTTTGGTTTTGGTTTTTGGTTTGGCTTGGTTTTTTATACCCATAAAATGGTCACTGTTAATATTATGACTTGCCTGAATGTTTGTTTGTTCTGGCTAGTGACGCTTGGCTTTGACGGGACTTTCACTGGCAAATAGCTGATGTTATAAATAAGGCTACCTGCTTTTATTTTAGAAACAGGGTTCCGTGCAAATATATAAAACCCCCGAAATTGTTAACAAAATCCGATACAAGTAATTTTTTAGAACAATTTTATGAACTGGCAATACATTAACAGAAATACAGCCTAGGTATCGACAGTCGTCATTTGATTCGGCGCTGACAGGGAATCAGAATAATCGATGAGATTACAGTACGCACTTAGCCAGCTATGTTCTACCTACTAATTACTCATTCTTAACTGAATCGCGATTAGAAATCATTGGGAAAGTAGACGTTTTAATTAATTTTATATATATTTTTAGTAGGATTATGTTATACGGGAATTTTTCATCTATTAGATTAAAGTAAGACAAGACAAACTATTTTAATGCGGCAATCCATTTTAATTATCAAAGTAAAGGTTTCAGTCAGAAAAATACAATCCGCTAAATAGCTGGTTCCAGCCCCACTGGGACAGTCTGGTCTCATTTTCTCTTACAGAGCATGTGTCCAGCAGTGAGATTATGTAAGTGTCGGTAGACAGCTTGTTTTTTTTAATTATTTAGTTTTCACTAGAATATGACCAAACTGCTCTAAATATTTAGAGCAGTTTGGTAAAATTAGTCCTAATTCCACCATATTTCTGCAGCAAAAATCATATAAACGTGGCCATTATCACCAGAAATGAAGCTCTAAAATATTTAATATGCCAAATTAAATGCCAGCACTAAGTAAATTCCAACCAATGAGCATTGATTTTGTTGCTGATGTTATCGTTATAATTTATAACACTGTTAATGCCATCGCTCGATCTAATCTGGATGTATTATTGGATGTTACTGTTGCAAGCATTGGCTGCAAATATTGGTTGAAGGAATATCTCCTTCGAAACATTCGGGTTCCCTTAGCTTTGAGAGTTTATTCCGCCACTTTCTTCTTCTGAGCGAAAACATTAGAAACTGGAGTTGATTGTGAGAAAATTATTAAAATAATAATAAAAAAAAATATCGCTGGATATTACACACAGCGCTATCTAGTGCCACACTAAGCAAGGCTTGTGTCGTGGTCACCAGACATACTTTTTTGTTTGTAAATACATACTTATTAAACATAATATAAAAATCCATGACTCGGAAACAAATATCCATGCTCATCACACAAACATTTGCTCCTACCGGGATTCGAACCCGGGACCCGAAGAACGTAAGGCAGCCTCACTACCGCTGCGCCATTCAGGTCGTCATATTATTTATTATCATTATTTGATCATTATTTTGGAATATCCATCATCATCATTTTTCTGCCACTATCCTCAATTTTTTTTTGGCTTGCCGCAGCATGTTTTCTTCTTCCATTCCTCTCTATTACTCGTCATCTCAGCAGACACCTCCTTTCTTGCCATTATCATCCTTCAAACAGTCTATCCATCGTTTCTTTGGTCTTCCTCTACCAGTAGCGAAGGGTAAATTTTTGTAACAGGTAAGCCGGTCCGGTGCATATGTCACCGTAAAATTGTCAAACACGTTATATTACAATATAACGTGTTACTCTCTAGCGATATTGTAAACTCTCGAAGTATAATCGGGACTTGGGGCACCCCCCCGTTAGGTTAGTTAGGTTCCTTTAAGCCCTGCACTCGGAACCCCCCCTGCACTCGGAAATGCACCCCGCGAAACGGGGCTCCGTCGACTACGCTTTTTAGGGGAATATAAAGTGTTTTAAGGTTAGGTTATATTAATCGGTATTTCTCAGGAATGGTACATTATCTTTTCATGAGAGTTGTACCACTGGGCAAGGGGGACCCCTCCTTCCCGCCACACCGCACAGTTGACTACCATCGCATGCATTTCACGAAAAATAATGCGTTTTGTAGTAAGCAGTATGTTCGTTTGACAATATTTCGAGATTTTACAATATCGCTAGAGATATTACAATAACGTATTTGACAATTTTACGGTGACACATATATTTAATAACGTTTGATAAAAACCATACATCGAACCATAATATTTGTAGTTTTAGTCATGTTTGGGCAATCACGTTCTAACTAAATTACCTACATTGTCTTACTTATGGCAGTAGTAGTCCAGTACAGTGGTTGTTCTGAAGGGAAGCCGGCCACAGTCCACCACTCGGCCACTGTCCTCTACTCTTATAGCCATACATAATTTTAGAATATGCATTTGTGTAAAATAACCGTTATCAACTGTCTCTCTAAGTTTTTGAGCTCATCAACAATTTCTTGGAAATTACGGGCAAAACCGTAATATTGCGAGATTCTGAAATAATGTGGTTTTAGCGGTAAGAGCAGTATTTCGGGTTCTGAATTTCATAAGTGTGGTAGGTACTAGCTACTAGCTATATGTGGGTATCAGTAGTTGGTGACGATATCACGATATGTAATTGCTTTTGGTTCTTACGATTTCAACGGTAAAATAATCTCAATTTCGTTGAAACTATCTAGTACTACTTACTTTTGTTAACGATTTGAATAGTAAAATAATCTCAATTTCGTTGAAACTATCTAGTACTACTTACTTTTGTTAACGATTTGAATGGTAAAATAATCTCAATTTCGTTGAAACTATGTAGTACTACTTACTTTTGTTGGACCCCTGTTTACAATGTAATGTCTAGAACAAATTAAATTAATACACGTACTCGTAGGATCAAGATATACTCAAGAGCAAGGTGTAACTTGCTTCGTGATACGAAACTGCATGACTGAGATGTTGTTTGTATGGTGTACCCACTCTGTAGTTTCTCTGAAGTACCAAACTTAGTAGCTTTGTGTTAAGGTGGAAGCGATAGGGTATCCCGCGTGTTTTATTTTATTTTGCGTGTTTGTGCGTCAGTGTCTGGCTGTGTGTTAGTTAAATGATGATTCGCGACCGTAGCAAATATGTTTTACTGTGTTATAAGCATTGAAATCATCAATACAATCCTCTAAGTTCTCTTTTTCATGAAATTGTAATTTATATTTTGTTTAAAATACAGTCTGAAACTCACCTGCCAAATTGCAAAAAGCCCTGAGAAAAATTACATTTCGTGGGCTAGCCCGACCTTAAGCTAAGACTATTTTATAATATGCATTTTCAATTCTCACACACAGAGGTCGCTTTCTGGTTTCACCGAAAACTAAAGTTTGTTGAACTAAATAAACAAAAAATTGTCAATTTTCAGGAATTCAATATCAATATCAACAATTTTATTATCAGGCATCTCAAGGTAAAAGCCTGGTTCTGATAAAGGGTGTTTTTAGCGGTGGTTGAAAGGGATTTGGCGTTCTAAATTTTGATAATTTAGGTACTTAGGTACTAGCAATATGTTGAGGTCAGCAGTTTGTGACGATATCATTCTCTATACATTCATCAAATTTGTTTAGGTTCTTACGATTTCACTAGTAAATAACAATCCCGATTTTCTTGAAACTACCTTAATTAAGAGACCTATTACAATTTTTTTTTTGCAAAATTTTGATTTTTACGTCCTGGATCAAGTTATTTAAATCGACTTACACGAGTGGATTGTTATTGACGAAAATTATGTGTCCAGGTCCTTCCTCGTCCAGCGCTTGCATCAGATTGACTTAAACTGAGGAGCGAGCTGAATTGATGTAGAATTTAGAGTCCTATAATTTTATTTATTGTAACGTTGTCTTATAATAGTGACAAACGAAAACGAATGAAACGTACTCGTAATTCATTGAAGATCGAAGTTTTATATCAAAGTAGTTTATTTGATAAAATTGTGTTTATTTGGAATATAATGGCCGCTGAATCAAGACAGTTGACTTCTTTATGATTTGTTTTATGAAAACTCAAGGAATTAACGAAATTCTAGAACTTCGTTAATTTAGCTTTTATAAGATTTTAATGTAACTATGTGAATTTGAGCGTTAAACTTCCATCGACGACGGTTTTTCTTGCAAATTGAGTTCGTAAAATATTTATAGTATATTACACGAAAAGAAATATGAAAATGTGTAAGTCCAACTTTCAAGAAAGAGAATGTCACTATCGTTATTCATAAGCAAATAATTGAAATATCTTACTGCTGCTGAAAATTACAGTGTCAAAAATCATGAATTTGCGTAAAAGTGTTATGGGACTCTAAGAGTCACTTACTTTGTTTAAAATAGGTAGGTTCATTGCTAGTTGCTTGTGACGCAGCATTTTCTCAAAATAATTGCCATATAAGAAAGGGTTTCGCAGCCTTTCGGAGTCTCAAAATTGGTCTCACATCTACTGATACAAACCCATATTTATCATCTACTCAGATGACATAATACCAAAAGTGCCAAATCGACAGAATTAGAACAATTTAGCTATTACCCATTATTCGTTGAACTGTGAGCAAAATGGCCGGCCTCATTGATTTCAGGACGACACGATTAATAATGCCTGGGTTTGAATGGCCCAACAAATTGGCGTAAATTACTTCAATTCAGTAACGTCGCTTACGACCTATTGGTCTGGGTGGTGTAAACTGGCTTATTTGTGATGTGACTTTAGAATTTGATTTATTTCAGTTGAACGGGAATTTTGACCTTAATTGTAAGTAACTAAGTTCTGGAGTTGGTGGAATTAAACTGAATATTGATTGTTCAAAACAGGTTTTTAAGGGAACGGCGTAGCATGCGTTTTTCATGCAAACGTAATACCAAAACAATATGAAAATCAAACATTTACTTAAGGAAGTGTGTATATATTTCGATTGTGTTATAGAATATGAACATAGATATTCAAATAAATATTTAAAAAGGACAATGATAAAAAGACGAGATATGAGGAATTTAAAATTTCTATAGATTTTTCTCATAACTCTTGTTTAAATTGGTGTAAATTCAAAATATGTGTTTGGGAACCTATATATTCTGTAATCCAATCAAAATAAATACGCGAGTTTTTTTAATAATAGAGTGATTCAAGAGGAAGGTTATAGTACATAATTTTAAGCGGGCGAAGCCGCGGGCATCGGCTAGTAATAATGTAGCTGTAAGAAGTAATAACTAGATGGAAAGACAGTAAAATACCTATTCTTCCTACACTTCCCAATCAGGTTATTGAAGTAAAAATTACACTGTATTAACGATGACGCACATTTTCTATGGACACATTCACGCAGCACGCTTCCGAGCCGCTACCGAGCAACGGACAATATTGTGCGACGGCCGACACTCGGCTCGGACCCGCCACGGTCTAGCGTGCCTCATCCTTTACGTCTACAGGGGACAGGGGACCGAGAGATAAAATAGCACTAAGAATAACCTTTAAAAATTAGGTAAAAAGCAAACCATCGCGTCCCTACGAACCTAATTCAAAGAAAAAGTCACCTGACGCCCCAGGTGATAACGCAAACGGGCCAAAACGTTTAGTTTGTCAAAAATTTGTACATCAAAAGAAATCCCTCCACTCAATTCCCAAGATCTGAACGGAATTCGGTATTATTGATACGAGAATTTGCAAATATACGAAAAACATTCTCTTGGGGGCGGGAGTGCTCGTAATATACGAATACGAACGAAGAGACGGCTTTTACGACGTGCCAGTGAGTGTTGGCGAGATACGGAATAAGGATATTATGTCGAACCTATCCAGTACAGAATAGTGTTTTCTTATAAACAGCTCACGGAATACATTTTGATTTAATAAAAATCTTTACGAGGTACCGTAACTGAATAGTTTTCAATACGATTCACAATAAGTAAGAATAGGTGAGACGTTCATGAGTGAGATCTACCGCGTTCTTTTGTTTTATTTTAGAAACATTGAACGAATTATGAAACTACCAGTTTTTGCTAGTGTTCATTTAGAATTTGACTCTGTCTTGTAATAATATAATTCAATCATGATTCGAAAGAGACGTGGCGCCATCTATTGTAATAAGAACGTTATTGTTGTTTTGATGAAAGGTACCTTCTGACCGTTTCTATACACCAGACAACGAATATACAAAATATCAGAATGATCGGTTCAGTAGTTTAGACGCTAAAAGATAACAAACTAAAATAAACTTACTTTGGCAGTTATAATATTAGTTAAGTTTGAATTTTCTACTTGCATTTGGGAAAACAAAAGGGGACAATTCAGTGCTGTCCTGCATTCTGCTTTTACGTACAATGAATCGTTTTAAAACAAAATGTGTACCATTAAAGCTCGAACAAGAAAATTTAGATTAGCTTTATTCGACCTGCATTAAACAGCTACTCGCATCCATTTCTCGTAATTGGCTCCTTTAACATTAGTGGTTAAAGTTGGGATATAGCGGGAACTCGAAGGACCAATATTGCGTGACTACAATTTTGCGCGGGAAAACAATTTATGCGGAATGTATTTGTTGCCAACACTTATATGAGAGTAACGGGAAAGAGGGACTTACTTGAAGGTGAGGATGATCGCCTGGACCGATGATGGATGCGACTGGAGTGCGCCGGGATGAGATCCAGCACGTGTTCCGGAGATTTCTTCACTTCACTTGGGTTTTAATTGTCCCACGTTGTGTTGGCCAACACGTATTTCAAGATTTAGAGTCTTTGCGGTGGTTTAGCTGTTAGTTTCTGCGGCGCGCGCCGCGGAAGCAAGCGGTAAATATATGTGTGGTGCGGTGAGCGATTCAAACGGAATAGCAAAAATCCACCGTGGTGTTCTCCTGTCAAAAACCGCGGCGGAAGTTGACGTGGACCTTTCTCTTTCTGTCGCATAGGACGTAGTAGGAAGGAAGGAGATAGGTGTATCAAATAAGTGTTGACAACATGAAAAAATATGCGTGTTTTGGAAATATAACAATGAGATGTACCACGCTCGTATATACTATAGTAAAAAACTTATACTACAGAAACTTGCGTAAGCATCCTGCCCGGCTTTGAGGATACGTAGTATTCTCAAAAAGGGAAAAAATGTACGTTAAAGCGGATTAAAAGAGAGAAAAATAAGTAAATATGTTAATTACAGCAAAAATTTTATTACGTGGTGATATTATTGAGAAGGTAAAGGACATAACTTGACAACGGGTCTCTTGAAAGAGCCGCTGCATGTCTTCACCATAGCAACGCGGGTTGTCCCATCCTTACCAGGGAAAACCTCTGTGATTATGCCCATTGGCCAGCGTAAAGGAGGGACATCGTCCTGATGCATGAGAACCACCGTACCAATCTTAATACTGTCTGCGGCATTCAACCATTTTTGCCTAACTTGTAAGTTATGTAGGTATTCTATTCGCCATCTTCTCCAAAAGCTGCAAACCATTTGGTCAAGCAACCTTTTGCGGCAAGTTAGAGGCTTCGTTGTTTCGGGAACGTTCACGACAGGCAACGAAGTCAACGGAGAAGCCATTATAAAATGCGCGGGAGTAAGCGGTTCTGGGTACGGATCCTCAGTCAGGACACAGAGCGGTCTGGAATTTAGAACTGCCTCAATTTCAGTGAGAACAGTCGAAAGCTCCTCATATGTGAGAAGTTGAGAACCGATAACACGGTATAAATGCGATTTAATAGATTTAATATTAGATTCCCACAGCCCTCCAAAGTGGGGAGCGCGGGGTGGAATCATTTTCCACTCTATGCGGTAGCGGTTAGCAAGTAGTTCTTGCAATTGAGCCTTGGCTCCAACGAAATTTGTCCCGTTATCGGAGTATAGGTGAGAAACCGGTCCTCTGCGGGAGATGAATCTTTTAAAAGCGGAGATAAAAGTATCCGATGACACGTCGGTAACTAATTCAATATGAACCGCTTTGGTAACGAAACAAATAAATAAACAAATGTAAGCCTTCTGGCTTCTTTGACCTCTGCGTCTACACAAAGTTACTTTAATAGGACCAGCGTAATCCACACCCGTATGCACAAAAGCCTTAGTCTCCTGCACGCGACAAGCGGGTAAATCAGCCATCTTTGGGCTAGGGTGAGAAGGAGAAATTTTGAAACAAAAGTTACAAGCATGTACTCTTTGTCTGATGACACCTCTAGAAGAGAGGATCCAATATTTTTGGCGTAACAGAGAGCTTAGAAGGCTTACACCGGCATGACAATGAATGCGGTGATAATAATCTATTAGAACATGTGTAAAATTATCATGTTTCGGTAAGAGAGCGGGATGCTGAGCTTCATAAGGAAGGTTCGCGTTTGACAACCTGCCCCCGATTCTAATTATGTTGTGCTCGTCTATAAAGAGATCGAGTTTTTTAAACTGTGAGCGAAGTTTTTTACTTTTAATTTCGTCATAAATATCTAGGAAATGAAATTGTTGAATACAACGAATTAAATAAATTTCAGCGGTAGCTAATTCACGGACAGTAATTGTCTTAAGTGATTTGTCGTAAGGAATGATACGTAAAAATCTTAAAATGTATACAATTATACGCAATATTTTATTTAAAGATGAAAATTTTAGAGAAAGGCTATATATTAAATTAAGTTCTGATACGGTAGATACTAAGGTTAGTGATTTATTATTAAATTCAGGCAATTCCTCGCTGCATGAAGACACAAACGGAGTGATAGGCCACTCAGCAGTTGGGCGCAGAAGCCACTCAGGGCCATGCCACCATAAACCGTGGTTTAGCAACTGTTCAGGTAGAAGACCTCGAGAAAGACAGTCACTAGGATTTTCTTTTCCGTTAACATGGTAAAAATGTTTAGGATCAAGATTTTCTTGACATTTAGCGACGCGGTTACTAACAAAAATGTTCCATCTGTGCGGTGAGGAATGAATCCATGAAAGTGTAATTGTAGAATCGGAGAAGGCAAATATTTCATTAATAGCTATACGAGAGCGGTAAGTGTCATAAACTAATTTAATTAAGTTCGACAAAAGAACAGCGGCACAAAGCTCTAGACGAGCCAGAGATACGACCTTAACAGGTGCAACTTTGGATTTAGCACACACCAAAGTTACGTGTGTGTTACCATATGTGTCAGTGACGTGTAAGTATATGACGCAGCCATACGCATTCAAGCTGGCGTCAGCAAAACCTACTATATTTGTCACGCAACCCATAGCAACGGCTACATGACGAGGCAATTTTAAAGAAGAAAGTAGAGGCAGTTGCTCTTTAAATTTTTGAAAAAGATTTACAATAGACTCGGGCGGAGTTTCATCCCAATCTGTGTTTAATTTCCATAATTCTTTTATGAGTAGTTTCGCGAATAAAACTACGGGAGCAACTAGACCGAGAACATCCCACAAACGGGCAACAGTGGAAAGTATGGAGCGTTTAGTACAACTTTTATCCAAACTAGATGTCGTGAAGGTGAAACAATCCTCGGAAGGAATCCATTTGAGTCCAAGAATTTTTAAATTATCCCCGTCAGAGAAGTTAATAGAAGAACGGTTGGAGTGTGGAATAGTCTCTAGTAGTTCAGAGGAATTACTTGCCCACTTATTAAGATCAAAGCCCCCCGCCTTAAATAAGTCGATAAGTTCTGCGGAGAGAATCTTGGCTTCCTCCAAAGTAGCGGTCGAGTTAGCCAAGTCATCCATGTATAGCTCATGAGAAGCGACAACGGATGCGCGCGGGAAGCGATGTTTTTCATCCTCTGACAGCTGGCGCACAGTGCGCATGGCTAGGAAAGGACTGGGCTTGAGACCAAATGCAACTCGGTTAAATTGAAATTCGCGAACAGGTTCAACTGTATTAAATCGAAACAATATTTTCTGGTATTTTCGATGCTCATCAATAACAGCAATTCGAAGATACATCTGTTTTATGTCAGCTGTAACTGCAATAGGGAATAAACGGAAATTTAGAAGTAATAAAAATATGTCAGCCTGTAAATTCGGCCCTGTGTGTAACAAATCGTTCAATGACACGCCATTATGAGATTTAGCGCTCGCGTCAAGGACAATACGAACTTTAGTAGTCTGCTTATCATTCCTAATAACAGGGTGATGCGGTATATAATAACCTATAGTCTGGTCAACAGAACTAGGCGTAGTTTCAGTTAAATAATTTTGATCAAGATATTCTTGGATTATTTCGTTATAACTCGCGCGCAAAGCAGGGTCGCGAAGCTTAGTTTTTTCCAAATTAATTAAACGTCGATAAGCGACAGCATAAGAATTTCCGAGTGAGTCTGGATTTTTACAGAATGGTAAAGCAGTACAGTACCTACCACTAGAGTCACGTGACACACTAGAAGCGAACAGCTGTTCACACTCGAGTTCAGCAGGGCTCATAAAAGGTTTTGACGGTATTTCTTCAATGTTCCAAAATTTATGTAACGATTCGTCTAACGAAAGAAAACAATGAGAATTATCTGTATTTAACGCGGTAGAAAAACATGAAGCGGTATTTAAATGAACGGAACTTTTATCATTGTTAGATAAACTAGCGGGTACCTCACCCATAAGAATATAACCAAACACGGTTTCAATTGCGGAAGGCGCGGTAGGTGAGATAATTTTATTATGCAGTAATAAATACGGGAAAAGTTTAGCCCCTAGTAATAGTTCAACCTCACCGGGAATGTGCCACAGTGGATCGGCTAGCGGTAATTCAAGCAAATGTTGCACTGTGGAAGTGTCAACAAAGTGAGATGGTAATTTATCCGTGATACAATCGACTACAAGAGCGGTTATTTTAAAAGAATTAGTTTTATTTTTAGCAGTTACTGTTATCTCAACGTATCCTGTAATAGGTCGCGAAGACGTTCCGACACCCTTTATAAATGAATTTGAAAGCGGTATAATGTTTAATTGTAGCTTTTTACAACAAGCTGAAGTAATTATATTATTTTGCGAAGCGTTGTCTATTAAGCATCTAACGGAAACGTACTTGTTATATTTGTTATCAACATAGACTTGTGCTGTTGACAAAAGTACAGTGGTACGTGGAATGTTTGAGCCGACGCGAGAACATGCACACAGCGCCACCTGTGGCGAATGCTCGGAACTAGGTACAGCGTCAGTCGATATCGATGTCGCAGGCTGTGAACTTTGGTCGAGATGTAACATTGAATGGTGTTTTTTGTGACATGTCCTACAAGTATGTGTAGATTTACACTGTGAAGCAGTGTGCGTTGCACTAAGACAGTTTACACATCCACGTTTGTTTTTAATAAAATCCAAACGCGCGTTGGCTGATAATGCCTGAAAGGCTGGACAGGTGTAAAGCTTCCAGTGATCATTTTTAGTACAATATAAGCAATTTTGATTATTGTCACAAGAAACAAAAGTATGAACAGTACTATCACGTGACTGATTACGATAAGAATTATTTTTATTATGATTAACGGAAGAGGTCCGAGAAGAAACAGTTCTATCTAATATTTTAACTTGCGATTTTATGAAGTTAACGAAATCCGTATATGTGGGTATCTCCTCATCTCTCATATGCATCTCGAATAAATGTACGGTAGCGGGGTCTAATTTTTTCAAAGCTAAATTTAATAAAATGAAATCTTTTAAGTCGTTAATTTGTAATTGTTCTAAGGCAGAAACAGACGCGTGAAAACTTTCAATAAAACTATTTAGAGAGGCGGAATTATTTGTTGCGGGTTTAATATTTAATAAGTTAGACATGTAGTGTGAACCTAGCGCTCGTTTATCTTGGTACTTTTGAACCAAACTGTTCCAAATCGAAGCGTAATTTTCCCCGGACGGAATAATTCCGGCGGTGATTTGCAATGCGTTTCCTTTCAAGTTACCAATTAAATACTGCACACGTTGAGAGTCCGTAAGGTTTATATTATTATGGATATTTGATTTAAATGACTCGTAGAAAACAGGCCAGTTTTCAATCCTACCATCAAAGAAAGGAATCTGAATTGGAGGTAGTTTGATCGAACTTCTAGAATGTTTCGCGTTGTCCTGTGACATTGAGTCATCTAATGACCTTGAAGACTTCGCAGCGATAAGTGAACGAATTCTCTCGACACGGGTATAAACGCCGTCAAAGGATATTTGACTGTTATAGTCGATTTTATGATCAGGATCTATTTGTAAGCAATATGTATTTATTTTATCTAGGTTGGTACTAAATTCCTGACGATTAATTGAGAGAATTTCGGTGTCTGCCATGAACGTTTCTACCGACCGAAGTTCAATACTAGTCGTATTTATTTTCTTTGAAGTTTCATATAGTGACGATAAACGTTCAAAGATTGCTTGATTTTTAGCTTGAAGTAATTTAACTTTCATTTTAAGATCTTCCATGTTGAAATAGTTACTTAGAAAATACAGCGAATAATGATATTGGTTATAGCGGGTAGACTTACAATAATTATTTTATTGTAAGTGGGGTATAAAGAAAGAATGCGGTTGAATATAAGCTATAGGCAAATGTGCCGAACTAACTTATGATAATTAGCGGTTTTTATATTGACCTGTGCTATTTAATGCAGCAGGCGCAATATTAAGTTGGTACGTGGTTCTCAATGAATAAGTACCTAGCGAGATGTACGAACGTTAGTACGCGTTCAATATGGCGGTTTTATGGACTTCGGTATTTGACCTAAATCCTAGGTATGAGACCTAAAAATGCTGATTCTTTGAATCCGACTCGAATGGACCAAAAACTTATGGTTAAAGTTGGGATATAGCGGGAACTCGAAGGACCAATATTGCGTGACTACAATTTTGCGCGGGAAAACAATTTATGCGGAATGTATTTGTTGCCAACACTTATATGAGAGTACCTAACGGGAAAGAGGGACTTACTTGAAGGTGAGGATGATCGCCTGGACCGATGATGGATGCGACTGGAGTGCGCCGGGATGAGATCCAGCACGTGTTCCGGAGATTTCTTCACTTCACTTGGGTTTTAATTGTCCCACGTTGTGTTGGCCAACACGTATTTCAAGATTTAGAGTCTTTGCGGTGGTTTAGCTGTTAGTTTCTGCGGCGCGCGCCGCGGAAGCAAGCGGTAAATATATGTGTGGTGCGGTGAGCGATTCAAACGGAATAGCAAAAATCCACCGTGGTGTTCTCCTGTCAAAAACCGCGGCGGAAGTTGACGTGGACCTTTCTCTTTCTGTCGCATAGGACGTAGTAGGAAGGAAGGAGATAGGTGTATCAAATAAGTGTTGACAACATGAAAAAATATGCGTGTTTTGGAAATATAACAATGAGATGTACCACGCTCGTATATACTATAGTAAAAAACTTATACTACAGAAACTTGCGTAAGCAATTAGCTAAGTACGCTACTTTACATTTTCGTTTGGGATTAGGAGCATTGTAACGAAGTTCTCATTGGAAAAGTTTTAAAGCGAAATCTGTACTTTAGTTGAGACATTTTAGCTTTTTTTCTCTGGGATGGCACGTGATGGCTAATAGTTTTATACAGGGTGTAAACACAAAGCCGTTAACCAATCATTCTGTACATCAAACTAAGTAACTTTACGCAAAAAATAATGCTGGGAAACAACTTTTTTTTTGAGGTTATAAATCATGTTTTGTGGTAGAACTCAGTGTAACGCACTTAACACATTGTGCTGATGGATGGATTGAATAGTACAGGGATCGTGGAGGTGTTAAAAGTTAAAATCATTAAAAAAAAAACTTGTACTTATTTTAAAAAAAACTTGTCAAAAAGTTGTAACTTTGACCCCCCATATCTCCGTAACTAGAAGGTTCCCAGGTATGGTGTAGAACAGAAAAATGATCGCAATGATAGGGAGAACAAATGCCTTTCGGCTTCGTGAAGAGGTGTTTTACACCCTTTAGATGGCAATGATGATTATATATCATTAGGTAAGTCAGCTGGGTTCTGGAATGGCGACCGTGAACTGGAAGACGTTGCGTTGAAAAGCCTCCCACTAGGTAGACTGATGACCTGATGAAGGTTGCGGGGATCCACTGTATGCGAGATGCACGTATCAATGGGGCGACACTTGGGGGAGGCTTTTGTCCAGCAGTGGACGTCTTTCAGTTGAAATGATGACGATGATGATGGTAGTAGGTCCTCTGGTTGTTTCCAGTAAAAAGCATTTTGCATTTGCAGTTTATTTTTTGGGAGGACTGACAATAGGCTAGTTTCCACCATCAATACATTGCAAAACTAATTAGTCCGTCAGTTAGAGTATTGGAAAATAATGGACACGTATTTTTTGTTTTTGTAAATCACTGAGTACTGACAAAGATAAAACGCATCAAAACTCGGGAGTGGGGGCTCGTGACGTCACAACGCACTAAAAACTATAGCACGGGGTGACGTATTGCGAATTTTAAAAGCGTCGTATCTTCGTCAATTTTGGTTTATGTAACAAAAGAAAAAATACGGGTCAAATATTTTTTTATTATCTAACTGACGGACTAATTAGATTTTTTTAGGACACAAGCCTATTCGTTCATGTCGCTTGACCATAATAACTCATTTCAAATTAATTGATGATTTCATACGTAATTCAAACATAATAAAACGAATAGTGTTGTAGCATACGTTCAAAATGGCAGCCAGTCAGACAAACCGCGTACAAACGACGCGTAATGCGGTGTATTACGACACACTCATTCTGATATATTGCACAGAGACCTGACAAGATTAATTTATGGGACCGCGACAAATTTTGGTTGGAAACTCTTTATTTGTTTTACTCTGACCGTGTTGGTCCCAACAATGATTCATTATCAGTCTTTAGTTATAGTCCACTATTGGACACAGGCCTCTCTAATTGCATGCCATTCAACTCGATTCTCAGCAACTCTCATAACGCTACTAGCAGTTTAACCTTACGTTTGTCGATTCTCGGTCTCGTATCAAGTACATCTACAGCAATAGGGGAGACTACAAAAAAAACCTAATTAATCCGTCAGGTAGATTATTAAAAAATATTTGACTCGTATTTTTTCTTTTATCACGTAAATCAAAATTGACGAAGATGCGACGCTTTTAAAAATCTCAATACGTCACGCCTAGGTATCATTTTTAGCTAGTTCTGACGTCACGAGCCCCCACTCCCGAGTTTAGATGCGTTTTATCTTTGTCAATATTCATTGATTTACAAAAACATAAAATACGTGTCCATTACTTTTCAATTCTCTAACTGACGGACTAAATAGATTTGTAATATTTTGATAGTGTCGTCATGCCTATTGTAGAATGCATCTAACTTCGGGGGTATCCAAAGAGTGATAAATGGATTAAGATTGCGCAGCCGTCTCACATTGAGGCATAGAGTCAGTTTGGTACGTAGTACGTTATTAAGATTTTTTATTTTTAATTCAACTTGTTTGATTTTATTGTATGTATTTACAAACAAAAGTATATATGTAGAGTATATCAACTGTCTGGTGACCACGACACAAGCCTTGCTTAGTGTGGCACTAGATGGCGCTGTGTGTAATGTCCAGCGATATTTATTTATTTATTGTAAAGAAATAAACAGTACAATCGATTCCGTTCGTTTTTACGTAACTATAAACCGGGACAGTTAATTACATTATCACCTAGGAAGACGGTTGTCTTCCTGGAAAGAAAAGCCCCTAAATCCGAAAGTTCCTGGAAGGGTGAAATGGGTTTTGAAAGTTTGTGTGTGAAAGGTTTTACACGCAAACCTTCAAAACCCATTTCACCCTTTCAGAGACTTGTACTATAATGTATTCTCTGTTTAGAGGAAGAATGTTCATAATGCTAGTGAGTACTTCACTCATTTGTTACGTATTGTATAATTCTAAACCAAGCGGGTTAGGCTGTCTGTCAGTCAACTTAAATTTTTTCTAAAGTAGATAAATAAGGTATTTTGGAGAGTTTAAAAGACTTAGTGGACGTTACTAACGACATAGCTGTGGGACAGATAATCTACTGCATCAGGTCTCCTGAATCACATAGTATGCACTTCCTCGGGCCGCAAGAACAATATATTGTCCCGGCGGACACATCGGTAAGTGCATGCTCTTTAATGTGTGGAAACGCTTCGGAGAACGAAATTTAGTGATCTAGTTTATGTTCGTAGTTTAAAGGATCGGATGTGCCTCGTTAAAATCTCATGATCACTTTAACTCTTGTGGAAATTCGGGGCAACACCGAATAGGAATATTGCTGGAGTCATTGTCCGGGCTATGTTTGAATCTTCTGTTCTGAGGGACGCTCCACCGATCTTGCTTATTGGGTAATATTTTCGTCACAAGCCATGGTGCTCAGAAATGAGCCGGTCACAGGGAATTTCATCTCTTTGCGGGCGCAGCTTTAGAATACGATCTTGAAATATTCGTACCGCTCGCGAAGTACCGGCGCCATAACGTCTGCTGAGCTTTGCTAGCTAATTTAATTTGAACCTGTACATTAAGAGTTGTAAGTTTTACAATTACATTTTGATCAGTTGATGGTCAGAAAGTCTATTTTTTTTTGCGAACGTCAAGATCTCGTATAACAAAATTCAGAAGAAGAAGTCAGTGTCATGATCTAAGAGAGCACACTGGAGATCTAGCGGTTATTTTGTTACACCTTTTACTCTATCTCAGCTGGTTTTGCACTATTATATTAGATGCCCAAAAATGTATTATCTTCATCATTTCACATTGACCGGTCCCGTACAACTCGCATGAATAATAAGTTTTATCTTTTTTTTTTGTGTTAAAGTCAAACATGATCAATGCAACATCTCATGCAATGCAGATTTTATTAAAATCTGTTTTAGCGCCGTGTGTTACACCGTACTTTTCACTACGATTGCGAGAAAATAAAATAACCATATTTAATATGATAGTTTATTTTATTATAAATGAAATGTACAATTTGTACTGTTGTTCTAATGAGATGTTTTTTCCCGGCAACATAATCTCAGTTCTCTGTGAAGATCGACGAATATAACATTGTGTCGTCTGTGAGGTAAACGTAGGAGATAAAAAGAAATTCAAATAAATAATACAGAAAAAATCTTAAAATTTCGCGCCAATGCCTTTTTTTATTTCTTCTGTAGCTGGAATGCAACGCACACATCCTGCCAAAGAGTTCGGCGTTCGGCGCGTTTGGTTCCATTTTTAAAATAAAATGTTTTTTTTTTTTTTTTTATGGAACAGTAATAAGTCAATTCTTCATGAATTATGAGTAAAGACTTTGCGCTTTCGAACACCGACTACGAAATTTAAAAAAAAAAAGCTTATTTTCCCTAGGGCTATAATGAGCAATTTTACGGCCCCTCTGGTACGCTATTATGACGGTCTTTTCGAGCAAGAGGAGTGAAAACACAATAACAGTTCTGTAACATCAGCGCAGCGGCATAATAAACAAGCAAAATCAATCTAAACCTCCCAAATTAGCAAGTAAATCAAACGCCGCGACGGTAAGTTATGCATAAACTCGATATCTACCGTTAAATTAACCACGGAGCAAATTTAAAATTACATTTTCCGCTACACTGCCACTGAGTCACAATTGGCTGGCACTTGGCATATCCGGCCAAGTTCTCGACTGGTGTTATCAATCAAGTAGTGCCGTGTGATCGTTGCTTTGTTTGTGAATCGTGTGAAGGAGTCTTAATGGAGTTTCGTGATTAGTCCTTGTTACGTGGAAAAAAAAGTTGTTTGTTTAAATTTTAAATATTGATTAGGTTTTTAGGTGAAACGAAATAGGTGTAAATCGTAATAGGAAAACAGGGGCAGGCATGATGTTGTCACAAGTTATTATATCATACTTGTGAACTGTTTCAATGTGTGTTTCAAAGTGTTTTTGTGGAGTTTTTAAGCCTTTTACTTTTTGACTTTGGAAGAGTCTGTGCTGCTGAAAGTACCTTTGAATGAGTGCCGTTTTTGTTGTCATTTCAACAAAAACGGCACTCATTCAAAGGTACTTTTATAACGAACTAGCTTATTGTCAGTTTTCTGTACGAATATAATAAACGTCAAAGTTGTTCTACCTGCCTGTCGGCCTGTATTTCTTTTACCTTTTCGTGCCTAATTTGGATGTACCTTAAGGATATTTAGGAAATTTAGGATATTTTTTATTCCAGTAGTACGTTACCGTCGGATAATTGACGACCTGAGCGAGAAAACCCGAAGGCAACAGCTAGTAATTTATAACGAAGGTTTCAGTCCCAGCTTTAGTTCGCTTGTGAAAAGCGAGTGCGATGAAAAACTTTCCCATTTAATTAGAGGCTCTGCAATCTCACAGTTTTTGAGCTTGTTCAATTAGTTTTGCGTGTAGGTATAAGTTTTGTAGTTGTAAATGTGGAAATAGTTAGTAATTTGGTTTTGTGAGCACTTTTAGAAGGGCGTGTTGAAATATGTTTTGGAAACTGTTATCAACAGATTTAGGTACTTTACTCAAAAACTAACTCTTATTTCACCGGTTTTAGGTTAACAGTTTATTAAAGAGGTATATTTTATTAATCTTGCATACAATGGTACGAATTCTTTTAGCATCAAAACCTAGATTCTCCCTTTTGTTACTTTTGATCCTACTTGTGGTTTTAGAAATCTGTAACTGGGTGAAAATTAAAAAAAACCACCTAAAGTTTGATTTATTTCTGTTTTTGTTTGTGGTCTTGTGAATAAGTCTTCGTTTTTTTTTTATTGGACATAATTATGAAGTGCTTTCTATTTATTTTTACAGAAATCTGTCTGTGAATTTTTACCCAGTCATGTTTGAACACAAACAACATGTCTGAACCAGGCGTGACTCCTACATTACTCCTAAATAAACAAACTGCACTAAATGAATGAAACTTTTAGTTTGTTTTTAATTACAACACTCGGTGATTTTCTGCTTCAGACAGAATTATTATTTCTATAAATAAAAAAATATTGAAATGAAATTTAAAAGCGTTTAATTATTGGGCAGGGTGATTAAATATGCTTATTTATTTGTTGAAATGTTAATTACTGTGCATAGTAGTTAATGCTACTCGTACCATCTGTTGATTCCAACTAAAAAACTTAGAATCAATCATGAGTATTTCTGTTAATCATACATACTTAAAATCACGCCTTATTCCCTTAGGATGGTAGGCAGATAGGTACCACAAAACGCCATCTACTACGATCCTAACATAGGCCCTCCTTTCGCCTCGTCCACTTCATATACGCATGCTGGTTATATTGAGACAATAAAACATTGTTCATACAGACAGCAACGATACAGTCCATATCCTAGATATTATCACTATCTGAACTCAATCTACAAAAGCCAATCTCCGATAAAGCCTGACAAAAAAAAAACTGCCGAGCCACCAAACGAACAAAAAAGTCGTTATTTGAATTTCGAAACAAAATCTAGCAAAAGATTCCGCGCTCATATTTCGGTCAATCTCACTGCGTGATGCGAAGAAAACAGAATGATGGATTAATCCTTAATTGCCGTGACATCACCAACTGTTCTCGATTTTCTTCAGTTGCCATTAAATTAGAAAACGCTTCCAAAACACTCACCCCTCTTCAATTTTTAATCCAGTCTCATTTGCGAATGGTTCTTGCAAAATAATCTGTAAGATGAGGAAGTTAAAGATTGTTTTTTGTTGAACAATGTTTTTGACGGTTCTGAAAAGTTTGATCGATAGTGTAAACCTGTTGTGTTTGAATATTGCAATTTTCACAGCTTAATGTTACCTACTTAGGTAGGATAAGTACAAAGGACCGATTTCCTAAAGAAGATTTGTTTTTTTTTTCAGTCTAATCATGTGGCTGAGATAAGAATGCTAAGAGGGAGGTGGTGTGAATCGATTAAATAAGGCATTAATACAAAAGAGGAAGTCTGCAAGTGGTGCCGGTCATTGAAATGTAGTGTGGAAATCGGTTATCGTCGTATGGACATGTGGAAGAATGAGGAATATGTAGTGAGAAAACAATTTAGAATGAATGTTTTTAAGCTATTGCATAGCTTCTATCGCGGGCCTTGAGCGTGGAGACCGAATCCAGAAATTCTGTAACGAAAATAACCTAACACCCCATGTCAGATAATGACAAGCTAGTTTTCTTTTTAATATATTGTCGTAACTAGGAGTTGTAGGTTGTATACATTTGATGTTAGACCTTCTTCGTAACCATTTTATTCTTCTATGTTCTCGAACCATCATTATAAAATTCATAATTTCATCGTGATGGGAAGCCGAGCCTGAACATTCAGTCTGCGTTTGGTCCTCGAGCCGGCAACAAGCGGAAAAATAAATTAAATAAATAATTATAATTGCATAAGTTGATAAAAAATGCTATGCATTACTATGCAATAGCTTTACCGCGGCAGTCCCCGAGTGCCACACGTTTTTTTTTATTATTTAATCCATAGTACAATAGTTTTACTAAATATAACATCTGCCAAACTGCAAAGCAATTTGTCGGCAGTCGGTTCTAGCGGAATCTTAATAATATTCTATCTAAGTTAAATTATAAATCTACGTTAAAACTAGGTTATTGTAAAACTAAGACTAAGACAATGGGTCAATCAAAGCCACTTTACTCAACGCCATCAGTCAACCAACGTCATGAGACCATCCCTTCGTCATAGTCATCAGTGTAGGGTAAACAAGAATAAGATGTATGTGTATGTAGTTGGCTATAAGAGGAGACCAAGACCAAAGAAACGATAAATGGACCGATTAAAGGATGATATGGATAGAAATAAGGTGACTGCTGAGATGACAAGTAATAGAAGTATGGAAAAATATTGCAGAGATTCCTAATAAATGATGATAGATGATTGTTGTGTTTAATGGACTGAAAACACACTACATCTTTGTTCAAACTGCGGCAAGTATTGTGATTCACGCACACAACAAAATAAGGCCGAGAACAAATACTTTAGAAAGATGTACAACAGTTTTGTTTGGAAATTCATGTTCTAAGCGAATTTACCCAACAACAACCTTTTGTTCCCGTTTTTATCCGTTCACCATACAAAGCTACAGTCTATTGCTGGTTACATTCCATTCATAATAGGAACATACGCGTATTTTGGCACAAAACGCTCGTTCATTCAGCCTAGTGAGAACAACTGTAACAAAAATAGGTTATCCTCAATAAAAATAGAATATAACAAGCGCTTTCGTATCGCTGTGGGTCCAGTGACATTCGTGTTACAGGGTGGGATGGATCGACGTACCGATGATAAGTTTCTATGTATTCGTAGTTCATTTAAAAAGAAGGCTTTCTATACGTTTACTAACATAGGTATAAGTTATCTTTTTGTTTTTTTTTTTACTAACCCATATGGATGCTGTTAAATTAAAGATTGTTTTAATTGGAACGAAGTTCCTTAGCGCGCGTTGTGAAAGGGGGCTAGACGGAAAAAATTCTTACGAAAAAGTTGTCACGACACTTTTTTTCTTTTTAAAAATAAATGAAGGTTGCAATGCGTTTGTTTCATTTCTATTTCGCATTGAACAGTGTGGTGTCGCGACGATTATTTTTGTTGAGTGAACATTATATTTGTTAATAATAAAAAAATATTATTATAACTTAAAAAAAAAAAAAATTATTACAGTTCCTTCACTAGTTAATCGAAAGAACTTCGTTCCATCCGGGTGTCCCTTGACACCTCTCAAGTTTTTTTTTTGTTTATTTTATACATGTCGGGTTTGTCAGGATTTATTTCGTTAGGCTCGAGCATTTTGTGGGCAGAAGACGGGTTTCGTGCTATGAAAACTCACTAAATGCGATACTTTGTTTATTGTCAGGTGCTCGGTTCGGGTTGGTTGTTTCCATGGAGAAGAACCGGCAAGAAACTCCATGGTTACTCTTGTCAAACATATCTACACTGAGTAAACTAACAAATTACTTGACATTACACTTTCACACTGTAACACTGAGCACAATGAATCGGATACAGTTTCAAGACGTCTTAACTCCACTGCGATCAGACCTAGAATGTCGTCCTCGCGGTGATCTGTTAACGTCAGGACTCTGTAGAAGCACGCCACGGCGGGGGTAGACTGGTCTCTAGGTCGCGTGATGTCACCACTGGCGCGCTTTGATTCATTCCCGTGTCCATACCAATGACCGGATCCGACACGGCCATCCTGCTTGCACACGTCCTCGTGTGATGATACCTGCAACCAAATACTCCACCACAGAATTTTGTTCCACTCGGTCACTCCTGACCAAACCCTATATTCATCGGGTCAGTGAAAATAAAGAACTCTGTTTTATTTTAACCCAATCCTATTCTAATAAAATCAAACGTCATAACATAACGCCTGAACTCCCCAAAGGGTTAAACAGAGGTGCACCTAATAGTACACTCACACTCCGGTAGTTATGTCCAAGTCCCATGTACCATCAACTGGGCACTAATCCAGACTCCGTGGCTTCACTGAGAAATTCTTGATGGAAAAACCCAATAGCACTTTGCCCGATCTGGGAATCGAACCTAGGACCTCATGCTCAGCAGTCGCGTTTGCCACCACTAGACCAACGACGTAGTTTATTAAATCAAACACGGTTAAATTGATAAAACTTGAAAATAGGTCAACCCTTGGGCCATGCACCACAGTCGTTCGAATCAACCTTTAAAACTCTACTACAATAAAAACTTGGAAGCTTACAGTAACCATCGATTAAAACTTCTAACGCCACGGCTCTCCAGCCGACCAGCAATCGCATTGCTCTCACACATCCAGCGCATGGATCAAAACTTCTGTACGCATATCCATCAAGTGGATCGCCCGTGTGCATCACCCACTGACTACACACTACGGTCTCTCTAGACCCCGACCTCTGCCAGAGTTAAACGCGCATCGCGCACCCACGGACTACTTGAGTTGCCTCAAGAGACACCGATTTCTACCGGGCTACGACTACGTAATAACCACTGGTACGGTCGAACACAATACGGCCGATAGAATCCTTTACTCGACTTTCTACCACAACTTAAGCTTACTCATCATTATGAAAATAAACACCAACATTATTCAATATCGACTGGTACGTGACCCACTGGTATCTTCCTTAGCCTACCCTGTACATATTTGTAGACACGCCTAACGTTCAAAACTTTCAGTTAATGACGATCAGCGTCCACAATCTCTAATCACTACAAGCAACATTAAAATTTACTCTTTCATTAAGGTCCATCGAGTTCCAGAATCAAAATCGAAACACTCACCAAAGAACTTCCATATTCCGACTCGACGGTGCAAAGGTCGACTTGCTTCTCCACCAGTACAGCAGCACACGACCAACGCTGTCCTGCTGCGCAGCGACTAGCAATGTGCCCCGGCGTGCCACACTTGGAGCACACCAGTGAACTGCTGCAGGCCTGCGGTCGCTGCCCAACGCCTGTAGCAGCCGTCACAGGCAACCGCTTCTTGATGGGGCGGTCGTCTTCGTCCGAAAATCCGCTTGTTTGTGTCGTTGTTTGCCGCATTCGCGACACTTGATTGGTGGTAGTGTCTAGCTCCCTGACGATGGGCGTATATTTTATTTTGTTTATTTTTGTTTTTCACTATTCACGTAAATGAGGGTGGTCGAAAATGTCTCGACGTACACGAATCTGGCCTTGAACAATTCTTTAAACTGGTCCCACGTACGACATACTCTAAACGATACAAAGTCTTTGTTTTGCATTTCAAATATAGTCCGATAGCGCTAGGCAATTTTGATGCCATAAGTTTCAAAAATTCTAAAGTTTATTATTTTTTGCCTGTGGATACAGTCGTACCTACGGAGCTTATTATTGCATTTTGTGTCATATCTGACCATAGCATTTTCAGTAATTCGATGTTTTGTGGTTGATTATTTTTAATCAAATTAAAATTGCCAAAATTGATTTAAAGTTTAAAATAATTATTATTTCTTATCTAGGATAGCCTGCGGAGTGTGCAAACCCAGTTTGTGTAATTTTCGTCCAGTGCAAACTGGCAAAAGTGTCAGTACGTAAAAACAGTACAAAAAAAAATTACAGTTTATGAAATAACTACATATTTTCTTTCTCAGATGGCTAACATAAGCTTATTAAATAAATTTGTGCCAAATTAGACCACGGAATTTAAAGTTATTTAACTATTTTGTTTTTCCAAGCTACGAAAGCTTCAAAAAAATATTACAATTATTAGAGTTCACTTAGTCGAGATCATAAATGCATGTAAAGTCAACATTGTGAATTTGTGTCATTTTCATCCACGATATTTAAAATTATTAAGACTCAAAAACTATGGTTTTTTGAGCACCGAAGTTAGGATTTTCTGGGTGACCAATAGCAATAACATATATACCATTGGAGAAACCTTTTTAATGACAACTTTTGCTACTTATATAACTTTTACTAATTTTCAGTCCATTCAGAATTGTTGACGAAAATGAAGATGATTTAATTTCAAGATTGTCTATGCAACCAACAGCCATAAGATATACAATATTAGAAAGAGATTTCTAAGGAAAACCTTTTGCCTCTTACAACTTTCGCCAAATCTTATTCCGTTTGGAGTAATTAAGCTAAATAGGTGATAAGGTGACGATTTGATCACCGAAGTTAAGATTTTTGGAGTAACCAACATAAATCAACATAAATAATTTACACCGCTGGAGAGAGCTTTTCAATGACAAATTTTGCTATTTATATAACTTTTGCTAATTCGCAGTCCGTTCAGATTTTTTGACCTAAATAGCTGACTATCTGGACATCAAAGTTAAGATTGTCTAGGCAACCAATAGGCATAAGATATACAACAATAGAAATAGATTCTTAAGGAGAACCTTTGCCTCTTACGATTTTTGCGAAATCCTATTCCGTTCGGAGTTATTAAGCTAAATAGGTGACGATTTGAACACCGAAGTTAAGATTTTCGGAGTAACCAACAGAAATAATTTACACCGCTGGAAAGAGCTTTTCAATGACAAATTTTGCTATTTATATAACTTTTGCTAATTCGCAGTCCGTTCAGAGTTATTGACCTAAATAGCTGACTATCTAGACATCAAAGTTAAGATTGTCTAGGCAACCAATAGGCATAAGATATACAACAAAAGAAATAGATTCTTAAGGAGAACTTTTGCCTCTTACGATTTTTGCGAAATCCTATTCCGTTCGGAGTTATTAAGCTAAATAGGTGACGATTTGAACAACGAAGTTAAGATTTTCGGAGTAACCAACAGAAATAATTTACATCGCTGGAAAGAGCTTTTCAATGACAAATTTTGCTATTTATATAACTTTTGCTAATTCGCAGTCCATTCAGAGTTATTGACCTAAATAGCTGATTATTTAGACATTGAAGTTAAGATTGTCTAGGCAACCAATAGCCATAATATATACAACAGAAAGAGATTTTTAACGAGAACCTTTGCCTCTTTCGACTTTGGCAAATCGTATTCCGTTCAGTTATTAAGCTAAATAGGTAACGATTTGAGCACCGAAGTCAAGATTTTCGGAGTAATCAACAGCAATAACTTACACCGCTAAAGAGAAGCTCTCTTTAGTGGTGTAAGTTATTGAATGACAACTCTCAAAGTTATACATAATTTTTAGTCGTGTGTGTTGGTCGTCAATGTTTTCGATTGCTCGAGGTCTTGGGTGGAAACGGTAAACGGGGCAATAAGGGGAGCTACCTTAACCGTTGCAGCTACATAAAAATGGTCATCATCCATAATTTTTCGTAAAATTTTGATTCCCAATTACAGATTTTCAAAAAAATCTACAGCTAGCAAGAAAATTGCTATTTTATACAAATCATTTTTTTGATGTCAATCGATCCTATTTCTAATATTGATCAAAAACTTCTATCGGACCAACCCAGCTTGGAGTACTAAAAGTCAGAAATTGCAAAGTTTGAACCAAAATTTTTTTTGATGTTAATTGGTCTTGTTTATGAAACTCAATTGAAATTATAGCAGGTCCTAAGAAAGAATTTGTGAACCTTAAAAACAACAAAATAAATTAGCGAAATGATCACGAACACGCGCGGTACGTAACTTAACGTTTTTTGCGATTTCTGACTTTTTAGTACTCCAACCCGGGTTGGTCCCGTAGAAGTTTTTGATCAGTATTGCAAACAGTATCGAGTAACATAAAAAAAATTGTTTCAAACAAAATGTATGGGAAAAGTTTTTTTGCAATTTCTGACTTTTTTAGTACTTTAACCTGGGTTAGTTTAAAAGAACTTTTTGATCAGTATTAGAAACAGGATCGATTGGCATCAAAAAATGTTTTGTGTAAAATGGCAATTTTCTTGCTACAGTTAGCAAGAAAATTGCCTTTTTTTTTTTTAATCTGTGAATGGGAATAAAAATTTCACATGTTACGAGCCTAACGAAATAAATCCTGACAAACCCGACATGTATAAAATAAACAAAAAAAAAACTTGAGAGGTGTCAAGGGACACCCGGATGGAACGAAGTTCTTTCGATTAACTAGTGAAGGAACTGTAATATTTTTTTTTTTTGTAAGTTATAATAATATTTTTTTATTATTAACAAATATAATGTTCACTCAACAAAAATAATCGTCGCGACACCACACTGTTCAATGCGAAATAGAAATGAAACAAACGCATTGCAACCTTCATTTATTTTTAGGTCGCGTGATGTCACCACTGGCGCGCTTTGATTCATTCCCGTGTCCATACCAATGACCGGATCCGACATACATTTTGATCGTGTAGGTGTACCTTCGAAATATTTATATGTGGGGAAAGATGAGACAAGACTGAATTGGAGAGCCTGTATAAAAGTAGGTCAACGTCAGGTAGGCAGGTCTCGACTCAGTCTAAATGGTTTAGTTCGAAGAAGAATAGACTAAAAATAATGTTCTTGATTCACTCGCAGTCATGGTTAATACATATTTACAGTTCGTGCTTTTAGAAGTCTATCAAATGTAGACATTAGGGCTTTCTTTTTTTTACAAGACTCACCTACCATGAAATAAATCATCATCATTGAACCGAACACTTAATTAGTAATTTTCCTTTCAATTTTCGTCCTAATAAAGTGAAGTTTTCCAAACTCATCAATCATTTCTCTCTTACCAAGAAGTCTCAATACTTTAGAAAGTAAAGGAAACCAAATCTTTGGAGTACCTATGTATTTTAATAAAGTTATGGTACCTTTACTTTATTTATTGGTCAGAAGGAGTTACTGGGACATCCAGCTACTGAGAAATTCCTGATGGAAATACCCAATAACACTTTGTCCGGCCCGGAAATCGAACTCAGGCTCTCATGCTCAGCAGTTTGCAGTAGCGTACACTAGACAAACGAGGCAGCTATAATAGTAGATTTTGATACAAGTGGAGAAAGTTTTTTATTGTATTTCAAGGCGGTACTAACACACGAGCCGTAGGCATACACGAGCAGGAGGGTGTTTTTGATCCGAGAACTGCAATAACAAATGTCCACGTGTATCAAACGTCGTCTTTCAATACACTTTTAAGGAAATAAAATAAAAATAATGTTTAACATTTGTGTCATGAATTATTACGAGACTATGATTTAAATTTTATTTTATTTCCGCGCTTTGCTTAGCCAGGTTGAAGGAGAGGCAAAGGTACTCGTATCAAGCCGTTACACAGCCTAATATAAAATAGTACATTTTGATACAAGTGGAGAAAGTTTGTTATTGTATTTCAAGGCGGTATTAACACAGGAGCCGTAGGCGAGGGTGTTTTTGAGTCGAGAACTGCAATAACAAATGTCCACGTGTGTCAAACGACGTTTTTCAATACACTTTTGAATAAATAAAATAAAAGAATTTAAAATATTTGTGTCATGAATTATTATATCGGTTTGCTTTCGCCAGGTTGAAGGAGAAGCAAAGGTATGAAGCTGTTATACAGCCTAATATAAAAAAAATGTTTTTTTTTTTAAATATGTTTTTGAATTTAGAACACAAATAAATGTTAATTTGTTTATAAAAGAAAATATTATTTTTAAAGAATCATGTTTATCTATGAAATTGAATTTACAAACACAATTTGAATATTCAAAAAATGTTTACGCCGTAAAGAAAACATTCACCTCTGACTCTATGGTCAGAGGTGAATGTTATTTTCAACCGACTTCCAAAAAGAGGAGGTTATCAATTCGTCTGTATTTTTTTTTTCTTTTTTTTTTGTGTTTGTTACCTCATAACTTTCGAGTGAGTGAACCGATTTTGATGATTCTTTTTTTATTTGAAAGCTGGTGCTTTCCATGTGGTCCCATTTTAATTTGCTGAAGATCTGATGCTGGTCTTCGGAGATATACAATGGAACTCTTCAAAAATGTACGGCAAATCTGCAGTGATTGCTGTTATCGCTTGTAGGTTTATTGTTTATACAACATCATGACGTAATATCACGCCTGTATGCTCTGAGGGGGTACGCAGATGTGTACAATACACCCAGATTTCGACAGTGTTTGTTACTTCAGTACTTTCGACTGGGTGAACCGATTTTCATGATTCTTTTTTAATTTGAAAGCTGGTGCTTCCCGTGTGGTTATATTTTGATTTGCTGAAGATTTGATCCGGATCTTCGGAGATATACAATGGAACTCTTCAAAAATACACGGCAAATCTGCAGTAACTGCTGCAATTGCTTGAATGTTTATTGTTTATACAACATCATGACGTAACATCACGCCTGTATGCTCTGAGGGGGTACGCAGATGTGTACAATATTCCCAGATTTCGACAGTTAGGTGTATTAAGTTCCATTTATTGGGGATAAGCCTATTATTACCTTGACATGTATTGTTTTTTTTATTTTATTGGCAAGGGTACTTCAAGGGTAGTTTGATGAGAATTTGTTTAGGTTCTGATTATGGGATCCATGACAAAGGAACGGAACTCTTCAATTCTTAGAAGCAAATTAACGATACTCGGCCAAATCTTTTAAAGGCTATCCGGATATTTGAGTCACGTACCATAACGTCGTTATTAACCGACTTCAAAAAGGAGGAGGTTCTCAATTCAATGTTCCCCGATTACTCGAAGATGACTGGACCGAATTTGTTTTTTAATTGTTTGAAAGGGTATACTTCCCAGAAGGTCCCATAATCATCAAGTCAGGATCCTGATAATGGGATCCTGGAGAAATAGAGAGCAGTCTTCAAATTTTATAGGCACACCAGAAGCGATTTGGGTAGTTTTAGAAAGAATACTTTCTCGGAGTGATCCCATTTAAATTTGGTAAAGATCTAAAGAAGAACTTTGGAGAAAGGCAACGGAACTCCTCATTAAATGTAGCAAATGTGTGTCTCTTACTGGGATTGCTGAAATCTCATGTCTGTCTATTGTTTACACCAGTTCATAACAAAAAATCACGCTGGTACGCTGAGAAAGGGTGTGCACATGTGAACCACTAAAAAGTGAAAAATAAAAACTTTTTTGCAAAAAATAAAACCGACTTCACACAAAAAAGTGAAAAATAACTTTAGCTTCTGAAGTCGGTGACAAAAAAATTAATTCAATCAAACAAAGGTCACCGACTTCTGAAGCTAATGTTATTTTTCACTTTTTTGTGTGAAGTCGGTTTTATTTTTTGCAAAAAAGTTTTTATTTAATTATGCATTTACCAGTTTGGACTAAGTATAAGTAGGTATAGTTATCTGTGGCAATTTAACCAAGTGTATTGAAAAATAAATATTACGTCACTCTCTGTGAGTATCTACTTCGGTACCTAATTCAACTGAACCTAATATTAGTGAAGTTAGGTGTAGGACATGGAAGATGATATTTGATCGAGGCGTTTGAATTCGAGGAATATGACGAAGTTTGGTAGTTGCTAAACTTCGGTACCTTTTGATATTCATCCTACGTTGCAAGGATCGATGGTGCAAGTTCAAATTTCATGAACGAACGAGACACATATACTTAGGTTGCAACATGTATGTACCTGGGTGACTTAACATTTTGCTTTATGTTCAGTATGAAGGTTTCGTTATTTGACTTTGTTTTTTGGTATAATTATAATTGTATCGTGCTACCGAATAGTTACCGAATATCATGACACGGCTAGATTATCAACCTACAAATTGACGATTTTTATTTGTTTTATTGCAAATGCAACGGTTTGTCTACAGTGAATGTCAGTGTAACTTGAAACTATGCGAAAAACTCAGCCAAGGAACTCTCAGTAGTATACATAAATGAAAACTTTCCGTCTCCATTTTATTCGGCGCTTTATTCCGACGGAACGACATACGAGGGCGATGTAGGATGTGGTGAAACATTGCGACTCAAGGCTCTTGAATTATTTCAAGCCTTATGTCTCAGACCTTCTCATTCAGGCACTCTGTTGGAATATAGAAAGAATAATTGAAAATCACAGAGAAGAGAAAATCACATGAGTTTTTCTGTTGTTTTCGCGTTAAAGATTTTTTAGTACAGAGAAACTCAAAGCATGCTCAAAGCTAATCCAACTGTTTGAATTTATTAGTCTCCATGGAGACTGTTTCATTTTAAAATGTAAACATATCTTAGGTTAAACTAAATATTAAATCTTGGGAGAAAAGAACTGTGGAGGCGAGTGGAAAGTAGGTTAGTAGGTATGCTTATTTGAACTTATATATGTCACCGTAAAATTGTCAAATACGTTATATTGTAATATCTCTAGCGATATTGTAAAGTCTCGAATTATTGTCAAATGAACATACTGCTTACAATAAAACGCATTATTTTTCGTGAAATGCATGCGATGGTAGTCAACTCACGCGGTGTGGAGGGAAGGAGGAGTCCCCCTTGCCCAGTGGTACAACTCTCATGAAAAGAAATTGTACCATTCCTGAGAAATACCGATTATTATAACCTAACCTTAAAACACCTTATATTCCCCTAAAAAAGCCGTAGTCGACGGAGCCCCGCTTCGCGGGGCCCCTATTTCCGGGTGCAGGGTTTAAAGGAACCTAACTAACCTAACGGGGGGGTGCCCCAAGTCCCGATTATGGGGGCAGAGATACTTCCGTATGTTCAGTTGACAATAATTCGAGACTTTACAATATCGCTAGAGAGATACACGTTATATTGTAATATAACGTATTTGACAATTTTACGGTGAAATATATATACTTCTTTCATGGTAGGTACGGCTGTTTGCCATCTGTTGCAATATTTACTTGTGGTTTTTCTACTCTTTTGTTATGAAAGACTGCAGCTTTCAATTGATAAAATATTATGTTAAGTTCGCTTTTCTGTTTATATTTTCAAAGTTGATTAATTTTCGAAAGCATTAATTTGAAAGGTTCCCTTTGTTTATGCTTTCTTGAAAGAAACTTTTGAGTGGATTTTAAATATTTAACCAGATTCTTCAACTCATGATTTTCAATCAACAAATGTATAGGTGAAAATAAACACGTGCTAATTACTGTGACTGCTTCGTTGGTGTAATGGTCGCAAGCATGACTACTGAGCATAAGGTCCAGGGACTCCTGTTTTTTTTTTTGTTTCGATTTCGAAGTCAGGCAGTGTTATTTTTTTTTTTTCAGAAAGAATCTCACAGTAGCAGCCATGGACATGACAGCAACCAATAGGCTCGCCCCTTATTACAAGGAACTTAATCACAACTGTCAAAATGTGGGTGTATTATTAGGTACACCTGTGCCTAACCCTTCAGGCATTACAGTCGTTATATTATGTGTGTTACGTAATTAGTACAAAGACATTAGACATGTGAAGTTCCCATAAAAAATGTATTTTATACAGCTGTTTTTAGATAATCAGACCATCATATTTTTGGTGAACATGGACCTAAATAGGTATTAGTGACAAACGATCACTATAAATCTCTTAGCACTTAGATAGTTGGGTGTTTCAAATGAGCTATTCTGTCTTGTCTGCCACTGATTGGCTGTATTCGCGTTAATGTCGTCTGTATCAATACAAAAAGCTTTTAACAGTAAACAGAAGCAAACACGATTAATGAAAATTTTGAAATAGAAATAATGGATTAGGAGAAATGAGACGGGTTGGCGATTTATAAGTCCAGGATTCTTCACGTGCAATGCTAGTGCCTTGTCTGTTGAGAAGAGACCTTTGTCCGGCTATGGGACAGTAATAGGCTGGTATTATTTTAGTAGGAAATAGATTACTAATGCGAAAAGTACTTAACACTTTGGCACTCGCCTTAACTTTTTCGGATCGTATTCGTTTCTAGGGTTAAAATTACGAATGAGATATCTATGAGATAATGAACTTAGAGTGACTGGCCACTTTGTATTTTTTACAAGACACTCATCTACGATTTTTCGGATTCATGTGCGTAGGTATTGTATAATTATCACTTGCTTTGGTGAAGGGAAACATTGTGAGGAAACCAGCATGCCTGAGAGATATAAGTATATCGTAACGGCATGTAAGCGGCATTAAAACTTTGACACTAGGTTAGGCACTAATTTAGTAAGACTTTGTATGGGCCTTCCTATAATAACGGGTTCAAACAAAACAAAAATGGCCACAAATGAAACGCTAAAAGTAAAGTGGAGGTATAAAATTCCAATCCACTCGGCAACATTTTTCAGCCTAAACTTTGTTGCTAAAAGACTACAACGTCCAACGGTTTAAGTTGCGAGAAAAACGATGTCAATTCTCTACCGCAGACCTGAGCCGAATAATATTTACACAGAAACAGACGGAATTTATCTAAGTACCTCCTTGCTTTTTAGGTCGGAAGAGAAAAATGTGAACCAACTAAACTTTTATGTTTGGCAACAAATACAATATTGTTCCCGTAAGTGAGTACCGGAGGACGGAATTAAATGTCGTATAAGATTGGCGATCCCTGCTAAAGTTCTAACACCTAGATGAGCGCCCGTGATAGATTGGGGCTGAGCTGATCTTCAATTGTTTTGTGATTTTAATTCAAGAAATTATTTTTTTAGTTTTAAATGTTTTTGACTTCGTGATACAAACAAAAAAATTGTTTGATCATCACACAATAGTCTGGTAAACTCCAATCCGTGACCCAATTTTTAAAATAAATATTTGTAAAATATATAATAAATATGTTGTAAACATATTGCGGTAGTGGTTAATCCGGTTGTTTTATTTTATTATTAATTCTGCCCGCGATTTCGTTCCCGTGAATTTCCCGCTTGCAACATTTCTTATTGCTGCTCCGCTCCTATTGGTCATAGCGTGATGTTATATAGCCTATATCCTTCCTCGATAAATGGACTATCCAACGCAAAAATATTTTTTCAATTCGATCCGGTAGTTCCTGAGATCAGCGCATTCAACCAAACAAACAAACAAACTCTTCTGCTTTATAATACTCGTATTAGTATAGATGTACACAGGTAAAAACATTGGGAAACGATATCTATAGTTATAGTATATTTTCAATATTATTTTATTGCCCTTTGAAACGGATTACGCGGGATTGTAGTTGTACGGCTGGCACATCATGTTATGCAGATCTCTTTTTTGACAAAACAAAAAATGTCATTGAGTCCATAAAAGAGCACAGGAAACATGCTATTTAGCACTGAATTTTCACCCGCACAAGGTTTAGTGTTGAACAAACTCTCCCAGCCAAATTTTGGGCAAGTGAACTCAAATGAACTAATCTAAAAGTCAAACTAGGATACGCCAATACAGTACTATTTTCCTTTAATTCCGATACTATCATGGACGAATTTGCCCCTAACCAGTCACCTTGAACAAGAAATAATATTGAACCTGTCGAACGTTTTCCTAATAAGAGACAGGTGTCTCGTCAATATTAGTAGGACCCTAAAATAATAAAGGATAATAATATCAAAATGACCAAGTTGTATTTTTTTGTAGGAGCGAGTAAATGACACGTTGACTTGAATGTTCGCCCTAATTAAAATTAAGGGCGTTGTGTTGAGGAAAAAAAAAATAAAGTATCGAAGTTGGTTTTTACTTGGTATATTTTTTGTTTTGTGTGTTCCCGCTGGGTATGATATGGCTTCGTTATTTTTACGTATTCGAATGCGCATGGAATAATTTCATGATTTTGAAATGAGAAATTTGTTATGAGAATAATCAAATTAAAAACTCGTCAAACTCTAGAATACATTTAGGTATTCATGGCATAATTTAAAACAGACACACCAATGTGCTTGTTACTACTTATTGTCTCCTCTTTCAAGTCTTATATTTCAGGTTTGCAAAAAAATTACATACCTACGTACTTACTAATTCGGATCGCAACTATAAAACTAATGGTGCTAGGAAAGCTGGTTCCAATTACCGTCAGTGATTGATATTTCAAAATACGAGTAGCTTGACTTCATTGGTCAGATTGGGTCCAACCTCTGGTTACGCCATAACGGCCTTCCCTAGGACGGTTTTCAAAGGTTTTCAATAAAAATAATGCACTCAAAACGATACTTTTCAAACAAACCACCCCACAAATGCGGAAACCCCGTTGCCAAAAATTGAATGTCATCTTATTCGTCGAAATTGCGACAGTAGTTTACGAGAAAATCACAAAAAGTCAATTCCCTCGTATGTATATTTAAGGGGTGAATTTATAAACCTCTTTCGAGTCAGGTGTGCGTAGGTAAATATAAAGCTTTTACCACCCCTGGAATTATTTGTTTGCTGTCATCTTTCGCGGAATTCAATTTTTTCCCGGTAGTTTGTAGGCACGAAAATCATTTTTTAAAGCTTTTATTCATTTTCTTCTTTTATTCACTTTTCATCATCATCATTCTTCTGTCCTTAACCAACATGAAATAATACATAAATAAGGTAATACGATACCCCTTGGTTGCCCGGTTATCTGACTTTAGGACTTTTGACTTCTGCTACCTAAATAGGTAACAAAAGAATGGTACATTATATTTTTTTACAACACTCATCATTTTACAAAACGTTACTCAAAATTTAAATGCTGCTTAACATTTGAGCACTTCCTAATCTTTAAATTTTGGGCAAACGTCAATCTTGAGTATCTGAAGTGCTACTTAAATTTTGAGTGACGTATCGGAGCCTAAAGTATCGGATGTTTGTATTAACTGTGGTGTTCATATTTAATTTACCAAATGACCAACACTATATGCTTATTAGGTATCATTAATTTATGTCGCCATACATAAATAAGCTAGAGGCATTTGTACCAAAACCGAGGGTCAATGATATCCCTTATTAGTCATAATAATATTGTCGGTGTGACCCCGTTACCCAAATAACTTGACCTGATTCCACTCCATATGTGTCAAATTATGACGGAGATTTATGAACGAAATAAATTAGACTGAATACTCGGTTTCTGTTCCAAAAAAAAGATGAACTACCGGGTATGGTAGCTGATGCGGTCGAGTGGTTACGCGGATCTCACGTCGCATGGCTTGTTTGAGATCAAAGGCACGAGTTTTGATATTTTTTGTAACGTCGTTTTTCAAATTAAAATTTTCGTTTCACAAATAATATCTTTATAATTTTAAGAATAATATTTATAGAGATACTGTTTGTGCTTATAGCAAACAATTTAACTGAAATGCCATAATTATGATCATTTTATATTCGATTCAAAAATCGATTACGTTACGAAAAACGTCAAAACTCGTTGCACCGCTCGACCGCACGGACGAGCGGTGTCGTCTGAGATCGCCTTAGCCTTAAATAATACTAGTTAAATTAAATTAAAAATTTAAACAACCCCCGACACATATGTACTAAGTTAGTTAAATAGAAAATAATTCGTTAATTCGCCATTTTATGGTGGCGGCCATCTTGGATTTTTAATGTATCATAGTGTATAGTATTCTACTAGTCAAGCCCTTTCATTTGATACCCATATTGAGGGGGTTGTTGAGCAAAAATATAATCCGCCATTTTGTGGCAGCGGCCATCTTTGTCTGATTTTTATCAAAAATATTAAAATCAAAATTGGTTCATCCGTTCGGGTTCACACACACACAAACACGTCAAACTTATAACACCCCGTCGTTTTTGCCTCGCGGTTTAATAAAAAAGTCCGGCACGCGATTGGGATTTCCATTGGAAAAAATTACAAACTTCCAAACTAACTTTTTGTCCCCTTTTTAGGAGGAGAAAGAAAGAAAAAATGTCTATTTGTCGCAGGACATGACGTGCATACAAAATTATAAAAACATACAACGCAAAAGAAATATAGGTGGTGAATTTAAAAACACTTCTTTCTTAGAGCCTTCGTTGTACAAGGAACTTTAGCGCAATATATCATTCCCAGACGTTTAAGGCTGTGCCGTTATCTGTCAACAACAATTAAGGATTAAAAAAAAATGAAATGCATGGCAGGCCATTCATTTTTTAGGGTTCCGTAGTCCTAAAAAAACCACAAATGCAAAGCAAGGGCCGAAGCCTGCCGGGGCTGTGGGACTGTTTGAAAGAGATACCGCGGCCCCGGAACACAAAAGCCAAAGAAGGAACATGGATGGGTTTTAGTCAGTAAAAGTCTGACACTCCCTCCCGCTCCGCCCAGAGTGGGAGAAGTTTTTTGATGATTTCCCACCGGTCAAAAAAAAAAGGGGTTCGTAGTCCTGAGAAGGACAGCAGAGAAAGACTGAAAAAGAACACAAGAGAACTTGTAGAAAATGCCTTGTGGAATTAAGTCTGCCTATGTACCACTCTTGTACATGAAGTTTAAATAAATAAATATTCGTTGAACTTGGGTGTTGGATATTTTTTTTGTACCAAATACAAAAACCATAAAACAAATCCTCTAAAGTGTAGTCACTTTAGATTAGAGGATTTATTTTAAGGTTTTTGTATTTGAAGATGAAGAATTTGCAACATTTTTCATTTATGCTCTGCTCATGTTGGTCATAGCGTGATGTTATAATAGCCTTCCTCGATAAATGCAAAATACAAAAATATTGATTACTTCTCAATCATTGTGTCATACATAAACTGAGGCAGCCCCAGTAAGTTACAACAGTACTTGTGTTGGAGCTGTCTCGCTCTTCCCGTAAGTGGTATCCTAACAATGAAAATGAAGTTAAAGAACAAAACAAAATACAATTTATTAAAAAGGAAAACAAAATAAATTAAAAAAAAAAGATGTGAAATGTTAAACTAAATAAATAATAGTTATCTGATCAGCTCTCGATGTGTGAGGAGTGATGTGAATAGGAGTGTGTTTTGTGCGTGCGTGTGTATTTGTGTGCTGCGTGTGTGTGTGTATGTTTGTGCGTGTGAATGCATAATTATCCACCATGTTAGCCTACCCTGATTAGAATGTTTTCGGTTTCTTCATATGTTAGAGATCTTAACCAATCACCAACTGTTCTTTTGCAGTCGTATAACCGCTTGGGATATATTTCACACTTAAAGTTCAATTTATTATAGATGTAGGTGAATTGAGTAACATATTGACGTCTAGCAAAAAACCGATCGAACCCCTGAAGAGTAGGCCACAAAATGGACTATCCAACACAAAAATATTTTTTCAATTCTAACCAACAGTTCCTGATATTCGCGCGCTCAACCAAACCAACAAACAAACTCTTCAGCCTTATAAAATTATTAAGTATAGATAAAGAACCACAGAATCGCCGAAACCTACACTACGCCTGGCCCTACACGCACTTGACCTTTTTTTATTACATGGTACTAGAGTATCGATAGCAATAGAAGAAGTAAATAATCCACACGCATTCCAAAAGTACGTAAGTACTCGAACAAGTACAGTACAAGCAACACACTTAGAGAAATTCAAAAGCTCGTGACTGTACACATAACTCTTCCATCAATTAAGACTGAGCTTAGTAGTCTAATATTTCAATCCACCTTCTTAATCCTAACATAACGTAACTAATGACCAAGTAAATACATCAGAGTGTTAAGTCTTCAAAGGAGTACTTCGGCCCCAGATTAGTTATAACTCAACCTAATATTGTTCGACGGGTTGAGTAAAGCATGATATTAGGACCTTATTCCATAGATTAAGAAAACTGTCTAGATGTGATACTCACGTGTCCTTTTTTTAAACCTTAACGTCATCACGGCAACGACTTTTTTTGTGATAGATTAGGCATAGGCGTACCTACCTATTCCTATCGTGCCACTCGTTGTGTTAAAATCTCATGTAATAGACGTGAGCTTAGCCATCAATCGGGACATCACATCCAGATACAAAGCTGCTAGGTACTGGGAATTCACTTTAACACTTTTCGCGACCAACATAAATTTAAGATCGGCAACTACGGCCGTGTACTGCCTAAAACAGGGTTGCCAATTTTACCGATGAGATCATCGGTTGTGATTTCGCTCTAGATGGAGCTATGCCAGAAGGCATTTAAAATGGGCTGGATAAAACAGTTTCGCTTCTATACATTCTTGATCTATGCTCATACTGTGATCACAGTGATACTGCATTATAACGTCGATGAAGCGCTGACTTCAAAATGTGCCCTTGAGGTTATATACCGACTGTATATCTATTAGAGAAATGTCTTCGTAGACCGTTTCATCTCGACCCTTGTCGCTATTAGGCCGATTTATACAATCTAGGGTTACTAATACATTATTGGGTTGGTGATTCACGAAGGTTAATGTTTTCTGAATACTAGTTTTGGAAGATATTTGAATGTTAGTTGATGAACATAAGATGTGGTGCGTTACTACGCAGATTGCTTTCACCATTTTGAGAGCAGTGATGATGAAATTCACCATTTTGAGAGCAGTGGTGATGAAATAAATAACACAATGTTAAGTGCCGCTTGGGTTTCAACATACTACACGTAATTCAAAGGCTGTTGAGACACTTCTATTTCAAAACTCATCATCTGTCCAATCTTTTCCCAACTATGTTGGGGTCGGCTTCCAGTCTAACCAGATGCAGCTGAAAACCATTATTTTACATGGAGCGGCTCCGAGGGCTGGGTCTGGGTTGGCGAGGTCAGATAGGCAAATCTGACCTCCACAACCCAGTTAATACTGGGTAATACGATACCCCTTGGTGTGACTGGCAGAAACTAGACTAGACTGTCAGAACTTCAGGCCACTGACTACCAGTAACAACGATCAATAAATCTATAAATGACAGCCGGGGAAAGCGGCCCCGGAAAGCACGCCTTTGGAGCTTAACGTGCTTTCCGGGTCACGGAGGAAATTCGGTATCTAATGGGCGGTCACCCATCCACGGACCGATCATGGCAAGCGCGACCATACCTGAAGATCAACCAGGGCCTCGATTCTGCTATTCCAATAGTGTTAGAGTAGTCGATCATTGATTCCATAATGGTCAAGTTCTGTTCAAGCAAAATGACAATGGGATGGGAATGAAATCGTGTTGGAGTGACGAATTTATAAAAATAGCAGAATTAGGAGCTGTTGCTATAATTTAGCCCATGGTCTTATGCTGCTATTTTAAAAGACCACTAAACCGATTTCGCACTTTAACAAAATATCGATAATTTGGAGGTTTCAGTTTCAATCTGCCTTTTGTTCGAATCACTTATCTATTATTTCGTTTTTGTTGGTTTAGGGTTAGGTCGTGGTTTTGTACGCAATCGCCCGAAAAACCACTGTTAGTACGATGGTCATACGGCGATAGCTTAAAATTTAATTTGGGAATGTCAATTCATTTTAAATTAAAACCTTTTATGAGCTTCGCCTCAATTGAAGTCGTGTTTTTGTTCGTGTGTCGTGTATTAAAAGGTTTTTTTTTGGTCTAGTACACAGACTCTGGAGTGTAAATTGTAAAATGCAATATGTATGAAGATTACTTTAAGTTTGAAACCTATTATGTGTCTGAAACTTTATGTAATGCGCTTGAAAGTCTTAGTGACTTTCCAACAAAAAATGTAAAAGAATATTCTAGCCGAACAAGGGCAACGTTCCCTGAAAAAAAGGAATTAAAGCCGATAGAACATTAGTTTACGTTGTAACAAATTATCCGATTCATTAACTCCCTAAGCGGACCTTGTTAAAGAAATGTGCTTACGTATTTCCAGACTGAAGACACAAATCGCCAAATAATTAGTCGTGTCCTTAGAAAAGAGTATTTGAACAAAAAAAAGCGTTCCGAGCACATTAAACTTTTTTTGTTTAGGTATTTGAATTCTGCCTCTTTACTAGACTGTGGCGTTGGTCGAGTGATCGTAACTGCTGAGGTCCTGGGTTCAATTCCCGGGTTTGGTGCAATTGGGTTTTTCCATCAGGATTTTTTTTGGATTCGTGTTGATGGCAATAGGCTCGGCTAACTGTCGAAATGTGGGTGTTGTATTGGGTACACCTCTGCCTAACCCTACGGGGATTACCGGCGTGATGTTATGTTATGTACCTATTTGAAGTGAAAGGAAATAAGGGAAAAAGTATGTTCACTATATTTACAAATTATGTATAATTTTTCCTTTTTAGGGTTCCGTAGCCAAATGGCAAAAAATGGAACTCTCATAGATTCGTCATGTCTCAGTCATGTCCGTATGTCACAGCCACTTTTTTCCGAAACTATAAGAACTATGCTGTTGAAACTTGGTAAGTAGATGTGTTCTGTGAACCGCATTAAGATTTTCACACAAAAATAGGAAAAAAACAATAATAAGGTTCCCCTTACTTTGAAGTCAAATTTTTTTTCCATCAAACCCATACGTGTGGGCATGTGGTGTATCTATGCATAGGTCTTCAAAAATGATATTGAGGTTTCTTATATTCTTTTTTTCTAAACTTAATAGTTTGCGCCTGGATTTGCTAAAGTTAATATAGTTAATATGAATAATAAAAAAATAAATTTAATTAAATCTTTAAAAGTAAAAAATGGATGGAAAGGAATTTTATCTAAATTACTATTAATTCGAATATTTAATTATTTTTAATTAATTTAAAGAACCCCCTGTAACTTATAATAAAACTAAAAAAAATATATGATGTACCGAAAATTGATTTGAACGAGATCTAGTTTCTTCTTAATACGTCCTAAATCATAAAATCGGATTTTTTATAAAGGGTGTAAAACACCTCTTCATGAAGCCGAAAGTCACTTGTTCTCCTCGTCATTGCGATATTTTTTTTGTTCTACACCATACCTGGGAACCTTCTTGTTACGGAGATATTGGGGGTCAAAGTTTCAACTTTTTCACAAGTTTTGTTTTTAATACAAGTTTTTATTATAAGATTTTTACTTTAAACACCTCCACGACCCCGTACTACTCAATCCATCTATCAGCACAATGTTTTAGGTGCGTTATATTGAGTTCTACCACAGAACATGATTTTTCACCCCAAAAAAAGAAGTCGTTTCCCAGCAATAATTTTTGCGTCAAGTTATTTAGTTTGATGTACAGAATGCTTGGTTGACGGCTTCGTGATGAGGTTGTTTACACCCTGTATTATGTTACTTGCTGTTACGGAACCCTTCATGGGCGAGTCCGATTCGCACTTGGCCGCTTTTTTTCAAAGTAATTGTTTAAATGCAATGTAACTAATGTTTCATAATAATATAAGTTACAAATGTGATAACAATGATTGTTGCCAATTGTTATAAATAATAACTTATCCAAAATCTGTCAAATGTAGAATCGGTCGATTATAGAATCCGTCAAACATAGAATCTGTCGCTTGTAGAATCCGTCAACCGTAGAATCTGTCAAAGGCAGAATATGATGTCAAAAGTAGAATCTGTCAAATGTAGACTAAACGGATAGTACGATATTACTTGCAGTTTAATTACTGTCTTGAATCATAACAATTAAATCATGAGAAAAATATGGAACGCTGCAAGAGATTGACTTGATTTGAACGTGTTTATTCAAAAAATATTCAGGAATCTCATAAGCTTGTACAAGCGAGGGTTATGAAAGCCGATGGTACAAGGATACCGAATAAACAAGTTACAACTTACAAGTTATTGCGCTCGTTTTTCTTGACTCGTCAGGTATGCACGCATGCACCAAAGTAAGTTATGGCGCAAAGGGATTCCTTTCTATATTAAGCAAGCAGATGATCCTATAAAGAACCACCAGTTTTTCAACCCTTTTGTGAAAAACATAATTACAATACAATAAAAACGGGATAATACGAACAAAAGGAACGTTGTTCGAGCGCACTGAAGCAATCCTCGGGTCGGGTTCCTCCTAACACTTAATGCAAATTCTCCGAAGCTCTATAAGAACATTAAGTAGGTACATCTTTAAGAGAAATGTCTGGGCTTGCACCTTGGGTACAAAGAACCCTGAAGGCGGATCGTTACCGACTAGAATGACTCCGAGACTCCCGCCTAGATCTAAATTAACGAAGAGATTTAGTGCTAAGGAAAAAGAATTTCGCAATTGAGTTTGTTTAAAAAGAAAGGAGCGGGTGAAGTCAGCGAGGCGGTATAACGAAGTTTCTATAATTAGTATGATGAATATACCTAGTCGGAACTGTGAGTAGCAATCGGGTTTGAACTCAGGAATTTAAGGTTGAAGACCGAAATTCTTAATTTGTTTTGGCGAACGTTTTAGTTCCTATGTTGTTATGGCGTACAATATAGGTGACCTAGGCCTGAATTCTGATTGCGCTGACCGTCGTTCACGTACGCTCGACCGTGACTGCTTGCTAATTTGACAAAGTACGGCAGTCCATATGGAATACAGTACCGACCGTCAGCGCGACAATAATTCAGGGATTTTGGCGCACTAGCGTTTGGTGTCTTCGTCTGCAAAGGCAGACCAAAACAACAGTCACAGAACACTATGAAATGTGACGCACGCCTAGTAGCCACAGATTAATAAAACTGAACATATAAGGGTGTAAAACACCTCTTCACGAGGCCGAAAGGCACTTGTTCTCCCCATCATTGCGATAATTTTTTTGCAATTTTGTACTTTTTATACACATGTGACATCCCAGAACTGGAAAACAACACCATTGCGACCTTTGCAGATGATACTGCAATTATGGCTACCGGATCAACCCACAGAGAAGCTGTAGAAAAAGTTCAACTAGCTGTGAACAAAGTTTATGACTGGACACAAAAATGGAAGATCAAACTGAATGAGTCAAAATCAATTCACATTGACTTTACAAACAAACACTTGCACTATCACCCAATCTACATAAATGGTACGCAAGTACCTTATGCTAATACAGCCAAATACCTTGGCATTACTCTCGACGCCAAGTTGCGTTGGAAAGCTCATGTCAAAAAGAAAAGACAGGAACTCGATATACGATATAAAAGTATGTATTGGTTACTCGGAAGGAAATCTTGTCTATCAATACATAATAAAATAACCCTATACAAGCATATTCTGATGCCAATCTGGACGTATGGCATCCAACTTTGGGGCTGTACTAAACAAAGCAACGTCAAAATAATCCAGCAATTCCAAAATAAAGTACTTAGGGATGCTGTCAATGCACCCTGGTACATAAGAAATGACGACCTTCATCGTGACCTTAAAATGGAATTCGACACTACCATTATCCAAAAATTTGCTGAAGCCCACGAACACAGACTCCATCGACACGTGAATGTTGAGGCAATCCAGCTGCTAGACAACACAGACTTAGTGCGTAGGCTAAAAATAACTAAACCTTTTGAATTAGTGTAGTGTACAAAGTGAATGAGTAATAGTAACAATGTTGTGCTATACATAATAACACATGAACATAGTGTTTTATAAATTATATTAGACTCTAAGAAAGTGCTACGGACTTGTGTAAAAGTGCAAATGGACACTATTCTTAGTTTTAACATATTCTATCACGTAACATATTAAGTTAGAGTTAAATTACTTATTAGTCTTATAAGCTAGATCGTAATTAATTATAAAGAATTTTGTTCTTAGTAATAAAGAACAAAAAAAAAAATTTTTTTTTGTTCTACACCATACCTGGGAACCTTCTAGTTACGGAGATAATATATACGGTCAAAGTTACAACTTTTTGACAAGTTTTTTTGGAAGATTTTGACTTTTAACACCTCCACGACTCCCGTACTATTTAATATATCCATCAGCACAAAGTTTTAAGTGCGTTACATTGAGTTCTAAAACATGACCTCAAAAAAAAAATCCCAGCAATATTTTTTGCGTAAAGTTACTTAGTTCGATGTACAGCATGCTTGATTAACGGCGTTGTGATGAGATGGTTTACACCCTGTATTTCGACCAACAAAGGATCATAGTTAGGTACAAATCAAAATAAAAAGAAGACACGTCATATCAGACTTCCCACAAACAAAAAATAAAACGACTGGATAAAATATTGCCTCTGCGGAAAAATCCTTTAGCAATGTGTCTATATTTATCTTCCGTTCGCTAGTACCAAATATTCGTAAAATCAGCTAAAAAACTAAATTAATAACTCTAGCTACAAGGAAAAACTGCCTCTTTATTCCAGTGGTTGTATTGTATGCTAGTCCTGGGTTCAATTCCCAGGCAAAGTGTTATTGGGTTTTTTCATTAGTTATTTCTCAGTACCAGCGACGGAGTTAGTACACGCTGGATGGCAATAGGCTAGCTCCCTATTACATGGGACTTTAACATAACTGGCGGAATGTGGGTGTACTATATTGTACACCTCTGCCTATACCCATCGGAGCCTACAGGCGTGATGTTATGAAAAACTTTATATAGTACTAATCAAACTATATTTTTATATTAAATAGGTAAAGCTCCTTTATTTGCTGCTCTTTTATTCACTGCTTTCTAAATAGTTTAAAACGCGTATAATAAAAGTTCAGTGGATAGTTTGTTTGTTCAAACACAACCTGTTGATTTTGCAGCCAGTATATAGCAACTACGGCGAACCAGACCATTCCACCAGGATTCCAGAAAATATTAGACTAAAACTAAACCCTGATAAGCAAATAAAATTCTAAAACTGGAATCCTAACACAGGTTGGTTTAAATTTTTGGTGCACGAATGGTATTCTGTGGAAACTACACGACTTGTACTTTTGTGTCGGTGAGTTGCATGAAACCACCATTAGTTTAACGGAGACTTTCTTTTTGGTACAAAATAATTATAAGAGATGGCATCAATTTAAAGTCTCCGTTAAACTAATGTTGGTTTCGTGCAACTCAACAATTATCAGTCTATCCAGTTCCCAGTGGCGTCTATATGAATTCATCATCATATTTCTGCCCTTTTCCTAATTTATGTGGGACCGGCGCACGTGTTTTTTTCCATACTTCTCTATCGGTACAGGTAGTCAGTGGCCCAAAAAGTCGGACAACCAGTCAGCTAGGTATCGTATTACCTAGTACTAACTGCGTTGTGGAGGTTAGGTAGACAGTCGCGTCATATAAAATACTGGTATTCAGCTGCATCCGGTTATGACAATCAAAATCAAAGCATTTATTTCAGTATGTTAGTTACAGGCACTTTTCAACTGTCGAAACATAGATGAACATTAAATCTATAGTTACAGTCGCAGTCACAAGACATAAAAACTGTGAAAGTACTGTAGATGCCCATTCCATAGCGTAGATCTCTTTGGAGAAGAAAGGGCAAGAAACTCCATGGACACTCTTTTAATTTGGGACTTTGTCAGGACTGGAAGCAGACCCAGATATAATTGGGAAAAGACTGGGCAGGTGATGATGACTTCTCTATCACGCGATATCTCAGCCACTTCTCGAGCCACATCATAGATAAAGACGAGAGAAAGTTCAAAATAGTATTGGATTGGCATAAAGCTACCAAAAAGCATTCGTGAATTCAATCTATTGAACATTTAGAAATAGTTTGAAAACAATTGCCATTTCGTGAGGTTCTTTACAAGCTGAAAAAAGTGGAAGTAATATGCAGTGTAACTGCATGTTAGTAAATCCATTCTTTTACGTAAAAACTAGGATTCCATAGCATGCACAATAAAAAAAGACAAACAAACTCCACAGCAGCGTGTACAACCGTTTAGAAGCACAGACATTTTTTATTTATTACAAAACGTGTTACCTACATGTTTTTATGTGCTTCTGTGGGGATTTATCCGGGCACAATGCAAATAGTGCCCGCTGTGGGGGAATTGTGGGCAAAAACACGAATTACAACGAATCTGGCAATACGTTAGCCGCGTAAGTGGTACATTATGTTTATGGGTAAAGGAAAAGTTACAGCGTTCAGTTGTTTCGCGTTTCAGTTTCGCGATGTGTTGTGGTGGAATGAATTTAATATGCTTGCTTTAATGTGAAGCATTTAAAGCAAAACACGAAAAATTTAAGTTATATAAGCTAGTAACGAGCTCAAATGCAACCAACCAAACCGGGAATTCGGTTCTTCACTACATCAGCCTGAATATTTTGAGACATACCACTACGTGAGTAAATCTCAACACGGATATAGAATGTTATTGTTTACGCTTTGTTTAAGAACGCCACGGTTTATTAGCCAATTAAAAATCTTAAAAACAATGTGATAACTATTTACGCCATTTATTTGTTCCTTGAATAGTTTCCTTAAAAATGTGTGAGTTTTTATCACAATAATCAATATCTAATAGAAAATGACACAATTAATATCAGAATCACTGTTAAAGACGATATGACTTACAACATTCCAAGAAATGGCAACCTCAAAAAGAATGGTGTTGCAGGTAGATTTTCTGGTAATAGAACTCAACTGCTTAAAAGGTACCAACCAAAACTGTGTGTTTATTTCCAAAAGAAAAATAACTCATTCTGGAAATCAGACTCACAATTTTGCACTCGACAGACGGCGTATAATAAATCAATATTGACCCAAACAGAATACAAGCGAACGTGCGTGATTTACTAAGTTAGTGCGTAAATCATTATTCTTCGATTCTTCCCCACCCACGCCGATTTAAGAGCAAAACTGTGCTTTGTAAAGCTCGAAGATAAGCCCTCTTTGTTCGCGGCTGTACTGCGTGTATATTTCATTTTATATTTGTTTCGTTGTTCAAATACTTCCCGTTTGTGCAGTTTCAATGGAACGTTTTAGAGATTTGAATTCAACAATATTGTTGTTATCCCTTTGTGGCTATTCAGTAGATAAATTTTGTGAAAAACGTTTTAGATTATTGAATTTGCTAAATTGAGTCTTTTAATCAATCAATAAATGTGCTAAAATTTTGTCACTCACTTAAATTCTAGTATTTATTTTGAAGGATTTTATAATTAAGGAACACGAAAATGATTTTCCATTGTTTTTATCAGTACCCTAAACTTTTTTTTCTGTTTCTAGAAGCAGCGCATTGATATACTCGTTTTATTCAAACAAATTCTTAACTCTGTACCAGGACAACAGAGATGCACAGAAGGTGATAAACGACATCACTTGTAACGTTCGTCACGAACTGCCAACGCAACCCACTCGTTGATACTTGATACTTGAGATCTACTCATGCATTATACACGCGAGTGTAATGTGCTAGCAAATCACCCGACTTTTTCCGTATTTTTCGAGGGACAAATCTCCCTTTGTCCATCTCTGTTTGTTCTCATCATTTGTTTTGTTTAGGATGTGGTTAAGATGAGGGTGAATACTGAATAGATGAGGCTGATAGATGTGTATGGAAGAAAAATACATGCTGCCCTAAATAATTAGGGAAAAAGGCCAGGAATATACCTAATCAGCTGATGACAATACTGGACCGGGTATTATGTAGAATTGAAGTTGGACTTCGCGATCTCGAAATACTTCAGGGAAAGTACCTTACTAAATGTTGTCTAGACGGCTAACCAGGCGAGAAGACATTCACAAGAGGTTATAAATTACGTCACTTACTTTACACGAACTACAAAGGCAAAGCTGAAAGCTTACTAACGTAGTTTACTACGTTGCCAGGTTCCACTTATTCATTGTAACGAGTTTGTTTTCGTTTTTTTTTTCCTAAAAATAACTAATTGTCATTGTTATAAATCACACATCAAGATTATGGGCATTTAAGCATGCCCCATAATTCTACCTACCTAGCCCACCTACCTACTGTAGCTTCGAGTAGGTTCTCAGAGTGATCGTATAGTAAAATCTAATCAGATCTACTTTTTAGGGCTTTACAATATTTTTTGACATGTCAAACATAACATGACGTCACGGCTGGAATCCTCCCTTAATAGATAGAGGTGTATCTAATAGTACAGCCACGTTTTGCCAGTTATGGTTAGGCGTAAATCCAGGTTCCGTGGCTGCTACCGAGAAATTCTTGATGGAAAAGCTCAATGATACTTTGCCCGACCCTGGAATCGCACCCAGGACCCCATGCTGAGCAGTCGTGCTTGCAACCAACGAGGCACTCGTGTTATGGCGTTTCAATAAACCAATTTACCATACTAACATCAATAATATCTCCAGCTATTTTATGGCATTCTAGTCCTATTTCCTAACTCATTTAAGCACAATATAAAATATTGTAAAACAAAGCGGAAACTCACCTATTTTCTCCCTGTTCTTCTCACATTACCTATTATAATGTGATGAGAGTCAACTTTTACGACAAAGAATAAAAGGCTCAGTTGACAACCGTTAAGGTTCTATCCTTATGTCGACAGCTTGTAGAGTATTTTGGCAAAGTCTTTTTACGACGTCGTAAAATATAGCGACCTTGAACTTTTAGTAGTTACGTTTAGTAAAGGCTTAATTCCACTGCTGCGTAGGGTGAGCACGGGAGGTTATGCTCTTGTACGGGTGATGCTCGGATTCATTTGTTTGCTAGCCACGCATGTGGTGGCCAGTGACCGCAAAGAACGATTATTTCATACACAGCGAAGTCACGTGGACAGTGCGCCTCGGGCAGTAGAGGAATTGCTCCCTTATTCGATCTTCGGGTTAAATAAATAGCCTGCCTGCCTACCTTATAATCTACGCTGCTGTCGTGACGATTTCAATAGGCACAACGGTGAATAGCGATCTTGAGAATAATTGGATTTTTGATAGAAATTCGCAGCCTTACAAAACGTTAGGCGTTTATAAGTGCCGTTTGGGGCCTACTTTTTGTATTGTGTAATATATTTTCAAGCTTTGGAGGTGATAATAATCATGTTTTTATTGGATCCACTTACGAGGTTTTTGAATGGTATACTATTAAATCTGTATGTTAAATATTTACTTATTTTTACTAAAGTACTAATCAATCGTTCGTAGTGTGAGTACCAACGTGAAATCTGCATCTTGTCTTGAAAGAGGACTTTTGGCCACAGAGAGTGGTGTTCCGTCGCTTCCATGGGCAAGTTCCACATAAACCCATACTAGTGCACAAGTGAAGTGTTACTAACATAGTTTTAAGGTTCTACTTACTAAGAAAATTAGTACTTTATAATATTTATGTTAGTCTGCAAGGCCTAAGTTGCCTGAAGGTTGTTTGTTATTAACATTCACTGTAATGTTAATAACAACAACCTTCGGGCCAACCTTCAGCCAGTGCTGCCGAACCGAACTTCTCACTGGTTTTTTTCATACTTTCAGCAATTCTTTCTTCCGTAAGAAATGTGCGGAAATCTCTAAATGATGCTATTTCCCAGTAGGTATTACGGTAGGTTCTCGGTACTAATGCACTATTACTAACACTTGGCTTTATGAGGTAGAAACCGCTTAAAACACCTACAGTTCGTGACTTTTCGCTGTGATTTCGTAATTGTTTGAGTTCAGAGGGGAATACCAATTGTTCTTGCGTTTTAAGAGTTGTTCAACTCAGATCATTTAAACGGTGTAGGTATAACCTCTTATCGTAGATAAGCAATAAGAGTATTTTCCTGTGAAACAATGACAAGCCGAAATTCTCGTTAAGTAAATACTTTTAATTATTAATATGATGATCTCTTTAGGCGGGCTATCACATTTTTTCTTGTATTTGAGTGTTTTTAGAGACACTCCAACACAGGAAAAAGTGTGATATTTATTTTGAGCACTCCCGAAAGAAATTATTAAACTTTCTCTTTTTTCTTTTTTTTTTAAGTTTGTGGCGTCTCAAGGTTGCATCAAATGGGAGTACCATTTGGTGCAACCTTGAGACGCACACCGCACCTTGCAAACCTACTTGTTATTATTTTTTATTTGAAGTATGTCACGATGTTACTATACTTATTTCGTAAACAATTAAACTACTGCTAATTTGAGAGGGTCGACTGAAATCGGACGCAGATGGGAAAATTTATTTTTCCGATGAATTCTTCCATGCATTGCCTACAGACGATAAAATTATCATGCATGTTATTCCCAATTTCGAGGTAAATTTAAATAGTGAAGAGTGGTTGTGTGAGAGGGCAGTGCTGTTGCCAAAGAACGAGTGGGTCAGTAAAATAAACAAAAGAAATGTAGACTTGGTCGTTGCCGCGATTCAAAGGCACTGTGATGACTAATGCCAATAGTACTGCCTACCTCGTTGAATTTCTCAACTACCCGGAGTTAACGGGCGTGCCATTCCATATGCTGTAGCTTTAAGTTGGCGTTGCAGTTCTGCTAATGCAAAACCTTCATGTAGCCAAACTATGCAACGGGATTAGGCTTCATCTCACAGAGCTCAGCAGTAATAGCAGCCACCATTATAACACAAGCTGCTACATTATCTTTAATTTCCTCGCATACCCCTTATTGCAATTCCCTTAAAATTGACTTTATCAACAAATCAGGGCCACACACCATACGAGTAAAAGTGGCAGGCATTCATTTGGTCACTCAACGCTTTTGATATGGTCAATTATAATAATGTTGGTTCTTTACTGTTACAAGTGTCCAAAACTTGCACGTGCTGACGGAAATTAATAAGTTAGTGTTGTAGAATAGTAGCAGTGAACGGTATAAGAATAAATACATAAATAGCGCACAACAAGGCGTTTGATTAAAACTTCGAAAAAAAAAAACTTTTTATACCGCCATAATCTTACCAAATTTTCTCCACCAAATTTTGTTTCGGTCCTCTGCCGCTCAGAATTACAGCGCCCAATGGGAAGCCCTTAGTAGTCATCCTCATCATCCCACTATAACATTTAATCAGGCAATATCTCAGACATAACATAACAGAACATGAAAATTTTCACGCGAATGAAGTCGCGGGCAACAGCTAGTTTCGTAGATAATATGTTTTTCTTTTTGTATATGGCACCTTGTTTTTCATAAGTGAACTGTATCATTTAACTGTACTTCTGTGTGTTGTGCTATGTCTTTTGTGTGCACTAAATAAATGATTTATCTATCTATCGACATTTTTTTTTAGGCCCACCTGGTCGTTGCATTTATTCATAATTATACCAAAAAAAAGTAACCATTTTACTACAGTATTAAACGAAATAATCCGTAGAAATGAAACCAGAATCTTAAAATCATAATAAATAAGCTATGTTATGATATTATTTTGCGAGTCAAATCATTCCTGTTGTGGTCATTGGTCATTTGACAGAAAATACTTACGTGAATAGGGGTGTTTTTTGTCCGTTTACTAAAAAAGTACGGTACCCATTGGTAATCATATCTGCTATAATTATAATAGAATCAGATTAGAATATCAAAATTAATATTAATAAACTGTTAGCATTTTTAAAGGTTTACACTAATATCGCATAGTTGGTTTAAACAATCAACGTGGCACGGAACGTTATTAATCCACAACTTCATTATTTTGACATTAACGTTTTCTGTTTATTTTGGTTTTCGTAAGTGTTTTTGCAGATTTTTCGCATTTATTCCGGTTAGACAAGGCTTAGTTAATTTAACCACTGTAATCTAGAGGTTATAAGGAAGAAATCAATGTTCAATTTCATTATTAAATGCTACAATTTATGCGGGTGGCCTAATCCCCGAACAAAAAAAAATGTCTCCTTTTCTTGTATTAGAGTGTTAGACTCTTAAAATACCCAAATACAAGAAAAATTGTGATTAACTGAAAGGCAACCAGTGAAAGAAAAACAGTGTGATTTTGTTTCCAGCAAACATATTAATGCCATAATAAACATTATGTTGTTATAAGCGTAAGAGGAGGAAAACTTCCATTTGTACCGTTCCTTAAATAAATATTGCCATACGTAATCGAATATCATAATTCATGGGCTGATTTTCGATGTTGCCAACTGCAAAGTTTATGTTTGGCTATAAAGCAGGCGAGAAGCGATCGGGCGTTCGGAAACGAATATTTATTGCACACCGTTATCGAGTTACAAAATTAATTCAATATTTCCAATGACGGCAATATCATGAAGTCGAACATTTGTGGTGATATGGTGCGATGAACTTTGTAAATGTATGGAGTTGCGTTCATTTTCACATTTCGTTTTAATGAAGAAAAATTTTAGTTGATGAGCGGTTTGATTGGGATTAATGTGTAGACGTTATTTTGTAGGTTTTGCGTATTTTATCATCAAAAAGTTAATTTACGTAATTTGTTAGGTTACTAATAACGTACTAGCTTATGCCCGCGGCTTCGCCTGCTTTAAAATAGATAATTGTCTCACTTGATCATACTACCGGGATAGCCTGGATTGACGCAAGTGGTAATCTAGGTTATAAACTATCTGTGCGCAAAATTTCATCAAAATCCGTTCAGTAGTTTTTGTGTGAAAGAGCAACAAACATCCAACCTAACAAACTTCCGCATTTATAATATTAGTCTCTGATTACAGGTTAAGCGTATTACTCGTAGAAACAGTAACACAAAATGCGATATATCGATACACCTGAGCATACAAACATTCACGACAATCTTAACACAAACCTGTGAATAACATAACACAGAATAACATATTTTCCGCTACTGCATTATTTAAATTTCTAAATGAAAAACATCGCAAAACCAAGTCAACGGAACACAAATATCACGTAAGCGTAGGCTTCGTAGCCGCGTAGCAAAATTGCTACGAACTGCTACGAGTAGCTACGACGCATCCCGACGTTCTTAAAAATACATTGAAATTATGCATGACATATTTTGTACTTGATATTTCCTGGCTTTAGCACATCCCATGTGTCGCATTGACATAGTAGCTCCATAAAGGCAGTTATTAAACCTTTTAATGGAGGTTGACGCGTGGCCAACATTGGCAATAATCTACAGGCACCATAAATAGTAGTACAACCAAGATTTACGAGGTAATCCATTTCATTCAGCAAGCAATATCGATTTTATATTTCGACACCGAGAATCTGACGAAATTACTTATTTACTCTAACCTCATGTCATAGTAGTAAATCAGCTGGCTTATGGTATTTGGCTCTCGGCCAAGCGAATTGAGTGATTTGATCAAGATCTTGGGCCAGATTTTCTTGGATTACGAGCCAGCTTAATTTAGACATAGTCGTATACGGGATTGTTGTAGCATCTGTGTTTGGCGACTGCATTATTCTTTGGTGAACTTTATGCACCTAGGGTTTCGTATAAACTTGTAGGATTTTGTTGTTTGTATTTACAATTTTCAGATTGTTCTTTACATGTGCTGTAAGACATTTTTTCTTGCCAAATTTCGTGATTTCAGGTCAACGGGAAGTACCCATTTTTTTTTTCGGATGGGAAATCATCAAATGACTTTTCCCACTCTGGACGGAGCGGGAGGGATTGTCAGACTTTTATTGACTAAAACCCATCCATGTTCCTTCCTCGCCCTTTATGTTCCGGGGCCACGGTATCTCTTTCGAACAGTTCCGCAGCCCCAGCAACGGGAAGTACCCTTTTTTTTTTTTTTTTTTTTTTTTTTTAGGATGGGAAATCATCAAATGACTTCTCCCACTCTGGGCGGAGCCGGAGGGAGTGTCAGACTCTTACTGACTAAAACCCATCCATGTTCCTTCCTCGCCCTTTACGTTCCGGGGCCGCGGTATCTCTTTCGAACAGTCCCGCAACCCCGGCAGGCTTCGGCCCTTGCGGGCCCCTCTCTTCTGCTGACATCTCTTTGAGGCGCGCGTGGAACACGAACGCGCCGTCGACACGGCCTGTCGTCACTAGACGGACGGACGGCCAGCTAGCCCATAGCTAACCGTCCACAGGCCCGCATCTACGGTGGCCGGTAGCCACCACGTGGCCCCCGACGCCCGGTGCGTCTCCCGCGGCGGCCGGGAAGAGAGGCTCTCTCCCTCTCTCGTTCCGCCACCTCCTTCGCTAGCATGACTGCTTCGCAGAAGGAGGTGACGGCTTCCCATTCCGTCTCGCTCCGGACCATGGAATGAACCAGGGCCGGACGCGAGAGGTCGCCGCCGCCGATCGCCGCTACGAGGACACGGCGGTGCTCCGCCCACGCAGGGCAGACTTCCACCGTGTGCTCCACCGTGTCCTCCGGTCGATCCTCGCAGTGGAGACACCCGGGCGTTTCCTCCCGCCCGATACGGTGCAGGTACCTCCCGAAACATCCGTGTCCGGTGAGGACCTGCGTCAGGCGGAAGGTGAGGACGCCGTGGCGCCTCTCTAGCCACTCCTCTAAGAGGGGACTTACCGCCACTATCGTGGCGTGCCCTACGGGAAGTACCCTTAGATTTCGATTTCCTTGTGGAAACGCAAAATGTGCGACATAAACGGTCATATCTTTTGATCGCGTTGACTTACAATTTTGATTTTTTACTGCTCCAAGGGATAGCAGATTTGAGTATTTGACAATAATTTCAGCTGAATATCTCAACGCTTTCATGAGAAAAAGGGGCTTGGCAGACAACAATGTGATCCTATAAACTGTGCCCCTAAAAAAATTAATATTTCAATTACCTAATGCTCATATGATTTGGAGATCAATTTTTTAATTAAGGGTCTTATCACACTAACGAGTGGCGAGCGAGTGGAATGCGGGACGATTGCGTAGCGGACTCGCCGCGAGTTCGAAATGCGTGCGCGACGATCACGCCACCCGCGGCCCCGTGCGCAGCAAATTTGCAGTGTACCTACGATCCGTGTTTTCACAATCATTCATTTTGTTTTTCTTCGTGGCGTGTTCGCCGCGCACACGCGCTGTGAACTCGCGGCGAAATCGCTGCACACTCGCCCCGCTTTCCACTCGCTCGCAACTCGCTAGTGTGATAAGGCTCTAAGCAAGGATGACAAGTGATACCGTTCTTTAATTTATAAAATCTTATTGGTTGGTACTTTCACGCGGCCAAGTACGGTGACGAAATATCTAGCAATTTATATCTCTGCGTTTTGTGGTTCGGCGCTGCAAGTCTGGGGAGTATACGTGTGAGTAAAAGCAGAACTTGAATAAACTGAGTAGTAAATGTATATGGTTAGTACTTGAAGTTCTTACTAGAACTAAGTTAAGGTTTTCCTATACTTGAAAGCAAAGTAAGATTTTCATTAAGTTTGCAGCGTGAGCGTGAGCAACATATTGAAGTTTCTCGGACAATTTTCTGTGTCGACAACTTAATATAAATTTATTTGTATGTACTGGGCTTGTAGTATTACAAAAAACTTAGCATATAATTTTCCTAGATTCTAATATTTTATTGTAGCATTGAATGGAATATGCTGGAATTAATAAGAGAAAATTTGAAACCTACGCTTGTTGTACAAAAAATATGAAATTTAAGACCTACTCAGATAAAGTAGGTAGGTACTTCTTTTGGGAACAAGGATTGTGGTGGTGATAAGGTTTACTTTCCTTTGCACTGTGTCGATGTATTTTAAAATGAAAGACGTCTGTTCTTTACGAGGTTTATTGGCAACTAAAATCAACATGGCTACTTCCTATCTTATAAACGTTAAATCGGCGTGAACATAAGCCGCCCACCAAAGGACTATAATAGTCCTTTAAAAACAATATTAATTAAGTTAACATGCATACAAAATAAAGATTAAACAATCATATCGTCTGGTACAGTGTCGATTGGTAAAGCACACAACTTTGTGACACATCGCTTGGTTATACTGTCACCGCTCTTTACGCTATAAACTCTGGTTAAACCGTTGGGACCGGGGTGCTTGTTAGTGATGCGTCCGCCGGGAAAATGGTTCATGACCATTTTCCCGGCGGGAGATTATCTTGCTTGATCAGCACTATATCTCCCTTCTTGAACTCTTCTTCGCGTTTTAACCATTTTGGTCTTTGCTGCAGTCTCGTTAGGTACTCGTTTTGCCATCTTGACCAGAAGTCACTCAACAATTTTTGTGTATATTGCCAGCGCGTCAGATTACTTATTTTAACGTCCTTTAGGTTTGGGTTTGGGACGGTGACTGGCGCTACCGTTATCAAAAAATGACCAGGTGTTAGTGCTTGCATGGTGTCGTCGTTCATTGGACATAACGGACGCGAGTTTAGGCATGCTTCTATTTCGCAGAGAACCGTCGTCATCTCTTCAAATGTCAAGTTTGTAGTGAGAACCCTCTTCAAGTGGTATTTTATGGATTTTACTCCGGCCTCCCATAGTCCTCCGAAGTTAGGTGAATATGCCGGTATAAAATGCCACTGAGTCCCGTCATTGGCAAGTAATTCAGCGATTTGTCCATCAAATTGCAAACCAGCTTCTTTCCAGGCTTCATACAATTGTTTGTTGGCGCCAACAAAATTCCGTCCTTGGTCGCTCCACAGATTTATGCATTTTCCTCTGCGGCTGCAAAACCTTTTGAAGGCACCTATGAATGCTGCTGTACTTAGGTCGCCAACCAATTCCAAATGAAGCGCCTTTGTGGACATGCAAACAAATATGGCTATATAGGCCTTGCTAGTTCTGGCTCCTCTGCCCTTACTAATCAATACTTGGAATGGTCCCGCAAAGTCGACACCTGAATTGAGGAATGCTCGTGTTGGTTTCACCCGTACGCTTGGTAAGTCACCCATTACTTGTGTTCTCACTTTAGCATTTAGTTTAGCGCATACCAAACAACGATGGATGTATTGTTTGACCAGCGTCTTTGCTCGCAGTATCCAGTACTTGGATCTGAGGTAAGTAAGCATCAACTGTATACCTCCATGCAACGTCTTCGAGTGAGCTTCTGCTATTATAAGGTAAGTAAGTTTACTGTCTTTACCTAAAATTATCGGATACTTGCTTTCATCACTCAACTCTGAGTTCCGGAGCCGGCCGCCCACCCTGAGGACACCATTCTCGTCAAGGTAAGGATTTAATGATTTCAATTTGCTTGATTTTTTAACCCTTTTCTTTACCTTTAAGCTTTCTATCTCTTCTGTAAATTCTTCCTCTTGTTCTTTTTTTATACAGGTTTGCAAGGCGCGTTGGAGTTCTTCAGTTGTGATTGTACTATCTATGTTTTCTTTTAATTTCCTTTGTTTCAGAAATCTTCGGCAGTAGGTGATTGTTCTCAGTAGTTCCGTCAATATATCAAAATCTTTGAGTTGTGCAGATAATCTTTTACTTTTCTCGTTGTCGTTTTTTGTTATTTTCAGAGCTCGTATGGTGCTTTTCTTTCTCTCTAGGTCTATTGGTGTTATGTTTAGTTTAGTGAACTGTATCTTCTGGTGCAATAACCACCGTGGTCCATTCCACCAAAGGTCGCAACCTTTCAAGTTAGCTACTAGCATACCTCTTGATGCAATATCAGCTGGATTATCGTTAGATTGGACATGGTGCCACTGACTGCAACTTACATTGGTTGTGATCTCGACAACGCGGTTTGCTACAAACGCCTTCCATTTGTTCGGATCTCCATGTAGCCAGGAGATAACAATAGATGAATCTGTCCAAGCATAGATTTGTGTCGTGGGTATCCTCATTGCTTGGCTTATTTGCTTGAGTAGTTTGGATAGAAGCAAAGCTCCACACAGTTCGAGTCGAGGCAACGAGATAGTTTTCAAAGGAGCTACTCTTGTTCTTGCAGCAATGATTGTGCTTTTTACTGTGCCGTCAGAGTTTGTGACTCGGCAGTATGCCACAGCACCATATGCTTGTACAGAGGCATCGCAGAATCCGTGGATTTCGATAGAATCCTTTCTAGAGCTAAATGTTCCCATCCATCTATTTATGTAGATTCCATTTATATTTTCAAGATCCAATCGTATTGTAGCCCATTTGTCAGCCAGTGTCGTATTCAAGATTTCGTCCCAATCAATCTTTTCTTGCCAGAGTTGTTGTATTAAAATCTTAGCCATTACAAGGCAAGGTGCAATCCATCCGAGGGGGTCGAATAACTTTTGGATGTCGGATAGAATGCTTCGCTTCGTTATTGCTTTTCCGATAATTGGTAAGTTCAGGTTATATTCGAACTGGTCTTTACCTAAATTCCATTGTATGCCCAGGGCTTTAACCGTTCCATCAATCTTTAGTTCTAGATGTGCATTCGATGATCTTTCGCTTGGTTTAATAGTCTCCATGAAATCACGGTTGTTAGAAGACCATTTTTTCAGTTCGAAGCCACCTAGACACAGTAGCCTTTTGAGATCTTGACTGATTCGTATGGCTTGTTCCAGATCATCGTGTCCGGACATAACGTCGTCGACGTAAAAGTCTTCGCGCAATATCTTTGCAGCTTCAGGATATTTGTCACCTTCGTCATCAGCCAATTGCATTAGTGTCTTAACGGCGAGATAGGGTGCGGACGCCGTTCCGAATGTTACAGTCAAAAGTCTGTAGTCTTTGATGTCTTCTGATCCATTATCTCTCCATAGAATTCTTTGCTAATCTATGTCTTCTTTATTTGTCCAGATCATTCTGTACATCTTGTGAATGTCAGAAACATAACAAACAGCATGAACTCTCCATCTAATGATTATGCTTCTCAAGTCTTCTTGTAACATTGGACCCAACAACAGTTCATCGTTTAGTGAAGTACCGTTGGAGCCCTTGCACGAGGCGTCGAACACGACGCGAGTCTTCGTTGTTTCTTTGTCACTACGGATCACCGCGTGGTGAGGTAAGTATACTTATTTATTATTTACTTCAGCCTTAGGTATTTCTTCTATATGTTTCATTTCTTTATATTCGTTAATCACTTTAGTATATTCTTGCTTCAGTTCTGTGTTTTGATTAAATCTTCTTTCTAGTTGAAGGAGTCTTCTTTTTGCTATTTCTCTTGTGTTGCCTTCTACTGATTTTGGTTGTTCTATTTTGAACGGTAGCTTGACTATGTATTTTCCTTCTTTATCTCGCTTGTGTGTCTTCTCGTATATGTCTTCACATAGTTTTTCAGTTAAGGTAAGTTTTCTTTTCATGTCCGTATCGACTTCCCATATTGTAGTCAGTAAATCTTCTATGTTAACCTCTTGTTTCATGGCCGTCAGTGATTTTTCTCGAGCGTTCAGTTTAATTGTTATTCCACCCATTAAGATCCATCCCAGGTGGGTATTTTGGGCGCATGGTGTATCTGGTGGACCTTTAATGAGCCCTTGCTTGAGAATTGATGCATATTCGTTTACACCCAATAACAGATCAATAGGTCCTGATGCATAATAATTTGTATCTGCTAGTTCGAGGTTTGCTATATGCGGCCAATCAGTCCCCATCGTGGTGTTTATCGGTACGTTGGAGGTCAAGTGCTTGGACATCACGTAGGCTCTTATAGGTAAGTTAAATTGGTTTTCCCATCGTGACAATACTTGAAATTTGACCTCATGCTTGACTCGGACTTTCATGGATTCCATTCCGGAGACGATTAAATTTACCGATAATTTTTCTAGGTTCAGGATCTGAGTTGCCTTCTCGCTTATAAAACATGCTTGAGATCCTGAGTCTATCAGCGCTCTTAGAACAGTAGTGTGTCCGTGTTCACTCTTCAAAATTACTACTGCGGTAGCCAATAGTGATATCTTCTGCCCCGCGTTATAATGAGACGCAATCATTGTATGAACTTTCTTCTCTTCTACATCTGCTTGGCTAGATGAAGTCGGTTGCTTGGTTTCTACATTTGGAGCCACTTCATCAATCTTCTTGGGTTGATGTAAAAGTGTGTGATGTCGTCTCTTACAGGTGCGGCAAGACATTGGCACTCGGCACTTGAATACCAAATGTCCCGCCCCAAGGCAGTTGAAACATAGTTTGTTTGCTTTGACGTGTTCGCTTCTTTCATCAATCGTCATTTTATTGAACTTGCTACAATGACACAGTGTGTGCGGTTCCTTACATAAAGCACATGGTTTTTGTTTATCAGTTTCTGTTGCTGTTACATGAAGAACACGCTCTTTGGTAGGTTTAGTGGTAGTCGTCGGGGCAACCATTTCAAGCGTCCGGAATTTGGCTTCTAAAAACTCGCGTAATTCTTTCCATGTAGGCAGCTCTTGAGAGTTCACCGAGTAGGCAGTCTGTTCCCATTCTTTGTGCGACTCCGGGTCCAACTTCTGCACAACCAGAAATGTAATTACTGGATCCCAGGAATCGGTAGACACCTTTACGTTTTCTAGACTGTTAATAACCTCAGTGGTACAATCCAGGAGGGCCTTCAATTGTGCTGCCGTTTGATTGGTACATTTTTTTTGATAAAATAATCGCTTCATTAATGCGTTCACTATTATGCGCCTATTATCGTATCGGTGATTCAGCGTTTCCCATGCTTGAACATAATTAGCACCCGTCACCTGAATGTGCTTCAATAATGATGCCGCTTCGCCCGTGATACTGGTTTTCAAATAGTGTAATTTCTCAACTTCACTTAGTGTAGTACATTCATGAATCAATGACACAAGTCCTTAAATGTAGGCCATTCTTCGTAATTACCGGAAAACGGAGGGAGTTGTATATTGGGTAGAATCACCTTTGACCGTAATTTTCCATCACACGTCGTATTGCTGCATGAAGATTGGTCAGTCGTATTCGAAGTACACGAAGCCAACAACTCTCTAAGATCTCCTAACATACATAGGTATAAGTCTTCGTGAAGGAGGAATTCTTCATTCACGTAGTAAGGAATATTTCCACGTTGTTCCCGAGTTGTATTTTTCAACAGATCATTGTGTGCCTTCTTAAACGCAACCCAGTATTCTTCAATCGTTTGAATACGAGTTTGTAAATATCCAGGTTTCGATAACCGTTCTTTTGGGCACTTTTTAAGGTTTATTTGAGTTTTTTTGAGTATTAACGCCAAATCTTCCAACACAGTTAACGCTTGGTCTGCTTGACTCGTCATTGTTTACACGTAGGTAATCACAAGAATCTTCAAAAATTATCGTCTATTTGCTAAGTTACTTATTAATGTTCAAATGATATACCGATACCACACACCAATACACTTTGTACGCACACTAATTGATCAGTTCTAAGAAATCCGTGCAAAACAACACCAGGTGGTCCCTTATCTCTCAATGGAATGCGGTTCTATTGTTCTCACGGCGACACTCCGTCAATTCATAAAAGTTTGATCCGGCTCGTATTCGACCATATGTGGTGGTGATAAGGTTTACTTTCCTTTGCACTGTGTCGATGTATTTTAAAATGAAAGACGTCTGTTCTTTACGAGGTTTATTGGCAACTAAAATCAACATGGCTACTTCCTATCTTATAAACGTTAAATCGGCGTGAACAAGGATAATATAGCATCAACCTGTATATTTGCTTTGTACGATTATGATTAATATCGAGAAAATAAATCGTCATTCTCAACCAAACTTTTTCCAATTGTATTGGAGTCGGCTTCTACGCAAATGCAACTGAATTTCGTCTTGAATTTTATATGGACAAACTGTCTATCTAACCTGCTAACTCAGTTAGTAGGTTATATATGATATCCCTTGGGAAGACTATAATTGTAAAACTTGCGGGCTTGTCACTAAAAAAGAAACAAAATATAAAGAGTACACTGACTGGACAAAACCACCAAAATCTGTGTGGTTCTTTCCTTAAAATACCATCTCGCGACTCTTATCTTCATGGTCCTCAAATGATCTGACAAATATAATGTCGGGACTTTAAATAGGAGACGGATTCCGAATTTATTTCGACGTTTTTGATGAGAATATTTAAATTGTAAACTAACCTTTGGCCCTACCACAAGTGCGCGTTGTAAACGTAATGTAAATAAGTCAATTCTAACATTAAACACATTCGTTTCACACGCCATGTTTTCAGAATTTTAACAATTTATTCATATTCTATGGATGGCAATGATTGTGCTTGTTGCGAACAAATTAACTAAAATGCTATGGGATAATGTTTTTATTTACAAAATAACTGTATTATGTACACTATATACGAACTACAACTCTAAAATAGTAATAAAAATATGTACATGTACAAGTATCAAAACGGTAACAAGGCGTCAAAAATTCATCCACATCGCTGTCAACAGTAAAAGTGCCCAGAAGGTTTTATTTACATAAATAAATATCATTTATCTCACGCTCTCAACCAATAAACCAATAAACAAGTTTCAAAAACACATAAAATAACCAATTATTCAGTTTGTGTCACTACATTGTTCTCTGGTGAGCAATATATTTACAAAATAGGACGGTTCACGTGTAAAGCCGGCGGTCAATTAACGAAACACAGAAATACTGAAAAAAACAAAATTAATAGTTTCATTTTGTCTGAACAAAGAGCTGGACTATGTGGCATGTAGGAGGTTGGCATTAATTTGTGTATTTATTTAATTTATCATTGCGCTCCCTAGAGAGAAGTTACAATACACTGCTGCTGATATTGAATATACAGATATACAATTGCAAGTAAATACAGCCTTCAGGAGTATCATCATGTGCCTGGCCTTTTCAAAACTATGTTGAGGTCGGCTTCCAGTCTAGCAAAATTCAGCTGAATATCAGTATTTTACATGGAGCGACTGCCTATCTGACAACCACAACCCAGTTAGTATTGTGTAATACGAAACCCCTTGGTGAGACTGGTTGTCAGACTGTTTGGGCCACTGACTACTCAACGACTGTCAAAGATCTACAAATGACAGCCGGGACCGACTGCTTCAGGTGCTTTCCGAGGTATGGAGGAAACTAGGTATGTAATGGGTCACCCATCCACATATCAAACTAGGCAAGCATGACTTAACCTAAAGATAAGCTACGAGCTCCTCTAATTTACAAACCCACACACACATACATGTACACAACACAATATATATTAAAAGTTTATTTCTGATCATAAAATATTTGAAACACACAGCTTGCATGACAACATCAGTCCCAAATATAATTCAAACAAAAAAAAAACTACTTACTTAATCTAAAACGAGTCATACATAGCTACTTGTCAAGCCCTTGACGAACTTTCGATGTCATCATAAAACGTAATGCCCTCCATTTCTTTTACTGTCGACGGAAAGTGAACAAACGATAAATAAGACGTAAATTCGAGCATCAGTCACTTGAGTAAAAACTGGTGAAAATACGTGAAGGATGAAGTTACAGTATCTTTTGGTAGTTTTGTCACGTCTATTAACACATATTCGAATAAATTCAAAATAATGTTCTTAGCCTGAAATAAAAGACTAAGGTTAAAATCAAATGAACCTGAGCTATTTTCTGCATTTAAAGAAGATGTTTGATTTTGGGCCACCACTATGTACATACACTACATATATAAATAGGAAAAAAATAGGGGAATTTCATAAAAATATTAATAAATTAATTTATAGAAGGGCATACAAAAATTAAGTTTTTTATTATGATAACCTTATTTTAAGGACAGCCATGACAGTTCTGTGACATGACGTTTGACGACTTTGACAGTTTTAAGAAGTGACGTCTTTGAGTCTGTCTTTGCTTTGAGTTTCGATTGGATGTGTTCAATCAAATGTCATTGTCAAAATGATATTGTTCGTATAAACTGCTCTTATCCACCATGTTTAATTTTATGTTGTGTTGCTCTCCTTGACCAAGTTAATTTGAATATACATTGAAACGAAGTGAAATTTAAGAAAATTAACAATAACAAGCGGTTACTGAAATAAACAGCGATATTTACATAATTATAGTGTATATTATAGTGCTGGCCCGGGCTCCATACATTTCTGGAACATCTCCTTTCACATTTGAATTTAGAATAGATAGTTTTATTTTGAACATTTTTTCTTTTAAACACGTAAATCCATAAATGTAACTTAACTTATGAAATACAAAACTTCATATAAAATTTTTAACATTGCGACACTATCAAAAGATTTTAGCCGAAATAACAAAGTGTTTCTTAGACATTTTTTTTCTCAGATCAACAAACTGTATGCACGTACGAAAATACTAAGCCTACTTTAATCTCAAGGGAGTAAATAGACTCGTAGGATAAAAACTCCTTGAAAGAATTCTTTCACACGAAAAAAAGTATCCGAACGGGTATTGGAGATACGTGACTTCGAGTTCGCTTTTTAAATAACATTTGTTTTTCCTTATTTAAAAAGTTTATGTCATCTTGGTACAGTGAACAAAGTTTTGGGTTCATATGTAAAAAAAAGATATTAGCAGATCATTTTCCTGTTGAACAGAAAAAAGGTTTAACTTCGGATCGCAATATTCGTACGATAATGGTATGAATTTTCCGCGAAAAAGTTATTACATACTTACTTATCTCGTAAGTGGGTAAGGCTACATTATGCGTGAGACTGATTCTGCAGATTAAATGCGGTAAGCAATTTCAGATTAAATGGAGCGTAGTGAAGTTTGGATTTGGGCCCGGCTGATGGCAATAGGCTCGTCTCTTAGGCGCAAATTACACAGAAGCGGCGTAAGGCGAAGGCGCGGCGCAGGCATCTTGCCGTTTCAAAACGTTTCAATACAAAATGTAGGGAGACAGCACGTTTTGAATTACACACAAGCAGCGCGGCGCCTCCTCGCCTGTTCCGCGTCGCTAGCAGGCGCGACTGGAGCGGCGCGCAAGCAGTAAGTATGACGTTTTGTTATACAGTATGAGCATAAAAATGCGTGGCGATAGTGAATTGAATGTGGAATTCTAAAGACCGTGTTTACTTTCGACAATAGAATATGGAAACATTCTAGTGACATTTTAAACACTGTAGGAAAACGATCAGGATGGACATTTGCATAATTTTACATTATTTCAAAATATCTATTTGACATTTTCCACACAGGGTGCACCCAATGTCTTCGGTGTCTCTGCACATTAATCAATCAATCAATGCTTTTATTTTCAGGCATCTTAAGGCCCATAGATAAAATACACAAAATTACATTACAACATAAAAATACACTAATACATACAAAATATAACTTATAAACTATGAACTATACTAACCTAACCTAACCTAATTAATGATGAGTTGAGCAAAGCAAGCGCATCTTCGTCATCTGAAGAGGAAGACATGCTATCACGAAAAAGTCAGCCTGTATAATGACTAGTTGTGGCGTATCTTCGCCTCTTTGATAAGTTTGAAATCGCGTCCGTGCCATATCTGTTCTATGCCTGCTTTGCGCCTGCGCCGCGTCTTCACCGTATGCCTATTCTGTATAATTCACGCCTTATGGGACTTAAACATTGGCGAATAGGCGTGTAATATTAAACACACCTCTGCCTAACGATGTTATGTTATGTAGCGTAGTCGAGTAACCTTTAAACATTTTGTTGTTTAAATCATTAAAATAATTTGTAATGAGTTTTGAAAAGTAACTCAGTGAAACTTGGATAATTATGTTTTAGTAACGTTAGTATTTATTTAATGTTAAGCAATAACAAATTGTTCAAACCGATCGTTACACGTCGGATATAATTGGACTATAGTTCCCGCCACGAGAAACTATAATTTTTGTAAACAAAGAATTTCTACCAAGATACGTACGTAGCGACAATTCAATCGACAACAAATACGCCCACATTCAATCAACTCAAATAATCATACGTGTAATACGAAAATAACGAGCAATTTCACTTGTTTGGTTTATATTTTGGCAATACGGGTATAAAGCGCTGTCGTCTAATGTTTTGTGGTACTGGAACGCATCTGACATCATGGAACGTAAACATTTGGGCCGACATTTTGAAGTAAGATCATGCGGACGCTGTCATTTTTTAATTTCATCCAAAGGTTGCGAACCCGAATGTGTGTTTACAAAATTATATAACTAGCTTCTCGTGGCGGGGACTATAGGATAAAATGTTTTCCAAACTCGGGGCATTACGTAATGGAACAAGTGTAAATAATTATTTGGCAAATTAAATTGAGTACTTACAACAGAATTCATTTCCAATAAACAACATTTGTCAGTTATCCAATTTACAAGAAACTTCGTACTTTGATCAAATGTTTGCGTAAGTATGAAGTTAACGGATACCTTTTAAAGTTAGTAAAGTCGTTATAAATTGTCGATAATATTCGTATTACTCGGTTGATTTGTTAGCTTGAGTTTCGGTCGTTAACGAAATTATTTCCGGTAAAGAATTATTAAGGAATTTAATGATTCAGAAATATTAATTTGGAAGTTGATTGTTTTGAAAGCTGGTGTTTATTTTATAACTGGGTACTTGGTACTTAATTTAAATAGCAAATGGATGCGGTTTTTATCCCAAAATGCTTAATAAACTAACGTTTTCCGAAATATTCATTTGCACAATTCTAATTAAACTTGAAAATATTGGAGTTTTTATTTCTAATAGCTATTATTTAGTTGCTTTTACAATCTTGTACCACAAACTTTTTTCATGAAACAAGTCATTTTTACTGAATCAAATTGAGCATTTATATGTTTGACCTCAAGTTAAATGAAAAGCTTGTTGATAATTCTCGTACAGTTCTAAATTGACAGTTATACAAATAAACTTTTCGCTGAGAACAAAAACTTAGAAAAATGTTGAAATATTTTGGTATTGTTTCATAATCTTTTAATAATGAGCGCAGTACGTGTGTACGTGCGTAAAGCAAGTTTGTTTTTTAGTGTAGTACTGTGGAGGTCGGTTCCAGATAAAACCTCTATCCTCTACAAGTCCACAGTACCTATACATTTCTAGAATTCCAAGAAATATGAAACGTGCCTATCCTGTACACGTGACACCTTAATTAAAATATCGAAAATCAATATTCAAAGAGTCTTCCAACACAAACATTTGTTCATAATGTACTAAATATTTACTTGTCGTATTTGGAACAGGGACGAGGATGTAAGGCGACAGTCGACAGATAAAAATTCTAAAAAAAAACATTATTTTATTAAAATAATGAAAAGGTTAGCAGTGGCTACAATTATCATAATTTTCAAAGTTTCCACAAAGACCGTTCGACCATTGAAATCAAATAAATATTTTGAACTGAAAACTGCCGAAATATAGGAATACTCCTAAAGTTGCTGCCGGTTAATAGCGGTCATTAACCCACCTACATTTATTAAAGTTCTTAACTTTGAAATCCAAAAATAACCACCCTGTAATAGGATTGAATCGTCTTTTATCGTGATCTTCAACATGTTTTCTAATGAAAAACGATATCATGGTTCATTTGTTTTGGTTCGTACGAAGAGATATTAGAAAGGGCATTGACCGCTTTTGCGATCTTAACTGGCAACACCTTTGCAAATTGTTATGTTTTTAGGGTTCCGTAGCCAAATGGCAAAAAACGGAACCCTTATAGTTTCGCCATGTCTGTCTGTCTGTCTGTCTGTCTGTCTGTCCGCGGATAATCTCAGTGACCGTTAGCACCAGAAAGCTGAAATTTGGTACCAATATGTATATCAATCATGCCGACAAAGTGCAAAAATAAAAATTTAAAAAAACATTTTTATTAGGGTACCTCCCCCAGACGTAAAGTGGGGAGCGATTTTTTTTTTAATTTTGACCCTGACGTGTGATATATTGTTGGATAGGTATTTAAAAATGAATAGGGGTTTTCTAAAATCATTTTTTGATAATATTAATATTTTAGGAAATAATCGCTCCGAAAGTCAAAAACAATGTGTCCCCCCCCCTCTAACTTTTGAACCATAAGTTTAAAAAATATGAAAAAAATCACAGAAGTAGACCTTTATATGAACTTTCTAGGAAAATTATTTTCAACTTGATGAGTTGAATAGTTTTTGAGTTATATAGCACTTTTTCAAAAAAACGCAAATGATAACTTTGTTTTTCATACAAATACTATGAAAAACAAAGTTATTTTTGCTGACGAAAAATGTTGGTATTTTTAATGGTCTGGGAAGCTACGGAACCCTACAGTGAGCGTGGCCCGACACGCTCTTGGCCGGTTTTTCATATTGTCAATCTGCTGATTTCAAGTTTCAGTAGTAGGGTTGCGATGGAACGTAGTCCTTAAATATCCAGTGTACATTTGTCTTAATCTTACCTTTCATGTATCCTTTTCGCTTTATGTGAGACAAGTTACATTAAATTATAAAAATGTAATAAACCCCGGACCCATAGGGTCATAATTTCAAGACATTCCCGGTTTTTGGTGTTGGCCCTTTCGTTTGTTACCCATTTGAAATTTATCATAGCGTATAGTATTCTACTAGTCAAGCCTATTCATTTGATACCCATTTTGAGCGAGTTGCTGAAGAAATATGTAATCCGCCAATTTGTGGCGGCAGCAATCTTCGATTGATTTTTATCAAACATAGCTAAGAACATTCCCGACTAATTCACCATTCAAACAAAAAAAAAACAAAATTAAAATCGGTTCATCCGTTCGGGAGCTACACACACACAGACACGTCAAACTTATAACACCCCGGCGTTTTGGCGTCGGGGGTTAATAAAAACGCATGCAATTGGCGTGCTGTATGACCAGATGTATGAACGTGGACGAGGCAAAAGTAGTATGTTAGGATCGTAGCAGGTAGCATTTTGTGGTTTCTGCCGAACCCCATTGAAAAAGGCGTGAGTTTATATGCGTACATGAGAGAAAAAGGGTCTTTTCGGATGGCACAGTCTTTTCAAATACCAGATGCTACTATAATAAATAAATAAAATCAAAAAAGGCTTTAGTTCTTACATGCACTTTTACAATATTTGTTTTTTTTTTTATAAGGGTGTAGTTTTATATTTTGCTTATCCTAGTGTTAGTATTATAATGTATTTCTCAAAATTTTGCCAATTGTCTCGGTCTTAGGCTACTTCTGTCCAATGTGGACCGGTGGTATTTTTAATTTCATCATCCCATCTTCTCATAGGCCTTCCTAAGCCTCTTTTGCCGAGCGGGATCAGATGCTACTACCAGCCTATTATTGTCCCACTGCTGGGCAAAAGCTTCTTCTCAACACAAAAGGCACGCATTGATCACTACTTTTGCTCAAGACGGGTTAGTGATTTTAGACTTATATCAATTATAAGTCCAGGTTTCCTTCACCGATGTCTGTGATGTCCAAAATAAACTTAGAAAGTACATATGAATTGAAAAGGTCACATTGGTACTTGTCCGGATTTGAACCCACAACCTCATGCATGAGAGGCGAGGCTTTGACCTCTGGGCCATCATGACACTATACGACGTAGGATTGTACGTTAGAAATCGGTTTTCATAAGTGTCATGGCCCCACCTGTCCATCTGCACCGATGACAAAATCATTTTACCTTACTACTATACGACGATGCTACTATACGACGTAGAATTGTTCGTCGAAATAGATTTCCATCAGTTTCATGGCCCTACGTGTCCATCTGAACTGATGACGAATTTAAAATCATTTTGCCTCCAGTTCCGGGGTCCACTGCGATGGATTTGGGCACCAAATTCCGGCCATACAACGCGTGCTGAATTTCAATCGCCTTTATTCCAAATTCTGGTACACGACACGTTCGCTTATTGGTCAAATCCAAATGGGTTGGTCTAAAATCTAATCAGGGACTGCAATACAGTATTATGGGCTAATAACCGTAAAACTATGAGAAAATTTTACGGAGCCTTTGAAAAGTGAGCTGCTGTTATCAAGCTTAAAAAGCTGCTGAACTTTTCAACGTATACAAGATTGGTGATCTGTCTCTTCGGAGAATATTTTAAAGACGACGATCTAGATGCGATCACGTAGGCTGGTTCGAGGTGGCGCAGGAAAAGAGTGTCTGGAAAGATACAGGGGAGGCCTTTGCGCGTATAAGGACGTTTAAGGTTTTAATAAAATGGAAATACTTAAATAAAATTACCCATCTTCTTCGTGAGTGTATTTCACTAAACTAGTTTTGCTTTTAGACTACCATTCCATAAACAGCATAACTATTTTATGTTGATTGCGTTACAAATCACACATGGTGTAAGATCACTTTGGGCCTCAAACTTTTGACTCAATGCTTCTGGTATTATAATACTAGAAACGCGAAAGCCCCTAGGCCCTATAAATCATAAGATAATATAAATTTATCGGAGTTCCAGGATTTTTTTCCAGTTCTGAGTCTGGATTTTATTCCCGTTAGATGGCACTTAGCTCGCCCCATGAGACATGGGACTTCATCGGAACTGGTGAAATGAGGGTACAAGAACGAATATGATGATGGTGATGTCATCATCATCGTTTGAATGATTGTGTCACATAAAATATTTTCCTATGTATATTTGTAGGTAGGTACATAGCCAGAAACCAATCAAGTCTTCTCCGTCACTGTGTTATAAGTGCGGTTGCAAGCGGCGTCCTATTTCCCTAATAATATTCTCTTTGTCGCAGCGGGTAGCCAATTCGTGGTCGAGACCGAAAATACACGGCAAAGGCGTGAAATGACAACAGTTAATTAAAACTTAAGTTATTACGGTTGGGAATAGAGGTGAAAAGAGTTTTGTGGTTGACAGTGTGAAATATTTTATACTGTTGTGAGTTGTTCTAGGATATTGCAGATGAGGTCACGCACGTATTTCGACGTCATATGTTTTTGGCTCATTGCAAATTTTCTTCTTAGCGAATCGATGGCGAAAAGTTCAAATAACTTTAGGCCAAAACAGTCACGCGAACTCCGTTCACTGATGCGGTAAATAGATCGTCAAGTGGGATGGTGATGGGAGGTAGGTGGTGCACGATGAAAAGTGGGCCAATATTGGTCTGTGAGGACGTCTCCTCACAGACCATTATTGGCCCAGTTTTATCGGCCACTTCGTACCGGTATGGCATAACTTTTATTGGGTACGTATCATAATCCCGAAAGTTCATAATACCTATGATTGAAATACCGACGTCCAAAACATCGAAATTCAAAATACCGAAAGTTTTAAATACCGATAGTCGTTATATCGAAACACAAAATACCGATGTTCAAATGCCCGAAAGGACGAAATCCATAATGGACGAAATACCGAATGGACGAAATCCCGAATGGACGAAATATCGATGGATGAAATACCGATGGATGAAATCCCGAATCGACGAAATCCCGAATAAACGAAATACCGATAAATGAAATCCCGAATGGACGAAATCCGGAATGGACGAAAACTTTTATTTAATAGCCGTATTATATGCCCCTAAAAAGCGTAGTCGACGGAGCCCCGCTTCGCGGGGCCCCTATTTCCGAGTGCAGGGTTTAAAGGGAACCTAACTAACCTAACGGGGGGTGCCCCAAGTCCCGATTATGGGGGCAGAGATACTTCCGTATGTTCAGTTGACAATAATTCGAGAGTTTACAATATCGCTAGAGAGTAACACGTTGTATTGTAATATAACGTGTTTGACAATTTTACGGTGACATATATAAGCACAAATTTTGTGACAGAAATGAATCGCTGCAGAACCGACTCCACGTAGTCTTTTCTGCCCTACCCCTAGAGTGTAATTTAAGCCCGCGTAGGCGCGGAGGGGCGAGGCGGGCCGCGAGCTGAGGAGCAGGTGGCTTTAACACTCGCCGCCGCGGCTGAGGCTGGCCGGCTTCAGCCGGCCAGCAAGCCGAAGCTTCGGTGGTGAGTGGGAAAACCCTCTGCGACGATAAGCTCGCGTGTGACCGCCGGAGCCCCGCAGCGCCGGAGCCGTGACAGAAACCATGCCTGCTGCATGCTTGCTGCATGCTTGCTGTATGCTTCCTGCATGCCTGCTGCATGCCTGCTGCGTGCTTGCTGCATGCTTGCTGCATGATTGCTGCATGCTTGCTGCATGCTTGCTGCATGCTTGCTGCATGCCTGCTGCATGCGTGCTGCTTGCTAGGCAACTTTTAAGTGTTTTTACGGGTTCTCTATCGTATTACCTAACTTTTTATCCATAATCTAAAATGACATAATTTTTTTTGTCATAATCATCATTCGTCCGAATGATAATTTACCAGAATTTTAAATGACATAATATCATATGCCATAAAGTTGAAATCCCTAAATATAATAAGCCCTAACTCCGTTTGTCATAAGTATTACAATCAATAATATACAAAAGACATAAAATCGTTTTCAATAAAAGTCATAAGTCCTATTATAAGTAAATGTTTAATCGTATGTAGGCGTTGACCTGCAATGCAAGCAAGCATGCAGCAAGCATGCGGCACGCCTGTAGCAAGCATGCGGCAAGCATACAGCAAGCAAGCATGTAACAAGCAAGCATGCAATGCAAGCAAGCATGCAGCAATCATGCAGCAAGCATGCGGCAAGCATACAGCAAGGAAGCAAGCATGCAGCAAGCAAGCATGCAACAAGCAAGCATACAGCAAGCAAGCATGCATGCAAGCGTGCAGCATGCAAGCAAGCATACAGTATGCAAGCAAGCATGTAGCATGCAAACAAGCAAGCATCATGCAGCAGGCATGGTTTCTGTCACGGCTCCGGCGCTGCGGGGCTCCGGCGGCCTCACGCGAGCTTATCGTCGCAGATGGGTTTAACGCTCACCACCGCAGCTTCGGCTTGCTGGCCGGCTTCGCCGGCCAGCCTCAGCCGCGGCGGCGAGTGTTACAGCCACCTGCTCCTCACCTCGCGGCCCGCCTCGCCCCTCCGCGCCTACGCGATTTTAAATAACACTCTTGGGGTAGGGCAGACAAGACTGCGTGGAGTCGGATTTACAGCAATTCATTTCTGTCACTAAAACCTAACCTTTAGGGATTTTTAGCGACTGTTAGTCGCTAAAAAAAACCCTAAAAGTTAGGTTTATAAATGACCATTCGGAATCATACACATTATGTGATACAATACTTAGGACATACGACTTTATGTCATGTAAAATTAGGAGATTCAATTATAATAGTATTCGATATTATGACAAAATAGTATTAGAAGTAAAGTTAGTTATGTAAAACATCATTTCGGTGTTTTGAACATTATGGTTACTGAAGTTTATAGCAAACGTGTTATGGATAATGATTTTCGGACAAAAAATTTTAGGACAATCAAGGGAGTACCGTTTTTACGTTAGGTTTACAAAAAAACGTTTTTCTCGGAAACGGTGACAATTTCGGGATTTTGAACTACGCGTTTTTTAAATTCGGGATTTCAAACTTCGGGATTTTAAACTGTCGGGCAAATGAACTTTCGGGTATTTGAACTACGGGATTTTAAAATTCGGGATTTTAAACTTAGGGTTTATAAACTTCGGGATTTTAAACTTTCGGGCAAATGTACTTTCGGGATTTTAAACTTTCGGTCAAACAACCATTCGGCGTTTCAATTTTCGGGATTTCATCCATCGGTATTTTAAAATTCGGTCTTTTAAAATTCGGGGTTATGATACGTACCCCTTTTATTACCACTGCAACAAAGCTATCTTTTGATAGGTCATCATCATCATCATTTCAGCCGCAAGATGTCCACTGTTGGACATAAGCCTCCTCCAAATGTCACCACATTGACAGGTCCCGTGCGACTTGCATTCAGCAGATTCCCGCAACCTTCACCAGGTCATCGGTCCACCTAGTCCAGCTAGTTGTCTTCCAACGCAACGTCTTCCGAATTGCGGCCGCCACTCCAGAATTTCTCAGCCCCATCGGCCATCTGTTGTGCGAGCAATGTGCTCTGCCCACTGCCACTTAAGTTTGGCAATTCTTCGGATTCTTTGATAGGTACCGGCAAGATTTTCTTTCTAATCAGAATAAAGTTTATCCTGACCATACTTTGCAGCATGCCAGTATCATCCCATTCCAAATTGGATAGTTGATTGATTGAATTGATTCCACTATTACAGCAAACGAATTTGAACGATATGGGGAAATATAAAAACGCCCTTTAACCGTCTATTATTTACGACGACCATAAAAACCTTATTTTATTCTCATGGTAAAGAAAAAGCTTATAACAGTAAAGTTTGCAATAAAGCGCCAAAGAACGGCTTATCTCATATCATCTTACTCTAGATCGCGTATTATTCATACAGCTAGATTATATGGAGTAGTCCTTGAGCCGAAATCATAGAATGCTACCCAGTGGCAGCTCAAGGTTAGTTTTAGGATGGAGCGATATCTGAATGGCTCCGGCCCATCTCGCAACTTTCCTATTTCGACAGCTAAACAAAATAGCACCACAAAAGTCCCATTTCGTAACTATTTTGATCTTCATACATTGAATCCCATTTCGTAACTATTTTGATCTTCATACATTGAATCACATTTGGTAATTTTTTTTTTCGGCAAGTACAGTTAGCACTCAAAAAACAGTTGAAAGTTATGGTTAACGAAATGGGATTCAATGTATGGAGATTAAATTAGTTACGAGTTGGCACACTTTTTCACTTGTTTCGCACGTCTTTTGTTTAGTTGTCGAAATGGGAAAGTTACGAGATGAGCCGCAGCTATCTGAATCTGAATATGGTATCCCTTGGCTCCTAAAATACACAAAACTGTTTTTTCCATCCTTGGCAATTCATTCAAGACTTGTGCGCTCATCATAAACCGCCATCATTTTTTTCACATACCTTTATTTTGGCATCTTGATGTCCCTTGCCATCCAAGGTTGGTGCTGATGGTACCGAAGTAAGACTCCAAACAAAGAACAAAAGGAAACGAAAAAAGGCAGAGGCATGTAGGTATATATTCTTCTTCTGCTTTATGTGTCGATGAACTCAAATACTGTTAGACCAGTATCTAGCCACCTGCACAGCTGTAACATTTGCTGCTATTCAATCTTGGAAGGTGCAAATGTATGGGCCGGACAGTATATTGATGGGTAACTACGGTTAGGTGCAATGTGATCTACGTTTAATTCGCTCATCGTACAGAGTCTACCTTCTATATTATCCTATTTCAAAAGAGATAGAATTAATACACGAACAGTTTCTATAGCACGTTAGTATTCAAAGCTGGAGAGCTATAAATCCCCTGTCAAAATGCTTCCTCGGTATCCGCCCATGGTGCACCTTCGCCTTGCATTGCGATCGAATTGCGGTGATAATTCGTATTTGCGAGTCTGAAGTGGATTTAAAATATTTGCTGCGGTTCTACCGGGCTCCTTGATTCGTTTATTTAGTAGGAAATTCGGTGAGAGAAAAAATCGTTTATTTCTGAAAAGCTATCCTTGTGCCTGCGGCTTCGTACGCGTGACGTCAATAATTGTCCCACGGGATCATAACTATCGGGATGAAAAAGTATTCTCGTTCTAAATTTCATTTAAATCCATTCAGTAGTTTTTGCGAGAAAGAGTAGCAAACATCCATCTTCACAAACTTTCACATTTATAATATTAGTAGGATTAATAGGAAGTAGAAAATCATCAAAGGAACGTAACAAAATAACTTGCGGAGTAAAATAAGTGTAAGGTCCCGCAGTAGTTGGTACCTTACACTTGTAGTTTTAAGTAAGAAGTGGTAAGTCAGTACTCGGAGTTAGGCGAGTTGATGTAAACACACACAGATTTGGTAACACTAAAGGTTTATTAGAGTACCGATCACAACAAAGTAAAAGTGGGTTGGATGCTAATCCGCGGTGTTCGCGTAAGTATGTAATTTGTCAACTAACTTAAAATCATATTAAACATTGTTTTAAATACCAAAGAGAAAAGTAGGTTGCTGCGTTTGCAGCATGACGGAATGTACGTAAACCGTACATGCTCCCGAGGGAAAAGGCGGGATGAGCATCCAGTACATAAAACGTTTTAAAGTAAAAATTCCAAAACGCAATAATAGAAAGTATAGACCGTATGAAAGTAGGTTAAGTAAGTAAAAATATAAAAGTAAGACATCCCAGAACGTCACAATAAAAACTAAAGACAGTAAGTAAACATTAGTAAGTAAGTAAAATTAAACATGTACACATAAAAACAATAAGCTTTACTGCTCCTCAAAGTGAAACAGTTGTTTCGGCCTCGCGTCGCTGTATAGTGGCTCCGGCGGTGTCGAATGGCGTATTTCTTGCATCTCGATTTCGACTTTGTTGTCGATTCCTGTAGGTTGTCTTGTAGGTGGCCTTTTAGTTTTCTTATGCCATAGTCTCCTGATCCAAATGTAGACAGCAAACGAAGCAGCTCCTCCCAACAGCAGAGAAGTCACAGAGTAGAGATATATGTCGTGACTCGATATATCTATCCCTTGTGGTAGTCTTTCCTGCTCTTTCTGCTGAATTATTTGCTTATCTATGTTTCTGATATTTATTGCAGATGTATCCAGTTCTGTCATATTCAGCTGTGCGTTTTTCCAACTTAGATCAAATAAATTGTTGATAGTCGTGTTAAGTGTAGGTACTTCAATATCCGCCTCCATGTGAAATTTGCTTCCTAAGTGGTTATAGGTGAATATTGTCGCATCTTTCTTTTGTAGTATGCATTTTGGTTTCAAGGCAATCACCCCAGTACCGTTGATGACTGCTGGCGTAACTTGATCGCTACATATGACGCGCATCAGCTGTCTGTCGCATAATGTAAACAACCACCAGTTAGGTTTATGTAATTGGATCCAAGTTTCTTTGCAAGTTACGTCATTGATGACACAGGATAATGAAGTTTGTTGACTGAATACCTTGGCCTCGCAAGGTGCGTCCTTGTCTTGTAAGCTAAATACCGGCTGACGTGAAATGCATGTGTACTCGTCTTCTCCGTATGGCGTGCATTGGCGCATGTCTTGCTCTTCCATAGTGATGTACGAATTTTTCACGAAGTTTATGGCGATATAATTGGAGAAAGGCTGCACGATTCTCAATTGTCCTTGTTTCTGGAATGGTATAGGTATTACCCGGTATATTTTGTAGTCCTCATCGCTCAAAAGTGGAATATGCAATTCGAAAAGTAGAAAGTTGTTTGTAATCCGAGCCTTGACATGGATTAGTTCGTAGATGTCACGGAAATCTTTTTGTATGTCCTTTATCGGTAAGGCTAGTCCCTGTGGAAGTTTTCCAGAGATGATGTTCAGCTGTTCTATTATTTGAGATGCAGGAAACAAGTGTGTATCCAAATGACCTCGATAAATGTTGGCGAGAGCGTTCATTAGCATTTCTTGAATTCTATGCAAGTCGCTCAAAATTAAAGTTGATGATAAAGCGGCAGAATTCACGTCATTTGCTGTGTATAAAATTTGTGCTCTGTTCTCAATTTTTGTGATTATGTTGCAAGTCTGATTTATGTAGGTTTGTATTGCGTGAAATTGTTTGTCCATAAATTCCGTATTGTTTTTAATTACATTGTTTTCAGCCTCTATGATCAAAGTTTGATTCTTCATCAACTGTAACAAGTAATTATCGTTGATTTGCAAGTTTTGGATGTCCTTCTCGTACCTTTGCGCAAAGTCTTCATCCAAAACCCCGAAAAGTGTTCTGGCTAATTTTCCGATTCCATCAAAGTAGCCTCGTTTTTGTCGCGAATGCTGAGAAAGTAACATAGTGTTATAATTCTCAAGGTGATGCATTTCATGACGTAGGTGTCTGACAACTGCTTCGCATGGTGTGAACTCGTGCGTGATTCTTTGACAGAGTTTGTCAATTTGGTTTATGTAGTCGTTCATGTTATTCGCAGCTTGCCAGTAGGACGTTAGGTTGTAATAGATCAGTAGAGTCCATTCATCATGTATAAGTTGCAGTTTTCCGGCTTCATCGAAATAAATAGGTTGATTGTTGGTTATAAAGGTCACCTTATAGTTGTTTGTTACTGGTGACGATTGTGCAGTTCCTAACATTCCTATTAAAGTTTCTTGCTGTGGTAATGGAGTTAGTTTAACAGTGGGTCGTTTTATCACTCCAGTTTTTGTTTTAAGGGTGGCCACTCGTACTAGACCATCCTTACCGGGATGAGTTTCCATCACTCGTCCCATGGCCCATTTGCCAGGAGGTAAGTTTGTTTCCTTGATTAGGACCACGTCGTTTAGTTTGAGGTTTTGTACAGTTCTGTTCCACTTGCTTCTAGACTGTAAGGTGTTCAGGTAGTCATTGGACCAAGCTTTCCAGAATTGATCCAGCATGTGCTCCGTTAGTTGCCAACGTTTTCTCAGATCCATCTTTCTGTTGTCAGGCTCCGGTTGAGGTAGAGACAACGTAGCACTGCCAGTTAGAAAGTGGCCAGGAGTGAGAGTGCTGTAAAATTCCTCCGGATCTTCTGTTAGCTGACATAGAGGCCTCGAGTTTAGGCAGGCTTCTATTTTCGCTAGTAACGTAGTGAATTCTTCCCAGGTTAGTTTTTGATCCCCAAGTACCCGCTTCAAGTGGTGTTTTAATGATTTGACGGCTGCTTCGAATATCCCCCCCGCACTAGGCCAAGCAGGGGCGTTGAAGTGCCAATGAATTTCTAGTTTCCCAATCTCGTCAAAGAACTCAGGAGAGAGTAGCTTCTTGAAGTTACTGAAATCCTCTCTCAGTACTTTGGATGCTCCAACGAAGTTCGTGCCGTTGTCTGAGTACATGTGAGCAGGCGTTCCGCGCCTCGCGCACATTCTCTGAAGGGCCGCAATAAACGCTTCCGTGCTTAGTTCTGAGACTAATTCGATATGTACAGCTTTCGTAGCCATACAGACGAAGACCGCGATGTATGCTTTTGAGGTCTTCACTCCTCTTCCTTTGTTAAGTTTCACGTCTACGTGACCAGTAAAGTCAACACCAGTGTGAGTGAATGGACGGCTTGGTGTTACTCTTTGTTTTGGCAGATCGGCCATTAGTTGAGCATTGTCCGTAGAATTGTAACGATGACATTTCACACAGCGTCGTATTCTTCCCTTTACCGCCCGATTTCCAGAGACTATCCAGTATCGTTGCCGTATGTAAGTAAGGGTCAGACGGGCTCCTCCATGAAGCGTCATCGAATGTGCTTGGTCGATCAGTAGTTCAGTGAAGCGGCTGGAGTAGGGTACCACTGCGGGATTCTTCATATTTGCAGGAAGATCAGAGTGCTGTAGTCTTCCGCCTACGCGAATGATTCCCTTGCTATCCAGATAAGGTTTGAGTTTGTAAATGTTGCTTTTTGGTGACACAGTTTTATTTTGTTTCAACTGTTTGTGTTCTTGCGCAAACTCGCTTTGTTGAACATATTTTATTATATATTCTGCTGCGTGTTGTAGGTCAGTTGTTGTTAGGTAAGTAGCGCTTGGTCGTAATTTTTGCTTTAGTGATGCAATATATCGCACAATTCGAGCAGTAATTCTTATTACTGAAGTCAGCGAACTGTGGTTCTTCAACAACTTGTAAACAATATTTTCAGTGTTGTAGTTTTTCGAACTGACGTCATTGGGTTCGACCCGGTTTGCTTCGCTTGTAGTAAAGTGGCAATTCACATTATGAGGTGTTTCTGTTTCTGCAAAGTTTTTCAGAAACATAGGTCCGTTCCACCATAAGTTGAACTTGACTACTTTGCTCGGTAGCAAGTCTCTCGAAGCGCAGTCAGCTGGATTAAGTTCCGATCGTACATAACACCATTGTTGAGGTGGAATTACGTCTTTTATTTTCCCCACTCTGTTAGCTACGTATCTTTCCCATCTTGAGAGGTCTCCCTGAATCCAAGCTAGGACCACCTTGGAGTCACACCAACCATAAGCTGATATCTCATGCTCCGTTAGTGATTTCTTCACTTTTTCCATGAGTTGGGAGAGTAGTAGTGCTCCGCATAGCTCAAGTCTGGGCAATGAAGTTTTTTGAGTAATCGGCACTACCCTAGTTTTTGATACTAGCAATGTGATCCTTGGGTCGCCCTTTTCGTTGATTACTCGGCTGTATATGACGCAAGCGTATGCCTTTTCGCTTGCGTCACAAAATCCATGTAGTTGGATATTTTTCTGCGTACTGCCAATCCATCTGTTTATTTTAATGTTTTTAATTAGATGTAGTTCTTTGTTTAGATGCCGCCATTCGTCTTGTAACTCAGTAGGTAGTTCAGCATCCCAGTTTATTTTAGTTAGCCACACCCTTTGGAATAGTAGTTTAGCTGGCACAGTTATAGGCGCCAGCCAACCCAAGGGGTCGTATAGTTTGGATATTTGTGATAGCAGGTTTCTTTTAGTTAGTGGTTCGTTGTTGTAGTCGTCTATGGACCAGTTGAATATGAAAACGTCATCTTTTGGATTCCAACTCAACCCCAACGTTTTCATTGATTCGTCGCCTCTAAAATCAAATGTACTTTTCGATATTTGATCTTCGTCTAAGTGTCGTAGAAGCTCAGGATCGTTGCTTGACCATTTTCGCAGATTCATTCCGCCTCCCTTCAGTAGTTTTATGATCGATGTTTGAATTTCCTTTGCTTGTTTTGTAGAGTTGTGGCCGCTGATTAGGTCATCGACGTAGAACTGATTTAGCAATATTTCAGCGGCCTTTGGGTATTTGTGGCCGTCATCGATAGCAAGCTGTTTGAGTGTTCGCATTGCTAGCCATGGAGCTCTTTTTGTCCCATATGTTAATGTTTGCAGTTGATATTCTTGTAGATTGTCTTTTGGTTGCTTTCTCCATATGATCTTCTGTAGATGTTGTTGATCCGGATGACACCATATGGAACGGTACATTTTTTCAATGTCCGCTGTGTAGACGTATTTATAGCCACGCCATTGTAATATCAATGCTTGGATGTCCTTTTGCAGATTAGGACCTTGTATTGTATTGTATTGTATAACGGGCTGATGTCCGCAATTCCACGGCGAGGCGCGTATTTTGCGTACGGGTGGGAACTTCACTCGATCCATCCCAGCTCCCCAAAGAAGGCCAGCAGCGCCCCGATGTTGCCGACAATCTCGCGGAGAGTACCTGGACGACCGAAGTACTTTGCCCTATATGATGCAACCGCTGGGCAGTGTAGAAGCACGTGGGCTGCAGTCTCGTCTTCCTCCATGCATGCGCGGCACAGGGGGCTGTCTGTGATTCCTATGACAAAGAGGTGTTTGTTAAAAGAGCCGTGACCGGTGATGGCGGCTGTAATTGTACGCACCTGTGGCTTGGTTAGCCTAAGCGCGCGTTTGGTGAAGCGGCCGTCGATGGCAGGAAGTGCCTCCTTGGCTTGCCTACACTCGCCGTGGTCAAGCCACAGCTTGTGGTGTATTTCACTAGTTCGTTTCCTTACCAGTGTGCGTAGGTAACCGAAAGGGAGTGGTGCGATAGGTTCTGGTCCTACCGCTGCCATGCTCGATCCCCTTCTAGCGAGTTCATCCGCCGCGTCGTTGCCGCGGGAATCGCTGTGTCCTTTGATCCATTGGATGGTTATGTTATTGAGATTACCAACCTGGTTCAGGCGTTGGTGACACTCGTGTATTAACCCGGAGTTCACTGTATGGTTGTTTAGAGCCAGCAGCACCGCCATGCTGTCCGACAGTATACGAATTGAGTGGCCCACAACTTTCCTGGCTATGATGGCCGATGCCGCCAGGGAGATGCCCATGCATTCTGCCTGAAATACCGTGTTGTGCGCCCCCAGAGGTGTGGCTATGTGGATGTTGAGGTCTTCCGAGAAGACTCCCGCCCCAGTGCCAGTACCTGTTTTAGATCCATCTGTGAAGATCCGTAGTTCCGCGGGGTTTAATCCCTCGCAGCGGTGGTCCTCGTGAAGCTGGATTTTGTATTTCTTGTCGAATACGAATTGCTTCGGTATCCGATCGTTGTGTGCTTTCGCCAAGGGGAACTCGCAATAGAATTCCTCCAGTATCGCATTGTGCTGTGTTGTCTTCTTACCCCAGAGCTGAAGTGTTTTGAGGCGTACTGCCGTCATCGTCGCCTCCTGCTGTATGAACAGATGGAGCGGTGGAAGCCCCAACATGGCTTCGAGAGCAGCAGTCGGGGTAGTCCTCATGCAACCAGTGATTGCCATGCAGGCAAGCCTTTGCAGGCGCTGCAGCTTGATGGCTGCTGTACTTAGTTTAGTGCGTGGCCACCAGACCACAGCCCCATAGGCAATCATGGGTCGGATCACCGCGCAGTATAACCAGAGTATAATTTTCGGGGATAGGCCCCATTTCTTACCTATCATCCTCTTGCATTGCCAGAAGGTTATGCAGGCCCTGTTTGTCTTGTTGTCTAGGTGGCTACTCCAGTTTAACTTACTGTCTAGGATGACACCCAGATACTTGACCTCATCGGCTAACTGGAGTTCCGTCTCGAAGAGTTTGGGTAGGCGATAAGGGCCTAGTGTTCGTTTGTGGGTAAACAGGACAAGTTCAGTCTTCGTTGGGTTCACTGAAAGGTCGAACTCTCTGCACCATCGTTCAACAATACGTAGAGCTCGCTGAGTGAGGTCGAAGATTGTCCCCGTCACTTTCCCCGAGATGAGAATAGCGAGGTCGTCGGCATACCCTATTGTGTAGAAGTGGTTCTCGTTGAGTCTAGTGATGAGGTCATTAATCACCAGATTCCAGAGGAGCGGAGATAAAACCCCTCCTTGGGGGCAGCCTCTGGCTATCATGGCCATTTGCTGTTCCCCTTCAAGTCTCACCACTCGTTTGCTCAGCATGTTTGTAATCCAGTCTATCAGTACCTGTTCCACTCCATGGCGAGAGAGCGCGGTGTTGATGCTGGAGAAGTTTGTTTTATCGAAGGCTCCCTCGATGTCTATGAAGGTGCCCAGGCAGCTTCCCTTCTGGTGAATCGCCTCTTCTATCCGGCTGACCACTAGATGGAGGGCGGATTCTGTGGACTTACCTGAGCTGTATGCATGTTGATTAGTATGAAGTGGGATAGTTTGCAAAGCGCCGTCCCTCAGCTCTCTCTCGCACATTTTTTCCATGGTTTTAAGTAGGAAAGAGGTTAGGCTGATAGCTCGGTAGGATTTGGCGTCAGTATAGTCACTCTTACCCGGCTTTGGTATGAATATGACCTTCACTTCTCTCCATCCCTTTGGAACGTATCTGAAGGCCAGACACGCTCTCAGTATAGGGACCAGTCTACGGGCGACTGAGATCCCACCCCACTGGAGTAGAGCAGGAAATATCCCGTCCGGACCAGCCGCCTTGAAAGGATGGAAGCCTTGGATCGCCCACTGGATTTTCTCCAGCGTAACGACTTTTTGTGCATAGCGCCAGTCATTTCCTGTCGGTGTTTGGGTTGCCTCAGTCCAGTCGATAGCCTCTGTGAAAGCGCAACCTGGGAAGTGAGTTTCAGTGAGGACGCGCGTTGCTTCTTCTGGTGAGGTGGTAAGTGTGCCATCTGGTTTGCGGAGAGCAGCAGGCCCAGTCGGGTTCTGCCGTGCTAAAACCTTCCTTACCCTGTTTGCCTGTTGGCAGGATTCGATGCTGCTGCAGTATTTACGCCAACCAGTTGAGCTCCTGTATCTGATGCATTTTTTATAGCATTTCTTGGCCGCGTAATACGCGTCCCAGTCTCTATCAGCACGAGTGTTCATGGCTCTGTTTAGGGCAGACCTTACCTTCCCACGCTTACGTTCCAGCTCCGGTCCCCACCATGGTTGATTCCCTGGTGTAGCGGGCGGAGTGGACTCCGGGCAGGTTGAGCGGAAGCTGTCTACCATTGATTTTGTGAGATGACTTACCCCCTCGTCGATCCGCGCCGTGTCCTCGTAGGCCATCTCGTAGTTTTTTGACGCAAGTTTGGTTTCGAGGGTGCGTGTGTAGGCAGCACGGTCTGTGTTCCGTGGGTTTCGCCTTGGCAGTGTTGGTGTCACACAGACCTGTATGTCGAACCGGATCCATCTGTGGTCCGAGCAGGAGGCCTCCTTTGAGACCTGCCAGCCGGTGGTGAGGGCCGCCACCCCCTCCGATGCCAGGGTGAGGTCTATGATTGTTCGACTGCGTCTGTTTACGAAGGTTGGCTCTGAGCCTGTATTTAGTAGGGTTAGGTTAGTTGTAAACAAGTATTCCACAAGCGCCTTACCCCTTGCATTAGGTGTATCCATGCCCCACAGAGGATGATGCGCGTTTGCGTCGGCGCCTATGACGACCTCCAGCCCAGTGCTCTCGCAGTAAGTCACGAGGCGGGCAAGGTCGTGCGGGGGCGGCTCCTCTGCCTCGGGCATGTAAGCGGAGGCGAAGACAACAGCTGTTGCTGTGCCTTCCTGCTGTATCAACATCCTAGCTGCAGAGACGTCCCTGCAACAGAAGTCTGTTAGTGGCTGTGTTTTTATATTACGTGTTGTGTAGATACACGCCCTTGGCTTATCGTGGTCTGTGCTAACTAGAAGCTTACCGCCAAGGTTGGAGAGTCCTTGTACCTGGCCCGCTCTGACCCACGGCTCCTGGATCAGGACAATGGCCGTGTGTTGAACCTCCAGCCACTTCCGCAGCTGAGCCGTCGCGGTCTGGCTGTGGTGGAGGTTGGCTTGCAGGACTTTACAGGGTGACGAAGGGGACGCCATCGCTGGTCGTTCCTTCCTCGTCTCCTGCCAGCCTCAGCCCGGCGAACAGGTCGCCCGCGTCGAAATCGTCCCCCTCCAGGTCAGAGGCCGAAGACAGGACTGTAACGATGTCGTTTCATTTACAGTCTCGTGGACGTAAAACCTCCACGACGACTAAAAAACCTCCATAGTACTTACTTGTACTCAAAGAAAGAAATGTAACAGTCCTTTCGAAATTCAAATTTAAAATTGGCTTGTCGCATTGACTGCACAGCCATTTTTATCATCAGTCCTACCAAAATTATGTAACGATATACATCTTCCTAAGTTTCTTCCTGCTACCAGAGTATTGAGTGTTTACTCTAACTAGCACAGCTAGTTTCTATTTAATGAAGTAGTTCTAAAAAAACCCGACGCACGGGTTTTTTTTTTATTTTTAATCATACGATTTCTACAATAATAAACCACTAAGTCACATAAGAAACGTTTATTATTTCATCATCTGCACCCATCACGTCACACTGGCTCTCCGGAAGAACTACCCCGGGAGGTTGTAGAAGCTTGGCGAGAAAGCGCTGACACGCCAGACGAGGCCGACACGCCAGCTACCAGAAGCGTTTTACACCATCTCCCGCTACATTCTACGTGACTGCGCCGAGGACACTGACCACCCTAATAGGATCAAAAAATGAAGATTAGAGACTTTTATTAATATTTACAGCGCGTATATAACAACGGCGTGATAGTGATTACTTTTTAGTGTTATACCATATTCTACCCTATGTAAGTACTACAGTCAAACTTCATCCCCATTTATCATAACACAAAACAGAACGTATCACAACTATCTAAACTACAATCACTATACACACATTTTACAGACAATAACACGCTCGACGCTACTAAGGCAGGTTACAAATGTAATCGGTTCCCGATTGTCTTAGTACCGGAGGCATTCATACACAAACTAATTACCTACCTATTACTCATATACCAAATACTTACAAAACTCAATACTTATTACAACACAGCCTTACAGACATCACCTACTCACACCTACGGCTTGTCTAACGACAGCTACATAAACCCTCGAGTTCTTGGAGTTTAAACCCTCGCAGTTATTCCAAAACACGTTGGTTACCTCACCCTTGGCTTTGGGGAGTACCCTTATCCAAGTTACTACACGCTTAGCCCGTATTTCTCTAGGCCTTCGAAGCCGACTCGAGAATACGTAAGCTAAGTTCTTACAAACATTACATGCAGCTAACAGAATATATTTTTAACACTAAATACACAACTATACAATAATATAATATAATAAAATACATAATCAGAAATTATCATCATAATCAGAATATTTAAATACATAAACTGTCATACTCAGACGTTGTCACTATTTATTTTCAACAATTTTCTTAAATTGACTGAAAAGGTTTTATACCTATTGTTCAATTTAAAAGCCATATAATTATACAATATGGATATTTCACAACTAAACAAACCTGAAATCATACCTCAACCTCATTTTAAAGAAAATTGTTTATATTTTAATTTTTATCATATTTATGATTAACTAGTTACTATACATAGGTAGTTGCTAAGTAACAAGCCACAGTATTATAGTCTTTGAACTCGTTTCATGGAGTATTAGTCTTTTTGCCAGTACTAAGGTTAGTTCCGAATTTGACCACCAAAACGGTTTCCAAGGTGAACGATTTTTTTTTAATCCTAAACATATTATCATTTAAACCCTCTTTAGAACCTCTTTTACTCACTTGAACCTCTTTCACTCACTTGAACCTCTTTCAATCACTTGAACCTCTTTCACTCACTTGAACCTCTTTCACTCACTTGACTTGAGTGCCAAGTCCTCTCTTACTTGAGTGACGAGTCCCTCTCATACTGAGTTACCCTCTTACTTGAGTGACGAGTCCCTCTTACCTCTCATACCCTCTTACCTCTCATACCCTCTTACCTCTCATACCCTCTTACCTCTCATACCCTCTTCGAGTCCTCTCTCAAACTCAATATTTAACCCTGCACGGACTATTGTACTTTAATTTATCACTCTTTTAAATATTGTATACCTACTTTTGCTATCATTTAATTTTACTTGTTATTTTTTTTAAATGGTTTTATTAAAAAAAAAGGCATAGACTCATTCCGTTTAGTATATAATTTTATTTACTATTCTTGTAAAAACTATTTAGTTGTAAATACTCCACAAGGAATACCTCATGAAACATTTGGCTTGTTAATACCATATTTTATTTCTTGATTTTGTTTTTCTTTTTTTATTATGGAGCGGTACACGACTCCTAAAATAAGCCATGGTGTCGAGCGGTTTTCATAACTCGTAAAATAAGCCTTTATGAACCTTACTTTTAAGTTAGATAGTATTTTTTTATCCTTGAACCTGAATTTTAAGTGGGTTATTTAAAAGGTGCGGGTTACGACACCTAATTAAAAAAATAAGCCATCGTAAACCTAAAATATTATGTACTCATAACAAGTACCTACTTATTATAATCTCTAAGCAGATTAAGATTTTTCCTGACCATTATTAGGGTTGGTAAACTTGTAAATTTTTAGAACATTTAACACACACACTTACACATGACATTCATCACACACAAAAACACTGACCACGATCACCAAACGCCAGCGGGTGGTGACTGGCAATAATTCAATAAGCCTGCACTAATCTGGGTTAGTTCCTTGAGAAACATCTTCTATTATATAAGATTTCTCTTTTTAACTGTTGCCTTAATTCAGACTTATTGATTAAGACTTTGTTAGATACGATGAATGTTAGTATTATGAATGTTAGTATTTGAATGGAACCGGAACCAACCTAGTGTACATTTGTCACTGTAATTAACATTCTTACATTCAAATTCTATCATGCACTTCCATTAATTAACAAATATGTTATTACCTATATTATTATTTTTATATAAAAATGACTTGTTTTGTAACTACTTACCTACCCAATTTAATGTAATTGTGAAAATGACATCGTTATCATTCCCGTATTTATTTTAAACTTTAATTTAACTCTGACTTAATAACAACTTAACTTCAACTTAACTAATTTTTTTTTTTTCTCTTTTCTAACTTTCAACTAACTTTTTCTTTAACTTTCACCTCTTCATACCAATTCTCCTTTTGCAAAAAAAAAAAAAAAATCCTTAAAGATTTTTTTTTTTTGCGCCGGCCACCCCGGTATTGTAACGATGTCGTTTCATTTACAGTCTCGTGGACGTAAAACCTCCACGACGACTAAAAAACCTCCATAGTACTTACTTGTACTCAAAGAAAGAAATGTAACAGTCCTTTCGAAATTCAAATTTAAAATTGGCTTGTCGCATTGACTGCACAGCCATTTTTATCATCAGTCCTACCAAAATTATGTAACGATATACATCTTCCTAAGTTTCTTCCTGCTACCAGAGTATTGAGTGTTTACTCTAACTAGCACAGCTAGTTTCTATTTAATGAAGTAGTTCTAAAAAAACCCGACGCACGGGTTTTTTTTTTATTTTTAATCATACGATTTCTACAATAATAAACCACTAAGTCACATAAGAAACGTTTATTATTTCATCATCTGCACCCATCACGTCACAGGACGATGTCCTCGATCTCCTCACCCGAGAGGACGGCGCCCACGCTGGCGGCAGTAGGTGCGGCTGGCGCTGCTTCTGCAGGCTCGACCGCGGGTGCCCCCACGGTGTTTGTTGAAGGCGGGGCTGCTACCTCCACCTGTGACCCGGCGCTGGCTTCAGCAGCCGGAAGTCCCTGAGGGACGTCGACAAATTTGCCGTTCCGACCCTGGAATTTTACGTAGACCGCCCCTACTCCAAATGAGAGGCGGCGTCCGGCTTCCATCAGGGTCGGAATTTGGTCCTCAGGGATCCCGACCACCACAAACCATGCGTCGGCCTGTTTGTATGCGCCCCACATCACCCATTCCCTAACGGGGACCCAGGGGTTCTGGTAAAACAGAGTCCGCCCAATGTGGGACGGCTCCGTAAATATCCCCTGCCCGTCAGGGATGGAGATTCCGCATCTCACCCGGCGCTTGATGTCCGCCTGTCTCCTGACTACTAGCGTGGCGCTAGTGATCGGAGGCAGCTCGGAGATCGTCTTCCTCAACCACTCTACGGTGTAGGTGTTCCCACACCACAGTTTTAGGGCTCCGTTGCTGAACACCGGCCTCGCTCTGAAGGTCGGTGGGGAGTCCAGTATTAGGGACCAGGCCTCAGCGACTATCTTCCGCTGAATAGCCGCGAGAATCTGCTCCGACACCTCGCTGCTGATGTGCCCCGACCGTTCGCAGGTAACTGCGACATCCAGGTCAGAGCTTGCAGCCTGGGCGTAGCTTCTGGTGGCGTCCCGTCTGGACTGGTCAAGCCGCGGCCGTTTGCGCTCCCCTCGAGGTGTTGAAGTCTCGTTGAGAGCCCGCTTGGCCGCGGCCTGATCACTCTGGCCAGGACGCTGTGCTGCGTGGTCGGCTGGTCCTCTCCCTCCGCTGGCTGCTGGTTGGCTGGGGCCCGGTCGGCTGGTGCCGGCCACGGCCTGCGACTGCTTGCCTGCGGAGAAGTTAACGTTACCGCTGGCCGGTTTTACCCGTCCCGCGGCGTTAGCCCCTGTTTCAAGGGGAGGCATACCTTTCCCCTGTGCCTGCCGCTGCCTCTTGGACGGCCTTTTCCTCCTCTTCGGATTACCCGTTGAGGGGGCCGGGGCAGCCTGCACTGGTGGTCCAGCGCTGTGCTTGGAGGGACCCCCCCTTCCACCTCTACGCTTGCTGCTTTGCACCTGCCAGGCGAGCGCGAACGTGTCGCCGGCGATGCTTATCCCCACCGGTTGACCAGTGACGGCCACCGGGGGGGGAGCGGTAGGTGGGGGAGGATGTAACAGGGGAGCCCGGCCCGAGGGATTAACCTGCGTGGCGGTATCCGCACCTGAAAAAGAAGGGGGAGCGGTACTGGTCCCTAGCAGCGCCGTACTCCTCCTATTCTTATTATGGGACGTTTTGTTCCTGGCAGCGGTTCTCGCCACTGCCGGACCATCACTCGTACTGGAGCCCGCCATGTTAGCAGCAGAGCATCCGGGTACTTGAGAGGTGCTGCATGCACCCCTTTTGGGAGGATAAATGGCTTTCGCCTCCTCACCAGTGTTCTTGTGTGAGTGTGTGTCGGGTGTGTGAGTTTGTGTGGTTGTGGTGTGTGTGTGAGTTTGTGTGGTTGTTGTGTGTGTGTGAGGTGTGTGTGTGTGTGTGGTGTCGTTTGGTTTTTGGGTATCCATATTTGTGTGTGTCTTAATTCATCTCTCCGGCTTCCCACCCTCCTTGGAGCCCGCACCTGGGAACGTCTCGCTACAAACTAGCTCAACCGTTAGGACTACCTTCGAGATATAGGGGTGTGAGGCTGGCTTACAGTGCGACATCGGGCGCTTGATCAGGTTGACAACGAATCAACCCTCACTTACACCTTCAGCATGACCTTCACCCACCGCTTCAGCCGTCCGAAGACGACCTCCGCAGACCTCCCACCCCTCGCCGTGGCCCTCTGACGGGACACTTTGGCCATTTCCCTACCCTTGGCTATTGGGTAGGGCCACCGTTTCGCTTGAAATCCAGACCAAAGAGGGCGTGTTGCCTCACGGACGCATAACCACCAGCGCCGCTCGGCTCAACCCTCCAGGACTCCTTCATCCCCGCTTACGGCGCTCAACTACGCAGGTCCTAGCGCAGGTGACCAAGTTTACCTACACGACGCCAGCAGTGTTTAGTGGCGGTCGAGCCCACAACCCCTCAGTCACGGAGGGTCATGGTTAGGTTAAAAAGCGCCTGGTGGTTTTTGTTGCGTCTATTTCCTAGGGAATTAGACCAAAAACAGGGCGGCAACCACGTGAAGGTAAACACACCAGACTTGTCTTGAGGATCTACACGACTGTGGCGCTCCCCCTCAAGACCCCGCCACCCTACTGCCTCTGAGGGAAGCAGTAAGGTAGGCCTGCATCTATACTACCAAGCAAAGCGCAAGCAAAGCATGTCGTTGTGCAACCGCAAAAGCATAAATACATGCCCTCCCCGATTAGGACCTTTTTCCATTACGTCATTTAGGCTACATCCACCCATGGTCTTCTGGGAAGCATTAAAAACAGCTCGTAGTTTTGTTGTTGTTGATTGTTCTCTCAGTACTCCATGATGCGGTAAGAAGATTGCATCTTTGGCGGGTGTCGTGTTTGAAAGCTTCATGTGACCTAAATCAATGTACTCGCGGATGAAATCTTTGTACATTGATGCAAGTTTAGGGTTTCTGTCGAATTTTCTTTCCAGTTGTATGAATTGAGTGATTGCGATCGACTTTGAGTTTCCCAATTTTTCTTCATAACGAGGAATCAGTGGCATCTTTACAATGTATTTTCCGTCGCGATCTCTTTCAGTAGTCATTTTGTAGTAGTTTTCGCACCAGTCGTCTTTAGATGTGTCCTCAGTATTTTGAATGATGTCTTCTGTCTCCCAGAATCTCTTTAAGTCGTTCAGGTCGACAAGAGCGACATGGCAGTTAAAAGTTTCTAGCTTGCCGCATAAGATCCATCCTAAACGGGTTTGCTGAGCTGTCGGTGTTTGGGCATCTCCCTTTAGGACCCCCTCTAATATAACTTGCGAATAGATATCCGCTCCCAGCAGCAAATCCACGCTCCTTGATAAGTTGAAGTCAGGATCCGCTAGTTTCAGACCTTGTAGCTGAGGCCAGTTTTCTTTTTTAAATGTTTTGTTAGGTAAGTTGTTCGTGATCCTTTTCATTATTAGAGTGCTGACTGAAAATGTAAAGTCAGTGCATCTTGATTTCGCGGGCCTGTGGACGGTTGGCTATGGGCTAGCTAGTCGTCCGTCCGTCTAAAGACGACAGGCCGTGTCGACGGCGCGTTCGTGTTCCGCGCGCGCCTCAAAGAGATGTCAGCATAAGAGAGGGGCCCGCAAGGGCCGAAGCCTGCCGGGGTTGCGGGCCTATTCGAAAGAGATACCGCGGCCCCGGAACATAAAGGGCGAGGAAGGAACATGGATGGGTTTTAGTCAGTAAAAGTCTGACACTCCCTCCCGCTCCGCCCAGAGTGGGAGAAGTCATTTGATGATTTCCCATCCCAAAAAAAAAAAAAAAAAAAAAAAAAAAGTGCATCTTGATTTACACTCTAATTCTAGTCGTCCTTTACAATCTCCCGAAATCGTACCCACGCCGGAAATTGTAGCGTTCATCCTTTTTCTAGGTAGTTTCAGTCGTTGAGCCGCGTTCTCCGTGATGAGGTTTACTTGAGATCCTTGGTCCAGTAAAGCTCGTAACGTTATAAAGTCTCCTGTTGATGTCTTTACTTGAAGTTCTACTGTAGTAAGTAATATTTCCATAATGTAGTTGTTCGATAAATGGTTCGAACTGTGTTGGTTTGTTGATGTTGAAGGTTGATGTTCCCGTTGTTGAGAACGTTGACCCATATTGTTCATATTGGAACTTGGCGACAGTTTTTGCGCTGAATAGTGTAACATCGTATGATGTGGTTTATTGCACTCTTTGCAAGTTTTGTTCGACGTGCATTCTGTGTCTCCATGCTTATACAAACAGTTTTTGCATATTTGTAATTTCCTTACTGTGTCATTCCGTTGCCGTGTGTCCATTTCAATGAACTTTGGACACTGCATGATCACGTGAAAACCGCTGCACAGAAGGCATTTTCCGTATGACGCATGGTATATTCTTGATGCTTCTTTTCTATGTGGTTCATATGATGGTTTATTGGAGTTAAATTTCGTTTTGTTGCTGAATATTTGTTTATGTTGGTTAGATGCATCTTTTTGGTAACCCTTTGCTGCTTCCAACGCCATGAATTTGGTCTCCAAGAACCCCAAAAATTCACTCAGCTCCGGGACTTGCTTTGGATGCTCTAATTCTCTAGTGTATTCAGTATATGATGTTGAGTCCAACTTCTGTGCCATCAAGTACACGATTATTGGATCCCAGCTTGATGTATTTAGACCGATGTTATGTAGGCCATTCATGCATTCGTTGATTACGTCATGCATTCTCTTCAAGACAGCAGCATTGACCTGCTGGATGGATGGTAACTCCATCAAAGTATTCATCAAGTTCGTAAATTGGAGTCTCTTGTTGTCGTATCGCTGAATAAGAATATCCCAACAAGTTTCATAGTTTTCAGCGCCGACCAAATGTTGAACTAATCGTTCCGGCTCTCCTTTAAGCTTAGATTTTAAGTGTTGCATTTTCTGCGCTTTCGAAGAATTTGCATTGTTGTGGATTGTCTCCAGAAACATATCCTTGAACGTAATCCACTGACTGTAGTTTCCAGTGAATTCCGGTAGTTGAATCCTCGGTGCATAGTTTTGGTGGTTTACGCTTGTCCATAGTTTCGAGTTGAGAGATCTTTTCATGACGTCGTACTGACGTTCTTTGTTGGCGAACAAGTCGTTGTATATTTCGTTTGACCCTTTCAAAATAGCTTCTAGCTCCCAGTGACATTTCTCTACAGTGTCCCACTTGGTTTTCAGGACGCTCAGGTGATCCTCTAACTCCCATTTTTCAGTTATGGAGTCAATTTCTATTTTGGACATCGCCCGTTCTAGTGCTTTAATGTGACATTCTTGTCGATCAAGCAGTTCCTTGGTCTTGGTATCTACTCCCGTAGGATGAGGAATGACAACTTCAGCCTGCTTTCCTTCCCAGACCAACAACCGCTGCAGTATATCAATCCTGGTGGATTCATACATATGTTTCGTCTTTTCATAAATGTTCCCAGTAAAATATTGGTTTTCTTTGTCTTCTCGTTCCAGTAATACATTGTGTCTATTGCCAAAGTCTTGCCAGAGGTTTTCCAATGACACTAACCTTTGAGTCAGGTACTCCTTTCCTTTCCGAGACGCGCTGTCCTTTTGGTAGTTAGTACAGAGACGTTTGATTGACTCGAAGACTTCGTTTTGTGCAGTGATTTCGCTCATCTTGATGTAGTCGTTTCGGTAATCGAAAGTAGTAGTAGGTAAAGTAGGTATTGATGAACACGTAGTTCGGTGTCTTCTAGTTTGTAGGCCTCGGATTACCCGCAGTTCACGTCGTAGTCCGGAAGCTGCAGTAGTAGAGTAATGGTATCGAAGAACACGTAGTTCGGTGTCTTCTAGGTTGTAGACCTCGGATTACCCGCAGTTCACGTTGTAGTCCGGAAGCTGTAGTAGCAGTAGTCGTAGTAGTAGTTGGCTTGTTGCCGCAGTTGAGTCTTGTTTTCCGCTTGATTCACGAAGAAGTTCCAAAGTATCCCCTCTTCGTTGATTGCTCAGAGCTCTTGTACTCTTTTTACGAATATGCGCGCTTTCTCAACTTGACTGGTGAGATCCGCTTGTGGAAGGCCAGCCAAGCCGATTCGCTGTCGTTCCAAGAGATACAATTACCCCAAACTGTGAAATACTCGAAGGACCATTAAATGTAAGGTCCCGCAGTAGTTGGTACCTTACACTTGTAGTTTTAAGTAAGAAGTGGTAAGTCAGTACTCGGAGTTAGGCGAGTTGAGGTAAACACACACAGATTTGGTAACACTAAAGGTTTATTAGAGTACCGATCACAACAAAGTAAAAGTGGGTTGGATGCTAATCCGCGGTGTTCGCGTAAGTATGTAATTTGTCAACTAACTTAAAATCATATTAAACATTGTTTTAAATACCAAAGAGAAAAGTAGGTTGCTGCGTTTGCAGCATGACGGAATGTACGTAAACCGTACAATAAGTTTTTCATAGAAAAAAAAAGTTAATTTTATAAGAGTCATCTTAGTATTTAACTGTAAACCTACTAATAAAGAGGGTCTGTTTGATAAACCTGAAATAATCATTTGTATCCGCAACAACAATGAAGTTGTTACAACAACTCGTAATAATCGTACAGACAATCGTGAAGTCAGTGTAAAAAACAAAAGTAAGGTGTTATTTATCGTTTCATTGTGAACAAGCGTTGTCTAAGATTTCAAGCCAGTTATGGTCGATTTATCTCAGGATCTGTTGCGGATTAAAACAAAGGGAGGTAGTGGGGGATGACTTAATCTCGTGAAATACGGTCCAGGGAGCTTATCTTAAGTGAAAATGCGTACCAAAATATTAGCAACTGAGGTCCCCATTTTTTTTGTTCCTGCGGTTAAATATAAGCTATAAAATACGTTTGGGGTACGTCGTTAAATTTTATGTTCGCGATTGCTTTTTCGTCGTTCACGGCACGTGGTGTTAAGTGTGGGCGGTTTTTCAGTTACCTTCATTTTTTTACAGGAAGTAACTTTTAAAAGTAATGACGTAATAGGTTGACTTCCAGTAGTCTGTGTTAAATTTGATATTAAAGTAGTTCAATTAAAAGTTAAAACAGGTGGACGATACAAGAATACAAAGTTTCAAAATGTGCAAAAAATAAAACGCACATAAATCCAGACAACTTTAATGAAAACAGTTAAACTAACCATTACAGTTAATGAAGGTTTAACTAAACGTAGTTTTATATCAAGTGTGCAAAATTACATGTAAGATAAGATAGTGGGAACCCCTGCTAAGCAGAGTGAGCGCGCTCGTATATTCACGCGAACTCATTTCCCCACACGAGGGCCTGATTAAGAAAATGCCCCTAAAAATGTCTAAGTAGAGGCAATATCTTTGAACCTTCACTCGCACCTGTTACTTTAAACATTCAGTAATTGAATTTTCTTACAGTTTGCCCTGAATAAAGTCCTAGGAAATTGTACAGGAGGAGATTTCTATAGAAATTTTATATCAGGATCGTCTGACGTTGATGAATCGCGTTCAATCGCTGAAATTCTTACGTTTATTAGGTTTTAAATTAACTGGTTTTATGAGTGGTTCCATAACGTAGAATTGAGTTCAAGGGCGATTATTTTTAGATAAAATTACACTTAACATGATTATTGAAGAGTAATCCTTAATAATTATCCCCACTCCAAATTATGTAGTTATTAATTTTATCCTGATAATTTTATAATTGTAGCGTTTTAAAATCATTTTGATGTGTTTTATCCATCCCTGTTAAAGACGACCAAATCTTCCTAACGACATATTAGGGCTTGAAGTAGCACCTAGATTACTAGGCACAGCAAGCGCGTTACCTAATAACTAACACTAGAAACAGATAGTCTGGTAGTAGGTTTGGCCGGGTACATAAATCGTGATCTAAATAGTTCGGTTGTGTCATAGAACAAGAATCAATAGAAGTGTTTCTTCAGCTGCGAACGCGTTTGAAATGGCCATATAGATTTCGGGCGTTAGATACGTTCAACAAAATCAGGGCTATGACGTCGCTTCTGGTACTGGGTGCGCTCCTCGGTCTTTCAATTATAGACTTTCTTGTCCGTTCTTCTCCATGAAATCTTTGTTTTAGAACGGGCAACTGTCTTCTACTAACCGACTTCTTGACAATTCAAAAAAAAAAAAACTACTGGAAATGATTAATTTACATGATTGCTTTGGCGTTGACTTTTCAAACTTTGGTTTGGTTTAGCAGAGCGCAGGCAGATGCAGATGCGGAGATTATTCTGATATTCGACGGCGTCAGCGGCACGCATTAGAAATACGTGAGTGGCGCTTCTATTATTCTTATTCTACGTTTGTACCCCCTGGTTTAATGGTCTGTCGAATCAGTTCGCTGGTGTACGCCACTAGGGTGACAGATGATAGTGCTGTGGGTTACACTAGAACTGTCTTGTGTGCATTCTACGGTTGGTTGCACGGACTTGTCTCGCTGACCGTGTGACCACGTCTGGGTTGTTTATGGTGGTACGAAGCTCCTTTGTAATAGAGTAGGAGGTCGTGACTGAATCACAACTGCACTGGTCGATCTCCAAGGTAAACGCACAATTCGACCGCACCGAACGAAACGTTCCATCATACGTATATAACGTCATTTCGTTCGATACGTCGCGGATAAATGTGCGAGATTACATAGGACTCACTGCATACAAGTAATTCTAAAATACGATTCTTTCGGCTCTTTTGCTTCCTTCGTCTCTGTTAAGTGTGCGTTCTGATAACTTTAAATAGTCCCTTCCTAGGTTGGTATGTGGATGGGTGATCATTACCTACCGCGTTTTCGAAAGCACAGCCCAGCTGTAATTTATAGATCTTTGACGGTCGTTACGACTAGGCAGAAGCCCGACAGTGTGACAACCAGTCTTACCAAGGGATATCGTTACGCAGTTATTGGGCTGTGGAGGTCAGATACACAGTCGCTTTATGTAAAACTAGCCAATGACCGTGGCTTCACCCGCGTAAAATTATATATTAAAACCTATCTCTTAAATCACTCTATCTATTAAAAAAACCCGCATCAAAATCCGTTGCGTTGTTTTAAAGATCTAAGCATACATAGGGACAGACAGACGCGGCGTGAGACTTTGTTTTATAATATGTAGTGATAGTGATACTGATATTAAGCTGCATCCGATTAAACTGAAAGTCGATCCCAACATGGTTTTGGGAAAAGGCTAGGTAGATGATAACGAAGATTACAGAAAAGATATCCAAAATAACGTGAACGGAGGTGGCCTACTGGTATCGACCTTGACTTATGACTTGTAAGTCATGTGTTCGAATCCATCGTGAGGATAACGATATGACCTAGATCAACAAATTCAAAGACATGAGACACCCATCGATCCTCACGAGCCAGATTGCTTCAAACCTGTCGCAGAGAGATTGCATCATCGCTGCTCTCAAAACGATGAAGGAAAACATCGCGCGCAAACCAGCATGTCCTAAAACCAAAAAAAATCAAAGACTTAATTATGACATCTGCGCGTAGTAGATTATAGCCCATTTCCTATCATACAGAAAGAACCCTGTGTCCCAGCAGTTGGGACATTAGTAGGCTGACGATGATGATGATGATGATGATGTTGCAAAGAGGAGGCCTATGTCCCTAACAGTGTGACCGGTAAAGTTTTGATATTGTTTGTGGCTTTTATTACCTTTGTTTACATATCAGAAAAAAAACAATATCATCTTAATAATTATTACTGTTCTGTATATCTGTTATTTGCATAAATTCGTAGACTTTTAAAGCGTTTTATTTTATTTTGTTTATGAATTGTTTCCCATTGTATTTGTTTAAATCACCAATGTTTATTGGCACGTAGTATACCGGCATCGTTTTCGTCGCCTATATCCTTATTACCGCTCCAATGAACCTGTCTACGTGCAAAATTATGCGTCAATCCAATCTATATTGTTCGGCTTCTAATTGAAATACTGAAATTCTCGACCTTATATCGATGTATATTTGACCGATGTCTATAGCTGGCCTGGCCTCTGTCTTGAGGTAAACAGAGGAGGAACTGTGTCAATAAACTGTGTATCTATCAGATTTGTTAGAGGACACTGTAAGGTATATAAACATCACAGGAGTGGAGTGTACTGGGTTACAGGTTACTGTTCAAGTGGCGTTTACTGTGAAAATGTACAATGAAAAAAACTCCATCAAGACGAGATGAACGACTAAAGATACGTCCATCTGTAAAGAATGTCCGTGTCCGTAAGCTAAGAAAGAAAAAATATTAATTTGTCGCAGGGACATGACGTGCATACAAAACACATTAATATACAACGCATAAGAAATATTCACAAATACAACAGGACGGAACAAAAAAAAACACATGCAGGGCTGTAGCATCCGCACCACGCCGAAATACCGTGGTGGCTTTCTGCTACACAGGGAAGACCTGGATGAGAGGTCTGACGAGTTACGCGATAAAAATACGATGTTCACTTTGATCTAGGCAGCCAACAGTAAAGATATGTGCAAAGTACGTACCTCAGACTGCAAACTGGCACTCGCTGACCTTCCACCTTTCGAATGCACATGAGCTGACGATGGGGCTAGGGTTCACAAATATACATGAGACGATATGGTGATCACACGCGGAGGCGGTTAGAGTTTTTGGATTCTTATATGCCGATCGCGAAGTTGCGCGTGCGTTCCGATTGGTGTCCGTTAAGAAGTGTCATTTGCTCTGAGCTTTGACGTTTACGTACAATGCATGACAGCCAAAAGTTGGCGTCTCGTTACTGCTGGTAAAGCCCAGAGACAAAATGTGAACATCGTATGAGTTTTGAAGAGTTCTGATGGGAATGAAACATCCCGCCCACCAAAATACCTATGGTATTTTCTGGTTAAAATGTAGAGGATCTAGCAAGAAACGATAAGGAGATTGAAGATACGGTTTAGATTGCTAAAGGCTACGATTAGGTTAGGATTATCTTATACTACGATTTGCTTAATTAGGATTTAATAAACTATAGGTTGGTGCGATTGAAACTAGTCTTCTGTTGGCAAAGGACATAATTTCACTAGAGGTCGATTGATGATTTGATTGTTTGCATTTTTTACTAATGCACTCCGAGCTACTCCATCAACTCCAACCTGGAGTTCTATGACTCTCGCTAGATTCCAGTGCAATGGGCTGCGATTGTCGTCCTTGACTAACACCATCGAACCTATCGATAACGGTTTTGAGTGTTTAGTCCATTTCGCGCGTTGCGTTAGTGAGTTTAAGTATTCAGTTTTCCACCGAGACCAGAAGTTCTGTTGAAAAGCTTGTATCATCTGCCACCGATGAAGCCGATTTGGATTAAGATGTGATAGATCCTCATCAGGGACAGCTGTTAAGGGCTCTAAGGTTAGGAAATGACCAGGTGTCAAACATGAAAGGTCGTTGGGGTCAGAGCTGATCGGGTAAAGGGGTCTCGAGTTTAAAATGGATTCAATTTGAACGAACAGAGTCGTCAACTCCTCGAACGTTAGGACTTGATCACCCACAACTCGGTATAGATGTGATTTGGCTGCTTTGATTTGTATTTCCCAGACACCACCGAAATGTGGAGCGCCAGGGGGATTGAATTTAAATTCGATTTTCTGCTCGTTAGACGCCTGTTGCATTAAAGACAAAAGTTGATTTTTAGCGCCTACAAAGTTGGTACCACAGTCCGCATGGATAGTGTTACAGCGGCCGCGACGACCTACAAAGCGCCGTAGCGCAGCTATAAACCCATCGGTTGAAAGCGTCGACACAACCTCCAAGTGGACTGCTTTAGTTGCGAGACATATAAACAAGCAGAGATATGCTTTGTCCATCTTAGCGCCACGATGGGAACCAAGTTTGATGCGGAATGGTCCACCTAGATCGACACCTACCACCGAGAACGGTTTTACTTGATTGACTCGGTAAGATGGAAGATCGCTCATGTAAGGTTGGAGCGGCTGTGGGTTTGTTCGAAAACACTGAACGCATTTGGAAAGGCAACGGCGAATGGTACGCTTTGCCGCGATGATCCAAAATTGTTGAAGCAGCAAAAAGTGTGTGGTATTTATGCCTGGATGCAAGTGGGAACGATGAGTGAAGTTGATGATTGAAAGCGTTAAAGGATGGTCAGACGGTAAGAAGGCAGGATGCCTGTGTTCGTATTCTAATCCAGATCGAGAAATCCTGCCGCCCACCCTGAGCACTCCCTGATTGTCTAGAAACGGGTTCAGTTTTCGAAAAGGTTTCGATAACACCTTTTTTGATTTCAAGTTGGAGATTTCCTCCGAGAAAGATCGGCCCTGTACGTGTTTGACGATTTGCATGAGAGCGTGATGACGTTCCACGTTGTTTAAAAACTCCTTACGATTTAATTGATTAGAGATGCGAGAATTGTTAATAAAGCGATATATGTAAGCGAGAACGTTAACAAGTTTCGATAACGAGGAAAAACGATTCAGTAAGGTTTCGATGATTGGAGGGTCATTCGTGGCGGTCTCGTCGGTCACTAAGATAACCACTTTGCGTTCTTCAGCCTTTATAGTAACGTCGTCCTCGTGAAGTATGCTGCCTGACCTCGAAGGCCATGACTCATGATTTTGTGGAAGCCAACATGGCCCCGCCCACCATAGAGAATTGTGAAGGAGTTCACTAGGAAATTGTCCACGTGAACAGACATCAGCAGGATTATCACCGGAAGAGACGTGATGCCAACATTCAGTAGGTGTGAGGTCTTGGATTTGACTCACCCGGTTGGCAACGAATGTGGTCCAACGAGATGAATGTGAGCGTAACCAGGAGAGGACAACGGTTGAGTCTGACCATAAGTAGACAGCATCGAGTTGGATACGAGCTAGATAAGTATCGCGAACGTGTGTGTATAGGTTGGAGAGGAGAACTGCCGCGCAGAGTTCCAGTCTAGGCAACGATGTGCGTTTCAGCGGTGCTACACGAGCTTTTGAACAGACCAAGAAGACGTGGGCTGCACCGTCCTTATCAGTGACGCGTAAATAAATAACAGCACCATACGCTGTCTCGGAGCTGTCACAAAAGCCGTGAAGCTCGTACGATTGTGCGTCAGAGCATGTTATTTTACGAGGGATTCGAAGTTGGGACAACTGTGGCAATTGATCCATGTATGTGTGATATATTTGTAATAGTGGGTAGTTAGTCTTAAGTTATTTGTACGTTGCAAACCTTGCGCCAGTCTGTGAATATACGCCTATAAGACAAGTCCATCTTTTTATCATCTTATTTGTGCTTCCGGTATTCCCAGTAGATCCCATACTCTTCAGTGGCGACGAGAACAGACGATTCTACGCGTGATTCGTGCAGTAACAAATAAACAGGAACAGTTATTTAAATCAGTAATGTCGATTGGAAAAATAGCCGAGTTCAAAGTCCACAGTGATGACTGGCGTTTGTACGTGGAACGTTTAGAACAATATTTTTTAGTTAACAAGATTCCAAACGAATTGCAAGTGCCCACGTTAATAACAGTGATGGGGGCGGAGTGTTATGAACTTCTTGTTAATTTGTGTACGCCAGTTAAACCAAAAACTAAAACGTTGGCACAAATCGTTGACGTCATGGAAAAACACTTGCAACCAAAGCCAAGTGAGTTGGCGGAGCGGTACAAGTTTCGACATAGGAAACAGAAAGAAGGTGAAACTATATCGGAATACGCGGCTATCTTGAAGAAAATGTCCAAAACATGTGAATTTGGGTCCTGGCTGGAAGAAAGCTTGAGAGATCAGCTAGTATGTGGCATAACAAACGAAACCATACGACAACGATTGTTCGCTGAAAGCAATTTGGACTTCGGGAAGGCGTATAAGTTGGCGGTAAGCATGGAGGCAGCAGAAAAAGACGCCGCAGCTGTGGAAGGACAGAGCGGTTCGAGAAGCGAGGGGGCATCCACGACGTCGCCGTCGGTGACGTGTCAAGCGATGTCGGCGGGCTCGCGGCGGAAGGGTGCGGCAGCGGTGGCCACTCGTGACGTCCGCGGAGCAGCAACATCGCTCGATGCTACGGCGTCTAGCGGACGGTGGCGCGGCGCGCGCGCATCGTCTGCGCCTGCGCCCATGAAGCTGGGTGAGCGCGCGCAACAACAGCAGTGTCGAGTGTGCGGCGCGCGTCACGACACAAGCCAGTGCAAGTTCGGCCGTTATACTTGCCGAGTGTGTAACCGAGTGGGACATTTGCGACGTATGTGTCCCAATTTATCGGAACACTACAACGTGGACATGGACGTGCTGCAAGTAAGAAACTCTAATGATAGTGATGGCGCGGAGAGCGATGAGGTAATATTTGTAGATGTTTGTAAATTATCAGCGACGCAGTGTAGTCCTATTTTTGTCGAGCTGAATGTAAACAATATTGACATTAAAATGGAATGTGACACCGGCAGTGCGGTGTCATGCATCAGCTGGGAGTGCTATAATCGATTGTATAAAGATGTAAAACTTAAGCCTAGTAATTTAACATTAAGGTATTACACCGGCGAGTTAGTGAAACCTCTTGGAGTTATACAACCGTTAGTGAAATATAAAAATAGGCATAAGCAATTAGATTTATATGTTGTTGAGAATGGAAAAACACTACTCTTAGGCCGTCAGTGGATGGCAGAACTAAAAATACAATTACCCACAGTAACCTACGATTGTAATAGTAATGATGTTGAGATGTACAAAAACAATGTATTTGATGTGGTTGCTTTCAGTTCCAAATACTGTGAAGTGTTCGCGGACGGGCTGGGGCGTTTCACCGGCGGCACGGTGAGCGTGTGCGTGCGCGAGGGGGCGCGGCCGGTGTTCATGCGCGCGCGCCCGCTGGCGTACGCGCTGCGCGAGCCGGTGGAGCGCGCGCTGGACCAGCTACAGCGTGACGGCATTCTCTCTCCTGTGGAGCGTTCTGACTGGGCCACACCCATCGTGCCGGTCGTCAAGAAGGACGGTAACATTAGAATTTGCGCAGATTACAAATTAACTTTAAACAAGGTTATAGAAGTTGACCGTTATCCGTTACCCAGAGTAGAGGAAGTACTACTGCGTTTGAAGGGTGGCCAGCATTTCAGTAAAATTGACCTTTCACAGGCATACGCTCAGTTCGAGCTGGACGAAACAAAAAAATACACAGTGATTAACACTCATAAAGGATTATTTATGTATAATAGGCTAGTATACGGGTTGGCATCAAGTCCGGGCATTTTTCAAAGACATTTGGAACAGTTGTTTGTAGATTTGCCACATGTTGGGGTATTTTTGGATGACATTATAATAACGGGACCCACAAAAGAAGCTCACTTACGTAACTTGTGCAAAGTATTTGATTGCTTGAACAAATACGGGCTTAGAGTAAAAAAAGAAAAATGTGTATTTTTTGCGGAATCAGTTAACTATCTAGGTCACACGATTAGTAAAGAAGGGGTCCACACGTGCCCAGACAAAGTAAAAGCAATAGTTAAAACTCCAGCTCCCACGAATATTTCTGAACTAAGAGCTTTCATTGGTATGGTGATGTACTATGGGAAATTTATAAGAAATGTTAGTACAATTCTAGCGCCTTTGTATAAGTTGCTTAAAGCTGGAACTACGTATAGCTGGAATAGAGAATGTGAAGATGCATTCAGTACAATAAAACATTTATTAACATGTAGTGAAGTGCTAATGCACTACACACCGGAGTTACCTATAATTTTAACAACAGACGCGAGCAGTGTAGGCATAGGAGCTGTGATATCGCACACAACGGCAAGGGGCGAGCGCCCTGTGGCGTACGCTTCGCGCGCGCTCACGCAAGCCGAGCGGGCTTACTCACAAATAGATCGGGAGGCACTCGCTATTGTGTTTGGAGTTCGTAAATTTCATCAATACCTGTATGGTCGTAAATTCATATTAAGAACCGATCACAAGCCACTCACTTATATTTTTGGTGATAAAGTCGGTATTCCGGTGATGGCCGCGTCTAGGTTACAGCGTTGGGCAGTGTTATTGACAGGGTATACCTATGACATAGAATATGTTTCTTCGAGTAAGAATTGTGCCGACGCTTTATCACGACTACCTTACAAGGGATGTGAAGAAAAGATAATATCACAAAACGAAAATACTTATGTTAATTTCGTTGAAAATTATTTACCAATTACGAGCCAAGACGTTAAGAAAGCGACGGCAGTAGATAAAGTTTTAAGTAGGATTTTAGTTTACATACGATCTGGGTGGCCTCCAACCTGTGTAGATGAGAGTGTCAAACCATACTATATGAGGCGTAATGAGTTATATACAGAGTGTGATTGTATTATGTGGGGTTATCGCATGGTTATACCAACTTCGTTGCGGGATAACGTGTTAAAACAACTGCATAGCAGTCACATGCATGGGGATCGTAAAAACAAAAAGCTTGGCACGTAGCTACGTATGGTGGCCTAAAATTGACGCTGCTGTGGAAGCATTATGTAAACAATGCGAGACTTGTGCAGCGGAGGCGGACGCGCCGCCGCGGGCCCCGATACAGCCGTGGCAGTATCACGAGCGCCCCTGGACAAGGGTTCATATCGATTTCCTAGGGCCATACAAAGGTCTTACCTTCTTAGTTATCATTGATTCATCTTCAAAATGGTTAGAAGTTTTTGAGATGACACGAACTAATGCATCGAATGTTATTAAGGTTTTAAGAGCAACATTTGCAAGGTTTGGGTTGCCGGAGGAATTAGTATCTGATCAAGGCCCACCATTTACTAGTATGGAGTTTAAAGCTTTCTTAACAAACAACGGCATTAAACAGTATTTTTCAACAGCCTACCACCCATCATCAAACGGGGCTGCGGAAAATGCAGTCAAGCTTTGCAAGCGGGCTATTAAGAAGGCGCATAGGGATTGTGTAGATGTAGACACCGCACTACAAACGTTTCTGTTAGCATACCGAAACACAGTGCACAGCACCACCGGGGAAACCCCGGCTATGCTGTTGCAGAGACGTCCATTACGCTCCAGACTTGATTTACTGCGTACCAACTCGGTCACCAAAGACAGAGTCCATCAAGCCCAGAGACGACAAAGGGAATCCGCGGGGGGAACAGACCGCAGTTTCAGAGAGGGTGATTCAGTTTGGGCTCGTGAGTATGGTGTTAGTGATAGGTGGGTAAAAGGTACAGTGGAACGGGTAGACAGTGCCCGCAGATACTCAGTGGTAAAGAATAATGGTCAATCACTAAAAAGACATGTAGATCAAATGCGCCGAAGGTCACGCTTATCTGATGTTACCTGTCCAGAGACGGTGGACAATACAGATCAAGGGGGAGAGAGTGTGGTCGAGCCACGTAGCGAGGGTTTAGAACGGGTAGTAAAGGTAGCCTCACCAGAGGCGACTACTAGGAATAAGGGGGAAAGCTCAAATCCAGGCATTAATATTCCTGAAGATTCGTTGGTTACTTTACAACCACAACCACTGCCGCCGGAGAACCGTTCCCCTAAGCGAACACGTAAACCAGTAGACAGGTTTAAAATAGTTTAACAGCATTAGCTACCTTATGTTGATATTGTTGTTTCCATTATTGTGTTTTATTATTGTGTTTATTATTGTGTTTTATTATTGTGTTATAATTTAGATGTACTGTTGTATTGTGGTGGAGGTGTGATATATTTGTAATAGTGGGTAGTTAGTCTTAAGTTATTTGTACGTTGCAAACCTTGCGCCAGTCTGTGAATATACGCCTATAAGACAAGTCCATCTTTTTATCATCTTATTTGTGCTTCCGGTATTCCCAGTAGATCCCATACTCTTCAGTATGTAGTCCATGTATGAATGATTTCATCAGGCGGCGTTTGGTCCCATCCAATACCGAGAATCCAAAGCTTTTGGATATACGATTTGATTTGAATTGTGATGGGTGATAAGAAGCCTAATGGGTCGAAGACTCTAGCCAGTTCGCTGAGAATGGAACGTTTGGTACATGGACGTTCGGATGGTTTAATTTCGAAAAAGAATGTATCCAGTGACGGATTCCATTGCAGACCTAGAACCTTTAAAGTTGAGGATTCGGAACTATCGAGAGATACGGAGCCAGTTAGACAATCCTGGCTGGGAAGATCCGACAGAAGCTGCGCGTTGTTACTAACCCATTTTCTAAGATGAAAACCACCGAGTTTGAATAGAGCGATAAGTTGTTTTTTTGCTAGTTCAGCGGTTTCCAGTGAGTCACATCCGGTAGCTACGTCATCTATATAAACATCCAACAGGATGATCCGCTTTGCAACGGGATACGAGTCCCCTTCGTCTTCAGCAAGCTGTTTCAAGGTACGGCACGCAAGAAAAGGGGATGAAGAAACACCATACGTAACGGTATTCAGACGGTACTCTTGGAGATTATCGTGAGCAGAGGCTCTCCAAAAGATACGCTGATAGTCGCGATGGTCATGCCAGATCAAAATCTGACGGTACATCTGTCGGGCGTCTGCCATGAAGACAACGTTATGTTCCCTAAACCGCAAAAGAATGTCTATAATGTTTGGTTGTAACTTAGGACCGGTAAGTTGCGAGTCGTTTAAGGAACGTGAGCTAGCGTCTTTGGCAGAAGCGTCAAACACAACACGGAGACGGGTAGTGGCGGAATCGGGACGAAGAACACAGTGATGTGGTATATAGTATTTTCCCATGCTGATTTCCTTCACTGGTACCAAGGTCATGTGTCCGGTTTCAATGTAGTCTGACATGAAGTCCACGTATTGGGCTTTTAAATCGGAGTCACGAGACAACCGGCGTTCGATAGCGTGGAAACGTCGCAATGCAACCTCACGAGAGCCTGCGAATATGGGTTCCGAATCATCTTTAAAGGGCAAACGTACAACATATCGTCCAGAGGAATCACGAGAATGACTGGATATAAACTTCTGTTCACAGAGCGTTTCATCTGGAGTCAAGAGTGACGCTTTCGGTATGGAATCCAGCTCCCAAAAATGTTGAACCAGAGAATTTAACTCGTTGTCTGTGTTTAATGATGTGTGTACCAGAGTGCTAGAAGCTAAACGAGTTTTGCCTAACAGGAGCCACCCAAAGATGGAGTTGAAAGCGGTGGGTTGGTTAACGTTTCCTTTGATTTGCTGGTTGAGAAGTGAGTCGGTAAAGACGTCGGCGGCGAGCAATAGATCGATAGATCCCGGAATATCGAATCCGGGGTCTGCGAGTGGCAAGGATTGAATATGCGACCATCCAGAAGTGTTTAATTTTGCGATAGGTTGATCGCCACAGATTTTCGAAATGACATGCAAGTCCAAATCAAAGAATACGGTATCTTTAGTACCTACTGCACACCTCACGTCACCGAGAATAGACGCCGGTGCCTCGCCGAGTCCACATACAGTTGTGTTAATTGGGGTCGGATGTAAGTTTAAACGTGAGATGGCCGATTCAGTAATAAAGTTGCTTTGACTTCCAGTGTCAAATAAGGCGCGGAACGATTGCATTACACCGACAGCATCTTTGACCTGCACTATTGCAGTCGCCAGCAAAACAGTTGTATGCATAGGTGACCTTGACACCAACGACGATGCAGTTGGAGGAGATTCGATAGGAGTATCGCGATGGAGTAAGGTGTGATGTTTCCGTTTGCATGTGCGACATGAAAATATCGATCTACAATCCTTCAGCCGGTGGGATGACTTTAAGCAGTTGAAGCACCAGTTCTTCTCAGTAGCAATCTGCATTCGTTCATCGTGTGATTTTTTGATGAATTCTGCGCATGCCGCAATAGAATGAGCGTCACTACAGAAAGAACATTTACTGGTATACGGAACGGAAGGCGTAGCACTTTCGGTTTGTTTTTGGTCAGTAGCAGCTGCTACCAGTGTGTGCGCCGCCGGCGTGTACCGTTTTGGTTGCGAATGTGAAGTCGAACTTCTCTGCGTAAGTTCGCTTGACTTGGTTGTCTTAACGAAATGTGTATCGCGTAGTAACGCCTCGCACTTACAATGTAGGAAAGCTTTTAATTGTACGTAGGTAGGCAGTTCGACATCCGAATGATTTTCTTCAAATTCACGTCTTAATTTCGAGTCAAGTTTTGACAAGATATGATATACTAGAATAAAATCCCATTGACCAACCGGCAGGTTTACTGTTTTTAAAATACTTAAGTTCTCTTCGAACAAATCAAGGGATTTTCTGAACTCGTGAGCGTCGTTGAATTTAAAATCGACGTTTAAAATGTCTCGCCAACACGTAAAGGCTAGGTCACGTTTATTAGTGAAGCGCGCGGTGAGTGCTTGGTACGCGTCGTGATAGTGTTCGTGAGTCATCGGGAACGATTTGATTACAGTCAACGCATCACCGCTAAGAGATGATAACAGATAATGAAACTTCTCCGTGTCAGTCAAAGAAGTTGATTTGTGTATCAAAGCGTTGAAAGTATCGAAATATTCCGGCCATTTCTTGACGTCACCGCTAAAAGTCGGAAGTGTTATTTTCGGTAACCGAATATTCGAAGAAGCGTTGCCAATACCGTGAGAATGATTCGAATCACCTTTAGAAAAGGTGCGATTTATTGACAACACCTTGTAATACATTTCGTCGAAACGCTCCTGAATTTCGTTATCTTCATTTTCTGGATCGTCAAGAATCTCCTGTATTGTAAAATGCGCATCCTCAAAGTTAGCCGCAATATTCTTTACTTCCTGATGATATGATAAAAACAAGTCTCGCTGAGAATGGTCATTAACTGCTAACATTCCAACCTCTAAAGCTTTAGTCAAACGCTTATATGCGATGGTTCGTTTTCTACGCAAGGATGGTAAATCCTCAGTAGTATACTGGATCTCGATTGATTTTGACTTAGACTTCTTCAAAGTACCCGATCTATTTTTCTTTAGCAGTGACATTGTAGGCGTTTACTATGTAGGTCGATACGTAAAATAGCAAAATGTGTAGGTATATAAGTTTCGATTACACGTTCAGTTACTTATGTACCCAAATAGTAGCAGATGGATGACTATTGTCGGTCTTTAAGCAACAACAAAAGACAATTTCATGCAACGTAAATAAGTAGATACCGGACAGATATGTTACGTGTAGTTCCGGCACTATCTAAATGCGCTGCAAACTAGATGTATTTTGCTCTGATATTGTTAATGAAACTACTCCGTAAGTGAGTACAATAGATGGAGGATAGATAACGATTAACAGATATAACTACCTACCGAGAAAGTTGAAGTAAACAAGTTTTTATGATACTTAAAATGTTCTCAATACTACGTCTACCCGCCTGCCCGATATTCTCGTGCCTACGTTGAGCCGTTCGATCGACCGTTGAGCGAGATTTCGACCTACCCTCACGATTTTAGATAGTGAACAGAACTGATTCAATGGAATATTTTACGCTTTGCTTATTGTAAGAACACGATTTATAAAACACGATTATGTTGTGATTGCGATGTATGATGGGTACAAATAACAAATATCGATAGAACTACGAATTGATTAATTGTGAGCGAAATAAATTGTGCACCGATTAAAATGTGATTGCACAAAATAATTCGATCTCACAATTATTTACGATGAACGTTGATTTTAGTTGAGATTTAATTATTTTACACTACGATTTTGTAAAATCCTAGTTCGATGGTGATAGCTCATGAACGTTATGTAAATTGATAGATTCGATAGTGGGCGATTCTATGGAAATTGTGAAATAGCTTAGAATGCGATGTGTACCTGTAGTTTTTAGTTAAAACAATAGATCGATTGAGATATTCTATGCTACACTTTTAACCAGAAAGAACACAAGTAAAGATGGCGATTTACAATTAAAAATGGAAGGTCCCTGGTTTCGGCACCAAATTGATGTAGCATCCGCACCACGCCGAAATACCGTGGTGGCTTTCTGCTACACAGGGAAGACCTGGATGAGAGGTCTGACGAGTTACGCGATAAAAATACGATGTTCACTTTGATCTAGGCAGCCAACAGTAAAGATATGTGCAAAGTACGTACCTCAGACTGCAAACTGGCACTCGCTGACCTTCCACCTTTCGAATGCACATGAGCTGACGATGGGGCTAGGGTTCACAAATATACATGAGACGATATGGTGATCACACGCGGAGGCGGTTAGAGTTTTTGGATTCTTATATGCCGATCGCGAAGTTGCGCGTGCGTTCCGATTGGTGTCCGTTAAGAAGTGTCATTTGCTCTGAGCTTTGACGTTTACGTACAATGCATGACAGCCAAAAGTTGGCGTCTCGTTACTGCTGGTAAAGCCCAGAGACAAAATGTGAACATCGTATGAGTTTTGAAGAGTTCTGATGGGAACGAAACAAGGGCAGTCATTGGGCTCCGTGAGGCGTGTGTTGCTGCGCGGCGCCCGTACGCCAGGCATCGCATTCGCCCGCCGGATGCGGCAGCCATTGAGGCGGAGCTGTACGAGGGATACTGGCCCGCTTGGAGATGCTGGAGACTCTCGACAGAGATCCGTGGGGGCGCCCTTACAAGATGAAAAAAAAAAGGGCAGTCATTGGGACTGCTACGAAGCGTCACGCGAGTTCTATGATTTTTGTTCACTCAAAAAGTGCTCAACGCGCCTAAAGAAGTTTTCACTTCAAAAAATTTCAGCTTGCACTTCGTTTTTGCGACAAACAGGTTACCACTCAGCATGATGCTGTGCAATGGGGGGTCACAGGCCATTGCAGAGGTAGCGCTTGTTTTAAGTGGTCACCAGAGATAAAAACGTACGAACGCTTTTACTGAAACATTTTAAACGCACAAATCATCATCTGCCTCGCCTTTTCCCAACTATGTTGGTGTCGGCTTCCAGTCTAACCGGATGCAGCGGAATACCAGTATTTTAAATGGAGCGACTGCCTATCTGACCTCCACAACCCAGTTAATACTGGGAAATACGATACCACTTGGTAAGACTGGTGTCAGACTTTTGGGGCTACTGACTACCTGCAACAACTGTCAGAGATTGACAAATGACAGCAAATTCACAAAAGTTTTGGTACAGCAAGCTAAATTCAGGCAAAAAATAAATATTTATGTTAGAACCAACCACCCAGACATGATACAAGTTCATCAACCCCAATTAAGATTAGTGACTAATTTAATCGTAAGCTGGTATCAGATTAGTTTAGCCAGCATATTATTATGTTAGTGTTTGCAGCGGAGTTACATACCATGTGTTTCCGTTTAGGTCCAGGCGAAGACCGACATTATACCAAAAAGAACTTAAACAGTCCTCATCATCCTTCGATTTTCAACTCTAAATACAACCAAATACGATTAGAAGTAGTTCATGGTCGATTTTGAGTTATGACGTTTTTGTTTTAACCGGTTCTCAGTGCCCGTACAATATTGCATTGATAAATCATGACTTGAGCGTTCTAGTGGTTGGATTGTCTGTAGCAATAGTCAAGAGGATACCCTTTTGATTATCGTGTGTGAAGTAATCGTACGATGCGTCTGCAATGGATTTTTCTTCGTTATACCAATGCTTTAAGGTCCTGAGTGCTTCCATTGTTGGCTGGAATTCAGTTCAGTTTAGCTGAACAGAATTTTCCGATAGAAGAATGGTGTTTATGTTAATGCTACGTGTTTTATAGCGTAGTGTAGTTTAATACTAATCTAATAGTAGAAATTTTGCATGGTCTCAGTATGTTTTACATTTGAGCTGAGTTGGGCTAAAGTTAGAATAGTAACATCCTTACTATGTTAGCAGTGGCTGACGACACGTCTTCAGGCTCTGTGGCATACCCTATGTGATCTCGAGTTTCCATTGATTTCCAGGGGACCCGGGTGCACTGGTGAACTTTAATAAAGTTCATGTTTACTTCATTTATAACATCTGTCCTGTTATTCCCGAAGGTTTAGACAGATTTGTACCATGTACTACCGAGTTCTCTGACGGTCGATCAATTTTCAACCTTATTTCTGAGGTCATAAGGGTGGAATCGGTAGTACCTATAGTAAACCCACATTTCAACGGTTATGTTTGCTATGACTCCGGGTTGTAGATGTAAAAAATATAATAACACTGTCCAGTCTAAGCAACGAAATCCAGGACTTCATCTTCTGCAGTACCGCTTGGGACCACTGGTATCTATCAGGCAGTTGTAGTTCATCTAGTCATCATCTGCCGAACCTGTTCCCAACAAATTTTGGGGCCGGGTTCCGTCTAACCGAATACAGCTGAATTCTAGTATTTTATATGGAGCGACTGCCTATCTGACCTTCACAACCCAATTAGTACTGGGTAATACGATACCCCTTGGTAACACTTTGTTGTCAGTGTTTTTGGGCCACTGTCTACCAGACGACTGTCTCAGATCTAAAAACTGACAGCTGGGACCAGCTGATTAACGTCCTTTCCGAGGCACGGAGGAAACTCGGTGTGTAATGGGTGGTCTCCCATCCACAGATCGACCTAGGCAAGCACGGCTTAACCTAACGATAACCTAAAGGTCGACTCAAGCGGCTGTTATTGTCCTCGCCTCCGGCTGGTATAGCTCCTCGAGTTGTAGCCCATCTAGTAAGTAATGTCTAAAATTAACCGACTAATTTACCAAGCAAATATAACCCCACTAGCGCGTGTAATATAGGGTTCACACTTGACGGAGCGCGTCATAGCGTTTATTTCACTGCGAAATGCGCTTCGATGCCCTTCGATGCCCTCTGATGCGCTCCGTCAAATAGGTTCTATAATGAGTACCGCATTAGTATGGCACCCAGAAGAGTAGACAAGTAACAAAAAAAGATCAACACTGTTATGTAAAATTACTGTTATTTTCTTAAGACATAAGAGTAATTTTGGGGGTTTTAAAGAAGATTTCACATTTTTGTTTCGGTGGCTTCTTATTAGCATAGGGCCACGTCAACCACCAGTTACTCGTAAATAACTGACTGTTTTGTAATCGGCCCACAAAACGTCATCCTCTTCCAAAATATAATTCAAAGCAGACTGCATGTTAAATTATCACAATAATATCTGGATGTAACTGAAAAGATGTAACAACCTTCATATTGAGTCAATGGTTTGTTGCTTAACAACGTTTGTTATATTTGTCTTGTCACTTTACTGAAAAATGTATTCCTTGTACACAATAAAACAAAGTTATATTATAACGGTTAATTCTGCATCTACGGCAACTTAACAATTATAAGCTTTAAGAACAAAATAAAGCTTCACAGATTTTGATTTTGATTTTGATTTCGAAACAATCACTCCCACCGCGGTTCAATAAAACAGTTAATAAAATTAGTATGTTTAATCGGTTGATTTGCTTTGTTAAATTTGAAAATGTGTGTTTAAATAGCGATTTTTAGATAACCAGACCGTTATCTTTTCGGTGAACAGGGACATTAGAAACAATAGTTACCGATGAAATGAAATAGTTGTCTTACTTCCAGAAGTCTTTTATATGTTGTATTTTGAGCTGAAAACCACTGTGACTTGGGCTGTCAAAAACGAAGCTAGCCTTTACGTAAATTATTACTCTCAGGTGAGGTGTAGCTTAAGGATATAATAATTGAGGTGTGCTAGTGCGAGTAGCTGTTTTAGTAAGTTAACAACCCTAGGTTAGGTTCCTAACCTACTAATATTGTAAATGCAAAAGTAAATCTGTCTGTATATAACCTGTTCAGCTCGCTAGTATAGATCCCGTGGGATAATATCCAAACTTTATGCGGACAAAGTCACGGGGAAAAATACCAGTACCTAAAGGATAAGACGTCATCCGTCACGATATATCTCCCGTCACAACTCCAACTTCAGACAGTTCTAAGACACAAACCGTGTCCCAAACTTCTCTACCGTCATCAGTCGATTGAAGTTCGGGTCCTCCATCAAAGTGACGACAAGAATAAATCTCGAGGCGGTAGGAAGCGTAATTATCATATATTCACTATGATCTACGATGCAAATAAGGGTGACGTGTCGGCCCATACTCCCATTAATAATTATCAAAAGGTATCAGGCCTTGGTACTGTGCATAATTGATTTGGAGATAACGGACTTTGAGTGGATTGTTGGTCTTCCGTAATTGTCTTTGGCTTATGTCATTATGTGTGAAGCCTTATGAATACGTTGAGGGGTTACAAAATAGAGCTTACCGCGTTGCCCTTAGAGGTTTATTAAGGTTAATGGACTGTTAAGTAAAGATTACGTTTAACGTTAAGGTAACTACGTAAAAATTAAGTACTGTGTGCGTCCTGAACATGAAATAAACGCCAGAAAGAAATTAAGTTTAAACTGCTTTCTTTCTGTATTTATATCCATATTATCATATTTTATGGAAAAGAGAGAGTTGTAATCGACGTCAAAGATTTCCACAGTAATGGTTTACTTAACGGTAAATATCAAACTCTATTTCGTTGTGAAGTGACTATAGGCGAGGCTAATCATACCATAGCATCTGATATATTGAATAAGCTCTATTATAAAACTCCTGATGTGGCCAAAGAAAAAATGGATGAACTATGTGACGGCTGATTTGAATAGAAATGATGTGACTAGGGACTTAAAACCACCTTCATAAAGGTTACAGAATTATAAGTGTTGAATTGGTAACAGAATCAAATATGTAACACTTAAGAATGTGTTTTCAATGTGTTAACCCAAAACACTTACAAAAGTGTAACCGTAACGTATCTGTAACAGATATAAAAGGTTTAACAGTGTTAATAAGTGTTTAATAGGTAAACTCAGCGTGTTTACGCCATTGGATAGCCGAAATCTAGTCGCGGTCTGTTGTAAAACTGATTATTCCAGTTACACACATATATTAACACTTATTAACACATATAAAAGGTTGCAGTTTGATTCGGTAACATTATTGTATCTGTTACATCTACAAGTGTTTTTCTGTTGCAGGTTACGGTTACAGTTTGAGTCCCTGGATGTAACTGCCGAGATGACGAGTTATAGAAAAGTATGAAAGACTAGCAGACATCACGCGGTTTCACCCGCGTAGTTCCCGTTTCCGTGGGACTAAGGGGATAAAATATAACCCATATTGCTCAATAAAAACGTGGCTTTCGAATGGCGAAAGAATTTTAAAATCGGTCGAGGAGTTTTAAAGTTATAGGCTATGCTGCGTCGACTGATGCCGAGTACATAAATTGGGAAAAAAATTGCGTATGTTTTTATTTATAATAATAGACACAGTAATTTGCTCACGTACCTACTTTCCTTTAATACACATAACAGACAGTCTTGAAATTCTTACTTAATTAACAGTACAGGGACATTCTTGGAATTGGTCGTATGGATTTATTTTAAGTGGAGAACAGTAAATACTACTATTTCAGCAAATCCGATAGGACGAGTAAGCTTTAGATAACATCGTTCTCTACCATTTCTTGTGCCGATTTTCCGAATTGTTTTTGTGTCAATTAGTTTATCTATCGTTCTGTAATTACATGGTCTTAGGCTGGGTTTCTATATTTAGTCAGTAAGCGTTAAATCTACTTCATTATTACTCTCAGTATTTTGCAGAAACATCTTAAGCTTAGTCCCTATATTTAGAAATTGATCGTAAAACCTATTTCATTTTTAAAGCGTGTTGATTGCTAAATTGAGTTGGTTTAGAACTGGGCTATTGGGGTCTGACGTCTTCAGTAGCGTCTATCAGAGTCCCGTTGGTTGTGGAACAGGACTATATTTACAATCCAGGACAGAGTCATCTATAAATCTCTATTTGTGCAGGTTTTTCTTCGGCCTAACTGGGTCCGGAACTCAAGAGTCGTGTGCATCTGGATTGAGAGCCCATTTTTTAAATTAATCTTTGAGAAACGAAGCAAGACTTAAGAGGCCTGCGGAGCATACGAAGTTCATACAAACGTAATACCAAAATAATTTGTAAATCAAACATATTCTTAAGGTATTGTGTGTTTATTTCGATTGAATTACACAATATCTAGGTTCCCAAATATATATTTTGAATGGACACTGATTTAAACAAGAGTTATTGGAAAAATAAATTTTCTATGGGAATTTTAAATTCCTCATATCTCGTCTTTATATCATTATCCTTTCAAAATATGTATTTGGTAACATAGATATTCTGTAACTCAATCGAAATAAATACACACTACCTTAAGAATATGTTTAATTTACAAATTATTTTGGTATTACGTTTGTAAGAAAGACGCATGATCCGCCGGCCCCTTAAGGGGAATTTAGTTAAAAATAGTAAAAACTTAAAGCAATAGGCCATGAATTTCTTAAACGTGAATAATTAAAATAGTTATAATCAATTACCTTGGGCCCTCAATCCAGACGCTTGCGTAAAGTGGCATAATCTAAATCTCAAAAAGTAGAGTAGTGGAGTGGAGTAGTTATTTTTATTTAAGGATTTAGTTAAGAATTTCTTAAATATTTTGAGAAATTCCCAAATCTCTAGAATATCACATTACAAATTTTGTGGCGGTTTATCTAGGGCCCTCAATTCATACATGTCTGGGCTGAGGAATCTGCATAACATGAATTTATCTGAAGAAATACATACTGTAGTAAGATACCTCTCTGAATTAGTTAAAAAGAAATAAGGACACAAAAGTTAATTGTTAAAAAGTAAATGAGAGATGAATTTTACTAAAACGTCTGGACTGAGGGCCCAACATTTTCGGCTTTATTGACTAGACTCTAATTTATGAGAGATTAACGCAAATTAGAAAAAGATTAAAAAAAAAAATAACTAAAATATAACGTATCGTTCGTTCCTCTAAATGCCATACTTTAACAGAAAATTTATTTTATATATGTATTTCGTAAGAGAAAATTTTGTAGGGTGGATATGATTTTGTTACTTTATTGAACGGTTAGTCATATGTTGCAAGACATAAAACGCAATCTGAAAATCAATGACATTCATGTCGATAGATAAAACACGATGGTAAGACTAGCATTTTCTTCACACTCATAACAATAGATTGAAAACTTTTTGTAACAACTATTCAAATAAACGGTTTAAATCAGAAATAGTATAAAGCTCTCAGTCCAGACGTTTTAGTAAAATTCATCTCTCATTTAGTTTTTAACAATTAACTTTTGTGTCATTATTTCTTTTTAACTAATTCACAGAGGTTTCTTACTACAATTACAATACGCCTTCCTTTACTAGCATGACTGCTGCGCAGAAGGAGGTGAAGTCTTCCCATTCCTTCTCGCTCCGGACCATGGATTGAACCTGGGGCGGACGCGAGAGGTCGCCGTCCCTCGACAACCTTACGTCTTCATCGTCAGACACTGCTAGCTGGAGTATGACTGTCATCGACAGTCAAACTCCAGCTAGGTCGAAAGTTTTCATCAAGGTGCATGAGATGAGTCGAGACACGATAAAGATGCTGTAAACTCTTGAGGACATCTTGCAACTGGCTTCCGTCTTCATTGTTAGACCATCAATTACAGTCATGCCTACTTCACCTAGATCTAAAGTTCTCATTAAGGTGCATAAAATGAGCCCGATAGCTGCTGTAATCTCTTGAGGATCTTTTGCGACTGTCTTCCGTGTCCATCGTCAGACCTTCGATGACAGTCATCACAGCTAGGTGTAAAGTTCTCATCAAGGTGCATGAAATGAGCGAAAACACGATCTATAAGATGCTGTACACTCTTGAGGACCTCAAGAGCTGAAACTGCCTTTTGTCTCCATCGTCAGACCTTTGATGACAGTCATACTCCAGCTAGGTACATTAAATGAGCACAAACACGTTTTTTTTTTCAAATGGGACCAACTTTGAGATATACGGTGCTTTTTATTAACAACAATTATCAAATCGGACTTCTCATCTTCTTTGATATGTATAGATAGAGAGCACAGATTACAATGAAACAAAAACTTTAACCTTCTAGTTACGCATAATGTTTGGGCATTGAATCTAATCACATTGGTTTTATAGTTTATACGTGATGTTTTACCAAAAAAACATACGCGAATACACTCATATTTCTGTGATAGAGATCACTGCTTACAATGAAACAACGTTTGAATAGTTAAAAAAAACTATTAACAAAAAATACATTTCCATTATTTTTCAATAATATAACTGACGGAATAAATAGATTTGTAATTTTTTTGTACTGTCGTCATGCATATGATAAGTGTTGTTACCAAAATTCAGCCACAAAGAATTTTATACTATAATTTACAGCCGTGCTCACAAACTACAAAATACCATCGGCTGGCTAGAACGTTGTAATGAAACATGCCGAGCGAATCTAATACATAGCGTAAGCTCTCAACAACATAATTGCTTCTTAGTTTGTTGAAGTTAAATGGAGGCAGCTTATAACGTAGCTTAGAAACTTAGGTTTCGTATTTGAGGCTAAATCTCGATTACGCAGGCTATTAGAAGAGGAATGACCAGTGGACTCCGTAATTTGACGTTACGACAACGATCGTATTTGAAACTAGCGGCTCGTCTCGGCTCCCCCCCTTAATTTTTTCTAGTAATAAATATACACTCACGAATAACGTGGCTTTCCATTGGTTAAAATTTTTCAAAATCGGTTCAGCAGATCTAGAGATTACCCCATACAAACTCACAAACTTTACCACTTTAAATATTAATTTAGAAGACTAGATTTTGCCGGTTTCGTTGTCTAAAAATAAAAATATTACATTTATGTACTTAAATATTATTATACAGATAGGGTAGGCAGACCCACATTCACTAGACGGACAAGCCCGCGGCAAGTCTGTAGACATACCCGTCGGACCTCGCTACTATAGGTATGAGCTTTGTTTGCTAGTGTAAGACCGTCGCTGTCAGTCTGGCAGACTTGCCCGTTGCTCGTCCGAGCGATCTCATTTAGTCTGCGCGGGCGTATGTCCGTCCGTGAATGCTCATCGCGGGCCGTCTTCCCTCAGACCTGAGAGCGACAGCAACCAGTATATTAGATGTTTCGTGCTATGCGTGTTTCCGAACGCATTTCTTGTCGTCCGAGCATCTGACAGCTTTGTTTTTGACGCTTGCTCTTGTCTTTGATTCCTTACGAGATTACATCGAATTTATTGATTGATTGAGATAATTGGAAGATCCAAGTGAATCTTTTTTGTTTGCAAGATTTTGGTTGTAATTCAGTGTTAATTGGACAAAACGCCCCCATTTGTACCAGAAAACGGGTTTATTTGTTCATTGTCAAAGCACCGGTTTTGAGGTTATGCTTAGCCCCGCGTGCGAGGTGAAAATTGAAGGGACCATTTTGTAATTGTGAGAAGTGTTGACGGTTGTGCCTTTGAACTATTATTGTGCTGCATTCCGACCTGTTACGCGCTACTAAGACAGCGTCGGTTGAAACATAGTCGGATTTGCTAAATCTGCCATCACCCAACCACATACATAACACTATACACACACACACACACACACAGACATACAGCAGACCCGGCGTGATCAAGGACTGGTCATCCCACCGGTACCAGGTAAGTCACTTTTCGTAAGGGCAACTTTAATTTGATTGTCTCCGCGAATCGCGGACAGTTCGGTCACCACAACTTGCCCTGGTTTTAGACCGAACATTAGACTTTTATGATTTATAGTAGGTATCGAACTGTGGAGTAGGTATTAAAATGAAATGAGTTTTAATAAAAATAAATTATTCTGGGAAGAATTTTTAGCAGAGTATAAAAAATATCAATGTGTATAGAAGATAAAAACCAATGCTACCTACCAAAATATAATTATAAAATGTAAGCTGATTAAGCTTATTAAAAAAAAATGAGTCCCTACAACTATACCGTGTAGCCGGTTGAGAAAGATACAATAAACTGATGAGTCGGTGTGTAGTGTATTGTGGAGACAGACATGCCCGTACACACTGCCCGCGGGCATGTCCGACTAGTGAATTCCCCGCTTTACAAACTTCTTTTGCCTGGTCCTATTACGCGCACCTGACTTTTATAGAGAACTTCACCAATAAGGTCAGTGTATGTCCTTCCCACGGCGTGATTGTGTAATTGTACCCTTTTTTTTGTTTTTTTTAGGATGGGAAGTCATCAAATGACTTCTCCCACTCTGGGCGGAGCGGGAGGGAGTGTCAGACTCTTACTGACTAAAACCCATCCATGTTCCTTCCTCGCCCTTTATGTTCCGGGGCCGCGGTATCTCTTTCGAATAGGCCCGCAACCCCGGCTGGCTTCGGCCCTTGCGGGCCCCTCCCCTTATGCTGACATCATAAGGGGAGGGGGCTTATGCTGAACACGAACGCGCCGTCGACACGGCCTGTCGTCATTAGACGGACGGACGGCTAGCTAGCCCATAGCTAACCGTCCACAGGTCCGCATGTGTAATTGTACCCTTATAAAAAGTTACCTAATTTATTGAATACTAGCATTGCACACGCGACTTTTTCCACGATCAAATTGTGATAGCTGGCTAATTTGCATGATATGAATATAATTTAGCATATGACTATGTCTCTACTTATTATTATTATTTATTTATCTCAATCAACATTGGATCATAGGTATAATTACACAGAATTAAAAATTACAAAATCAAAAGCTCAATGGTATTATAATCACCAACCATCACCACCATCAATCACTTAGTAAAGATATAGCTTTCTAAAGGTGACAGAATATTTCAATCCGGTTGAGTAGTTCTTGAGTTAAATGGTAACAAATAAACAAAGATTCAAATCTCTACAATATTAGTTTAGATTTAGAAAATTTCGCATAAAACGTTCGGGAACAAAGGTAAGAAGGACTGGGGCCTGGGTCGTATTTGACTAAGCGGGTCCAGTGCGGTCTGGTAAATTGCACATGCCCAAGACTTTTTCTATGACTTTTCATGACCGGTTTCCTCACTAAACATAGATGTCGGCAGGCAGCTTGTTGATTGACTGACTAATAAGTTAAGGTAATGTGTAACACGATAGATTCTAAAATTAAACACACGAATAGGCAATATCAAATTTCCACTTGAGCTTATCCGTAGAGAGATCTTACTTAGACTCTGTAATAAAGCCTAAGATCTTACAAGGTTTCATACTTATTAAAATTATGTATACATAATCTATTATATTTGGAACGGAACGGTATTGTTCAGAACCTAATTTCTATGGCCTCGTCTGTATGATGTTTAAAAAATTTAGATTGAAATGAAGTCTTCTGGGTAATCAATTAAGTACAAATAGTTAGGTAGACTAGAAACTTAAATGAATGAGTTACCAGGTAGGTACTCCGTGTCCTAATCAAAGCGATAGGCTGGGCCAATGTGTTATCGGCGCGTTAGTACGAGTATTAAGGCGCTCCCTCACCGAGAGAATTCACTTGTTTCTGTAAAATAAAAACTATTCTGAAGACGCGTCCTCTGTCGACTCGATCACGAGTTCGGATGCGCATAACTACAAAAAATCGCCGGTAGCGTGTCCGCGCAATAATCGCATTGTTGGACACGGCTTTAGAGTAGCTCGTTTCGTTAGAAGCGGTGATATAGTCTGGCAAACGAAAGTAGAGACTGAAAAAGCGCGGCAAATTTAAAAAATCTGAGCCTAGTAACCCCAAAATCTGTATGAAGAACCCAGAATAACCTGACTTGATTCCTTATAGTTGTAGTTGGTTCAAAAATGGGAACACATGGTACTTTTGTATGGAAAGTCGTATTTCAAGGTGAACGCACACTTATCTGAGCCGAAAGAAGCGAAAGAGCCGAAAGAATCGAATTTTAGAATAACTTGTTTGAAATCCTATAAAACCTCGCACACTTATCCGCGTCGAATCGGACTAATCGATGACGTTATATACGGATGAGAAAAAATCTTTCTTTGGAAGCAAACTAAAGTTTTGAGATGTAAAATCATGTCTACCCATTATGATTAAAACCAAAGAGGCATTGTGCGTGACAATTCGAAAATCATGATTTGTGATATTGTCTGAATTAAATAAAAACAACAATATTCCTAATTATTTTAGTATTTATTATAATTACGAATACAAACAAAGTATCAACATCAAAGCGTCATACTAACTTATGAAATCCAACACCACACGTAAGCAATCTTGTTTCTGATTGAATTGGGCGTCTTTCTCCTGTTGTTTTTCTTCATACTTCGAAATCATGCGAAACAACATCTCCTGCGCTCCACTTTTAATCGTTTTATTCATGTTTAAGTTGAAAAAGTGCTCTTTATAAGTCCCAATAAATCAACAACAACACGTCATCCTAATTTGACAGATTGTGATTGACATTTTAAAACATTGCCATGTGAAAAGTTTGCAAATAATTCGAGTGTCTACTTTCATTTGCCAGAGGATAATATTTTTTGTAGACATTATTCAATTTTTATAAGGCTGTTTTAAGTCTTCTCTAATAAATCATACAAATTCAACCCTGACAGGATAATAAACATGTGATCTGGGGGTAACGCGTATTGCTCTTGGATAGTGATATACCGTAGAAATGTAAGTGTTTCATCTAAAACAGTGTTTTTTTCTAGAAGGTTATTCTAGAAGTCGTAAAACTTTCCAGTAAATGTTTTCCTTTAGTAATTTGCAGTTTTTACGACTAGACCTAGAATTGGAGTACGTACGGGGCGGTCGGAATTTGTAAAATAAATATCTAATTGCCTTCGAGACACTTTTTCAATATAATTAATATATATATAATATAATATAATTATATTACATAATCGGAATTTTTATGTCCACCAGACATATTGAATGAAATAAATTTCAACGACGAAACAACGATTCACCATTTATTTTAATTTAATTAAATTAGAGTAAGATGTAGTTTTCTTTTTACTTGGAGGTAAAACCACGGACACATCCTGATCAGGATCCATCACTGTGGCATCCTGATGAGAATGGATGACCTCACGCAAAAACTACTGAACGGATTTGGAAGAAATTAAGCACGCATATAGTTTATAACTTCGATTAACACATGGGATACTTTTTGTCCCGTTAGTATCCCGTGGGACAATATTATGGAACTCCACGCGGGCAAAGTCGCGGGCCTTAGCTAGTTTAAATAAAGAAATCGTTTATTGAATCCACAACGCGTCCTAAATCTTTGGACCACCACGATTTTCACCATCGGAATTATTATGAAAATTTATTGCATGTAATACCGAGATGGTTCGAAGCAAAAAGCCAAAGTATTTTCAGTAATTAAACAACAAACGGAGACCTCTGTTATCTTAAAATTTTCAGGATATTTTCCGCTCTAAGAGGCTTAAAATTCAGACAACCTTTAAAGCTTTCCCGGGATGTCGCAGCCGGAAGGTTCTTTCTGGTTAAGATAGATTTTGTTTATTTTTCTTCAGGCAGTAATTTGTAGGTATTTTATGCATATTCTTGGTGTTTTCTTTGGTTCTACGGTAATATTTGTTTAGTTTAGATATTTTCGTTTCAGTTTTGAGTAAACTGAAATGGTAGGTATTTATTGGTCTGTGAGTTTTCGACGCCTTTTTTAGGGTTCCGTAGCCAAATGGCAAAAAACGGAACCCTTATAGTTTCGCCATGTCTGTCTGTCTGTCTGTCTGTCTGTCTGTCTGTCTGTCCGCGGATAATCTCAGTGACCGTTAGCACCAGAAAGCTGAAATTTGGTACCAATATGTATATCAATCATGCCGACAAAGTGCAAAAATAAAAATTTAAAAAAACATTTTTATTAGGGTACCTCCCCCAGACGTAAAGTGGGGAGCGTTTTTTTTTTTAATTTTGACCCTGACGTGTGATATATTGTTGGATAGGTATTTAAAAATGAATAGGGGTTTTCTAAAATCATTTTTTGATAATATTAATATTTTAGGAAATAATCGCTCCGAAAGTCAAAAACAATGTGTCCCCCCCCCCTCTAACTTTTGAACCATAAGTTTAAAAAATATGAAAAAAATCACAGAAGTAGACCTTTATATGAACTTTCTAGGAAAATTATTTTCAACTTGATGAGTTGAATAGTTTTTGAGTTATATAGCACTTTTTCAAAAAAACGCAAATGATAATTTTGTTTTTCATACAAATACTATGAAAAACAAAGTTATTTTTGCTGACGAAAAATGTTGGTATTTTTAATGGTCTGGGAAGCTACGGAACCCTACAGTGAGCGTGGCCCGACACGCTCTTGGCCGGTTTTTTAGTTTATCAGAAGGTTCTTTCTGGTTAAGACAGATTTTGTTTATTTTTCTTCAGGCAGTAATTTGTAGGTATTTTATGCATATTCTTGGTGTTTTCTTTGGTTCTACGGTAATATTTGTTTAGTTTAGATATTTTCGTTTCAGTTTTGAGTAAACTGAAATGGTATTTACTGGTCTGTGAGTTTTCGACGCCTTTTTTTTAGTTTATCAGTAAGTTAGTTACTTTAGGTTATTTTAATCTGATACTGCAAATGTATTATATTGTTTTATTATTTTTCATACTGTCTGTGAGTTCATTTGCTTATGCCTGTTGTCGGAATATGTAACCCCATACATAATTCTGAAGGTCTGAACGAATGGATTGTTTTTAAAGTATTTTATATTTTGTAATATAATAATCTTTCTCCAGTGTAAATGCTATTTAAAATGAAAACAGAAGATACTGCACACAACCGACACACTACAATAACACCGGTATAACGACGGTTTACCAGACAATAGGAAGACGAAATCACTACAATATTCATTACATCCAGCCATTTATCACGGCCCTTATATTGATCACAAACAAGCGGCTAATTTCGGAATGATTCATCGCTTACGAATTGATTTACATTCATCATTGTGTTACAAAGAGACAAGGTTCTAAGGTTCTAAGGAAACGATTGGAGTTAGAACTTTGTAAAGGTTGCTGTTTTACGCTAAATTGAAGACTGGGGTAGGTCGTCGTTTGTAAAGTTTTGTTCGGCTTTCAATTGTTTTCGGAACCACAATTTAAAACGGCAATTAATTTGAAAAAGGAACTTTTGTACCGTCGCCGATAAAATAGCAATAATAGCTTGTAACCTCGGAGATTTTTAAATTATTTATTTCATTTAGGGATTTTTTGTTCATAGTTCGATGAATTAAAAGCTGAGAAGCACGCAATTTTGCAAAAGGGTTTTTTTTCTAACAACGGTGTGTATCTTATCCTGCCGGGGCTGCGGGACTGTTCGAAAGTGATCCCGTGGCCCTGGATCACAAAGGGCGAAGAAGGAACATGGATAGGTTTCAGTCAGTAAAAGTATGACACTTTTCTTTTTTTTACCCATGCGAAAAATAAAGGGTGTATTAAGATAGATAGATCGATGAAATACTCTTTATTATGTACAACAAACGAACATGTAGGTACATAAAAGTAAGCGTTATACCTACATGAGGTGTCACAATAGGCGGTCTTATTATTTTTGATTTATCTCGTAAATGAGATTGAACCGAGAAAGAAAGTTTTTATGGCAGTTCATAATCACAGCGAATCAGAAATCCAATATGAATTGTCACGTAGAAAACGTGTTAGATACTTACCTACATTATACTCAAATTTAAAACAAAAATATCAGTAATGTTTACATTTACTACAATAATGCTTTTACAAAAGCCTTCTTTACAGTTATTTATATGAAGCAACTGTAGCAAATCATCAGTAATTATATTGGATTTGACGTCAAACGGCGTCATTGACGTTAATCGTCATTGAGCGGTCGTCATTGGACGTAGTGTGTGGGATAATTGATCCAAAATGATCAACGTTAAACTAATTGCAAGCAATTGTACTAAAATGGAATGGATTTAGTGAGATTTCGGTTTTTAAAGAGATAATGATAAAGATAATATGCATGTCATGAATACTAACTATTGCTAGTAATCTACCAGTACAGTTACTATTAAGGCTGATGCTCTAAGGTAGCCCGCGAAATTCAAATTTTCTTACGTTTTTTGTAGTTTTCAGACCAGTGCTAAGTTGTATCCTCTTACGCCTCTATATCTATCCTTGTGCCATCCAAGTTCATAAGAGTCGATGAACGACTTTGACCGTGAAAAATTCGTTCATCGACTCTTATGAACTTGGAGGGTTGTATTGATGATTTTGATGATTATAATTTTGTAACTACATACGTCTTACGGCCGCGACCGATATTTTCATCAACATACAACTTAGTACTGTCCTGCAAATTGCAAAAAAACGTAAGAATATTTGATTTTCGCGGGCCAGCCCGACGCTTTGACTACACTGCTCTCAACACGGAGAACAACAATTTCGTGAGGAAACCGGGCGTTTCCTTGAACAAAATCAAAAACAAGCGGCATCTAACTTTGCACCCTGGCCCCTCGTGGTGAATTGCATATTCCCTCCACTAAATGAGGGTTTGCCCCGTCAGTGAACATTACCGATAGGCTGCTAATAGATATTTTAGAGGCTGGGGTATTAAGGGGGTAAGAAGAATCTTAACGAAGCCGAAAAGCATTTGTTCTTGCGTAAGGTTACTTTGTTTGAAGTACAGAATGCTTGGTTAACGGCTTCGTGAAGAGTCTGTTTACACTCTGTCTGTAGTGTAATGCTGCATCCGTCAAGAGTAATTCTACTAAGGACAGTTTTATTAAAGGCCGAAGTACTACCTTACACAAGATCAAGGTAATGTTGTCTTTGGAATTAAACTATCTAAAAGCGAAATACCACAACACGTGCCTTGAGTTACCGAAACTGTGTTACTTTTGTCTACTGATCGTTTTCATGAACACTACGCAGCACCTAAATGGCACTCTGTTGAATTTTCGACGCTCAACTCAGCGCCGAGAGCCGAGTTTCCAACAGAGCAATATTTAGGCATTCATGTCGTCTAGTGTTTGACACTACGCAGCACCTAAAGGGCGCTCTGTTGAATTTTCGACGCTCAACTTAGCGCCGAGAGCCGAGTTTCCAACAGAGCAATATTTAGGCATTCATGTCGTCTAGTGTTTGTGGAAACTAGCATTAATTGATTGGAATTTCACGTGTTTTGAGCACTTTACACAAGTAGAGTCGAGGACTAGGTATTGTTGTAGGTAAACGAGAACCTTTGTAAATGTGTTTTTGACGTAAATGTGCCGTGACAGTTTTAGGAAACGTAAATGTCAAAGTACTAAATACCAGCGGGGTAATTACGTAACATACTTAAAAAGGCAATACCTTTGACAGATCAACAATATTCATTGCGTTATTTACGTTGTTGACCAGACGTGTTTTTCCAACTTACGAAGCAATGGATTAGGGTTTTCCTTCAAAATCTTCCGATGTTATTCAAAGTGTGTTACGGAAATTGGGGTACTGACAGACAGTCATTGATTTTTTTCTTGTCTTGCTTTTGTTTTCAGATATCTTACTTTTACACTATCTGGCTCTTTACATTGCGAAGCAGGCCTAATACATTAATTACATTAATGTAGCATCTGTACTTCCCAATTCATTACTGACAGACGATATAGTTGTTATTACGGGATCATCCTGGATGAGGCTGGCACAAGCAAAGACAAGCCTATACCCAGGAGTGGGTAAAGTCGGGCTGTGGATAACAGTGAAGACGCAAAAATGTTTGTTGTTGAAAGGTCAAAATGCAAGGCAGTACCTCATTGACTTGGACACCAATATACTGAAAAAAGTATTTAACAGAACTAGTTGAGTTAACTGACAAATAGCCAAACCTTGTTAACTAACAAACGAATTTCATTTACGTATTGATCAACTGCTTTTGTTGCATTTTACAAAAATATTTTAGCTATTTGAGTTGGTTGAAAACTACCAAAGTTTATGTTATCTAATACAACATTCGATTTCGGTACTATGCAACATAACATGTTTTGTTATAATTAAACACACCTGTGACTTACAGTTAACCCAACTAAATCTATTTTTAATCGATTTTGTTGCTATTTTTCAACTCTGGTATTAGGTTGTATCTAGCTGTAAAGTATTGTTGAGATTTGTGTTGTAAAGTTACTACAAACAAACAAACAATTTGACTGAGACCAACTAATATTGATTATGTTGTTTCTA